>VONZ01000365.1:0-694862 GCA_012976165.1 Labeo catla | reverse complement strand
TGCACTGGGTGTCAGGGTCATTAAAACAGTGTGAGTGAAATTCAATTGTTGGCCATGCAATAGTGTTTACTTGGCTGTACTTGTGACATCACAAACTAGTAGCTGAACTTACAGCTGTCCAGTACACTGTAAATCCTAATAAGTTCAGCTTACTTAAAAAAAAGTTTGGAAACCAATTGCCTTATTTTGTTAAAGCAAACTTAAAGGTAAAACTAAAGTTAATTTAATAATCAGTTTAAAGTAAAGAAAGCAAACTCTTACAGAGTAAATTAACTAATAAATATCAAGTAGGTTTAATGTCATTTCTAGTTAACATACTCCAGGACATTTACTAATCTTACTTAAGATTTAATAGTAAGATTACTTTATTAATTCTATTTACCTAGCAGTGTTATTTTGTGTTGTGCAAACATCTTAAATGCTGTTATTCTCAACATGGATTTAATCTGCCAATTTAAGCTATGGGAACTTAAAACATTTCGTGCAATCGGTTTCCACATTTTCTTTAAGTAAACTGAACGTATTTTTATTCGTTCAACCAGCATGAAATGAACTTAACACAAGTTTGAAATTCTCAACAGTTTATTTTTGTAAAAAACTTTAAGAATATCACAATAATAAAAATTAGCTTTTAAAAAATCTGTGTTCTTATAATACTCTTTACAGACTTCTTAACTAAACAGCACTTTGTTGTCATAACATTATCTGGACCCACTGGACCACTGTTAAACAATAGAGCATTTTCAGAATGGCATGCAAACAGAACAGCAAAAATAAAATACAGGCCTTTCAAACCCATCCATGACAATTCTTCCCTCCATGATTGCCTTTATTGCATCCACAATGAGGGCATGTCCTCTGGTAGAACTGTGAGCAGGTCTACAACTGCTTGACTGAAGTCTGCATCCACATCCTAAGTAGAGAAATAAAATAGGGAGAGTGTAAATTTCTTCATTTCAATACTGGAAATGTTCTAAAAGCATATATTGACAAGGAACTTTTAATGCTTTTAATTTATAAGCAAACTGATTCATATTGATGACCAGAGTGAGTGTACAATGAGCTGTGCAAACATCAAGTACAAGGAAATGTAATTAAGCTTTAAATTATGATCACCAAAGAGAGATGACGAGATTTATAGTGTGACAGTGACATTTCACAATACATGATTTAAATCAGAGCAAAAGTGTAAATTATCATTTGTGTCAACTATTACTGCATGCCTTGTCTTGGAAGTCTTGGAATATAACACACAAGTTCCATGGACTAAATGTTTTGTACATTGTTTTCAACATTATAGATGTGAATTCACAGAACTTTTTTTTTTTTTTTTACAACATGCTAAGAATGCTAAGAGCATTTTCTCTCGTGTTATGGAGTGATGGATCACACCCATCATTTACATGATTTTATCTTAAAGGGTTTGTTCACCCAAACCAAAGATTAAAATTAGCCCATGATTTACTCGCCCTCAAGGCATCCTAGGTGTGTATGACTTCATTCTTTTAGACCAATCCAATCAGAGTAACATTTAAAAAATGTCCTGGCTCTTCCACGCTTTCCATGGCAATGGGCAGGTGTTTCTGTTCAACAGTTCAAAAGGAGTGCAAGAAAGCGCATCCATCCATAATAAAATGTGCCTCACACATGAATAAAGGTCTTCTGTAGTGGATTGATGCATTTTTGTAAGAAAAATATACACATTTAAAAAGTTTTAAACACTTTTCTCTCACTTCCACTAACTGTCATACGTGCAAGCCTTTCCAGGTGGATGTTGTAGGACGTTTGTGTGCATGCGCTGGTGTAAATATGCTAGTCGAAATGTAAGTTTCGACTAGCAAAGAAAAGTTTGTTTACAGGAGCAAAGGAAGCAAAGTTTCCTTACTTTAGCAAAAGAAAACCAGTCTGCTCTTGGTTTATATTGAAATCCTCCGACATTCTTCTTTATGGATCTTTGTTTTATACTTCTAATTCGTTACTGGTGTTTCATTTCGCTCTGTCCTGTGCTTCCATGTTTGTCACTAATCACCGGCGCATACGCACACGTACATCCTACATCAGCTGCCCGGGATGGCTTCTGCCTATGGCAGTTAGCGGAAGTGAGAGAAAAGTGTATAGTTTTAAATATGGACATTTTTCGTACAAAAACATATATTCGCTACAGAAGGCCTGTATTCACCTCTCGGAGCCGTGTGAGGCACGTTTTATTATGGATGGACGCATTTTACTGCACTTCATTAAACTGTTGAACAGAAACAGCCACCCACTGACATTATAAAGCTTGGAAGAGCCAGGATATTTTTTAATATAACTCTGATTGTATTGGTCTGAAAGAAGAAAGTCATATACAATAGGGCTGTACGATAAATTGCATGCGATTGTCATGCGCATCTTGTCAGTAAAGACGGTTATGTGATTACACAGAGCCTTAGTTCACTGACAAGCTACGCAATATCGCGTTCATACGCGCAGGTGAATCGCATTCGATTATGAACGCGATATTGCGTAGCTTGTCAGTGAACTAAGGCTCTGTGTATTAAATTCCGCTCCATCTGAATGCATGTGATAGAGATTTACTACTAATCACAGAACCATCTTCACTGTCGAGATGCACATGACAATCACATGTGATTTATCGTGCAGCCCTAATATACACCTAGGATGCCTTGAGAGTGAGTAAATCATGGGCTAATTTCCATTTTTGGGTGAACTAGGCTCTTTATTTCAAGAAGTTTATTTCAAAGTGTGTAATGATGTTTGTGATCACTCAACACAATTGCACGAATTTAAAGCATTTACACCAATTTCAGTAATAAACTGTTTCACAAAAGACAAATATAGCATCTACTGTAAAACTAAAAAAAAAAAAAAATACACAGAACCTTTGACAATTTTTCATAACCAGAACTATATTCATATTGAATAAAACAAAATGATGAGAGCAGAAAATCCAGTAATACTTACGAAACACATCCTGTAAAATTCCTGTGGGTCATCCTCCAGGATGACTGAAAGGCCCTGAAGTACTGCAGTGGAAACATCAGATGACTATGAAAAAATAGAGACAGGCTAAGGATAACAATCATAAGCAAATCATGATTTAAAGATGACAACTACAGTCAACATGATAAAGAAATACCTTTTAATTAACTTGATGTGAAATTTAAAATCCTTTTTTCTAGAAAATGTCAAAAGTGCAGAGTCTGTGTCCAGTGCTGCGCAGAACTCAGATCCGAGATATGCGACTGAATCCTGCAAAGATCTAAGAACAAACATTAAGTGGCTATTAACATTTTGAAGGACACAATCCATAAACACACTTTTTGAAAAGGAATAGGGTTTTGAAAATTTTGGAAATGAAAAAAAAAACAGGTTCACCCAAAAATAAAAATTAGCTATTAATTTACTCACCCTTACGCCACCCAAGATGTTCATGAGTATTTTTCTTCAGCAGAACAGCAAAGAAGATTTTTAGCTGAAAATGTGGCCTTTGGTGATTGATAAAATTTAAGTCAGAGACTGTCCATTTTTGGAGGGAAAAAACATATCAAGGAGCACAAAATTAATACCTGTTGCTCCTGATGATATACTGAGGTTTTATCAAGATGATCGATCTGTGGAAGAAAATGAAATAAATGCTTTTAAGTCTCATTTACTGCATTCATCTTACATTTATCTAAGTAGATCCTCTCTGCAAAGTATAAAACACAAATGTAAAGAGTGTCTGTTATGTCACAAACATAGCACTTGTAACAAACATAAACTAAAGCATCTGAACTTACATTTCCACTGCACAGCAGTCATCAGCTGGTATTCTAAAATAATAAAAAAGTGTTATCCATCAATCAAAAATCAGTGAACAATGAACAAACAAAACCAAATGTATAGAGTATTTTTTTCTTATGTAATGTAAATGGAAACATCTGGTATTTTAAAACTAAGATCGTTAACTTACATTTAAATAAGTTTCAATGTTATATATACTCTGCTTGAGGAGGTGGGGGTGATGGGTCTGCTAAAGACTCGTTGACAATCTCAGAATGCGTATTGTTTGTTACTGCCTGCACATTACCGTAATTATCATACTAAGCACGCATACTATTTTCGTCGCAACCAGGTATTTCTAACAAATAATGCTACGGCTTGACTACAGTTTAGCACTCATGGTAGCTTTCAAAATCGCCGTGTCAAGTTAAAAAGAGTTATTTTAAAAGAACCCGTCTGAAGATGTAGCGTTCTTTTCCATCCGTTATTTGTACACTGACCGGATTGCGCGCTCTCTAGCGTGAATGCGGCGGTGTCTCTGAGCTTCTCATTCCAATGTACCGCGTCCAGAATAAAATATCCTACAGCATATGCTAAGCGTTTACGAAATTAAAAACGATCTCCTCGTTTGAAGTGTTTTGTTTACTTCTCACTGAATTTTGAATTCTGCAAAACGTCACATGAAACAACCGTCGTTCAAATTACTCCTATTCTCGTAACTTATCACTAGCACGAATGGATAACATAGTAATTAATAGACAACCAGGCAGCTAATTTTACAGATATGAAGTGGACATTAAGTTAAGTGGTTTGAACAGAAATCGCTTCAAATAATGTGCAGGGTCAACCGTGTTTGAGTTCTTTGAATGGGCTAAGATGTTCCACAAAACAACATGCAACAAAGTGCATAAAATCTAACCATCATAAGGACTAGCAAGCAGAAAATGAGACTAAAATTAAAAGCCTTTACCTTGATTTTACCGAAATAGATCCTCTGCAAACACACGTTGAGTCTTCAGCCGTTGTGCTTCTACGACGTGGGGGAGGGGCAATTGTCGCCCAGTGCGCATGCGTAACAGCATGTCTTGGACATTTTGAGTAATTTTACTTAAATTTCATTAGTTATGGGAACTATCTGTTGTAATATTTCAGCAATGAAAAAAAATTAGTAAACTCAACATTTTGGTTAAAATAGAGTAAACTTACTAGTATTTTTATAGCAAGGAATACTATTTGGTTTTACAGTCTAGAACACTTTTTCTAGTGTTCGTATGGTGTGCTGTTGGTATAAAATTATAAATGCATTGATGTACATGGACCCCTCTGTGACATTGTATCAATTTATTAAAATACTTAAATCACAATTACAAGAGTAGCATTTTGTATGTATGCATACACTTCATTTAATAATGTTTTAAATGGGCTTTAAATGCATTTATCATGTTTTATTACTTTCTGTTGTAAGCATGAAGTACACTTAAAAATTACTCCAAAATTTTACTTAAAGCATACTAACAAGTTCTTTAATAATGTACTTTAAAAGTATACTTTCAATGCATTGTTACATTTCAGCACACAGTTAAAAATAATACTAAAATATATTTACATAAAGTGCAAATAAATACACTTTTAAAAACAAACAAAACTACATTTCAAGTATATTTTTAGAAAATATATTTTTTAGAAAATATACTAAATTACAATTATTTTAAAGTGTGTTAAAAGTTGTATTGTGAAAATAGGTAAAAGCATGGTGGTAATACACTTATAATATATTTAAAGTTAGTACAACTTTTGGTTAGTATATTTGCAATGTACTATTGAAACAGGAAATATATTACAAATACAATAAAGTATACTTTTTTTTCACTAGGGATATTATGTACATTTAATGATTGACGAGAAAACTCACCTGGCTTCTTTTTTAGCCTAAAGACTATGGCAACAAGAGTGACAAGCATTAACAGCATGAGCGTCGTAACCAAACACGTGACCAGAATCACATCAGACCTGAAATGATTATGGGAGACATTTGTTTTCATCATACACAATCTTGTAATGCTTTGCATGTAATTTAGAAACATACATGCACATTGAAATGCGTTAAATACTTGTTTAGCTCATCCGTGCTGTGAATTTCACTATTAACAGTCTCAGATGGATGGGTTTCATCTCTGCAAATAAAATAAAATTAAAAAAAAATATTACTCTGGTGACATGAGTTTGAATACAGTTACCATTATGAATGAGTGAATAACAATGTTTACACTTACATGTCTGTATCAGGTTTTGAACCAGTAATCTCAGCTTCTGCAAAAAGCAAGTTTCTTAGTTTGAATATAATGTTATTATTAATATAATATAATGTTATAATTAATTTTTGCAAATTGTACTTATTAGTAGAAATAGTAGAAATGTTGTCATAATAGTAACTTTTAATCTCATAATTGTGATTTATGTCATCATTTTGACTTTTATCTCAAAATTTCAACTTTCTCCATAATTTATTTTTGTCATGAATTTATTTTTTATGCCAAATTTTGACTTGATTTAAGTCATAATTATGATTTACCAAAACATGATTTATAAATGTGTTTTCACAGTATATGGTGCATTTAACACCAGTTATCTCCAGAGTATTTTCCGTAGGCTTTTTCAGATAAATAAATGATTTTATACATTTCATATCTTAATTAGCTATTAAACACATTATTACTGTTCCCAAACAGTCGATATGAATCAGACATTAATTCCATGTAACTGTTCCTTACTGTTTATTATTTTATTCATACTTGTAGGATTTCTGTTGGCAGCTGGCTGTGGTGTGCACCTGCAAAACAATGTAAAAATGGTTTAAAATATAAAATATTAATATATAAAATATATTAAAAAATTTATGTGTTTGGAATGACATGCTAAAGTTAATTTATTTTACATAAAAATATTACAGTACAGAATCAAACTGATATTTACTAAATAAAATGTTAAAAATATTAAACAATAATCTATCACAGTGGTTCTCAATCCTGGTCCTGGGGGCCCCCTGCTCTGCACATTTTGCATGTCTCCCTTATTTCACACACCTGATTGAGATCATCAACTCATTAGGAGAGAGATCCATGAACTGAACTAATGAGCTGATGATCTCAATCAGGTGTGTTAAATAAGGGAGACATGCAAAATGTGCAGAGCAGGGGGCCCCCAGGACCAGGATTGAGAACCACTGATCTATCACTATAGAACAGCATATAAACAAAGTTTTGTATTTTTACAGCCCCTGGTTGTCTAAGTGTTTCATTAAAACGTTCTGGCTAGAAAAGTAGTTAGATATGATTGATATAAATGGGCAAGTTTACACCTACATGTCTGTCTCAGATGGTGTAGCTGATGCTGGGATAGTTGTAAATGCTTAAAGAGAGACAAAACAATATTCATGTTTTAATAACATTTTATAGGCACTAAGAGTGTCACCACAGCTGAATCAGTTTGTGATCTTACTTCGTTTGGGTTTAGTGACTGTGAGTTGAACAGGAACCTGCAGATCTCCTACAGAACACCAGTACCAGCCAGAATCAGTCAGTCTCAGTCCAGTCATCAGCACAGTGAAGGATCTTCTCCCATCATCAGTGATCTGGACTGATGGATTCTTGGATGTGCCAGTCCAACAGCTCTTATCTTTAATTCTGCACCACTGTTTGAGTTTACTCCTATATCCAGAACTGTAGAAACACTGAACACTGATATCACCACCTTCATGTCCAGATACACTGCTCCTCACCACAGACACATCAGGAACTGTCAAAAGGTCAATAACAATTTTCAATCAATTGGATTGTTTATACATTTCCTTAATATTGTAAAGTTTTTACTACAGTTTGGAGCCCTTCATTTGATGTCCGTAATATTTGTAAATAATTCTGGGACTAAACATGACTTTCTTCCGCCGATTAGCATAGAAAACCGCAGTGAAAAATACTCTGACATTTCAGGGTACATTTCTTTATTTTCATTTGCATTCTGATTTCAATCAGCGTCCCCCGCACTTCTACCAAAAATGTAATTAACATTCAGAGATCAGATTAGTCCGATCCAGAATCAATGACTCCTACGAGTCGGTTCTTTTCAGTGAGTCAAACGTAGAATGGTCCAATTACCAAAACCAATAATTCTTGCACCAGTTAATTCTTACTTTAGTTAATCAAAACACTTACTGTATAAACTATTCGCGACGATTTCTGCACTGATCTGATTTATTGCAAACAACCGGAATCATTAAGAGGAGTTATTATCATAACGATTAGCAGACTATATAAACTATAGTAGGTAACTAAAGAAACATAACATCATCTCAGAAATTACACACAGGGCCGCATCGGTTATTCGCTAGTCACTACTGCATGTTATCCTTGCTTTTTTATTTATTCGTTTTCTTAGAGTAAACGTGTAATTTAAAAAGATATTCTTACCTGATTGTACTGTCAGATACAAATAATCACCATCGTCTACCTTGCCATTAATCTCCACAGCACACCAGTAATATCCAGAATCTGAGGTCTGCAGATTCTCCCATTGCACTGTAAAAATATTCTGGTTTGGATAATCAGTGAGGGAATATTTTCCTGTCTCATTTGCATATGCCAATATTTCGCAAAAGAGCCATTGTGATCCCTTACACCAGTATTTACGGTTTTCTTCATATTTTTTATCATATAGACAGGGAATGATGCCAGGTGATCCAGATTTCACTCCTATATTAATTTTCTCAATTGCAGCTTCACCTGTAAACATAAGTGTAGGGGGAAAACATCCATAAACTGCCATAAAAATGATATGCATATATAAATAATAGCTCAAACAATTAATGTTAAACGATTTTAAAAATTCAAATTTAATAAAACACCATATAGTTTAATAACGCTAATTATAAGAGCGAATTGTAAGTGTTTACCTGAGATGTGAAGTAAAATCCCAGAGAGAATCAGAGGGTAAATCATGTCTACAGTGGAGTGCATGTGCATGAGAGGAGCGGGTCACTTCTTGCAGTGTCTCTGTTTCCTCCTGTTTCAGAGCAGAAATATCGCCTTAAACCACACAAGCAACACCAAGTGAGCAAAGTAGCCATTTTGCAGTTAGCAACCTCACGCTAGCCACAGCACAACAACAAATAAATATTTTACATGCATTCTAATTTTATTTAATCTGGATCTCGTTCAATTTGATATATAACATTTACCCAAAATGGTTCTTTAAGCCTGAGCAGATGACTTTCACCTTTTACTTCGACTGACTGAACGAAATATTACTACATCAACCACTAATCTGACATAAATGTGAAAGTAATTAAAGCACACAAACTGTAATGTTTAATTGTTAGCTTCAATTATAATTATTTGCTTAATAATTTTCATCATTTCATGCATTTTTTAATTAAAATGCTTCAAATAAAATGGAGTTGAGGGAAGGGTTCACAGGGTTTGGTTTAAATTGTTTTGAAAAACCATAATTTGATTAAGAAAATAAATGCATGTTCAAAATTGTCAAAACATAATTGTATGTTACAGGAGATGAAGAAAAATTATATCAGTGTTTGAGAAAACAGTGCAAAAGTATCTAATATAAAATTAATCTTAAATTAAAAAACCCAATTATGCATTAAAAGAAGATGGAAGATTTCACCAGAGCTTTGATATATTCTCTCCTATTATAACATGTATACCTGAACATGTTTGTGCAGTAAGTATATTTTTGTGAATGCAGTTATGTCAGGTGTTTTAATAATAACCAGTCTGCTGTTTGACATCATGTTTGACTATATATATATGTATGTATATATATATATATATATATATATATAATTAAAGTTCTGTTGCATTGGTTCCCGTAATGAGCATGCTGAACTTCTGAGCAGACAAAAAAAAAATTATGTGAGAATCTGCATTGTGGGTGTAAGATAGAAATCAACCACAAAAACAAATAAGAAGCAGTGCTTAAACATTCAAACAGAAACAATGACTTCTGCTCCACTTACAGTGCTGTTTGTTTCTGATCAGACCACAGAGTGCAACGGCAGCAGGCCCATACATATATAATACAAGTGTGTGAAACATATATACAGAATGCGCAGACCATCTTTGTTGATGTGTATACTAAACAAACCGCAAAATATTGCCTGGATTGCATGCAAAAACTGTGCACTTATTAGAAATAAAGCATAGGACAAGGATAGGAACCTAAAACCAAGACACATACAACTGCAAAACATTTTTATTTTATTTTAAATATGCTTGTTTGTAATAATGCAAACAGGAAAATGCTGTACAAGTAAACTTACTAAAGTAAACATTTTTACAGTGAAAAAATTACACAGAGATACTATAATACAAAAAAAAAAAAAAAACTACAAAAGAAGTTGTGATGACAGTCATCTGCAAATGATTTTGTTTCTCTTGGTCAGTGTGTTCTTGTGTTTTTCTCTCTGTTGCTGTCAGTGTGGGCCCACAGTGTTGTATATCATGCTGTATATTGCTCCATCTGCTGGAGGCTCCACTGCTTTACTCCCAGGAATATAATCAATAGTACTGTAGTAGCCTTTGTCCTTGTTAGGATACAGTGGAAAGGGGGATTGTATAATAAACATTATATATTCATGTCTGGAATTTAATCACACCAATGCATGTCTGCTCTACTTACATTTGGGTTTTCATCATTTATAGTGCTGTATATCACAGGATCTTCAGGTTTAGAGTAGATCTGCATTTCACACATAAAACAATAAAAAAATAAATAAATATCAAGAAATCAACATATGACTTATTTAATAAACTACAGGTTTCATGGCCAAAGTAATGCATTTGAGAAAGAGAGAGAGAGAGAGAGAGAGAAAAAAAACATTTTCTGTAAAATTCTCTAAAATGTTTTTTGATTGGTTTTGATGAGTTGGACCCCTGTGTTAACCAGAAGAGGGAGACAAAGAGAGTCTAAATTAAAGAGAGTCTAAATAGGAAAGGACGTGAGGTGTAGCCAAGTGACTTGTG
This sequence comes from Labeo catla, assembly GCA_012976165.1. Taxonomy (NCBI): domain Eukaryota; kingdom Metazoa; phylum Chordata; class Actinopteri; order Cypriniformes; family Cyprinidae; genus Labeo; species Labeo catla. Next base: position 684,063 of record VONZ01000365.1, on the reverse strand, counting down.
GCCAAGTGACATGTGGCCAACTATATGCCTCACGGGGCAGCCGTGGCCTAATGGTTAGGGAGTAAGGCTTGTAACCGAAAGGGCTTGTATATTTCTCTAACCGTAAGTTCAGATCTCTGAAAAATACATTTTGGAGCATTGACATTTACTGACAGAATGGCTAGGTTTTGAAGCATGAATAGACATAGACAGAGATCTGAAGTCTCATAAAACAGTTCAGAAAAAGATGTTAGAGTTTCAAAATAAAAGCCTAAGCAACTGTCATACAAACATTTTCATAACTAGATTCTCATAAACTAAAGGACTTACCATGTCAGTGGTCCTGCTGCCGTCTCTGTCTCTGATTTGGTGTTTGTCTTCCTCTTCATTTTTAAAAAAGAAGAAACAATATTTTTTTACATTAACAGAATTAATATACTGCTGTTGAAATATATTATAAAATGGCATGTAATTAAGTGAATTTTTAAACATAAAAATGGAGGTCAAACTAACTGGGTCTCCGTCTCCATATCCAAGTGAAAACACAGACCAGAATCAATAGCACCAGAAGCACAGAAACTAGAAGCCCCACAGTCAGGAGTTGAATATTTCTGTGGAAAATAAACATTTTAAAATCTTTTTATTCAAAGAACTCCAAAAATTATGTGGGACTAATTTAGCTGCATAAAAGGCACCAGAAAATAAAACGGTAACACTTTACAATACGGATGCACAAATATGCATTAATTAATGCTTAACTAATGCAGAGATAATCTCTAACTAATGAAGAACTAAACCATTTGTTTATAATTACTTCATCAGCAACAAATGAACATTCTATATGACTCATAGATTAGGTAATCAACAAATTGTTATTAGTTAAATAATGTATTAATTCACTATAACTTATTTTATAACTAATAGTGTGAAATCATGTGTTAATAACTACAATGGGTTGAAGCCATGCATTTCATCTTCCAGTTGTCTGCTTTAGTTTATCATTAGCTAATGATTTGCAAAGATATCCTTATGTTATGACTTTATTTGTTGAGGTACAGAACTGTTAACCAACTGTTAAGTAACATGTCATTGTGGTTATGGATTTAGAATGAGTTAATCATGTGCCTCAACAAGTAAAGTCATAACATAATGATATCTTTGCAAATCATTAGGTATTGAGTAATTAAAGCAGACAACTGAAAATTAAAATCCATGGCTTCAACCCATTAAAATGCATGGCTCCAACTCACTGAGGCACATGACTAATTAACTAATACTATATCCATAACCACAATGACATATTACTTAACAATTAGTTAATAGTTCAGTGCCTCAAAAAGTAAAGTCACAACATAATGATACATTTGCAAACCATTAGCTAATGAGTATTTAAGGCAGACAACTGGAAGCTGAAGTACATAGCTTTGACCACTGTGGTAATTAACATATGAATTTACATCATTAATTCATAAAATAAATTAGTTGCTGATGTAGTAATCGTTACACTGCAACAACTTATAACTAATTTATTACTCACTTAAATGTAATGTCTTTGTCTGAAAACAAGACGATTTTTGCTTGTCTAGAAAATCCTTCTTGATTTAAGAATTTTTAGATATTTTGGCTGGAAACAAGACAAAAAATCTAAGTAAGAAAAGCATTTTTTGAAGTGTAATAAATGGTTTAGTTTTTAATGAATTATACATTAACTAGTGATTATCTGTGCATTAATTAAACATGAATTAATGCATATTTGTGCACACGTATTGTAAAGTGTTACCAATAAAACCAATCTGAGATAAACATTCATCAGAACTTAAAGGGTTACTCCAACCCAAAATGAAAATTTTGCCATTAATCACTTACCCCCATGTCGTTCCAAACCAGTAAAAGCTTAGTTCGTCTTCAGAACACAATTTAAGATATTTTGGATAAAAACCTGGAGGCTTTTGACAACCTCATTGATTGCCAAGTAAATACCACTGTCAAGGCCCAGAAAGGTCTGAAAGACATCATCAAAATTGTCCATCTGCCATCAGTGGTTCAATCTGAATTTTATGAAGCGACGAGAATACTTTTTGTATGTAAGAAAATAAAAATAACCACTTTATTCAACAATTTGTCTCATCTGCGTCACTGTAGCGCCATTTTTGAGAATATACACTGAACGCAAACACTGTTCTGTCAGCTGCACCACGCGGATATGGTGTTTTTGTTCAAATCAAAGCATAAATAAATGTAGCAGACGTTTCCTTTTAGTGCGGCTGACACAGAACAGCGTACGCAGTTTGTGTTCAGCGGTTGCTCTCCAAAATGGTGCTACGGTGATGCAGATGAGACAAACTGTTGAATAAAGTTGTTATTTTTATATATAAAAATTTATTACAAAAAGTATTCTCGTAGCTTCATAAAATTCAAATTGAACGACTGATGGCAGATGGACTATTTTGACGATGTCTGTCATACTTTTCTGGGCCTTGACAGTGGTATTTACTCGACAGTCAATGGGACAGTCGAATATCTTAAATTGTGTTCTGAAGATGAATGAAGCTTTTGTTGGTTTGAAATGTCATGGGGGTAAGTAATTAATAAAAAAATTTTGGGGTGGAGTAACCCTTTAATTTAACTCTGTAATAGAAGTAGTTTAGGCTTCATTTTTTTTAAACAATACAGATGTACTTTTAGTAGTTTGTCAATGGCTACAGTTGTGTTATTATTGTTCTCGTGAAATCCTGTTTCACTTCTGCAAAGATAAAAAAAGGAAAACAGAAAAGAAAGATCACGAAGGCAATGAGGAAATGATTGTTAGAGTAAAAGGCTCAATAAATTGTGGAACTACAGCATGACAACAAAACGCAAAGGAAGATTCTAGGAAAATGAAATGTCGGTGAGAAATGTTTGAATACTGACGTGTCTTTCTCTGTGTATGGCTTTGCCTCAGTTACAGTGAGTTGAACAGGAATCAGTTTGTTTCCAGCAGAGCAGAAGTACCAGCCAGAATCATTCAGTCTCAGTCCAGTCATCAGCACAGTGAAGGATCTTCTCCCATCATCACTGATCTGGACTGATGAATTCTGGGATGTGTCAGTCCTCCCCACTGTGTAACAGCTCTGATCTTTATATCTGCACCACCGTTTGACTTCATTCTGATATCCAGAACTGTAGAGACACTGAACACTGATATCACAACCTTCATGTCCAGATACACTGCTGTTCACCACAGACACATCAGGAGCTGAACACACACACATATAAACCACATCATTTGAGATGATAAAATACACATTCGAATGTGATAATAATTACATAATCTCTTACCAGACTGAACCTGGATATAAATTGTATATGTGACAGTCAGTTGTCTTTGAATGTCCACAACACAATTATATACTTGAATGTCTTTATCCTGCAGGTTTCTCATAGTCACAATAAAGAGACTCTTATCAGGATGATCAATGACTGACAGATTCTCCTCTGTTGTGTTTGGGTATATAGAAACAATTTCTGAGTGCCAGTATTTCTTTTGCAGTTTGTATTTCTCATCATAACAACATGGGATGGTGACAGATCCTCCAGTGTGAACAGTTAATATATGATTTAACCAACCGAATTCGCATTCAACACCTAAACAAACAACACACAAACCACTATCATGTTCAGGATTAATAATAAATCGCTTATCAATTTGTTCAGTCTTCACATAATATACAATAAAAGCAACACAATCAGCTAAGCATAAATTGTGCCTTGAGCAGAGGCGGATCTAGAAAATTATTTTTAGGGTGGCAAAGGGGTGGCATGGGGTCTATGAGGAGTGGCAACTCCAAAGAAAGCCCCCATGCATAGTTTTTGGGGATTTATAGTCTGACATACACAGTTGTGTTTACAAATATTGCATTACCATTAAGCAATCATCTATACTGTTTAAAATGAAAAATAAATAACATTTCAATGTCCATCATGGCACCAAGTCAATAAACAATATAAAAAAAACTTCAACAGGTTATACAGTAAATGTTTCTGAGCTTGTATCACTAAAGACATGCGATTCTATTAAATTACTACTTAGATGGTATAAATCACATTTTAGTGCAAGTTTAAGATGTTAATGTTGATGATTTAATGTTAATTTCCTAACATTAGAAAGAAATATTATAATATCAAAGCACTGAAACTGGATCAGTTTTGGAAACAGTGTTTGATTTTCTGTTATTAACAGAGGTGGGAATGTCTGTAATCACTCATGACACACAATCAACCATAAAATCTAGCAACACCCCAGCAACTGCATAGCAAGAGCCTAGCAACCACCCAGAATATCATAGCAACCAACTAGCAACACTTTAGCAAACATCTAGAACATGTAACTGACCAAACTATTTATGTTTTTAAATAAGTCTTAAGACAAGCCAGCATAAATTTGTCTTTCAAATGTTTCAATCTAGTTATTACAGGTATTCTTAAATGATTACACACAATTCAAATACAACGATGACTTTCCTGCCCAGTGAACACTCATGAGATCAATAACACTAACAAAAAAGTCTTATTAGGAATTAATTTGCAACTCAATGTCTATTACAGTATACAACATAAATTAAATTACAGATTGCTAATTCAGCAATTTACATTTGGGAAAAAATATTTTCATTTTACTACTGTAAAGTAATCTTGCAGCAGATGAAAAGCACTAGAAAAGTTCAAATAACAAAGAACTGTATATGAACTTGGTATGCACCACAATACAGTACAGTAAAAAATAAAATAAAAAATTAAATTCAGCATCCTCTGCACATTTGGCTAAATTTCATTAGAGTATACAGTACTGTTTGGTCTCCTGACACAAGACTATATCTCTGGGTAGTCATTTCTCAGTTCTGCAAAAATGCAGTAGACCACACATAAAAAAATGGTTACAAATAAAATTTGACAGTCACACTTCTGAAGGTGTACAACATATAGAATAGTGAAATTTTCATCATCTAATATACTGGTACTGTACTATAATTATACTGTATGTGTAATTATTAATGACTGTCTCATTTCTCTCCTCTCTCCGTTGTTGGATGCAGAGATTCTGATTGGTGTGTCATCAGTTTTGCTACTTAATGTTTAACTTACTTATTGTTAAACTTTTTGAGAAATGTGTCTTTGTTTTTAGCACTGAATGAATGGTTTGGGAATATAAGACAACTAACATAACATTAGATTATGTTAATAATCGAGAATTGCTATTAGTTTCCGTGATCGGCATCTTCTTATTGATTTCATGCTATTATTGTTTCGTCGGATACGGCAAAAAGACCTGTATCCATGATGAATTACGCGATGAATCTCAGACATATCCGGACGGGATCAGATGTCTCAGAGGACTTCTGAGTTAGACGAGAAGCAGTAATTATCTGATTCACGAACAAATGTAAAACAATTCGTTAGTGAACTGGGCCGCGCTTTGTGTTTTTGACTCAAAACGAACCGGTTCATAAGAGTCATTTGTTAATGAAGCCGACTACACTGCGCTGCGTGCGCGTGCAACTATCGTGCACATTTTATTGAAATACGTGTTTTTTGCCATTATTTTGCGTTACGCTGTCATCACTGCGGCTGAAAAGTAGCACATGAAACACTGCTTACATTTATATTTTATTCTGTGATAATTCTGAGGTGGCAGGTGGGGTGGCACAGCTTTTTCTTAGGGTGGCAGCTGCCACCCCGTGCCACCCCGGTGGATCCGCCCCTGGCCATTAGAAAATTATAAACAGGATTCATTAGTAAAAAACACAGCACAACATTTAATACTCACCTAAAATGAGCCAAAACCCAACTGGAATGTAGAATATTTTTGTTATTCCATATGCAGCCATTGTATAAGTTTTCTTCCTGTATTTTGAGCTGTGTTTAACGTCTGTACTTCCCCTTTCACCCTCACTTATAACACTTAAATGTCTTGCGCCACCTGGCTAAGAGCTGAAGATTCACTCTAGATCAGCGGTTCTCAGATCTGGCTCTCAAGGTCGACTTTCCTGCAGCGTTTAGCTCAACCCTAATCAAACACATGTGAACAAGCTAATCAAGATCTTAACGGTTACTAGAAAGTTACAGGCAGGTGAGTTTGGAGCTAAACTCTCAGGAAAGTGGACCTCAAGGGCCAGAGCTACCCTAGAAAAAAATAAATATACTAAAATGCATTTAAAATACATTTATTTAATGCTAAGTATACTACAAATACATTTACATATTATGTACTTAATAAAAAATACCCTGCAATTGTACTTTTAGTATACTAAACTGGTATATTTAAAGTCTGCTAAATTGGAATAACTAATTTTGTACTTAATGCACTTTAATTGTGCAGAAGTAGCACTGAAGTCCAACTAAAGATATACTTAAGTATATTTGATTGTGCTGAAGTGAATACACTTTAGGTACACTTTAAATATTTTGCATTTAAAAGCTGATATTATTTAAAGATCATAAAATCCTCATCAGTAGTGACATAAAAAACACATTTTAGGCTTAATATTAAAAAATGTGCATAGTGCACAAGTAGTAATCCACATAAAGTTTAATTACAATTTTCATTTCAGTAAGTCTTGAGTGATATGCCATTATATTAATAGACTTAAACTATACTTAGTATAAAATAAATGCACCTAAATCTATTATTTTTTACTACAGTGAGGATCCCTGATAAGATGATGACAAACAAGAAAACAAACAAAACAAAACTGCATGAAACTGTATGTTTGTGCAGTGTGTACATGTCAAAAAGATCAAATATGATTAAGCTTTTGACATATAAATGTACACATCAAACTGATCACTTTATTCAGCATTCATGCAAACACTATATTCAGATTCATCAATCAGAATGATTTCATTACAACTGAAACAAAAGGTGTCCATGTAAACATAGCCTATGAAACTTATGGTCATGTGAGCAAGCGCCATTAGTAATGTGAAAAATGCACTTTTTTGAAACTTTGGATCAACTGAACCAACTGTTTCACAAAATGATGCCTGCTGGCCTAAACTGTAAATGCAACAAAAACTCAGATGCAACAAAAATGCATAAAAACAACATTAAAATGACTACAAATGTATAAAACTGATCTGAGATTAGGTAAAAACCATAGACACTAGTTTGTGAGTTTACTGGGCCTGTCACAACACCCACACTTCTGGTATTGGCCACTTGAGAGCACTGCACAAAACAGGAAGTACACAAGACTGTCCTAGGTCTGAAAAATGCCAAAGCGCAGTGCCCTTAATACACAGAAGCTGAGCATATTCCATCATGCATCATGATGGAATATGCACAGTTGATGCAATGCCCAGAAATGTTATGAAAAAAATCTCACTTTAAGTTAAATTAATTAGATATTACACATAACTGGGTAGTAAAAAAAGTGTTGCACATCTTATATTGTGCAAGATGACTGTATTTTGTACAACATTTGCAACTTAATTACTAAATTGTGTCATCTGTTACAGAGGAAGTACTGAACAGACATTGAGAAGTTTGTGATGTTTTATTAACAAATTTCGGGAGGAGCTCGCACAGATAATTAACACGGCCAATTCACCATTAGCAATCACACTCCCTATCCAAACACCACAAGCGAATCCCCTTAAATAGCCAAGCATTCTTACCTTCATTCATCTCTAGTTTTTCAGCATTTGGCACGTCCAATAGCTTCAAAGCATGTCTGAGATCGAAGTCGAGGATTATTCCTTGGATTTTGAGGATCCTGCCGCTCCTCCAGCCTCCGTCCAGGCCGCCGACCAGGCCGCCGACCAGGCCACCAGCGCTCCGCAGGATCCTCCAACCGCGCCTGCGGCTGCATCGCGGGGCCGCAGGCCTTCCCGCGCCACCGCCGCTCGCACTTCTAGGCGCCGTACCACACCATCACCACCACCTTCCAAGCGTCAGCCATCTTCCCCAGCATCTTCCTATGCTTCAGCCCTCTCCTCCGCCCCAGCCAAGGGGAAATGGACCGTAGCGGGGCTCCGCCAAGCGCTCACCAGCTCTGGCGTCATCATCCCACGCCGTTCTACAAAGGCGGACCTCCTCAACCTCTACGCTTCCCTTCAAGCGGAGGAGAATCCAGGTTCCACTCCTCCCTCCAGGGCTTCAGGCAGAGCAGGCACGGGCCGCAGCGCTCCCTACTCTCGGCCCGAGCAAACTGCCACTCCTCCGAGGACGGCTTCTCGGCCGTCAGGACGCAGCGATAGACCGTCAGCGAGCCTGGGCCACGCCCCGAAGGCCGCGGTCGCCAGCCACCGCCCTCCTCCTCGATCATCCGAGCGGGAGCTCGCTGCTTATGCCGGCGGAGAGCCGGTCTTCGCCTCCACAAGCCGCCACTGCGGCGCGAGCCCGCCCCCACCGGCGGAAAAATCTCGCTCGCAGCTTTTGCCCCGCTATTCTCCCAACCCCCTCCCCTACCCATGGCCCGCAGCTCCGCCGTCCAACCATAGTACGAGCTTTCCCCCGCTACTGGCACAAGCACCGGTGCCCCCCATACCCCCCCTCTTCCCTTCCCTTTCTTCTGTCCCAGGAGCTGTCCCCGGTGTAAGCCTGCCTCTTACCACACAGGCTCCGATGCCCGCCATTCCACCTCTTCTCCCTTCCCTCTCCTCCGCCCCAGGAGCTGTCCCCAGCGTAAGCCTGCCTCTTACCACACAGGCTCCGATGCCAGCCATTCCCCCTCTTTTTCCTCCTTTTTCTGTCGTCCCACAAAATGCCCACAGCGCGAGCATGCCCCCGCCAGCAGTCACGGCAGCTACCTTTCCTCCTCAAACCCGCTCTCCCTTCTCACTAGCCTCAGCCACGCCCCTTCCAGCCCCGCCAAACGCTCTTGCACTGGAACCGCCCCCCGTACCCAACTCCATCAGGACCCAAATTCTGGCAGGTGCAGACATAGATCTTTTTTCTCTATTGTCTCCAATTTCACCCTCACCCGCCGATCGCCAAATTAATTGCGGCGATTTTTCAGTCACCCTCAAAAATTCAGCGCACAACCAGTCACGTATTTTGTCATTTGCCGAATTTACCATCGCCTTCACCCGCTACTCTGAAGTCATCTGCGCCACCTTTCCCCACAGGAGACGCGAGCTCAGCGACTATCTCACGATGAAACTTATGGTTTCTTCCTGTATTTTGAGCTGTGTTTAACGTCTGTACTTCCCCTTTCACCCTCACTTATAACACTTAAATGTCTTGCGCCACCTGGCTAAGAGCTGAAGATTCACTCTAGATCAGCGGTTCTCAGATCTGGCTCTCAAGGTCGACTTTCCTGCAGCGTTTAGCTCAACCCTAATCAAACACATGTGAACAAGCTAATCAAGATCTTAACGGTTACTAGAAAGTTACAGGCAGGTGAGTTTGGAGCTAAACTCTCAGGAAAGTGGACCTCAAGGGCCAGAGCTACCCTAGAAAAAAATAAATATACTAAAATGCATTTAAAATACATTTATTTAATGCTAAGTATACTACAAATACATTTACATATTATGTACTTAATAAAAAATACCCTGCAATTGTACTTTTAGTATACTAAACTGGTATATTTAAAGTCTGCTAAATTGGAATAACTAATTTTGTACTTAATGCACTTTAATTGTGCAGAAGTAGCACTGAAGTCCAACTAAAGATATACTTAAGTATATTTGATTGTGCTGAAGTGAATACACTTTAGGTACACTTTAAATATTTTGCATTTAAAAGCTGATATTATTTAAAGATCATAAAATCCTCATCAGTAGTGACATAAAAAACACATTTTAGGCTTAATATTAAAAAATGTGCATAGTGCACAAGTAGTAATCCACATAAAGTTTAATTACAATTTTCATTTCAGTAAGTCTTGAGTGATATGCCATTATATTAATAGACTTAAACTATACTTAGTATAAAATAAATGCACCTAAATCTATTATTTTTTACTACAGTGAGGATCCCTGATAAGATGATGACAAACAAGAAAACAAACAAAACAAAACTGCATGAAACTGTATGTTTGTGCAGTGTGTACATGTCAAAAAGATCAAATATGATTAAGCTTTTGACATATAAATGTACACATCAAACTGATCACTTTATTCAGCATTCATGCAAACACTATATTCAGATTCATCAATCAGAATGATTTCATTACAACTGAAACAAAAGGTGTCCATGTAAACATAGCCTATGAAACTTATGGTCATGTGAGCAAGCGCCATTAGTAATGTGAAAAATGCACTTTTTTGAAACTTTGGATCAACTGAACCAACTGTTTCACAAAATGATGCCTGCTGGCCTAAACTGTAAATGCAACAAAAACTCAGATGCAACAAAAATGCATAAAAACAACATTAAAATGACTACAAATGTATAAAACTGATCTGAGATTAGGTAAAAACCATAGACACTAGTTTGTGAGTTTACTGGGCCTGTCACAACACCCACACTTCTGGTATTGGCCACTTGAGAGCACTGCACAAAACAGGAAGTACACAAGACTGTCCTAGGTCTGAAAAATGCCAAAGCGCAGTGCCCTTAATACACAGAAGCTGAGCATATTCCATCATGCATCATGATGGAATATGCACAGTTGATGCAATGCCCAGAAATGTTATGAAAAAAATCTCACTTTAAGTTAAATTAATTAGATATTACACATAACTGGGTAGTAAAAAAAGTGTTGCACATCTTATATTGTGCAAGATGACTGTATTTTGTACAACATTTGCAACTTAATTACTAAATTGTGTCATCTGTTACAGAGGAAGTACTGAACAGACATTGAGAAGTTTGTGATGTTTTATTAACAAATTTCGGGAGGAGCTCGCACAGATAATTAACACGGCCAATTCACCATTAGCAATCACACTCCCTATCCAAACACCACAAGCGAATCCCCTTAAATAGCCAAGCATTCTTACCTTCATTCATCTCTAGTTTTTCAGCATTTGGCACGTCCAATAGCTTCAAAGCATGTCTGAGATCGAAGTCGAGGATTATTCCTTGGATTTTGAGGATCCTGCCGCTCCTCCAGCCTCCGTCCAGGCCGCCGACCAGGCCACCAGCGCTCCGCAGGATCCTCCAACCGAGCCTTCTAGGCGCCGTACCACACCATCACCACCACCTTCCAAGCGTCAGCCATCTTCCCCAGCATCTTCCTATGCTTCAGCCCTCTCCTCCGCCCCAGCCAAGGGGAAATGGACCGTAGCGGGGCTCCGCCAAGCGCTCACCAGCTCTGGCGTCATCATCCCACGCCGTTCTACAAAGGCGGACCTCCTCAACCTCTACGCTTTCCTTCAAGCGGAGGAGAATCCAGGTTCCACTCCTCCCTCCAGGGCTTCAGGCAGAGCAGGCACGGGCCGCAGCGCTCCCTACTCTCGGCCCGAGCAAACTGCCACTCCTCCGAGGACGGCTTCTCGGCCGTCAGGACGCAGCGATAGACCGTCAGCGAGCCTGGGCCACGCCCCGAAGGCCGCGGTCGCCAGCCACCGCCCTCCTCCTCGATCATCCGAGCGGGAGCTCGCTGCTTATGCCGGCGGAGAGCCGGTCTTCGCCTCCACAAGCCGCCACTGCGGCGCGAGCCCGCCCCCACCGGCGGAAAAATCTCGCTCGCAGCTTTTGCCCCGCTATTCTCCCAACCCCCTCCCCTACCCATGGCCCGCAGCTCCGCCGTCCAACCATAGTACGAGCTTTCCCCCGCTACTGGCACAAGCACCGGTGCCCCCCATACCCCCCCTCTTCCCTTCCCTTTCTTCTGTCCCAGGAGCTGTCCCCGGTGTAAGCCTGCCTCTTACCACACAGGCTCCGATGCCCGCCATTCCACCTCTTCTCCCTTCCCTCTCCTCCGCCCCAGGAGCTGTCCCCAGCGTAAGCCTGCCTCTTACCACACAGGCTCCGATGCCAGCCATTCCCCCTCTTTTTCCTCCTTTTTCTGTCGTCCCACAAAATGCCCACAGCGCGAGCATGCCCCCGCCAGCAGTCACGGCAGCTACCTTTCCTCCTCAAACCCGCTCTCCCTTCTCACTAGCCTCAGCCACGCCCCTTCCAGCCCCGCCAAACGCTCTTGCACTGGAACCGCCCCCCGTACCCAACTCCATCAGGACCCAAATTCTGGCAGGTGCAGACATAGATCTTTTTTCTCTATTGTCTCCAATTTCACCCTCACCCGCCGATCGCCAAATTAATTGCGGCGATTTTTCAGTCACCCTCAAAAATTCAGCGCACAACCAGTCACGTATTTTGTCATTTGCCGAATTTACCATCGCCTTCACCCGCTACTCTGAAGTCATCTGCGCCACCTTTCCCCACAGGAGACGCGAGCTCAGCGACTATCTCACGATAGTCGCTGAACTCGCGCTATCATACGGAGGTTCCCACTTCTACACTTATCACAAGTTGTTTTCCGCCAAATGTGCCATCCGCGTAGCCCAGTGGAACCAGTGTCCTTACTGGGGGGCTCTGGACACGGAGCTCCATAACAGAGTGTTCCTGGGCTGCCGTAACATTTCTTGCGCAGTCTGCCGTTCTTTTTCCCATTCCACCATCAACTGCCCTTTCATTAATCCATCCATTCCTCCCTGCCCCGAATCATCCCAACCCAAATCCACCAGCTATGTCCCGCGCCTTATGGATACCCCGGCCACACCCACTCCCACATTTCGCCGCCGCCCATCTTCCTCCGACAGCCAGGTCTGCACCGACTTTAATAACGGCCGGTGCACAAGACAACGCTGCCGGTTCATGCACGTGTGCAACTTTTGTGGCGGTGCTCACGCCCGTCTGGTTTGTCCTGTCCAAAAAGCTGCAAATAAAAATTCTAAAAATTATTTATCGACCCCTGTAAATGTTTCTCGTTTGTCTGCAGAATTGCTTCACCACCCTGACTCTAATTTTACAAATTATGTTCTTTCAGGTCTCGAACACGGTTTCCACCCTGGTGTTGCAAGTCTCCCCTCCCAAAGTCTCATCTGTCCAAATCTCCAGTCCGCTCTCACCGAACCTGAAACAGTCGACCTCCTAATCAAAAAAGAAATAGACGCAAATTTCATGATCGGCCCCTATTCCGTCCCCCCCTTCCACATTTTTCGGGTCAGCCCCATTGGTGTAGCCACCAGGAAATTCTCAGGCAAAAAACGCCTCATAATCGATCTCTCATCTCCACATAATTCCCCGTTCCCTAGCATTAACAGCCTCATTCCGCTCGAAGAATTCTCTCTCCATTATCACGATGTCGACCAAGCCATCACCCTGATTAAAGAGGCAGGTCGCGGCGCTTGGCTGGCCAAAGTCGACATTACTTCCGCCTTTAAAGTAATGCCCATCCACCCAGGTTTTTGGCACTTATTCGGCATCCGCTGGAAGAACAAATTCTATTTCGCCGTCCGCCTCACATTCGGTTGCAGAAGCAGCCCTAAAATCTTCGACACATTGTCAGAGGCAATTTGCTGGATCCTCTCCAACAATTACAACATACCCTACCTGATTCATCTTTTAGACGATTTCTTAATCATCTCGCCCCCAGACTCCGTCCCAGCCGCACACCTCTTGACAACTCAAAAGCTTTTCTCAGAGCTCGGGATTCCCCTCGCCCAAGACAAAACCGAGGGTCCTAGCACATCCATAGAATTTTTGGGCATCAACTTGGATTCTCAAAAATTCCTGGCCTCCCTACCCAAAGAAAAAATTGACAGGACGATCCTGGTAGCCTCCACTCTGTTATCAAAATCTAGCTGTTCCAAACGCGAACTATTATCTATTCTAGGTCATCTAAATTTCGCGATGCGCATCATCCCGCAAGGCTGCCCCTTCATCTCCCACCTCCTCTCCCTTGCATCCTCCGCCCACGCTCTAGAGGACATCATATCCATAACTGACTCGTGCCGCAACGAGCTCAGTCTATGGATATCCTTCCTCAAACAATGGAACGGCTTATCTTTCTTCTACAGCAACCTGATTTCTTCCCCAATCGATATCCAATTATATACCGACGCTGCCCCCTCCGTCGGGTTCGGAGGTTTTTTCAGAGGCCGCTGGTTCGCTTCCACATGGCCCCCCCAGCTGGCACATTTGCCACAGCAGCTTTCATCCTCAGCGCTATTCGAGCTTTATCCGTTAGTGGCCGCAGCCTCCCTATGGGGCAAAGAGTGGTCCGCCACCAGCATCATCGTCCACTGCGATAACGAAGCTACCGTGCACTGCATTAACAAAGGTCGTTCCCATTCCCCCGCACTAATGCCTTTGCTTAGACGCTTGATTTGGATTTCGGCTTGTGACCAATTTATTATAACCGCTAAACACATTCCCGGGTCAAAAAATCAAATTGCTGACTCTCTCTCTCGTTTTGCCTTTCAGAAATTCAGATTGCTGGCACCAGAGGCGGACCCGCTCCCAACCCCAGTTCCTCCTTATTCAGAACTGATATTCCCATAAACCACCCTCTGAGACCTCTCCTCGAAGCGTCCATTAATTCCATTCTTCAAGCTGTCTCCCCCAGGACACTCCAATCCTACCTTACAGCATGGAAATGTTTTAAAATATTCCATTCTGCCTATAGTTTACCCTTCCCTGATTTTTCCCTGCTCGCCGTCACCTCATTTATCTCCCATCTCAACACCAATAAAAACCTCCAAGCCAGCTCCATTAAAGGATACCTAAGCGGAATCCAGTTTTTCCACAAACTGTTATATGGCTCGCCTTCACCCCATATAACCAATTCACAGACCTCCCTTCTCATCAAAGGTATCCAAAAAACCCAGCCCAACCGCCCAGACCCCAGACAACCTATCACTTTAAAAATTTTGACCAAATGCATCTCTACCCTCCGTAAAGGTTACCATTCCATCCATACTGCCCGCACATTAGACGCCATGTTTATCCTGGCTTTCTTCGGTTTCCTCAGATGCTCTGAGCTCGCCATTACATCTTGCTTCAACCCAGCTATCCACCCAACTATCTCCGATCTAGCAGTGCTAGACGGTGAAACCATCTCTTACTTCATAAAACAAAGTAAGACAGACCAAACAAAGAAAGGCCATTTTATTTATATTTTTAACCTCCGATCGCCCATCCAACCATTCCAAACCCTCCTAGCTTTCCTCCAGCTCAGGAAATCCCAATCCAAACTCCCTTCCGACCCCCTTTTTACAGACGACTTCAACCGCCCCGCCACTCGCTTCTGGTTCCAAAAGCACCTTAAGTCTGTCTTGCTTCTCTCTGGTACCCCAGCCGACAACTTTTCCAGCCATTCGTTCCGGATAGGCGCAGCAACCACAGCCGCCCAAAAAGGCCTCTCCCAACAGCAGATCCAAGCACTTGGTCGCTGGTCATCAGAAGCTTTTAAGAGCTATATCCGATCAGATCGCTCCCTCATCAAGGAAGCCCACCAAACCCTAGTCGGCCAATCCATTTAACGCCAGCCGCCCACTTGATCTCTAGCCACCCCTTCCAATTTCCCTTCCGCAACGGCTCATCCCCGCTTCAACATCCCCTCAGCGTCCCTCTCGCCTCCTTCCCCACACTGCCACAGCTGTGCCGCTCCCGCTGGAGCCCCCCGCTTACCTCCCTAATGCCGCTGCAATGCCCGCTCCCGCTAGCCCCCGCTTCCCTCCCTAATGCCGCTGCAATGCCCGCTCCCGCTGGAGCCCCCGCTTCCCTCCCTAATGCCGCTGCAATGCCCGCTCCCGCTGGAGCCCCCGCTTACCTCCATAAATGCCGCTGCAATGCCCGCTCCCGCTGGAGCCCCCGCTTACCTCCCTAATGCCGCCGCAATGCCCGCTCCCGCTGGAGCCCCCCGCTCATCTCCCTAATGCCGCAGCAGTGCCCACACCCACAGGAGCGTCATTTATAGTTCCCCACTGCCACAAGCTCCTTTCCCGCAGGAGGCTTTTCTATAATTTTTCCCCAGCAGTGCCCGCAAGAGCTCCTCCCATATTTTCATCTATGTCCGCTACTATTAACGTCCAGCATCCCTTCAGCCCAAGCTAGGCATTTTTGGGGGGTTATCTGGCTGCTGTCCCGAGATCATTTGCCTTTTGGGGGAGCGCTTATTGGGTTCGGGCCATGCCGAGCTCGGACCCCTCTCCCGGACAGCACGCCAAATACGCTTAACTTTTACGCTGTTTATTATATGTAAGCGCGAACTCGTGAAGTGATGTTTTATTAACAAATTTCGGGAGGAGCTCGCACAGATAATTAACACGGCCAATTCACCATTAGCAATCACACTCCCTATCCAAACACCACAAGCGAATCCCCTTAAATAGCCAAGCATTCTTACCTTCATTCATCTCTAGTTTTTCAGCATCCCTCCACCTCCCCGTCTCCTCACCTTAAGCTCGGGGGGAGCGCTTATTGGGTTCGGGCCATGCCGAGCTCGGACCCCTCTCCCTGGGCAGGGGGAGTGCCCCGGGCTCGGGAATGATTACCGAGCTCGGAGCCCTCTCCCGGACAGCACGCCAAATACGCTTAACTTTTACGCTGTTTATTATATGTAAGCGCGAACTCGTGAAGTTTTAATTGGCTTTTTATCCAAATGTTAGATAACACTATTTCTAATAAATCATTTTAAGGTTTCTTATCTTTTCCTGTCGTGGTCATTTCCCTGTCTTTTCTACTTCAAAAGTTTTAATAAAGCATTAAGGTATTTGAGGCCTTGCTTTATTGTGAATAATGGGCCTATGACACTGTATATAGCACAACCTCTTCTATTTTATAGCATAATTAATATTACTGAACATTTTTTTAACATTTATACGCACCTTATTATTTTTGCTGACAGGAATAATGTGGATCTAAACTGTAAAGGTCTTTTTATGCATCTTTTTATGACAGGAGCAAAAAGACAACAAGAGCCTAAAATGCTCGCTCATTTTTGATCGTACATATAAGAGTAATACATAATTTAAATATGTAAAGGGTCTACTTTTATTTGCGTACACTCACAATATCAACAAAACATTATGCTTTTGCAAAACAAGGAAAATAAACAGGGTGCACATTCAGCAGTCTCAGTCTCTACACGTATCTTTTTTAAATGCGTCATTAAAATGAACTGAAACTCAAGAAATATGTGACATGCACATGAGAGATATATTTATAGAAAACTTGATATTTCTACTTTTAGATGAAGCCCCTCTTACTCAAATATTCTCTGATGAAGTAATCCGTATGGAACCAACACGATGTCCAGTCTCTCCCGTCTGCTTCATTATTTTTAATTAGATCACGCCCACCAGCTACTTTCCCTTTTCATATTATAATCGTCCACAGGAAGGCGCGCGCCAAACGTATACGCCCACATTACCGTAAACAAAGCACCTAGGTGCAGTATGTAATATTGACAGCTAGCGGCTGAAATTGGTACTGCAGTCCAAATTTAAAATATTGGAGAGTTATTGAACTTAGCATGTTTCTTAAATATCTGCAAACATATTATGGTATTTTTATGCTTTAGTATATTGAAAGACTGTCTCAGGTCTGAAAAACACCCAAGTGCAGTGACCTTAAAGCACAGAAGCTAAGCATATCCCATCATGCATCACGTTCAAGAATATACTGGCAGAGCCGCATGCAGAAGCTGTGTATACTTACTAGAAAGCAAGGCATACGACAATGATAGGAACAGCAAAATGCTTTTATTTAATTGAAAATACGCTTGTTTGTATTAATACAGCCAGCAGAACACTGTACAAGTAAACTTAAACTGATTTTTACAGTGAAGAAATTAAACAAAGATAATTATACAAATAAACTACAAAAAAGTTGTGAAGACAGTCATCTGCTGTTGATTTTGTTTCTCTTGGTCAGAAAGGTTTGGTTCTTGCGTTTTTCTCTCTGTTGCTGTCAGTGTGGACCCACAGTATTGTATATCATGCTGTATATTGCTCCAGCTGCTGGAGGCTCCACTGCTTCACTCCCAGGAACATCATCAATAGTACTGTAGGTTACAACCTTGTTGGGAAACAGTGGGACACAAATGAGGATTGTATAATAAACATCATATATTCATGGATGAAATTTCATCACATCAGTGCATGTCTGCTCTACTTACATTTGGGTTTTCATCGTTAAGTGGGTTTGAGAAAGCCAACTTACTGATCTACTATTTAAGATTATTATTCGTCTTCTTCTGAGCCAAATTTCGGTATCTATCTCCTCCTAGAGTTTTCAAGCTAGAACCTGGTCTGACTTGTGTGCTATATCTTTTCAGACTGATCCGGCTTACAGTTTTCATAAACCAGACTATCAAAACCACCAAAAATCCCATAGACTTACATTGACGGAATGTTCAAATGAGCAACACTCTTCAAACTCCAACTGACAAAATTCAAATCTAAACTCCCAGAATCCCTTGAGGCTCAATCAACTTCACTTCTATTAACTATTTCTAATCCATTTAGACTAGGGATGCACCGAATATTCGGCCACCGAAAATTTTCGGACGAAAATGGCCCAAAACTGCATTTTCGGTTTTCGGCCGAAAGATTTTTATCACCGAAACAACACGGCCGAAACAGTATGTTGTGATGACGCAAACAGAAACCGCGGCCTGTACATGCTTGTCTGAAGCAACATGTCTGCTGTGTGATGTTGAGACGGACCACGGAGTGAAAACAATGAAAAGTACACTCTCCTTCACATATCGCGCCTAAAAACATGTGGAAAACGCTATAGGCGCGCCGATTTCTCCTCCTTTCCAAAGCGCTCTGTAGCTTGCGCTCCGTGGCGTCTGCCGTTGCTAAGCAACCATGACCCGCACTCTCAATGAAGACGCGGAAGTTTCATCAAAGGACAAACGGATTTCCAGCACTAAAAATCATTTGCTGTAGCTCTGCTACTAAATTTATTTAAAAATGTACAGCTATGATCAGCTGTTTCTCCATCTTGGCTAAGCTTTCAATGTTGTTAGGGGAAAGGATTAAGCTAATTGGTTGTATCTTGTCACGTGACCCGCAGTGCACTTGCTGCATTCTAAAAAGTTGAGATGTTTTCAACTCGATGCTCAATGCGGCACGGACGCGCCTGAAAAAGCCGAGCGCGTCGCACCGCGTCTGTTATGAGCACGGCTGCAGCGCGTCTACATTTGAAATAATGAACTTGAGCGCGCAAAAGACGCGATATGTGAACGGCACCTTAGGCTACTATAGACCATTTGGTCAGATGTAAACATACTGGTCCCGATACACTTCCTGTTTCTTTTTTTTTTAAACTTTACACAAACATCACAAAAAAATACAACCAACATAACATTTGACTGGATGAAAATGTTACATTAGCACCTTTAAGATGTATTTGTATATGTGAAACAAAATAAAAAATAAAAAACAAAAAAACAGGAAGTGCTTCTGGACCAGTGTTGTTTACATCTAACGAAATGGTCTATATATGTGACTATCAGATTGTAGCCATATTTCTGCTAGATATTTTTTTAAATTTGACAAAAATTTTAATTTATGCACTGGCCCTATTTAAATACACTCTCTCAAATCTTTCTCAAATGTCAGGCAGACGTCAACTTCAACGATATATTCTTTGAAATTTTAATATTAATTTATGTAATTGCAATGCCTTGATTTTAGTAAGGTTACTACACAGTCATAGCCACAAATGCAATGGTACTACTAATTGGCATAATTTCTTTCGGTGTTTCGGTTTTCGGCCTTGGTTTCCTCTTTTTGGTTTTCGGTTTCGGCCAAGAATTTTCATTTCGGTGCATCCCTAATTTAAACTCATTTAAGCTTCCACTCTAATATTTATAATCTATCTAGCTATCTAAATCATGCTAGCAACATGCTAGTAACATGCTAATCATGCTAGCAACATGCTAGTAACATGCTAATTATGTTAGAAACATGTTAGCAACATGTCAATCATGCTAACAACATGTTAGAAACTTGCTAATCATGCTAGCAATATGCTAGTAACATGCTAATCATGCTAGCAACATGCCAATCATGTTAACAACATTCTAGTAATATGCTATTCATGCTAGAAACATGTTAACAACAAGTTAGCCATGTTAGAAACATGCTAGTAGCATGCTAATCATGCGTGAAACATGCTATCAACATGCTAATCAGGCTAGAAACATGCTAGTAACTTGCAAACTATGCTAACAACATGCTAAACATGCTAACAACATTGTAATCAGCCTATAAAAATACAAGCAACAAGTTAATCACGCTAAAACATGTTAACAACATGTGGCAATGTGTTAAATCATGCTATAGTTGCTTTTATACTTTCACAACTGCTTCAAACTTTCAGGCTAGGCTTTCTCAAGCCAAAGTTTGTTCTCAAACTTTACTCATCTAGTTTATATTGCGGTATCACAGGATCTTCAGGTTTAGAGCAGATCTGCATTTCACACACAAAACAATACAGAAAAGAAATATCAGGAAATCAACATATGACTCATTTAATAAACTACAGGTTCCATGGCCAACCCAGTGCATATGAGAAGGAGAAAGTAAACAAAACTAAAATGTTTTTTGAATAGTTTTGATGATGACACCTCTGTAGGTGGATTTTAGCATTTGCTAACCCCTGTGTTAACCAGAAGAGGGAGACATCTTATATATTTCTCAATCACTTTGGCTCAGTTCTAGATTGGGATTTTTTTTTTCTCAAAACCAAAATAAAGAGCTCTGTTCAAGACAGATTTGACATTTTCCATTATTTAAGAAAACTGCACACATTTTGGGACCTGTGTGCAAGATGTAAGTCGTACTTACTACAGTTGGGACAGTAACTAAATGCACATTGTTTCCTTGTTTCCCAAAGCAACATGATCCATTCAGTTATCAAAATATGTATAAACATACATGTATATTTCATAAATATCTACGGAATGTGTATTAAGTCTGCAAAAAATTGGCAAATGACCTAAGGTCATAGTAATAAAACAGGAATCACTGTCTTACCAAATCAAACATCAGTCAGTGCCAAAAAGTACAATAACAATGAAATGGTAAGAAAATAAGAGTTAAGAGGTAAGAGATCTGAAGTCACATAAAACAGTTCAGAAAATTGCACAGTTTCGAGAATGATAAAGACGATAAAGCAACTGTCATAAAAACATTTTCATATCTAGATTCTCATAAACTAAAGGACATACCATGTCTGTGGTTGTGCTGCCGTTTCTGTCTCTGATTTGGTGTTTGTCTTGCTCTTCATTTAAAATAAAATAAAAAACAATAGTTTATGACATTAACAGAACTAATATACTGTATATAGAATCTGTGGTGTTGAAATAAATTATAAAATGGCATGAAATTCATTTTTCAAGAAATAAAAATAGAGGTCAAACTGACTGGGTCTCCGTCTCCACATCCAGGTGAAAACACCGACCAGAATCAATAGCAGCAGAAGTGAAGCTGAAACTGGAAGCCACACAGTCAGGTGTTTATTATTTCTGTGGGAAATAAAGAAATATTTTGAAGGCTTTTCATTCAGAGAGCTCCAAATATGATGTGGGACTAATTAATCTGCATAAAAGGCACCAGAAACTAAGTCATATCTGAAATAAATGTTTATCATGTATTTCAGACTAATAGTGGTAGAATTAGTTTAAGGTTAAGATTTTAGTTTAGGTTTATTGAATAATACAGATTTAGTGGTTTGTCAGTGACTTCAGTTGTATTTTTTACATTTTTAACATAACAGTTTTACTTCTGCAAAAATAAAAAACAGAGAAGAAAAATCATGAAGGCAGTGAGGAAACAGTTAGATTAAAGGCAAAGGAAATTGAGCAACTAGAGCATGACGACTCAGACAATCACAGAATAATTCTAGGAAGATGATTCTGAGCAATGTCAGTGAGAAATGTTTGAATACTGACGTGTCTTCCTCTGTGTCTGATTCTGCCTTGATTACAGTGAGTTGAACAGGATTCAGTGTCTCTCCAGCAGAGCAGAAGTACCAGCCAGAATCATTCAGTCTCAGTCCAGTCATCAGCACAGTGAAGGATCTTCTCCCATCATCACTGATCTGGACTGATGAATTCTGGGATGTGTCAGTCCTTCCCACTGTGTAACAGTTCTGACCTTTATATCTGCACCACCGTTTAGGTTTACTCTGATATCCAGGACTGTAGAGACACTGAACACTGATATCACCACCTTCATGTCCAGATACACTGCTGTTGACCACAGACACATCAGGAGCTGAACACAGACAAACACACCACATCATTTGAGATGGTAAAATACACATTTGACATTAGAATGTGATAATAATTACATAATCTCTTACCAGACTGAACCTTGATATAAAGTCCATATGTGACAGTTAGTTGTTCTTGAATGTCCACAACACAACCATAATGTCCAGTGTCTTTGTTCTGCAGGTTTCTCATAGTCACAGTAAAGAGACTCTGATCAGGATGATCAATGACTGACAGATTCTCCTCTGTTGTGTTTCTGTATGTATAATCAGTTTCTGAGTGCCAGTATTTCTTCTGCGGTGGGGTTTTCTCATCATAATAACATGGGATGGTGACAGATCCTCCAGTCTGAACAGTGTGTATATGGTTTAACCAATTGTGGTCGCATTCAACACCTAAAAAAACACACAAACCACAGTCATACTCAGCATAAATAATAAATCACTTCTTAATCTGTTTAGTCTTTACATAAAACACAATAAAAGCAACACAAACAGCTAAACATAAATTGTGCCATTAGAAAATAATAAACATGATTCATTAGTAACACACAGAACAACATTTAATACTCACCTAAAATGAGACAAAACCCGACTGAAATGTAGAATATTTTTGTGTTTGCGAATGTGGCCATTGTGTAATTTTTCTCCTGTATTCTGAGCTGTTTTAACTCTGCTTACATTAACTTTTGTTCTTCCCTTTTCATACTAACTTGGCACTTAAACGTCTTGTGTCACCTGGCTAACAGCTGAGAATACACTCTAGATCACTTTCCTGCTCAGTTTAGCTCAAACCTCATTAAACACATGTGAACAAGCTAATCAAGATCTTTAGGGTTACTAAAAGTTACAGGCAGGTGAGTTTGGAGCTACAGTAAAAAGAAAGTGGACCTCAAAAGCCAGAGCTGAGAAATCCTGCTCTAGATTTCAAACAAAGTTATGTACTGTAGTAACTGATACACATCCCAACTTCTATCATTTTTTTGTAGTTTTTATATCAGTTATACAAAAAGTTGATTTATATATATATATATATACTACATATTCACCAATTTTCATCTGCTGTCAGAAGTTTTGATGCCCCTGGCCCTTTAATCACTAGTGCAAAAGTGCTGTTTTGGTTCGATCTCGGGGCCCTAGATCTCCTAATTAGAACCAGAAATAGATCAATTATAAGCCTTGTCTTTCACGAATTCACGCTTATATATAATTAGCCAGAGTATAGTAATGCATATTTGGCGTGCTGTCTGGGGAAGGGCTCTGAGCTCGGGAATGGCCCGAACCCTAGAGAATCCCCCTAGGTGTAGTAAGAACTCGGAGTGAGGAGATGGGTGGTGGAGGGATGCTGATAAACCGTCAAAAGGAAAGAGGTAAGTCAGCTGTATTTGAATCTATAGAGTTGATTAACTTGAGTGAGCTTCTTTTATGTTAATTAGGCTAGGTATCTGACGCGCTCCTCCCGAACCTTGTTAATAAAACATCATTTAAAACAAAAAAAAAAAAGAAGTGACAGTATGAGAATAGATTGTGCAAACAACAGGAAATTGTATATTCGTGCATTGTGCGCATGTCAAAAGATCAAATCCGATGTAAAGCTTGTGACATAATCAACCCGATCAGTTTATTTAGCAATCATGTAAACACTACGTTTGGATTCATCAATCAGAATGATTTCATTTCGACTGAAACAAAAGGTGTCTAGCAGTTCTCACCACCTATGAAAAGCCAAGCCACTGTTAGTTTATTTTTGCTTTCTTTTTGTTGGGTTTTGTGTTTTGTTTTGGCTAGATTTATACTCACCTAAAGTGAGACAAAACCCAATTGAAATGTAGAATATATTTGTTTTGCGTAGCCATTGTGTAATTTTCTCCTGTATCTGAGCTGTTTTAACTCTGCTTACAGTAACTTTTGTTCTCCCCGTTTCACACTTAAACGTCTTGCGTCACCTGGCTAAAAATAGACTCAACGTCAGGGGTTCTCAGCCCTCTGGCCCTTAAAGTCCACTTTCCTGTTGTGTTTAGCTTAATCCCAACATGTAAACACATGACAACAAGCTAATCAATGTATTCAGGGTTACTAGAAAGTTACAGGCAGGTGAGTTTGAAGCTAAACTTTCAGGAAATTGTAGTAACTGATGCACTTCAACACTTCTTTCATTTATATCACACTTTTACATCTCTGTTTCACTAGAAGGGGGACCTGGAGGCAAGTGTACCTATTTTATTAACCACAAATAAACATATTGACACTTTATCAGCACATGCTTAGTGGAGCTTAAACGAATGGCATCCACATAAACACAGACTATAAAACTTATGGTGATATAAGCAAGTGCTATGACTGATGTCAGAAATGAACCTTTTAAAAAGTTCAATCAATTGAGCAAGTGATTCACAAAACACCACACACTAGTGATACCTGGTGGTAAAAAAAAATGTGTAAATGTAAAAATCCAGCCGAACATGCATAAAAACACCTTTTACAAACCAGTTCCAAATCTTTTACTGAAAGTGTAATGTGCTAAATGACAATAACAATATTTGTTATATTGTATGAAGGACTAAACAGGCCAACAAGATACTAATAACTACTACTCATTCTTTTTACAAGTGTCAGCAAACTGACTACAAATGTATAAAAATGATTTGAGATCTGATAAAAACCATAGACACTAGTTAATGACTTCACAATACTCACACTTGAGGTATTGGCTTAAGCGCATGCACAAAAAAGGAAATAAGTGTGCAAGGTGGTTGCAGGTCTGAAAAACGCCAAAGAGCAGTGCCCATAAAGCAGAAGCTAAGCATATCCTATCATGCATTATGCTCAGGTATGCCCTGAAATCTAGAAATGCTGAGAATAAATTGTGTCGTCTGTTAAATAGGAGCAACTGAACAGACATTTATAAGTTTATTTTAAACTGCAGAGATCAAAACTGGAAATCAAAATAAAGCTCTGCACACTTGCATTTTTACAACATGTAAGTGTGTCCCATCCGGTTATTAAAAGTTTTGCACATACTTGAGGTTTGAACACTTGGGCCAAATACAGGAAGAATGTCATGTAAATAGATTAGTGGTCAAGTGGAAAGACAACAAGTGTGGGTTTATGGACGAGCCAACTGAGAAACACTGAAATTTCGAAACAATATGATGTAATGAATCCTCCCTTACTAAAACCTTGTGACTTTGGTTTAATACATGCTCTGAATCACTGGTTTGAAACAAATAATTCACAAAGGTTTGGCAGCTTTGTAAAGCACCAATCAATTTGTGCCATATCATATGCTGTTGTTTTGGAGTCGTATTGTGAACACTGATGTGTTTTAATAAGTTACATTAAAGTTTATCATAGTCGTTATTTTAGACATAAAGATTGCTAGTCTGATAAGGTCAAACATTATAATGAAGTCATGCTACTGTTAGAGGGCAACATGGTTATCTGTCAGTTCAACAAAATATCTTTGTCGCTTATTTAAAATGTTACTTTTAAATACTTAATCTCGCACAGGCAAAATATATATGCACTTTCCCGCGAAATCAGTCCTGACTGCTCTAAAATATTATTTAGATTACAGATATTTTAAAGTGTATCTGGGTAATGTAAAGACACAGGTTGGAAAATGGATTTTCTTTTTTTCTCTCTTTTTTGTTTTCTCTAATTGACAACATTTTCTTATTTTTTATTAAAAACTTATCTTGTGCAGCTTTAACATAAATGGCAGATGCTTGATCTTGACTGTGATGTTGGGTAAACCGTATGGATATAAAAGATCAGACAAAATTGAAAATAATAAACTTTAAAATGTGCAATGAACATTAGAACATTGAACATTGATTTTATTAGACAAGTTTAAGTTTTCTCTCATCAGTTGATTAATATATTATAATAAAAAGGTTTTAACTTTTTTTAATTTCAAATTATCATAATGTAAGACTCTAACCCCTGGTTTCACAGACAAGGCTTAAGCCTAGTCCTAGACTAAAATGCAAGTCTGAGCTGTTTCAAATGAAAGAAACTTGCACTGACTGATCTTAAAATCTATTGGTGCCTTTGTTTTGTCTCGAGATCCACACCAGTAATGGTTGGATCACAAAAGACGGTGTCGTGCAGCAAAACATAGACACAAATAGACACAAATATTCTGCTGCCCCCCCCCTCGAAATTCACTCCCCATACTGCGTACCCCCCTCCCCCCATTTCCAGCCCTGATGGTGACAGATCCTCCAGTCTGAACAGTTACAACATTCATTGTAACATTCAACACGTAAACGTCATGTTCAGAATTAAAAATAACTTGTCTTCACAAACAACAACATTAAAAGCAGCATGAACTAAGCAAAAAAAAATTAATTTAAAAATAATAAACAGGATTGATTAAAACAGTCCAACATTTAATACTCACCTAAAATGAGCCAAAACCCAATTGAAATGTATAAAATGTTTGTTGCTGTGTATCCGGCCATTGAGCAAGTTTGTCTTTCTGTATCTTTAGTTGTTTGAGTGTGCTTGTTTTAACTTCTGCACTTCCCTTTGTACCCTCACTTAGCACTTAAACATCCTGTGTCACCTAGCTTAGAATAGACTCTATAGGGGTTCTTAGATCTGGCCCTCGAGGTCCACTTTCCTGCAGAGTTTAGCTCAAACCTTATACACACATGAACAAGCTAATCAAGATCTTCAGGGTTATTAGAAAGTTACAGGCAGGTGAGTTTGGAGTTAACTCTCAGGAAAGTAGAAGTCAAGGGGGACTTCTATGGGGGAAGTGAATAAACAGCACTCTCTTCCACCTTCAATATCCACAACTGAGGTGCCCTTAAGCAAGGCACTCCCTGAGCACCACAGCAAAAATGGCTGCCCTTGTGCAAATAGACTACTTACTACTACTCATTCTGCAAGATGAGTGTGCATTTTGTGCAGCATTTGTAACTGTTTATTATCACTTAATTATTAGCACCACAGTTACTAAATTGTTATCTTGTTACATAGGAACTATTGAACAGACATTGAACATTAGCAAAATTTAGCAAATTATTTTTGATTTGTTCTTTATTTGTATGTTATACTTTTGGTAAAAACATCTGCAAAATGAATAAATTTAAGTGTTAAGACTTGCTCATCAAATCATCAATATATTTTAGTAAAAAAGATATAGGACTCTAAATGGATGCACATTATTCCGGTCAGCTAAAATAATTAGGTGCATATTATTATTATTTCCTTTATTTAGCCAGGAGGTTACATTGAGATGTCACCATCTCTTCTTCCAGTGAGACGTGGCCAAAAGTGAAAAACATTCAGTAATATTAATTATGCTATAAAATAGAAGAGGATGTGCTATATTGTGAATATAGTCATGGCTAAAGAGCGTTGTTAGGCCCATTATTCGCAATACAGCAAGGCCTCGAGTTCCTTAATGCTTTATTAAAATTTCTAAAGTGGACAGGCAAATGACCACAACAGGAAAAGAGAAGAAAAATTAAAATGATTTATTAGGAATAGTGCTATCTAACATTTGGATAAAAAGCTATTTGAAGAAAAAAAAAATGCTTAAAAGACATAAAGGCAATTAACAAATGCTCTATCTATCTATAACAGTTACACAGTCTACACTGACTAAGCATCAAGCAAATAAAAAACACTTATTATCAACACTTCCCTAATCATCTGATCTTTTAGATTGATGTGGAGAAAAATCCTCTAGTTCTGTGACAGACAGAAATGCCCCATGTGCCATCTGAAAGATAAAATACAATAGCACAACATCAAGATGGTGTCACATTGTTTATATTTTATACATTCAAAGCCACAATAAAAAAAAATTCTTCACATATTTCATAAAATAAACGTACATTGCAATATATCATGCAATATATCATGCAACATTTAATGAAGTTTAAATGTTGCTTAATAGTCAGTCTCAATAATGGGAATTTGTTGCACACCAACATGACTGTGAGATGAACAGGATTCAGTTTGTTTCCAGCAGAGCAGAAGTACCAGCCAGAATCAGTCAGTCTCAGTCCAGTCATCAGCACAGTGAAGGATCTTCTCCCATCATCACTGATCTGGACTGATGGATTCTGGGATGTGTCATTCCTCCCCACTGCGTAACAGCTCTGATCTTTATATCTGCACCACCGTTTGGGTTTATTCTTATATCCAGAACTGTAGAGACACTGAACACTGATATCACCACCTTTGTGTCCAGATACACTGCTGCTCACCACAGACACATCAGGAGCTGAACACACACCACATCATTTGAGATGATAAAATGCACATTTGACATTAGAATGTGATAATAATTACATAATCTCTTACCAGATTGAACCTTAATATTAAGTCCATATGTGACAGCCAGTTGTCCTTAAATGTCCACAACACAACCATAATATCCAGTGTCTTTGTTCTGCAGGTTTCTCATAGTCACAGTAAAGAGACTCTGATCAGGATTATCAATGACACAGATTCTCCTCTGTTGTGTCTGAGTATATATGATTAGTTTCTGAGAACCAGTATTTCTTCTGCGGTGGGGTTTTCTCATCATAATAACATGGGATGGTGACAGATCCTCCAGTCTGAACAGTGTATATATGGTTTAACCAATTGTGGTCGCATTCAGCACCTAAACAAACAACACACAAACCACAATCATACTCAGCATAAATAATAAATCACTTCTTAATTTGTTCTGTCTTCACATAAAACACAATAAAAACAACAAAAACAGCTAAACATAAATCGTGCCATTAGAAAATAATAAACGTGATTCATTAGTAACACACGGAACAACATTTAATACTCATCTAAAATGAGACAAAACCCGACTGAAATGTAGAATATTTTTGTCTTTGCGTATGCGGCCATTGTGTAATTTTCTCTTATATTCTGAGCTGTTTTAACTTTGCTTACATTAAATTTTGTTCTTCCCTTTTCATACTAACTTGGCACTTAAACGTCTTGCGTCACCTGGCTAACAGCTGAGAATAAAC
The DNA here is from genome assembly GCA_012976165.1 of Labeo catla. Lineage (NCBI taxonomy): Eukaryota > Metazoa > Chordata > Actinopteri > Cypriniformes > Cyprinidae > Labeo > Labeo catla. Next base: position 654,924 of record VONZ01000365.1, on the reverse strand, counting down.
TCTAGATCACTTCTTTCCTCAGTTTAGCTCAAACCTCATTAAACACATGTGAACAAGCTAATCAAGATCTTCAGGGTTACTAAAAATTACAGGCAGGTGAGTTTGGAGCTACAGCAAAAAGAAAGTGGACCTCAAAGGCCAGAGCTGAGAAATCCTGCTCTAGATTTCAAACAAAGTTATGTATATAATTTTTTAGTGTAAGATGTGAAATTATTTCCTCATGAATTCAAAGTCCAGGAACCCTGACAAAAACAGATGCCATGCAACAAAACAATAAAACTAATCTGGAGAAGAGATCTTCAAAGAGGGCAAACAACACCACCTCTATTGCTCATTTACAACCCCCTTCCTCCCTCTCCTCTCCCCTCCTGCATCTCACACTTTTCCCCCAAAAGGTTCCACTGAAAGTCACTAAGAATGTCCATATACTACATGTGTTACATTTTGTGAATATGTTGAAGTTTCCCTTTCATGTTTGGTATCATTCTAAAGGTCTTAGTGCGATTGGTAAAATGGTCTCAATTTCACAGAAGTCACTTATATTATGAGGAAGACTGAACACTTTTGTAGAATTGTGTTTTGCTGCTGAGGGGTGTGTTTTCCCCTTAGGGTCGGGTGAGAATCTCCAGCCAGGTGTGACCCTGGGGCATGAGATCTCCTGACAAACCAAAAGGTCTTTTATGTTTTTACAACTGATTGGAAGATTTGTTTGTTTTGGTCTGGGTATATAAGCGAAGTGACAAAACATTACGGGGGGATTCTGTATTCAGAAGAACCCCACACTGTGTGTGAGAGTCTCTGGAGCTTTGCCTCCAAATCTCTCACATGCTGCTGTGTATCTCTATGCGGTCAGGCATGCATCTCTCACTCTTAGATTTATCTTGGAGTAATTGATGTTATGTATTCATTTTAATTGGAACTGAATTTAATTCTGAATTGGATTTTCATTGTTAAGCTATGTAATTGGCATGGTGCATTTTTACCTGACTGCTAATAAAATGTTAACTTTGACTTATTCTGGACTTCTTGGAAATGATTTTCTAGTAGGTAATGTGTAAGGGTGCTACCGCAAGACTGCATCCAGGGCAGACCACGCCGGAAGTACCGACTGATGAGCCATGGGGACATCACTAGGGCTCCGGATGTTGAGCTGTCACTGACTTAACACGATATATACTTTTTGTTGAGAGCACGCAGGCGCGGCCCACTTTAAGATATTATAATCGCTCTGCATCCTCTGAGTAAGTCAGAACTGGCGAGCTTGTGTCGACGAATTCGCCACGGCCGGGGTGTAAATCGAAAGCGGCACCTAGTCCTTAAGGAACGAAATATTGAGACTACGGGACTTCCAGAATATTCAAATGTCTAAATTATTATACAGAAAAAATAGCCGCGATCAGCAAATTACAGAATACAAACCAGAATTAACAAATTATTCATAATTGGAGTCAGACTAAATTATTCATGGAGTCAGATTTTGTTTGGAAACTAGATTTTAATATTTCAAGGTAATTTTTACAGAAGTGCCGGAAAAGACCTACACGCAAGAAACCTTCAGCTGAACCACTCGGCTTGCCGTAGCGGGAGGAGCCTTACAATAGTCACCATTTTCATCTGCTGTCAGAAGTTTTGATGCCCCTGGCCCTTTAATCACTAATGCAAAAGCACTGTTTTGGTTCGGTCTCAGGGCCCTAGATCTCCTAATTAGGGCCAGAAATAGATCAATTATAAGCCTTGTCTTTCACGAGTTCACACTTACATATAATTAGCTGGAGTACAGTAATGCACATTTGGCGTGCTGTCTGGGGAAGGGCTCTGAGTTCGGGAATGGCCCGAACCCCAGAGAATCCCCCTAGGTGTAGTGAGAACTCGGAGTGAGGAGATGGGTGGTGGAGGGATGCTGATAAACCATCAAAAGGAAAGAGGTAAGTCAGCTGTATTTGAATCTATAGTGTTAATTAACTTGAGTGAGCTCCTTTTCTGTTAATTAGGCTAGGTATCTGACGCGCTCCTCCCGAACCTTGTTAATAAAACATCATTAAAAAAAAAAAAGAAGTAACGGTATGAGAATAGTATGTGCAAATAACAGGAAATTGTATGTAATAGCCATTGTGTAATTTTCTCCTGTATCGGAACTGTTTTAACTCTGCGCACAATAAATTTTGTTCTTCCCTTTTCACACTCACTTAGCACTTAAACGTCTTGTGTTACATGGCTGAAAATAGACTCAAGATCAGTGTCAGCCTTCTGGCCCTCAAAGTCCACTTTTCTGCTGAGTTTCGCTTAATCTTAACATGTGAACACATGTGTCACGGAGGCAAGACAGGAAGTGTTCGATCGAGGATAGGTCCCTGTGTAGCGTGACGGAGAACTCAAACGCGGATACACACGAGTGAGTAGGTTAACCACGCTGTTTATCTGAGAACGCTCCAGCAAAGGAGTAGAGATTTCCACCAGGAAACCCGCGTTCTCACACGCACACAGATAGGTATATAAATAGCTCCGTAGAGCGGTAGTCACGTGAGTTGGTTGGAGAGGATAAAGGCGACCTACACAGTAGTTCAACATGAACTCAATGTCCGGTGCCAGCTGAACCTTACTTCCTGTTTATATACCCGCGGAGATTACTTCCGGGACCTCGTGACCTCACGTGATCCGGTGCGTGTGACAGTACCCCCCCCTCCAGGGCCGGCACCAGACGGACCCGGAGCAGAGGATACCCGACGACGGTAGTCCTGGATGAGGGCTGGATCCAGGATGAACCGTCCGGGAACCCACGACCGCTCCTCCGGACCGTAGCCCTCCCAGTCTACAAGGTACTGGGTGCCCCGGCCTCGGGGTCGCGAGTCGAGGATTCTCCGAACGGTATAGGCAGGACCACCGTCCACGATCCGGGGTGGGGGGGGGAGCAGGGACCTGGGGAGACAGGGGAGAGAAGAAGACAGGTTTTAATTGGGATTGATGGAATATGGGATGGACCCGGAGGGAAGCAGGCAGCTGGAGCCGGAAGGTGACAGGGTTCAGACGGTGGGTGATCTTGAAGGGGCCGATGTACCGGGGGGTGAGTTTTTTGGAGTCCGTCTTGAGATTGATGTTCCGGGTGGATAGATAAACCCTGTCACCTACGTGGAACAATCGTCCCGGAGGGTGTCGGCGGCGGTGCTGCGTGACGTAGTGTCGGTTGGCCTTCTGAATGGCAGCACGGGCGTGGTTCCAGAGCCGCCGACACCGGCGGACCAACTGTTGGGCAGACGGAACTTCAACCTCCGCCTCTTGATGTTCAAATATGGGAGGTTGAAATCCGTAGCATACCTCGAATGGGCTTAGGCCGGTAGCGGTGGAGGTGTGGAGGTTGTTGGATAGTTCGGCCCAGACGAGGTAGCTAGCCCAGGAGCTCTGATGTTCACTGGCAAAGCATCGGAGGAAGCGCTCCAGTTGTTGGTGCATCAGCTTTAGTGTTTTTGGATCCGGGGCGGTAAGACAGGTGAAAGTTGAAGTGTTCAAAGAAGAGTGCCCACCGCGCCTGCCTGGGATTGAGTTGCTTGGTTTTTTGATGACTGTGAGGTTCTGGTGATCGGTCCAGACGGTGAACGGCTCACTGCCGCCCTGGAGCCAGTGACGCCATTACTCCAGAGCCCACTTGATGGCCAGCAGCTTATGGTCCCCTACCCCGTAACGTTGCTGTGTGGGATTAAATTTTCTGGAGAAGAAGCTACATGGGTGTAACTTCTCATCTGGACCGCGTTGCGAGAGGACGGCTCCTACACCCACATCGGAAGCGTCCACCTCAGCAACGAAGGGCTTGGTGGAATCGGGATGAGTGAGAACCGGAGCTGTGGTGAACTGATGACAGAGAGTCTTGAATGCTTGAATGGCTTCCGGGGTGAGGTGGAATTCTCCGCGTGATGGTTTTGTGAGAGCAGTGAGAGGTGCTGCAGTCGAACTGAAGCCCCGGATGAATCGCCGATAGAAGTTGGCGAACCCCAGAAAGCGCTGTAACTGTTTAAGCGATGTGGGTAGGGGCCACGAACGCACAGCTTCCAGCTTCTGGGGATCCATGGCCACACCCTGAGCAGAGATGATGAAACCCAGGAACGTGGTGGAGTGCTGGTGGAAAGCACATTTCTCCAGCTTGCAGTACAACTGGTGGGCCAGCAACCTCTGAAGAACTGCTCGGACATGCTGGGTATGCTCTTCTAAGGTTTTGGAGTAGATGAGGATGTCGTCCAGGTAAGCGTAGCACCATCTACCCAGCATGTCCCGGAGAACACCATTGATGAAGTGCTGAAATGCGGCTGGACTGTTGCAAAGGCCGAAGGGCATCACGAGGGTCTCGTAGTGACCGGTGGGGGTTATGAAGGCCGTCTTCCACTCGTCGCCCTCCCTGATGCGTACCAGATTGTAAGCGCTCCGTAAGTCCAACTTCGTAAAGAAGTGGGCACCAGAGAGGGCGTCCAGGGCGGTGTTGGTGAGAGGGAGTGGATGGCGGTTCTTCACAGTGATCAGATTGAGCCCTCGGTAGTCAACACACAGTCGGAGACCCCCGTCCTTCTTCTTTACAAAGAAGAACCCTGCGGCCGCCGGAGAGCTGGAGGGTCGGATGGTACCTGCGCGAAGACCCTCCGCTACGTACTCCTCCATCGCGAGTTGTTCTTTAGCCGAAAGGGAGTACAAATGACCGCGGGGTGGCACCGCGCCCGGCACGAGATCGATAGCGAGGTCGTAGGGGCGATGAGGAGGCAGCCGGGCCACGCTGCGCCTGCTAAAAACCTCGGCCAGGTCGCGGTACTGGACGGGGATAGCCTCGCGGTCGACATCGAGGGCTCCGGACTCCCCCGAACATGTCCCAACCTTGGCCTGGAGACAGAGCTCCTGACAGGTCGCGCCCCAATGAATGATCCGGTGTGACGTCAAGGAGATGAGGGGGTCGTGAGTGACGAGCCAGGGGTGACCGAGAATGATAGCAGGTGAGGGAATTTTAGTGACATAAAATTGGATAGTCTCTGAGTGGTTGTCGATGATGAGAGTGAGCTCTTGGCTGCGGTGAGTGATGGGACTTAGACTTAGGGGGCGACCATCAATGGCGGTGACTTTCAAAGGTTGGGATAACGCCTCAGTTACAATCCCCAGGTGGGCAGCATAAGCCTGATCGATGAAGTTCCCAGCCGCACCCGAATCAACGAATGCGGTGGTCTCGATCCGTTGGTGGCCCATGAGGATTGATACCTGCAGCAGCAACCGGGAAGTGACGGACTCAGGGTAGGTTTTTGCAGCAGTGGGACCAGATGAAGACCTCCCCCTCTTCACCTGGTCTGTCCGTTTCCCGGACGCAGAGGGCAGATCGCACGATGGTGGTCCAGGGAGGCGCAATAGGCACACAGGCCCTCGCGGTAGCGTCTGGCCCTCTCCGCCGCTGACTGGGAGGTGCGCCCTATTTGCATGGGTTCCCCGGCTCCGCTAGAATGGGCCTCTGAGGCGATTGGTGGAGGGGAAGGAGACGCAGCGACAGCGTTGGAGGCAGATGGTTCAGATGTCCTCTGGTAACCGGTGGATCCTGTGAAAGAACGGAAAAGAGGTTTAGTGGAATGACTCATCCGCTGATCCACCCGGAGGGCCAGCTGGATCATGCCCTCCAGGGTGTCAGGGAGCTCCCGCACAGCCAATTCGTCTTTAAGACGGGTGGAAAGTCCTTCATAATAGGCTGTGCGGAGAGCGGGGTCGCTCCAGGTGGTTTGGACTGCAAGGGTGCGAAATTCAGTGGTGTAACGGCTGACGCTGCGACTCCCTTGCTTTAGATGGTACAGCCGTGAGTCAACCTCCACCTCGCTCTCAGGATGTTGAAAGACGGTTCTGAGCTCGGTGGTGAATGCTGGGTAGGAGTGAGCGATGTCTGCGTCAGCTTTCAGAACCGCCGTGGCCCACTCTGCTGCCTGCCCCGTGAGGAGGGAAGTGAGAAGAGTGATCCGGCTGCGGTCAGTGGGATATCTTGACAGCTGAAACTCAAAGTTGAGATTTAGGTTTGTGAGAAAAACATCGCATCTGGTTCCGGACCCATCCCATTTGTCCGGAAGTGATATTTTGGGATGACTGGCAGGGGGAAGTTGGCGGACTGGTTCAACCGGAGGAGCCGGCGCAGAGGCCAGGTCATCGTGATCCGCCTGCAGGGCGGTGAGATCCGAACGGAGCGCCGCGCACTCCGCCTGAAGACCCGCGGTCTCGGCGCGCAGCGCGGTAATCTCCGCTCGGGAAACCACCAGCTCCTGCCGCAGACTCTCGATCTCCATAGCCTGCAGCTGCACCATTCCCCACAGCTGCCCCAAATCCGCCGGGGCCATCTCGGGACCGGACATTCTGTCACTGAGGCAAGACAGGAATGGTTCGATCGAGGATAGGTCCCTGTGTAGCGTGACGGAGAACTCAAACGCGGATACACACGAGTGAGTAGGTTAACCACACTGTTTATCTGAGAACGCTCCAGCAAAGGAGTAGAGATTTCCACCAGGAAACCCGCGTTCTCACACGCACACAGATAGGTATATAAATAGCTCCGTAGAGCGGTAGTCACGTGAGTTGGTTGGAGAGGATAAAGGCGACCTACACAGTAGTTCAACATGAACTCAATGTCCGGTGCCAGCTGAACCTTACTTCCTGTTTATATGCCCGCGGAGATTACTTCCGGGACCTCGTGACCTCACGTGATCCGGTGCGTGTGACAACATGTGAACAAGCTAATCAAGGTTTTCAGGGTTACTAGAAAGTTACAGACAGGTGAGTTTGAAGCTAAACTCTCAGGAAAGTGGACCTCAAGGGTCAGAGCTTATGTAGTAACTGATGCACTTCAACACTTTAATTTCTATTACTTTTTTACCTACATCTACATTTCACTGGTAGGGGGATCTGGGAGGAAAGTGTACCTATTTCATTAACCACAAATAAACATATTGACACTTTATCAGCACATGCTCAGTAGAGCTTAAACAAACGGTGTCCATGTAAGCATAGCCTTTTGTAATTATGGTCATATAAGCAAGTGCCATTAGTGATGTCAGAAAGGAACCTTTTAAAATTTTCAATTTTCAATTGAGCCAAGTGCTTCACACACTGGTGATACCTGGCAGTAAAAAAAATGTGTAAATGTAACCGTAGGACTCTTTAGTCTGCGTTGTGTTGAAATTTTGAGGAAGAACGACAGGAGAGCGCCGGATTGGGTCTGCATAGAGAATGTATTTTTTTTATATAAACAGGTTGTCACGACAGCTTCAGCTCACACATCAGTAATTGTTCCATTCGAGAGGAAGACGGAAAAAGGGAGAAAGGAACAGAAAGGAGAGAGAGAACAGGAAATGAGGCCTCAGTCCATAGGCCTGCACATAAATTTATACAGAGGAGCGTACGAAACGCAACCATACTGGTATTAAAACAACTTAAAAACACAAAAATATGGTTTATCAATGTATTACCTGCATAGAGAATGTATTTTTTTTATATAAACAGGTTGTCACGACAGCTTCAGCTCACACATCAGTAACTGTCAACAAAAATAACATTCTCAATATAGTTAAACATGTATGTTAAGTATATATAATCTGTAAATGGCAAAGTAAAATAACTAAAAACAACTTCAACATTGTGTATTTCTGTGCGTGTATTATTTTTAACCAATGCTAAGTCTGTATGGAACACTGCATACCTGTTCCATTCGAGAGAAAGACGGAAAAGACCGCTAAAAGAGCAATATGGCAGGTATGGCTGCCTGGGCTGAACCACTTTGATGTAAATGGAGGGGGGGAACCATTACCTCCTTACAGACCCTTTTTAATGTATTTTAACAAACACTAACAATTTTAGAACAGCATTAAATGCTTGTGAACAGAAAAATCTAGTGAAACAAAACCATTTTAACCTTGTTACATAAATGTAAGAAAAACTCTAGTCAAACATGCGTTAAAAAAAAAAAAAACCTTTACAAACCAGTTCCAAATCTTTTACTGAAAGTGTAACGAAAGTTAAATGACAATGACAATAGTTTGTATGTTGTATGGAGGGCTTGGCTAAACAGGCCAATAAGGGACTATTAGCTACTACTCATTCTTTTTACAAGTGTCATTAAATTGACTACAAATGTATAAAACTGATTTGAGATTTGGTGTCTATGAGTTCACAATACCAACACTTGAGGTATTGGCTACTTGAGAGCATATGTGTGCAAGGCAGTACCAGGTCTGAAAAATGCCAAAGCTAAGTATATCCCATCATGCATCACATTCAGGAACACTCTGAAATCTTGAAATGCTGAGAAAAAAAAATCTCACTGCAAGTTAAATTAATTAGATATTACAAAGGGCAGCCATGGCCTAATTAGGGAGTCTGGCTTGTAACCAAAAGGTTGCGGGTTTGAGTCCCAGGTCTGGCAGGGATTGAAGGTGAGGGGAGTGAATAACCAGTGCTCTCTCCACCCTCAATACCATGACTGAGGTAAGTCCCTTGAGCAAGGCACCGAATCCCCAACTGCTCCCCGGGCGCCGCAGCGATAGCAATATGGTTGCCCACTGCTCTGGGGGGGTGTGTGTGTGTGCGTGTGTGTGTGATGTGTGCACCTGGTATTCATCACGTTATGGGGACCAAATGTCCCCACAAGGATAGGAATACCAGTAAATTTTGACCTTGTGGGGACATTTGTGAGGTCCCCATGAGGAAACAGGCTTATAAATCATACAGAATGAGTTTTTTTGAGAAAGTAAAAGTGTGCACAGTCTCCTGTGAGGGCTAGGTTTAGGTGTAGGGTAGGTGTAGGGCGATAGAAAATATGGTTTGTACAGTATAAAAACCATTACGCCTATGGAATGTCCCCATAAAACATGTAAACCCAACATGTGTGTGTGTGTGTGTGTGTTTGTTTGTTCACTGCTCACTATGGATTAGTGATGCGCGGATGGCGGTTATATCCGCGGGTCGGGTAATAAAAAATTGCATTCTGATTATTTGCGGGTGGGTCGCGGGTGGATGAGATAAATCAATAATGACGCAAATATTAACTATATTTTCTAACATATGAACCTGTTTTAAATAATTGAGTAGGGTGGTGTAGTACAGAACCTGCGTATACCCATTTCTTTATCAGTCGGCTTTGCTTATACCCACTTCTAAATCCCTTCTGATGCGCATCATTCAGTAGTGTCCTACATTAGCCAAAATCATGACATGCCACCATTTCTAACTAAATCGTATGTGAATAAATGCAAATATTCGCTCAAAACACCCAGCAAAGACGGCAAGGACCCTGACGCCGGCTTCTTTTGAAATATGTTTGATGATTGCGCCTGATGCGCCCGCGCCCGCGCCAGCACCGGATTTGCTGCCTGTTCATACGCGAGAGCATGTCAAGGGAGGCACGCCGAGTATTAAAATAATAATTATTATTGATTACTAATTTGAATCAGTACATTATAACGAAAACAATACATAAAAATGTAAAGAATTAGATTTTTACGATCAGAAATTTCTTAAACTGGGTGAACCCCTGTAAACTTTTGTCCAAGGATCCAGTAGGCGTTCAAACACCCAAATGATTTCATCAGAGATTGCACGTCCAGATGTCAGTTAACGTTATTCTTTTTAGCGTGGCTTTGGCTTAAAAACACGAGTATTTAAGCTTATATAAGTGTGCAGGGATGTGCAGATCAGCTGAATCAATCTGCTGTTAAAAATTAACCATCCATTCATCATATCATCATGCAAAACTAAGAATTAGAAAAATTGTAAATGACCGGGTGTGGTTATCTAAATCAGAGAAAAATACAGGTGCGGGTGGATGGCAGGCGGGTAATTTATTTGAAGCTGCGGATTCGGGTGACGTTTGAGCTCATCCGCGCATCTCTAGTATGGATATAAAAGATCAGACAAAATTGAAAATAATAATCTTTAATAAATGAACTAATTTATTAGACAAGTTTAAGTTTCCTCTCATCATCTGATTAATATATTATAATAAAAAGATTTTAACTTATTTCAAATTATTATAATGTAGGACCCTAACCCCCGGTTTCACAGACAAGGCTTAAGCCTAGTCCTAGACTAAAATGTAAGTCTGAGCTGTTTCAAATGAAAGAAACTTGCACTGACTGATCTTAAAATATATTGGTGCCTTTGTTTTGTCTCGAGATCCACACCAGTAATGGTTGATCACAAAAGACGGTATTGTGCAGCGAAACATAGACACAAATAGACACAAACATTCTGTCTATATTGCGCTACGTTTATGTGCAAAACTGGGATCTTCACAAACAACAACATTAAAAGCAGCATGAACTAAGCAAAAAAAGTTTCATTTAAAAATAATAAACAGGATTGATTAAAACAAAGTCCAAGATTTTATACTCACCTAAAATCACCTCACCTCACTTAGCACTTAAACATCCTGTGTCACCTAGATTAGAATAGACTCTATGGCGTTTCTTAGATCTGGCCCTCGAGGTCCACTTTCCTGCAGAGTTTAGCTCAAACCTTATTAAACACACATGAACAAGCTAATCAAGATCTTCAGGGTTATTAGAAAGTTACAGGCAGGTGAGTTTGGAATTAACTCTCAGGAAAGTAGACCTCGAGAGCCAGATCTAGAACCCCTATATGCACTTCCACACTTTCATTATATCACACTTTTATTGACATCTGTTTCACTAGTAGGGGATCTGGGGGCAAGTGTACCTAAATTTTATCAATCACAAACATATTTTGACACTTTATCTGCACATGCTCAGTACAGCTCATTCTCTTTTTGCTTGAGAAGATGTGTGATCATTTTACTTTTTAAGAACCTGTATTTCTAATTGCATTTCGTATCAGTTATACAAAAACTGGATTTTGAGATACATGAAATATATTTTACATATTTTGCATTTTTCATCTATATGTTATATGTTAAAAGTGCAGTATATTGACAGTTAGTTGAAATGAGTACTGCAGTCCAAATTCAAAATATTGGAGAGGGTCGTTTCTCTGTTCTCTGAACCAGTTTGTTTGCTGGTATCCATGGCTGCAATACATTGTGTTTTCCACCAACCGACTATTAGGTAAATTGGCACGAAGTCAGAAGTCAGACGAGAACAAAAATAGACATGCTGACACGAAATGCACATTTCAAAGTAAAGTAACTGGTGGTAGCATTTTTTTTTGTAAAAACAAGTATGTTTATTTAAAGGAGAAGTCCACTTTTTCTCCATATAATGGACTAATATCGTGCCCCGAGTTTGAACTTCCAAAATGCAGTTTAAATGCGGCTTCAAACGATCCCAAATGCAGTTGTAAACAAAAGGGTCTTATCCAGCAAAATGATCGGTTATTTTCATTTAAAAAAATACAGTTTAAATACTTTTTAATCTCAAACGCTCATCTTGTCTTGCTCTGCCTGAACTCTGTGTATTCTGGTATTTTTATGCTTTAGTACATTTAATAAATTACATAGGGGGGCAGTTGTGGCATAATAGAGATTTAGATTGCAACCTGAAGTTCAAGGGTTTGATTCTCAGTCCCGGCAGGAATTGTAGGTGGGGGAAGTGAACAGCACTCTCTTCCACCCTTTAATATCCACAACTGAGGTGCCCTTGCGCAAAGCACTCCTTGAGCACCACAGCAAAAATGGCTGCCCTTGTGCAAAAAAGACCTTTAACTACAACTCATTATTTATACAAGTGTCATTAAAATGACTACAAATGTACAAAACTGATCTGAGATTAGGTAAAAACCATAGACACTGGTTTATGGGTTTACTGGGCCTGTCACAACACCCACACTTGCGGTTTTGGCCACTTGAGAGTGTGTTCACAAAACAGGAAGTGTGCAAGGCTGTCCTAGGTGTAAAAAACACCAAAGCCATTAAAGCACAGAAGCTGAGCATATCCCATCATGCCTCACACTCAGAAACACCTTGAAATCTTGAAATGATGAGGAAAATATCTCACTGTAAGTTAAATTATTAGATATTACACATAAATAATTGGGCAGTAAAACAAAGTGTTGCACATTTTGTGCAAGATGAGTGTACATTTTGTGCAACATTTGTAACTGTTTATTATCACTTAATTATTAGCACCACAGTTACTAAATTGTTATCTTGTTACATAGGAACTATTGAACAGACATTGAACATTAGCAAAATTTAGCAAATTAATTTTGATTTGTTCTTTATTTGTATGTTATACTTTTGATAAAAATTCATTTTGATCTGCAAAATGAATAAATTTAAGTGTTAAGACTTGCTCATCAAATCATCAATATATTTTCTGTCCTAGGTGTGAAAAACACCAAAGCCACTAAAGCACAGAAGCTGAGTGTATCCCATCATGCATCACACTCAGAAACGCCTTGAAATCTTGAAATTATGAGGAAAATATCTCACTGTAAGTTCAATTATTAGATATTTGTAACGAGGACGCTGAGGCGGAAGTAGAATCCATATGCGGTTGTTTATTATAGGAAGCAGAGTACAGAGAAACAGGCAGAGGGTCAATACCGGAAAGGCAGTCCAATAGCGTACACAACACAACCGTAATCCAAGCAGCAGAGAGTTTAAGCAGGCAGTGGGTCAAATACGGAGGAAACAGTCCAATAAAGCAAACGTAGCAATAAGGGTAATCCAGAGAGCGATAGTCAAGAGGCAGATACAGGGTCAAACCTTGAAAGCAGTCCACACAGTCAAACAATCCAAACAGGGGAAATCCGTAAACAGACAAAGTAATGATAAAAGCTCGGTAAGGCAGGTGAAACTGGCAATACTTCGAAATGGAGAAGCACATGGTGATCGCTTAAGTAGTGCCAAACAGGAAGTGGAAGTAGAAGCAGCAGAGGGAGCGTGCAGTCAGTAGTCGGGTGAGGGCTCCCTTTGCTGGCGTGGCGTTACAATATTACACATAACTAATTGAGCAGTAAAACAAAGTGTTGCACATTTTGTGCAAGATGAGTGTGTATTTTGTGCAACATTTGTAACTGCTTATTATCACTTAATTATTAGCACCACAATTACTAAATTGTTATCTTGTTACATAGGAACTATTGAACAGACATTGAACATTAGCAAATTTAGCAAATTAATTTTGATTTGTTCTTTATTTGTATGTTACTTTGGATAAAAACATCTGCAAAATTAATCAATTTAAATGTTAAGACTTGCTCATCAAATCATTAATATATTTTAGTAAAAAAGATATAGGTATATAGGACTGTAAATGAAGGCCTTTATAGATGCACATTATTCCTGTCAGCTAAAATAATAAGGTGCATATAAAAGTGAAAAATATTCAGTAATATTAATTATGCTATAAAATAGCATTATTATATTGGGAATACAGTCAGGGCTAAAGAGTGTCATTAGGCCCATTATTCGCAATACAGCAAGGCCTCGAGTACCTTAATGCTTTCTTAAAACTGTTGAAGTGGACAGGGAAATGACCACGACAGGAAAATAGAAGAAAATTTAAAATGACTTGTTATGAATAGTGATATCTAATATTTTGGATAAAAAGCTATTTGAAGAAAAAAATGCTTAAAAGACATAAAGGCAATTAGCAAATGCTCTATGTATCTATACTAGTTACACAGTGTACATTGACTAAGCATCAAGCAAATACAAAACGTAAGACTTATTGTAAACACTTTCCTAATCATATGATCTTTCAGGTTGATGTGGACAAAAATCCTCTAGTTCTGTGACAGACAGAAATGCTCCATGTGCCATCTGAAAGATAAAATACAATAGCACAACATCAAGATGATGCCATATTGTGTATATTTTGAACATTCAAAGCCACAATAAAAAAAAAGAAAAAAAAATCTATTCACATATTTAATAAAATAAAACTTACATTGCAATATATCTTCTAACATTTAATGAAGTTTAAATGTAGCTTAATAGTCAATCTCAACAATGGACATTTGTTAATACTAACGTGACAGTGAGATGAACAGGACTCAGGTTGTTTCCAGCAGAGCAGAAGTACCAGCCAGAATCAATCAGTCTCAGTCCAGTCATCAGCACAGTAAAGGATCTTCTCCCATCATCACTGATCTGGACTGATGAATTCTGGGATGTGTCAGTCCTCCCCACTGTGTAACAGCTCTGATCTTTATATCTGCACCACTGTTTGACTTCATTCTTATATCCAGAACTGTAGAGACACTGAACACTGATATCACCACCTTCATGTCCAGATACACTGCTGCTCACCACAGACACATCAGGAGCTGAACACACACACGTATAAACCACATCATCTGAGATGATAAAATACACATTTGAATGTGATAATAATTACATAATCTCTTACCAGATTGAACATGGATATAAATTCTATATGTGACAGTCGGTTGTCTTTGAATGTCCATAACACAAATATACTCTTGAGTGTCTTTATCCTGCAGGTTTCTCATAGTCACAATAAAGAGACTCTTATCAGGATAATCAATGACTGACAGATTCTCCTCTGTTGTGTTTGGGTATATAGAAACAATTTCTGAGTGCCAGTATTTCTTTTGCAGTTTGTATTTCTCATCATAATAACACGGGATGGTGACAGATCCTCCAGTCTGAACAGTTAATATATGATTTAACCAACTGAATTTGCATTCAACACCTAAACAAACAACACACAAACCACAATCATGTCCAGGATTAATAATAAATCGCTTCTCAATTTGTTCAGTCTTCACATAATATACAATAAAAGCAACACAATCAGCTAAGCATAAATTGTGCCTTGAGCAGAGGCGGATCTAGAAAATAATTTTTAGGGTGGCAAAGGGGTGGCTTGGGGTCTATGAGGAGTGGCAACTCCAAAGAAAGCCCCCATGCATAGTTTTTGGGGATTTATAGTCTGACATACACAGTTGTGTTTACAAATATTGCATTACCATTAAGCAATCATCTATACTGTTTAAAATGAAAAAATAAATAACAACATTTCAATGTCCATCATGGCACCAAGTCAATAAACAATATAAAAAAAACTTCAACAGGTTATACAGTAAATGTTTCTGAGCTTGTATCACTAAAGACATGCGATTCTATTAAATTACTACTTAGATGGTATAAATCACATTTTAGTGCAAGATGTTAATGTCGATGATTTAATGTTCATTTCCTAACATTATTTTTATTGTGCAATAAAAATATGTGCAATAACCTTATATTTATTTGTTACCACCTACATCTCAGTACATCCCGACATCTCATTCTATTCTATTCTACTCTGCTCTATTCTATTCTATTCTGTTCTTTTTCTATCATCTGTAGCACAACGGTATATACAATTTATTTATTTTCTTAAATCTTATATTGCAATTTTTGTCTATTTATATTTACATATGTGTATTTTTTTATTCTCAACTTATATTATTTTCTCTGTGTTGTTGTTGTCGTTCTGTGCACTGAAAGTCTTATTAGGAATTAATTTGCAACTCAATGTCTATTACAGTATACAACATAAATTAAATTACAGATTGCTAATTCAGCAATTAACATTTGGGAAAAAAATCTTTTCACTTTACTACTGTAAAGTAATCTTGCAGCAGATGAAAAGCACTAGAAAAGTTCAAATAACAAAGAACTGTATATGAACTTGGTATGCACCACAATACAGTACAGTAAAAAATTAAATTAAAAATTAAATTCAGCATCCTCTGCACATTTGGTTAAATTTCATTAGAGTATACAGTACTGTTTGGTCTCCTGACACAAGACTATATCTCTGGGTAGTCATTTCTCAGTTCTACAAAAATGCAGTAGACGACACATAAAAAAAATGGTTACAAATAAAATTTGACAATCACACTTCTAAAGGTGTTCAACATGTACTACAGTTTACTGTACATATAGAATAGTGAAATTTTCATCATCTAATATACTGGTACTGTCCTATAATTATACTATATGTGTAATTATAATGCTCGCTCATTTCTCTCCTCTCTTCGTTGTTGGATGCAGAGATTCTGATTGGTGTGTCATCAGTTTTGCTACTTTAACTTACTTATTGTTAAACTTTTTAAGAAATGTGTCTTTTTTTTAGCACTGAATGAATGGTTTGGGAATATAAGCCAACTAATATCAGTTATATTATGTTAAGAAAACTGCAATACGACCAGATGCTTACTTAACTCTGCTATTAGTTTCCGTGATCGGCATCTTCTTATTGATTTCATGCTATTATTGTTTCGGCAAAAAGACCTATATCCATGATGAATTACGCGACGAATCTCAGACATATCCGGACGGGATTAGATGTCTCAGAGGACTTCTGAGTTAGACGAGAAGCAGTCTGATTCACAAACAAATGTAAAACAATTCGTTAGTGAACTGGGCCGCGCTTTGTGTTTTAGACTCAAAACGAACCGGTTCATAAGAGTCATTTGTTGATGAAGCCGAATACACTGGGCGCGCTGCGTGCGCGTGCAACTATCGTGCACATTTTACTGAAAGACGTGTTTTTTGCCATTATTTTGAGTTACGCTGTCATCGCTGCGGCTGAAAAGTAGCACATGAAACACTGCTTACATTTATATTTTATTCTGTGATAATTCTGGGGTGGCAGGTCCGCCCCTGGCCATTAGGCAATAATAAACAGGATTCATTAGTAAAAAACACAGCACAGCATTTAATACAACATTCTCAACTTAATTACTAAATTGTGTCATCTGTTACAGAGGAAGTACTGAACAGACATTGAGAAGTTTGTTTTAATTTGTTTAACTTTTTATCCAAATGTTAGATAACACTATTTCTAATAAATCATTTTAAGGTTTCTTTTCTTTTCCTGTCATGGTCATTTCCCTGTCTTGTCTACTTCAACAGTTTTAATAAAGCGTTAAGGTATTTGAGGCCTTGCTTTATTGTGAATAATGGGCCTATGACACTGTATATAGCACAACCTCTTCTATTTTATAGCATAATTAATATTACTGAATATTTTTATGGGCATTTATGGGCACATTATTATTTTTGCTGACAGGAATAATGTGGATCTAAACTGTAAAGGTCTTCATTTAGAGTCATATACATTGCTGCTTGAAAGTTTGTAAACACTTTAGAGTTGTCTATATTTCTACATAAATATAACCCAAAACATCATCAGATTTTCACACTGAAAGTCCTGATAATAGACAAAGAGAACCAAATCAAACAAATGAGACAAAAATATATGCTTTGTCATTTATTTATTGCGAAAAAATTATTAACTTCGGTACTTCCCTTTTCACACTCACTTGGCACTTAAACATTTTGCGCCACCTGGCTAAGAGCTGAGGATTCACTCTAGATCAGGGGTTCTCAGATCTGGCCCTCGAGGTTCACTTTTTCTGCTGAGTTTAGCTTAATCCTAATATGTGAACACATATGAACAAGCTAATCAAGGTGTTCAGGCTTACTAAAAAGTTACAGGTAGGTGAGCTTGGAGCTAAACTCTCAGGAAAGTGGACATCAAGAGTGAGAGCTGAGAATCCCTGCTCTAGATTTCAAGCAAAGTTATGTAATAACTAATGCACTTACACACGTCTTTCACTAGTGTGGGGATGGGGGGCACTAACTAAATTTCTAATTTAGTTAACTTTAGTATATCAAAAGACTGTCTCAGGTATGAAAAACACCCAAGTGCAGTGACCTTAAAGCACCCTAATGCATCACGTTCAAGAATATACTGGCAGAGCTGCATGCAAAAGCTGTGTATACTCATTAGAAAACAAGGCATAGGACAAAGATAGGAACCTAAAACCAAGACACATACAGCAAAATGCTTTTATTTCATTTAAAATACACTTGTTTGTATTAATACAGCCAGCAGAACTCTGTACAAGTAAACTTAAAGTGATTTTTACAATGAAGAAATTAAACAGAGATAATTACACAAATAAACTACAAAAAAAAAAGTTGTGAAGACAGTCATCTGCTGCTGATTTTGTTTCTCTTGGTCAGAAAGGTTTGATTCTTGTGTTTTTCTCTCTGTTACTGTCACTGTGGACCCGCAGTGTTGTATATCGTGTTGTATATCATGCTGTATATTGCTCCAGCTGCTGGAGGCTCCACTGCTTCACTCCCAGGAACATCATCAACAGTATTGTAGGTTATGTCCTTGTTGGGACACAGTGGGATACAAAAAAGGATTGTATAATAAACATCATATATTCATGTGTGAAATTTCATCACATCAGTGCATGACTGCTCTACTTACATTTGGGTTTTCATCATTTATATTGCTGTATATCACAGGATCTTCAGGTTTAGAGCAGATCTGCATTTCACACACAAAACAATACAGAAAAGAAATATCAGGAAATCAACATATGACTCATTTAATAAACTACAGGTTCCATGGCCAACCCAATGCATATGAGAAGGAGAAAGTAAACAAAACAAATTAACTAATCTGTAGGTGGATTTTAGCATTTGCTAACCCCTGTTTTAACCAGAAGAGGGAGGCAAAGAGAGTCTTATATATTTCTCAATCACTTTGGCTCAATTCGAGATGAAATGGTAATGGTAACAATGAAATGGTAAGAAAACAAGAGTTAAGAGGTAAGAGATCTGAAGTCACATAAAACAGTTCAGAAAATTGCACTTACAGTTTAGAGAATGATAGACATGATAAAGCAACTGTCATAAAAACATTTTCATATCTAGATTCTCATAAACTAAAAGACTTACAATGTCAGTGGTTGTGCTGCCGTCTCTGATTTGGTGTTTGTCTTACT
Organism: Labeo catla; assembly: GCA_012976165.1. NCBI lineage: Eukaryota > Metazoa > Chordata > Actinopteri > Cypriniformes > Cyprinidae > Labeo > Labeo catla. Next base: position 636,195 of record VONZ01000365.1, on the reverse strand, counting down.
CTTCATTTAAAAAAAGAAGAAACAATAGTTTATGACATTAACAGAACTAATATACTGTATATAGAATATGTGGTGTTGAAATAAATTATAAAATTGCATGGAATGAAATTCATTTTTCAAGAAATAAAAATATAGGTCAAACTGACTGGGTCTCCGTCTCCATCTCCAGGTGAAAACACAGACCAGAATCAATAGCAGCAGAAGTGAAGCTGAAACTGGAAGCCACACAGTCAGGTGTTTATTATTTCTGTGGGAAATAAAGAAATATTTTGAAGGCTTTTCATTCAGAGAGCTCCAAATATGATGTGGGACTAATTAATCTGCATAAAAGGCACCTGAAACTAAGTCATATCTGAAATAAATGTTTATCATGTATTTCAGACTAATAGTGGTAGAATTAGTTTAAGGTTAAGATTTTAGTTTAGGTTTATTGAATAATACAGATTTAGTGGTTTGTCAGTGACTTCAGTTGTATTTTTTACATTTTTAACATAACAGTTTTACTTCTGCAAAAATAAAAAAACAGAGAAGAAAAATCACGAAGGCAATGAGAAAACAATAGTTAGATTAAAGGCAAAAGAAATTGAGCAACTAGAGCATGACGACTCAGACAATCACAGAATAATTCTAGGAAGATGATTTTGAGCAATGTCAGTGAGAAATGTTTGAATACTGACGTGTCTTCCTCTGTGTCTGATTCTGCCTTGATTACAGTGATTTGAACAGGATTTAGTGCCTCTCCAGCAGAGCAGAAGTACCAGCCAGAATCATTCAGTCTCAGTCCAGTCATCAGCACAGTGAAGGATCTTCTCCCATCATCACTGATCTGGACTGATGAATTCTGGGATGTGTCAGTCCTCCCCACTGTGTAACAGCTCTGATCTTTATATCTGCACCACCATTTGGGTTTACTCTGATATCCAGAACTGTAGAGACACTGAACACTGATATCACCACCTTCATGTCCAGATACACTGCTGCTCACCACAGACACATAAGGAACTGAACACAGACAAACACACCACATCATTTGAGATGATAAAACACACATTTGACATTAGAATGTGATAATAATTACATAATCTCTTACCAGATTGAACCTTGATATAAAGTCCATATGCGACTCTTAGTTGTTCTTGAATGTCCACAACACAACCATAATGTCCAGTGTCTTTGTACTGCAGGTTTCTCATAGTCACAGTAAAGAGACTCTGATCAGGATGATCAGCGACTGACAGATTCTCCTCTGTTGTGTTTCTGGATGTATAATCAATTTCTGAGTGCCAGTATTTCTTCTGCGGTGGGGTTTTTTCATCATAATAACATGGGATGGTGACAGATCCTCCAGTCTGAACAGTGTATATATGGTTTAACCAATTGTGGTCACATTCAACACCTAAACAAAAAACACACAAACCACAGTCATACTCAGCATAAATAATAAATCACTTCTTGTTCTGTCTTCACATAAAACACAATAAAAGCCACACAAACAGCTAAACATAAATCGTGCCATTAGAAAATAATAAACATGATTAATTAGTAACAAACAGAACAACATTTAATACTCACTTAAAAAGAGAGAAAACCTGACTGAAATGTAGAATATTTCTGTCTTTGCGAATTGTGTAATTTTTCTCTTATATTCTGAGCTGTTTTAACTCTGTTTACATTAACTTTTGTTCTCCTCTTTTCATACTCACTTGGCACGTCTTGTGTCACCTAACTAACAGCTGAGAATAGACTCTAGATCACTTCCTTGCTCAGTTTAGCTCAAACCTCATTAAACACTTGTGAACAAGCTAATCAAGATCTTCAGGGTTACTAAAAATTACAGGCAGGTGAGTTTGAATCTGCTGTTAGAAGTTTTAATGCCCCTGGCCCTTTAATCGCAAAAGCACTGTTTTGGTTCGATCTCAGGGCCCTAGATCTCCTAATTAGGACCAGAAATAGATCAATTCTAAGTCTTGTCTTTCACGAGTTCACGCTTACATGTAATTAGCCGGAGTATAGTAATGCATATTTGCCGTGCTGTCCCGGGAAGGGCTCTGAGTTCGGGAATGGCCCAAACCCAGAGAACCCCCCTAGGTGTAGTGAGAACTCGGAGTGAGGAGATGGGTGGTGGAGGGATGCTGATAAACCATCAAAAGGAAAGAGGTAAGTCAGCTGTATTTGAATCTATAGAGTTGATTAACTTGAGTGAGCTCCTTTTATGTTAATTAGGCTATAGGTATCTGATGCGCTCCTCCCGAACCTTGTTAATAAAACATCATTTAAAACAAAAAAAAAAGAAGTGACACTATTAGAATGGTATGTGCAAACAACAGGAAATTGTATATTCGTGCAGTGTGCGCATGTCAAAAGATCAAATCCGATGTAAAGCTTGTGATATAAACAAAAATACTCAGGGTTCTCAGCCCTCTGGCCCTTAAAGTCCACTTTCCTGTTGTGTTTAGCTTAATCCTAACATATAAACACATGTGAACAAGCTAATCAATGTATTCAGGGTTACTAGAAAGTTACAGGCAGGTGAGTTTGAAGCTAAACTTTCAGGAAATTGTAGTAACTGATGCACTTCAACACTTCTTTCATTTATATCACACTTTTACATCTCTGTTTCACTAGAAGGGGGACCTGGAGGCAAGTGTACCTATTTTATTAATCACAAATAAACATATTGACACTTTATCAGCACATGCTTAGTGGAGCTTAAACGAATGGCATCCACATAAACATAGACTACAAAACTTATGGTGATATAAGCAAGTGCTATGACTGATGTCAGAAATGAACCTTTTAAAAAGTTCAATCAACTGAGCGAGTGCTTCACAAAACACCACACACTGGTGATACCTGGTGGTAAAAAATGTGTAAATGTAAAAAAAAAAAAAACTCCAGCCAAACATGCATAAAAACACATTTTACAAACCAGTTCCAAATCTTTTACTGAAAATGTAATGTGCTAAATGACAACAACAATATTTGGTATATTGTATGAAGGGCTAAACAGGCCAACAAGATACTAATAACTACTACTCTTTCTTTTTACAAGTGTCAGCACCCTGACTACAAGATCTGATAAAAACCATAGACACTAGTTAATGACTTCACAATACCCAAACTTGAGGTATTGGCTTAAACGCATGCACAAAACAGGAAGTAAGTCCGCAAGGTGGTTGCAGGTCTGAAAAACGCCAAGCGCAGTGCCCTTAAAGCAGAGGCTAAGCATATCCCATCATGCATTATGCTCAGGTATGCCCTGAAGTCTAGAAATGCTGAGAATAAATTGTGTTGTCTGTTAAATAGGAACAACTGAACAGACATTTATAAGTTTATTTTAAACTGCAGAGATCAAAACTGGAAATCAAAATAAAGCTCTGCACACTTGCATTTTTACAACATGCAAGTGTGTCCCATCCGGTTATTAAAAGTTTTCCACATACTTGAGGTTTGAACACTTGGCCAAATACAGGAAAAATATCATGTAATTAAACTAGTGGTCAAGTGGAAAGACAACAACTGTGGGTTTGTGGATGAGCCAACTGAGAAACACTGAAATTTCGAAACAATATGATGTAATGAATCCTCCCTTACTAAAACCTTGTGACTTTGGGTTAATACATGCTCTGAATCACTGGTTTGACACAAATAATTAAGGTTTGGCAGCTTTGTAAAGCACCAATCAATTTGTGCCATACCATATGCTGTTGTTCTGGAGACGTATTGTAAACATTGATGTGTTTTAATAAATGACATAAAAGTTCATCATAGTCGTTATTTTAGACATAAAGATTGCTAGTCTGATAAGGTCAAACATTATAATGAAGTCATGATACTGTTAGAGGGCAACATGGTTATCTGTCAGTTCAACAAAATATCTTTGTCACTTATTTAAAATGTTACTTTTAAATACTTAATCTCGCACAGGCAAAATATATATGCACTTTCCCGCGAAATCAGTCCTGACTGTTCTAAAATATGATTTAGATTACAGATATTTTAAAGTGTATCTGGGTAATGTAAAGACACAGGTTGGAAAACGTCTAGGTTACGTACGTAACCCTCGTTCCCTGAAGGAGGGAACGGAGACGTTACATATGGGAACTCGCCTGAGAGACCAATCATCTCTGAGCCTTATTCAAAAGGCCAATGAACATTCATGAACATTGGCGAGTGGTATTTGCATGCCGAGCCACTCCCCCGTACATACGGGTATATAAGATGGCGGCGTGCAACCACTCATTCAGGTTTTCGCTGAGGAGCCGAGTAGCAACCCGGCGTCAGCGCGACGTAGGGTCGTGGCAGGGGATGTAACGTCTCCGTTCCCTCCTTCAGGGAACGAGGGTTACGTACGTAACCTAGACGTTCCCCTTCAGTCGTTTCACTACGACGTTACATATGGGAACAGACCCATGGAACAGGCCACGACCCTGACGCCGCGTTACGCACAGACCCACGTGCTGACAGGCGGACGTGTCAGCAGATGGATATGAACGTAACCTTCCCAACGCCCTGAGGGCCAATAGGGGACCCCACAGGGATGCCAGTTGTTACTGAAGCAGAAGTTGGGGGGGCGGAGCACATGAGATGTCTACATGTGGAATAAAAATAATTCAATATATCTATAACTTGTAGAGATATATGAGGGAAACAGCGGCCTTCTAGCTGACCTTGGAAAAATACTGAGACATGTTGCCACAACCTGCTGGGCGAAGGAGACCCAGTCGGAGCACAGTCAGGCACTACTCCGCAGCTAGGCCTGACTGCGGGGCATGGAGGACCCAAGGTTCACCGGAGGGAACAACTGAGGGATATAGCACACGGATCCATTAGGAGTGGCGCAGCAAGCCAGTCTCCCGTTTACCTGATGTCTATGTTAAGACACGGGAGGACACGGCCTCAACGCGAAGGTTGTAGAACCTAGCGAAGGTATTAGGTGTCGCTAATACCGGGGGTCTCAGGATGACGTGAGAATCGCCGGGCCCGAATTCCAGGCACGCTTCGTCGACAGAGAAGGCTTGTAGGTCCCCTACCCTCTTGATGGAGGCCAGCGCGGTCAGGAGCGCTGTCTTAAGAGACAGATATTTCAGCTCTACTGACGCGAGTGGCTCAAATGGGGCCTGCCGTAGACCCTGGAGGGTGACGGCGAGATCCCAAGAGGGTACGAGGTGCGGTCTAGGGGGATTAACCCTTCTCGCACCTCTAAGGAACCTCACGACCAGTTGGTGCTTACCAAGGGATGCTCCATCCACTGCATCGTGATACGCTGCGATGGCAGCAACGTACACTTTGAGAGTCGAAGGGGACAGCCTGCGCTCCAACTTCTCCTGCAGGAAGGAAAGCACTACTGCAATCGGACATCTCTGTGGGTCCTCTCCACGAGAGGAGCACCAGTCAACGAACAGACCCCATCTCAGTGCATAGGCCTGCCTTGTAGAGGGAGCTCTAGACTGAGTGATAGTATCTATCACGGCCTGTGAAAGGCCGGAGAGGTCTGACGCGTCCCGTCCAGGAGCCAGACGTGCAGGTTCCATAGGTCGGGACGCGGGTGCCAAATTGTGCCCATCCCCTGAGAAAGAAGGTCTCTCCTCAAGGGGATCTTCCAGGGAGGGGCTGCCGCAAGGGAAATGAGGTCTGGAAACCAGGTCCGGGTGGGCCAGTATGGTGCAACCAGCAGAACCTGCTCCTCGTCCTCCCTGATCTTGCACAGTGTCTGTGCAAGGAGGCTCACTGGGGGAAAGGCGTACTTGGGCCCCGGAGGCCAGCTGTGTGCCAGCGCGTCCCTGCCGAGGGGAGCCTCGCTGAGGGAGTAAAACAGCTGGCAGTGGGAGGATTCGGGGGAAGCGAACAGATCTATCTGGGCTTTGCCGAAATTGCTCCAAATCAGCTGGACTACCTGGGGGTGGAGTCGCCATTCTCCAGGATGGGTGGACTGCCGTGAGAGCTGGTTGGCTGCACGGTTGAGTTCTCCTGGAATATGAACGGCACGTAGCGATTTCAGCCACGTCTGACTCCACAGGAGCAGATGGAGGGCGAGTTGTGACATGCGACGGGAGCGAAGACCACCTTGGTGGTTGATATAGGCTATGTTCGCAGTGCTGTCGGTGCGAACAAGCACGTGCTTGTGGCGCAGCATCGGTCGGAAGCGACGCAGCGCAAGAAGCACAGCCAACAACTCTAGGCAATTGATATGCCATTGCAGTCGAGGTCCTGTCCAGGAGCCCGAAGCTGCTTGCCCGTTGCATACAGCACCCCAACCGGTGGAGGAGGCATCCGTGTAAACCACAAGATGCCTGGAGACTTGTCCCAGAGGGACTCCGGCCTGAAGAAAGGCCCGGTCTGACCACGGGCTGAACAGGCGGCGACACTGCGGGGAAACGCCAATCCGGAGTGCGCCATGGTGCTATGCCCATCTCGGGACTCGATCGTGTAACCAGCGCTGAAGCGGTCTCATATGAAGCAAGCCGAGCGGTGTTACTGCGGCTGCGGCTGCCATATGCCCCAGCAGCCTCTGAAATATTTTGAGAGGGACCGCTGTCTTGTGTCTGAATGATTCCAGACACTTCAGCACTGACTTAATATTAGTCTGTTTCTCTCTTATTCAGAGGTCACATTAACCACCAGATCCAGTCCGTATCCAGATCAGATGGTCACTGCAGTCCTCCGGATCCAGTCCGAACCCAGCCCAGATGGTGGATCAGCACCTAGAGACGACCTCTACAGCCCTGAATGTCAGCGGAGTCCACATCAACTAGATGAGCCCCAGAGACGGATCCACAGTGAAGACCACATCACCTAGACCGCTGTCGGCACAAGACCACGGGAACTTTTGGCCAGAGGAGAACTGGCCCCCCGACTGAGCCTGGTTTCTCCCAAGGTTTTTTTCTCCATTTGTCACCGATGGAGTTTTGGTTCCTTGCCGCTGTCGCCTCTGGCTTGCTTAGTTGGGGACACTTTCTCTTAACACAATATTGCATTTTATTTTATTATTTTTGATTAACTACCTTTACCTAAAATGTGAGTGTTTACTGTTGCCTTTGGCATTGTTGATGTACTGTTTCCTATTTAATACTGTACAGCCGCCTTGTCACAATTCTGTATTGTTAAAGGCGGTATATAAATAAAGGTGACTTGACTTGACTGCGCGCGTTCGTTGGTGAGGCGGGCTGTCATATCGACCGAGTCCAGCTCCACACCGAGAAAAAAGATCCTCTCTTTTTTTTTTGCTTGGGGAGAGTTTGCTCTTCTCTCGGTTGACCTGAAGGCCCAGATGGCAGAGGTGCCGGAGCACCACGTCCCTCTGTTCGCACAACAGATCTCGCGAGTGAGCTATGAGAAGCCAGTCGTTGAGATAGTTGAGAATGCAAATGCCCGTCAGCCAGTTTTAGGGGGGACAGGGCAGCCTCCGTGACTTTCGTAAAGACAGGGGGAAAGAGGAACAGGCCAAATGGAAGCACTTTGTACTGACACGCTTGACCCTCGACAGCAAACCGTCGGAAGGGTCTGAGGCGAGGTAAAATCGAGACGTGAAAGTACGCGTCCTTCAGGTCGATGGCTGCAAACCAATCCTGCGGACGAGTGCATGTAAGCATGCGCTTCGCCGTGAGCATCTTGAACGGCAGCCTGAGAAGGGACCGATTCAGGGCTCGAAGATCCATGATAGGTCTTAACCCACCGCTCTTTTTTGGGCACGATGAAGTAAGGGCTGTAAAACCCTGACTTCATCTCGGCTGGAGGGACAGGCTGGATTGCGTCCTTCGCCAGTAGAACAGCAATCTCCGCACGAAGCACAGCGGCATGTGTGTCCGAGTGGACAAAAGTGGAAAGGATGCCTCTGTACCCGGGCGGACGCTTGGCAAACTGAATCGCATAGCCGAGACGTACCGTCCGAATCAACCACCGCAAAGGGGCTGGGGAGCTGAAGCCAGACTCCCAGCCTGGTCGCCAGGTGGAATGAAAGGAACGTTGACCGACGTGACCACGGGGGGGCAGCCTAGGGGGGGGAAGGGGAAGGGACTGATCCCAGAAGGAAAAAACGTCCTGGAGAAAAGTCTGACTGCACTGGGCAGCGCTTACCTTCTTCCCTGGTTCCCGGTACCTTAGTCCGAATTCGAGGAGGCAAGGCGCTGCTCGGAAAGGGAACTCGGGGCCGGACCCCAGAGGTGAGAAAAACCTTCTGTGAAATAGCAGAGAGTAGCTCCCGGCCCTCCACGGGAGTGAGGACGTCACCTCTGGGTTGCCCGTGTCAGGGACGCTTCGCAGCTCTGCTGCGGGTTTTCCTGGCCGGTCCCTGAAACACGGGCGGCGCCGCTCTCCCGCGGCTAGCTCGACGTCGAGCTGCCAATCTCAATAGCACTGTGTGCCTCGGCAGGGGACGGAGCTAGGTTTTTTAGGAGCCGCAGGGGGGCGCCCTCGGCGACGGGCAGGCGGAGGTTGAAGCCCCGGGGACGTTATGTCGCGGCAGGGCAGGATGCGCCTCCATCTGCTTCTGAACCGCCGAGAACTGCTTTTTTTTTTTTTCCGTTTTTAAGTCCTCGACGGTGTCGCCGAATAGGCCGCCTTGGGAGATGGGAGCGTCGAGAAAGAGAGCTTTGTCGACGTCTGCCATCTAGCCAAGGTCAACCATAAGTGTCGCTTCTGGACCACTACTGTGGACATCACGTGGCCAAGGGAACGTGCTGTAACCTTTGGCGCTCTGAAGGCGAAGTTGGCGGCGGCACGGAGTTCCTACATAATCCCTTGGTCAGGACCACCCTCGTGCAGCTGTTTCAACGCCCGGGCTTGGTAGACCCGCAGGGTTGCCACAGCGTGCAGGGCGGTAGCAGCCTGCCCAGCGGCGTGGTAAGCCCTGCCCGCCAGAGCGGACGAAGCTCACACGCCCTGGAGGGGAGATGCGGCCGATCCCGCCAGGTGATCGCGCGCTCAACCTGTGGGACCGCCACATAACCCCCGGCTGCTCCACCATCAAGAGTGGCGAGGGGAGAGGAACTGGGCCGTGAACGAGACGAGTACGGGACTCGCCAAGTCCTCACCAGCTCCTCGTGCACCTCAGGGAAGAAAGGCACTGGGGGGGGGCGCGGCTGTGCCGCGGAGGCCCTCCCCAGAAACCAATCGTCCAGCCTTGAAGGATCAGCCGGAGGTGTTTTTAGGCACCTCCAGACCGATCTCCTTGGCGGTTCGGAGGAACATAGCCGATAGTTCAGCGTCCAGCTCAGACGGGCGGCGACCGCAGAGGGGCGCTGAGCCGCCGAGCTGTCCACCTCACCTTCCGACTCTCCCTCTGACGCAGCAGCAGTCATCTCTACCTCCTGAGGAGCGCCAAAGGAGACACTCAGCCCGGCGTGCGGGGAAGCGAACTGCTTTGGCAACTCAACGGGACCACGCGGTGGTGCAGAAGTCCGCGGGGCTTTGCTGGCCGGCGGAGCATTCTGCATAATCACCTGGATGTCCCCCCCGCGCGTCGCCGCGGCAGCCGAAAAAAAAACCTTGACGGCTCCTTTAAGACTTGCCGCGGGAAGACAACGAGGGGAGCCTACTCGCAAACGAGCGGCGGGACTTTAACGCGGCCATGGTCATGCGTTCGCAATGAACGCACGAACCATCCGTGAATGCTGTCTCAGCATGCTCTCGGCCCAGGCACGTGAGGCAGCGATCATGTCCGTCCAGCGAGGCGAGGAAACTACCGCACCCAGAAGCGCACGGCCGGAGAGACATCCCGGGAAAAATGTCCTCGACAGCCGTGAGAAATTTGCTCTTTTAGATCCCGGTTTGCCCAGGGAGGACCGCGGCACAACTGTGCACTCAACGGGAGGCTCGCTGGTTTGCAAAGGCTTCTTGTTGCCGTGATAACGGCAGCCCGCAGGATCTCGCTGGCGGCTGCCAAACGCTCTTTTAGATTAAGCTCTTTTAGTGTTGGCAGCAGGCCAGTGGAGAGAGAGCAGGAACTCACAGGAACTCTTTTTTTTTTTTTTTTCAGAGGCTTCCAGGCTCGAGACGAGGCTCCGAAGCGAAAATCTGAATGAGTGGTTGCACGCCACCATCTTATATACCCGTATGTACGGGGGAGTGGCTCGGTATGCAAATACCACTCGCCAATGTTCATGAATGTTCATTGGCCTTTTGAATATGTAACGTCGTAGTGAAACGACTGAAGGGGAATGGATTTTCTTTTTTCTCTCTTTTTTGTTTTCTCTAATTGACAAAATTTTGTTATTTTTTTATTAAAAACTTATTTTTTTGCAGCTTTAACATAAATGACAGATGCTTGATCTTGACTGTGATGTTGGGTAAACCGTATGGATATAAAAGATCAGACAAAATTGAAAATAATAATCTTTAAAATGTGTAATGAACTATTTTATTAGACAAGTTAAAGTTTTCTCTCATCAGCTGATTAATATATTATAATAAAAAGGTTTTAACTGTTTTTAATTACAAATTATCATAATGTAGGACTCTAACCCTTGGTTTCACAGACAAGGCTTAAGCCTAGTCCTAGACTAAAATGTAAGTCTGAGCTGTTACAAATGAAAGAAACTTGCACTGACTGATCTTAAAATATACTGGTGCCTTTGTTTTGTCTCGAGATCCACACCAGTAATGGTTGGATCACAAAAGATGGTATCGTGCAGCAAAACAGACACAAATAGACACAAATATTCTGCCGCATTTTTAGTCTATATTGCACTGTTTATGTGCAGAACTGGGATCGCTTTTCGCTTAGTCTTTTGAATGGATAAAATATAGAAATCACTTTAATTTCCAAAAAAACTGAACAAAATTCACTCCCCAGACTGTGTACCCCCCTCCCCCCATTTCCAGCCCTGATGGTGACAGATCGTCCAGTCTGAACAGTTACAACATTCACTGTAACATTCAACACGTAAACACACACATACACACACTGCTGTCATGTTCAGAATTAAAAATAACTTGTCTTCACAAATTACTACATTAAAAGCAGCATGAACTAAGCAAAAAAAAAAAAAATTCATTTAAAAATAATAAACAGGATTGATTCAAACAAAGTCCAACATTTAATACTCACCTAAAATGAGCCAAACCCCAATTGAAATGTATAAAACATTTGTTGCTGTGCATTCGGCCATTGAGCAAGTTTGTCTTTCTGTATCTTTAGTTGTTTGAGTATGCTTGTTTTAACTTCTGCACTTCCCTTTGCACCCTCACTTAGCACTTAAACATCCTGTGTCACCTAGCTTAGAATAGACTCTATAGGGGTTCTTAGATCTGGCCCTCGAGGTCCACTTTCCTGCAGAGTTTAGCTCGAACCTTATACACACATGAACAAGCTAATCAAAAACTTCAGGGTTATTAGAAAGTTACAGGCAGGTGAGTTTGGAATTAACTCTCAGGAAAGTAGAAGTCGAGGGCAAGATCTAGAACCCCTATATGCACTTACACACTTCTTTCATTAAATCACACTTTTATTGACATTTCTGTTTTACTAGTAGGGGATCTGGGGGGCAAGTGTACCTACATTTTATCAATCACAAACATATTTTGACACTTTAACTGCACATGCTCAGTACAGCTCATTCTCTCTTTGCTTGAGAAAATGTGTGATCATTTCACTTTTTGAGAAAATGTATTTGTAATTGCATTTTGTATCAGTTATACAAAAATTGGATTTTAAAATACATAAAATATATTTTACATATTTTGCATTTTTCATCTATATGTTATGTGTTAAAAGTGCAGTATATTGACAGTTAGTTGAAATGAGTACTGCAGTCCAAATTCAAAATAATGAAGAGGGTCGTTTCTCTGTTGTCTGAACTAGCTTGTTTGCTGGTTTCCATGGCTGCAATACATTGTGTCTTTTTCACCAACCGACTATTGGGTAAATTGCCATGGGTGAAAGTCAGAGAACAAAAATAGACATTCTGACATGAAATGCACATTTCAAAGTAACATACAATCCATTGTATGTTAACGTAACATGTTTCCTAAATATCTGAAAACATATTCTGGTATTTTTATGCTTTAGCACATTTAATAAATTACATAGGGGGGCAGTTGTGGCATAATAGAGATTTAGACTTGCAACCTGAAGTTCAAGGGTTCAATTCTTAGTCCCGGCAGGAATTGTAGATGGGGGAATTGAATGAACAGCACTCTCTTCCACCTTCAATATCCACAACTGAGGTGGTGCCCTTAAGCAAGGCACTCCTTGAGCACCACAGCAAAAATGGCTGCCCTTGTGCAAAAAGACCATTAACTACTACTCATTCTTTATACAAGTGTCATTAAAATGACTACAAATCTATAAAACCGAGATCCAAGATTAGGTAAAAACCATAGACACTGGTTTATGAAGTTACTGGGCCTGTCACAACACCCTCACTTGCGGTTTTGGCCACTTGAGTGTGTGTTCACAAAACAGGAAGTGCGCAAGGCTGTCCCAGGTGAAAAACACCAAAGCCATTAAAGCACAGAAGCTGAGCATATCCCATCATGCATCACACTCAGAAACGCCTTGAAATCTTAAAATGATGAGGAAAATATCTCACTGTAAGTTAAGTTATTAGATATTACACATAAATAATTGGGCAGTAAAACAAAGTGTTGCACATTTTGTGCAAGATGAGTGTGCATTTTGTGCAGCATTTGTAACTGTTTATTATCACTTAATTATTAGCACCACAATTACTAAATTGTTATCTTGTTACATAGGAACTATTGAACAGACATTGAACATTAGCAAATTCAGCAAATTAATTTTGATTTGTTCTTTATTTGTATGTTACAGCACTTTGGATAAAAAAAACATCTGCAAAATGGATCAATTTAAATATCAAGACTTGCTCATCAAATTATCAATATATTTTAGTAAAAAAGATATAGGACTCTAAATGGATGCACATTATTCCGGTCAGCTAAAATAATTAGGTGCATATTATTATTATTTCCTTTATTTAGCCAGGAGGTCACATTGAGATATTACCATCTCTTCTTCCAGTGAGACGTGGTCAAAAGTGAAAAACATTCAGTAATATTAATTATGCTATAAAATAGAAGAGGGTGTGCTATATTGTGAATATAATCACGGCTAAAGAGCGTCGTTAGGCCCATTATTCACACTACAGCAAGGCCTCGAGTTCCTTAATGCTTTCTTAAAACTGTTGAAGTGGACAGGCACATGACCATGACAGGAAAAGAGAAGAAAATTTTAAATGATTTATTAGGAACAGTGCTATCTTACATTTGGATAAAAAGCTATTTGAAGAAAAAAAAATGCTTAAAAGATATAACGGCAAGTAACAAATGCTCTATCTATCTATAACAGTTACATAGTCTACATTGACTAACCATCAAGCAAATAAAAAACACTTATTATCAACACTTCCCTAATCATCTGATCTTTTAGATTGATGTGGAGAAAAATCCTCTAGTTCTGTGACAGACAGAAATGCTCCATGTGCCATCTGAAAGATAAAATACAATAGCACAACATCAAGATGGTGTCACATTGTTTATATTTTATACATTCAAAGCCATAATAAAAAAAAAATCTTCACATATTTCATAAAATAAACGTACACTGCAATATATCATGTAACATTTCACGAGTTCACCCTCACATCTAATCTGGTTGAGTAAACAGTAAGCATATTTTGGCGTGCTGTCCTGGGGGAGGGCTCCGGGCCCGGAATATGGCAGAGAACTCCCCATCCCAAGTATGGGATGAGGGATAGATTAAAGAGTGAGGAGTTGGGGTGGAGGGGATGCGAAAAACAGTCCGAATGATGGAGGTAAATTAGGAAACATGTGTAACTTATATATGACTGTGCTAGCTAGTTGCCTGTGCCAAATTAGTTGATTATCTGATCATGCTCCTCGAACTTTGTTATCAAACATCATTTCACGAGTTCACCTCACATCTAATCTGGTTGAGTAAACAGTAAGCATATTTTGGCGTGCTGTCCTGGGGAGGCTCGGGCGGAATATGGCCGAACCCAGAGGAGACTCCCCAAGAAGCTTAAAGGCATGAGACAGCAGCCAGACTTGTTAGTTGCCCCAAAATATGCATGCTGAGTAGAAATTTGAGGGGCGGGGGTGGGGTTGTGTCTTGGGGCAAGAGTGACTTGGAGAGCCCTTGCACTGTCTGGCGGGAGCTGCGGATGGGTGTCAGACTGGCGAGCCTGCAGCTCTGCTGCACCGGGAGGAGGAGCCCGTCCGCTGCCCGATGCGCGAAGCGTATCAATTGCGGAGCGGAGGGCCCTGCGACCAAAGGGGCTGTGGCTCTACTGCACCCGGAAGGAAGCCCGTCCGGCCCTTAGATCTAAGAGGCAAGAATATTTAGTCGATAGATGGAGGGACTCTCATTGCTTCGAAGGGAGCTGCAGCTCTACTGCACCGGGAGAGGAGAGTCCCCTTGCGGCGACTATCAGGTGGAGGCCCCACTGCGGCCGAAGGGGCCGCTACTGCACGGGGAGGAGAGCTCCGTCGCTGCAGCGGGCGTAGCTTCAGATGGCAGACGGAGGCTCGCGCTGCGGCGAAGGGAACCGTGGCCTGCTGCACGGAAGGAGCCTGGTCCGATGCTGGATGAGCCAAAAGATTGAGCGAGTGGTGGAGGGACTCTCACTGCTGACCGAAGGAGCCGGCTCTCTGCACGGAAGAGAGTCCCCTTGCGGCGATGTAGCCGGTGGAGCCCCACTGCAACGAGGGCGTGGCTCTACTGCACGGAAGAGAGTTCCTCTTGCGACAATGTATGGATGGAGGGCTCCGCTTCTGCGACCGAAGAAGATGCTCTACTGCACGGGAAGGAGAGTCCCATCTGCCGCCCGAGATGGCGTAACTCCAACAGGCGGGGGACTCATGTTGCGGCGAAGGGCAGCGGACTACACGGTAGGAGCCCGTCCGATGTTGAATAATTAAAAGAAATTCAAAGGCCGGTGATGGAGGACTCACTGCATCGAAGAGCTGCGGCTCTGCTGCACGGAAGGCTGCGGAAAGGGAGAGTCCCCCTTGCGGCTGAATACGAAGCGTGGTTTGATGCCTCGGATGGAGGGCTCTCACTGCAACCGAAGGGGGCCTGCGGCTCTGCTGCACCGGGAGGGAGAGCCCCGTCCGACGCAGAGTACGCAGCGTAACTCGAGACGAAGGACGGAGGGCTCACACTGTGACCGAAGGGAGCCGTGGCCCTGCTGCACCGGAAGGGAGAGCCCTGTCCGTTGCTGGATGTGCAAATGAGATTTGAAACGATGGCTAAAGGGCTGAAGGGTGACCAAAAAGGGGCTTTGACTGGCTGCATCGGAAAGGAGAGCCTTGACTGCTCAAGTAAGCGACGTTATTAAAAGCAGGGAACTTTTATCTGTTTATTTATTTATTTATTTCTGATAAATGCTAGATGGGCTTCTTTTATGTTGTGGTGATTGGACCGGATGTAGCTTCTGAAAGCATCTGATGACCACTGACTGACCGCTTGTATTTGATGCTGTGAGAGATTTTTTATTTTTTATTTTTTTTTGTGGGTAAGCCCGTTTGAGCGAGAATCAGTTTTAGATGTCTTCAAATTAGAAATATGTTGCATGTTGTTTAGAGTTATTGATGCAAAGAGGGTCAAGAAAGGATTTAGATTGAGGGTTCCTGAGTTGGAAGCAGGAAAAGGGAGCCTGATATTTTAAATTGAAAAGAAGGGTAAGAAGGAAGATAAGGAAGGGCCATAACTGTTTGCGGAGGCAGCCTCACACGTGGATTAGCTCCTGGCCATCGATAGGGAAAAGGAGCAGCAGGAGGGTAAGAGTAAGGTGGCAGATCTTGAGTGGCTAGCGAAGGCAGCCTCACACTAGCGTCTGCTACCAGAGGTAGAAGGGAAGGGGTGGGAAGGATAGGAGGTCGGAAAGTCGTGTCAGCGTGCAGTGTAAGGAGCAGCTGAGTCTGGGGCGCAGCCCAGGCTTGCTAATGGCTTGCTACGACTTGATAATTGAGGAGAGCTGAAACTTTATCTGGAAGAAAACAATGTTATTTTGAATGAAGTCGAGAGCTGTAAGGGAAGGGGAGCATGGGGCGCAATTGTCGGCAAAGGCAGTATCACTCTTAAATCAGCATCTGGGTTAGTGTCTGCTAAGGGAGCTGGAGGCCACTGAAAGAAAAAGAGTTATTAGTAATAGGAGGAAAAGCCTGAGATGTGTGGGCTTGAGTTGCAAGCGGAGACAGCCTCACGCTTTCTTCAACTGCTGTAGGTCATGGGAAGGGAGTGGGGTTTGAAACATCCAGAAGAGCCTGTGGAGCCAGTGAAGGCAGCCTCATGCTACCGTATGCTGATGGAGCTGGAGGCCGCTGAAAAAGAAAAGGATTAAAAGTAATGGGAAGCAACTTCAGGCTTATTTCAGCTGCTGGGAGTGGTTTGTGACATTCTGCAGTAAATGCTAAAATGCTTGAGTGGCCTGCAGTGTTGCCAACCCAGCAAATTTGTTGCTAGATTTAACAACTTCTCAGACCATCCTAGAAACTTTTTTTTTTTTTTAAATATGGTTATTAGTATTATTATAATAATATTTATTTATTTTATTTTTACTTATTTTATCATTATTATTATTATTATGTGTTATACACATATTAATAATTGACAACATTTGCAACTTTTCATTAAAAACATGAAGAAAAAAAAAAAAGACACTTTTCCTCTTAACCACACAAAATGAGTGTTGAAACAGCTGGCCAGCTGAGCAGCAGATCAGCTGGTAAGAGAGGTGCTTAGCAGTAAGCTCATCACGAACAAATTAGGTTGCTAGTTGCACTTCAACAAAAACATTAATAGTAGCTTTATGATACACGTAAGTTGGGACTATGCACCTATGATTGTTAATTTAGGTGCACTGTTGAACTTATTTTTCTCGAAAACCAATCTTTTTCCATCGTATCTGTCTGTGTACAACGTGTAATTAAAAACCCAACTAAATGCTAGTGAAAATTAATACATAACATTTGAGTAATTTTGTTTCGCGACTTCACCTACAAACACAAAAATCACTTGCAACACGGCCTGCATCGCGCTAGCGACTGCTGCGAGAGCTGGAGGCCTGACTGCATGCGGCGCTGCGGCCGGAAGACCCACGGTGAAAAGTTGAGCCGAAGCGGGAAACGAGTGAGGTTTTGCTGCGGTGAGAACTGGGACGCGACCCGAGCTCATTGATGCCTGCCGCTGCGACCCAGGGCTCGAGGAGAGCCGGGTCTTGTGCGGGACTATGGTGGTGTCAAACGAGGAGAGTTCGGGGCTTTGCTCGATCTGTTGGCCGTCTTGGTGGCTGGAGTGGATTTAGGAGTGAGGTTGGCTAATCTGCAAGGTGAAAAAATATCCTGTACGGGTCCGCTTTGTTTGTTCTCTGCGAGAATGATTCTTCGAGATTAAACAGCGTATACAGTCCATTTTCCGTGCGGAGAATATATTGGCATGGTCGAATTATACGAGGATGCCGGGGAAGAACCTAGAAGTCTCGCCGGTGGAAGCGATGTTAAGCTTTGGCATTGTGGTGAACGTGTGGCTGATCGAGCGAAGCGACGGTCGCGATGAAGCGTGGAGCTCGACGCCAGTTGCGACAGGGGATCTCGTGTAACGTTTCTGGTCTCGTCGTTGTGCGGAAACGTAAGTCTGTAATATGCCGAAAAAACAGTCGAATGATGGAGGTAAGTCGGCTGTGTGCTTATATATGACTTGTGCTAGCTAGACGAGTTGCACCTGTGCCAAATTAGTTGATTATCTGATTATGCTCCTCCCGAACTTTGTTATCAAACATCATTTAATGAAGTTGAAATGTTGCTTAACAGTCAATCTCAATAATGGGAATTTGTTAATACTAACATGACAATGAGATGAACAGTATTCAGTTTGTTTCCAGCAGAGCAGAAGTACCAGCCAGAATCAGTCAGCCTCAGTCCAGTCATCAGCACAGTGAAGGATCTTCTCCCATCATCATCACTGATCTGGACTGATGAATTCTGGGATGTGTCAGTCCTCCCCACTGTGTAACAGCTCTGATCTTTATATCTGCACCACCGTTTGACTTCATTCTTATATTCAGAACTGTAGAGACACTGAACATTGATATCACCACCTTCATGTCCAGATACACTGCTGCTCACCACAGACACATCAGGAACTGAACACATACACACACACACACACACAAATCATTTGAGATGATAAAACACACATTTGACATTAGAATGTCATAATAATTACATAATCTCTTACCAGACTGAACCTTGATATAAAGTCTATATGTGACAGTTAGTTGTTCTTGAATGTCCACAACACAACCATAATGTCCAGTGTCTTTGTTCTGCAGGTTTCTCATAGTCACAGTAAAGAGACTCTGATCAGGATGATCAGCGACTGACAGATTCTCCTCTGTTGTGTTTCTGGATGTATAATCAATTTCTGAGTGCCAGTATTTCTTCTGCGGTGGGGTTTTCTCATCATAATAACATGGGATGGTGACAGATCCTCCAGTCTGAACAGTGTATATATGGTTTAACCAATTGTGGTCACATTCAACACCTAAACAAACAACACACAAACCACAATCATACTCAGCATAAATAATAAATCACTTCTTAATTTGTTCTGTCTTCACATAAAACACAATAAAAACAACACAAACAGCTAAACATAAATTGTGCCATTAGAAAATAATAAACATGATTCATTAGTAACACACGGAACAACATTTAATACTCACCTAAAATGAGACAAAATGTAGAATATGTTTGTCTTTGCGAATGCGGCCATTGTGTAATTTTCTCTTATATTCTGAGCTGTTATGCCTCACAGGGCAGCCGTGGCCTAATGGTTAGGGTGTCGGGCTTGTAACTGAAAGGGCTTGTATATTTCTCTCTCTCAAAACCATAAGTTCAGATCTCTAAAAAAAAATAAATTTTGGAGCATTGGCATTTACTGACAAAATGGCTAGGTTTTGAAGCATGAATAGACATTCTGAGTTCTGAAGTCTCATAAAACAGTTCAGAAAAAGATGTTAGAGTTTCAAAATAAAAGCCAAAGCAACTGTCATACAAACATTTTCATAACTAGATTCTCATAAACTAAAGGACTTACCATGTCAGTGGTTCTGCTGCCGTCTCTGTCTCTGATTTGGTGTTTGTCTTCCTCTTCATTTGAAAACAGAAGAAACAATATTTTTTTACAATAACAGAATTAATATACTGCTGTTGAAATATATTATAAAATGGCTTGGAATTAGGTAAATTTTTAAACAAATAAAAATGAAGGTTGAACTGACTGGGTCTCCGTCTCCATATCCAAGTCAAAATACCGACCAGAATCAATAACAGCAGAAGCACAGAAACTAAAAGCCCCACAGTAAGGAGTTGATTATTTCTGTGGGAAATAAACATTTTAAAATCTTTTCATTCAAAGAACTCCAAAAATGATATGGGACTAATTCAGCTGCATAAAAGGCACCAGAAAATAAGGCATATCTGAAATAAACATTCATCAGAACTTAAACGGTTACTTCACCCCCAAAATGAAAATTCTGTCATTAATCACTTACCCCCATGTCATTCCAAACTGGTAAAAGCTCTGTTCCTCTTCAGAACACAATTTAAGATATTTTGGTAACGCTTTAGATTACAACCCGCAAAGAACTACGTAAGTAAACTGAATTTACGGTGTATGTTTCTGTAATTATAGTGTACCTATAAAGAACGTACATGTAGGTATAAGGGAACAATATGTTATATTTGGGTAATAAGGGGATAACAAACCAGATATTCAACCTGCAAAGAACTACATAAGTATACTGAATTTACGGTGTACGTTTCTGTAATTATAGTGTACCTATTAAAGAACGTACATGTAGGTATACGGGAACAATATGTTACGTTTTGGTAATAGAGAGCAACAACCAGATATACAACCTGCAAAGAACTGCGTAAGTAAACTAAAGTTACGGTGAATGTTTCGTATTTATATTGTACCTACCTGTAAGTATAAAGGAAAAATAGGTTACGTTTGGGTAATAACGGGGTAGCAAACAGATATCCTACAAATAATTTATAATAGATTAATTTAAAAAAACTTAACAGGTACCTATTCTATTAAATCGTACGTTTGGTGTATCTATATGTAAGCTTTTTAAAATTACTGGGAAAATATACTCTTGTTCCATGTAGTTACACGGTAATTGTGCCATCTGCGGGCTGTAAATTAAAGTGGCGATTGTTCCCCTCTTGTTCAACCAAGTTACAGGGTAGGTACATATAACAACGCGACGTAAAATGTGGTTCTACAAAATGTACATTTATTTACATTTTTACAGACACTAAATGTACAATACTGACATATTTACATCATCTAAACATTTAACGTTTACTTAATATGAAATTATAACATTTCATTCTGTTCTGTGTGATTTCTGTTGCCAGCTCGTTTCCAAGAATAGGTCTACATAATGTTATCATGACTACACGTTAAACCCTTAAAATAAATAATATTTCTGCAATCGTTTAATCATTCATGTAATATTCACTTCGTTTGCCGTGGTGGAACACAAAGGCGTTTTCTCATGCTGTGACTAACAATAGAACCATAAAATACACCGAACACGCATCATAATTACAAATTAAACAATTTTATTTGTGTGCTGTAACCCAGATCTTCAGAATCCATACGATTTGCGAGGACTAGAACCAAATTCAAGGCTTTGTCCGGCGATCTTCATCTCCATTTCTAGCAGCGACTCCAGGAGCAAAAGCCATAAACCCGTGCTAAAGTGCATTTTGCGACAGGAAAATCGGACGTTCATTGGCTCTCGCCTGCATTCGTCACAGATTACGACATGCCGTGTTTCTGGTGAGATGTGTTGGAATGACGCGCGGGCGCCTTCGAGGAGTGGATCAAGACAATAATCTGGATAATATTTTCAGCGATTAACAATTTAAATTCTGCTCTCATCCTACTGCACCTCAAACGTACTGTATTCCGCCAGAGAGGACTGCGGCTGCAAACGCATCGTTATTTGGATTACTTTTTTGTATGGCTGTTGACATTTTTGCAATAAATAAATGATTGTGATTGCACTTTCCTGTTTTTTATATTTTTATTACTGTTCAGTCATAGTTAACGTTAGGTTTAGAGGTAGAATGGGGATTAGCGACTATAAAAAAAATATTTTTAGATATATTTTCAGATTGTGTGTTTATGTATTGTACCTACCCTATAACTTCGTTGAACAAGGGGGGAACAATCGCCACTTTAATTTACAACCCGCAGAGGGCACACTTACCCTGTAACTACATGGAACAAGCGTATATTTTCCCAGTAATTTTAAAAAGCTTACGTATAGATACACCAAACTTACGATTTAATAGAACGGGTACCTGTTAAGTAATTCCATTATAAACTAGATAAAAAAGTTTGTCAAGACAAACTTTAAGTTGGCTTGAGAAAGCCGGAACAGAAAGTTTTAAACAGTCTGAAAGGTTTATAAAGTTTAAGAAGTTTTAAAAAGTTTTAAGTTTGATGGTTTTCAGTCTGAAATAGTTTGAATTCTAAAGTAGTTTTAAAAGGTTAACGTTTGGATGTTTTGAAGGCAATACAGTCTGTCAGAGATAGATAGATAGATAGAATGTTGTTAGCATGTTATTAACATGATTAACGTGTGACTAGCATGATGTTATAATGATTAGCAAGGTTGTAAAGACTAGCATGTTGTTAGCATGCTTATAGGATTATTAGCAAGTTACTAGCATTTTATAGCATGGTGCTAACATAATTAGCAAATTACTAGCATGTTGTTAGCATGATTAGCAAGTTACTAGCATGATTAGCAAGTTGCTAGTATGTTGCTAGCATGATTGTAGCATGATTAGCATGTCGTAAGCATGTTAGTAGCATGATTAGCAAGTTACTAGCATGTTGCTAGCATGATTGTAGCATGATTAGCATGTTATTAGCATGATTAGCAAGTTACTAGCATGTTACTAGCATGTTATTAGCATGATTAGCAAGTTACTAGCATGTTTCTAGCATGATTAGCAAGTTGCTAGCATGTTTCTAGCAAGATTAACAAGTTAGTAGCATGTTCCAAGCATGATTAGGATGTTACTAGCATGTTACTAGCATGATTAGCAAGTTACTATCATGATGTTAGCATGTTTCTAGCATGACTAGCAAGTTACTAGCATGTTGTTAGCATGATTAGCAAGTTACTAGCATGTTACTAGCATGTTTCTAGCATGACTAGCATGTTACTACCATGTTGTTAACACGATTAGCAAGTTACTAGCATTTTATTAGCATGGTGCTAATATAATTAGCAAGCTACTAGCATGTTGTTAGCATGATTAGCAAGTTACTAGCATGATTAGCAAGTTGCTAGCATGTTTCTAGCAAGATTAGCAAGTTAGTAGCATGTTGCTAGCATGATTAGCAAGTTAGTAGCATGTTGCTAACATGATTGTAGCATGATTAGCATGTGTTAGCATGTTATTAGCATGGTTAGCAAGTTACTAGCATGTTACTAGCATGTTACTAGCATGTTGTTAACATGATTAGCAAGTTACTAGCATGATTAGCAAGTTGCTAGCATGTTTCTAGCAAGATTAACAAGTTAGTAGCATGTTGCAAGCATGATTAGGATGTTACTAGCATGTTACTAGCATGATTAGCAAGTTACTATCATGTTGTTAGCATGTTTCTAGCATGACTAGCAAGTTACTAGCATGTTGTTAGCATGATTAGCAAGTTACTAGCATGTTACTAGCATGTTTCTAGCATGACTAGCATGTTACTACCATGTTGTTAACACGATTAGCAAGTTACTAGCATTTTATTAGCATGGTGCTAATATAATTAGCAAGCTACTAGCATGTTGTTAGCATGATTAGCGAGTTGCTAGCATGTTTCTAGCAAGATTAGCAAGTTAGTAGCATGTTGCTAGCATGATTAGCATGTTATTACCATGGTTAACAAGTTACTAGCATGTTTTCTGGTTGTTAGGAATAGATAGATAAGATAGATAGTAATGGTTAGATGATAGATAGATAGATAGATAGATAGATAGACAGATAGATAGATAGATATTTAGTAATGGTTAGATGATAGATAGATAGATAGATAGATAGATAGATGAGTTTGAATGAGTTTGAATGGATTAGAAATACAGTACATAGAAGGGAAGCTTGATTGAGTCCCAAAGGATTCTGGGCGTTTTGACAGTTGGAATTTGAAAAGTGCTGGCTCATTTGAACATTCCGTCAATGTAAGTCTATGGGATTTTTCCCAATTTTAATTGTCATTTTTAGGAAAATCGTAAGTCCGATCAGCTAGAAAAGATATAGCACACTTGGTCGGATCAGTCTGAAGATCTGGGCTGAGTTTGGAGTTTGTGGAGTTAAAGCTCTAGGACGAGTTAGTGTCGACAGATTTAGTCTCAGAAGAAAATAGCATATCAGTAAGTTGGCTTTCTCAAGCCAACTTAATTATTTGTATATCTGTTTGCTACCCCGTTATTACCCAAACGTAACATATTGCTCCCTTATACTTACACGTAGGTACAATATAAATACGAAACATACTTGCGCAGTTCTTTGCAGGTTGCATATCTGGTTGTTACCCCCGAATTACCAAAACGTAACATAGCCTATTGTTCTCTTATACCTACACATACGTACTAATAGGTACACTATAATTACAGAAACGTACACCGTAAATTCAGTATACTTATGTAGTTCTTTGCAGGTTGAATATCTGGTTTGTTATCCCCTTATTACCCAAATATAACATATTGTTCCCTTATACCTACATGTACGTTCTTTATAGGTACACTATAATTACAGAAACATACACCGTAAATTCAGTTTACTTACGTAGTTCTTTGCGGGTTGTAATCTAAAGCGTTACCGATATTTTGTATGAAAACCAGGAGGCTTTTGACTGTCCCACTGACTGCCAAGTAAATACCACTATCCAGGCCCAGAAAGGTACAAAAGACATCGTCAAAATAGTCCATCTGCCTTCAGTGGTTCAATCTGAATTTTATGAAGCCACGAGAATACACTTTGTACGCAAAGAACAACTTCATTCAACAATTTGTCTCATCTGCGTCACCTTAGCACCATACTGGATAATATAGAGGGTATATATAATATAGAGGGCACTTTGCCACTGGGGCACGCCCTCCTTAGCCAAACTGAGTGGCAAAAGAAGCAGTTGCGTACGTGGATTTAATAGGGAAGCTGCAAAAACGCTAGTAAAACAAAACAATAATCATTTTACAGGACTCAGTATAATGTTCCTTACAACTTTACCAAATATCAAGTGGTCCAAGAATATAGATATGCAGCCAGGAATCATGTTTCAACGCCGGGGAAATAAACAAAGCAGATTTGCCTGTGAACTCATTTTGTAAATACAAAATAGGCTGGTCTAAACCCCGGTGATCCCTTATATCAATGTTATATTTATGGTCATATGGTCCAGCCCAAAATCTTATATAGTTTTTTCAGTGTTTATTTAAAAACATCCAGTTATGCAGAATTTAAGATGGTAAATATTTAATTGATGAGTTACCAATATGATATATGACAATATAATATATAGGGTGTGATTTTACCGCTATATTTAACATATTAACATGAAATGATAACTACAAATCCGTGTTTCGCCACCTGGAGTCCATTTGTTTCTTTGAATTGCAGCGATCCATTTGCTTCTCTTTTCTGTAGCTTTTGGCAGCCTGTAAAAATATACCTCAGGTTTCCTGTCAAATCTCTTTGTACAGTCAATCGCAAAGCTTGTTCTGGTTTTAGAGGTGTTTTGTGTGTTCTTTCACAGCATTCATGCTAAAACCAAAGCTGCCACTCAGTGGGCGGACCCGCGCTCACTCTAGCTGACGGTGACATCACATGCATACCCTCTATCCACAAGTTTCCTACGCCGCATGAGGCCTTGCGTCAAAAGTGGGAGCGTCTTCCGGTTCAAAGCAAACAAGCGGGACGTGACATTCATTCATTCAACAGTTTACAGGAGTGACGGGCAAATGAAGCCTCGTGAAGCACCAAGACTTTCCTCTGACTGTTTCGGGAAAAGATTCAAAGCTTCGAAAGTGTCGAAAACAGCGCGATCTGGTGGTTAGTAAAAAATAAAGCAGCCAAAAGACTAAAGCTCCGTCGGAAGATGCATTCACCACAATTTCCATAGATCGGTCTGTGTTATATGCACAAATAAAAGCCTAACCGTGTGTGTGTGTGTTTGTTTGTTGAATTTCTGACCATTGAACAGTGCCACTAAATGCCAGTAGGAATATCAATATGATGTAACAGAAGAATAATGTACACATTATACATACTAATTGCATATGGCATATATTTAAATTTCCTGAAATAATTTGTATTCTTGTATTACTTGTTTGACTTGGTTTATTAAAAAATGTAATTATTAAATAGGTCCCAAGAAAGTGAGGCTTCTACGAAAGGGATTTCTACGTAAACAAGCCTCGAATCGAGGCTTCATCTGGCATGCCCTTTAACACAAGCTCTGATGTCTCGGTTCAAATGTCATTTTACTAGTTAACAGTTATACAAAATACCATTGATATGCTACGTCCGCCGCTTCACCGAAGTTGTACCCACGTTCTTTTTTACAGTAGCGTTCCCTGGAAACTTGTGGATATGCTGGACACAAACTGCGTACACTGTTCGGTTAGCTGGCCGCAACACGCGTATATGCTGTTTTCATTCAAGTCAAAGCATAAATAAACGTAGAAGATGTATGGGGCAGACACAGAACAGTGTACGCAGTTTGCGTTCAGCAGTTAGTCTCCAAAATGTTACTACAATGATGCAGATGAGATGAATTGTGTACAAAGCAAAGCTTCATAAAATTCAGATTGAACCATTGATGGCACATACTATTTAACTCTTTCGTAGAACTAGTTTAAGCTTAATTTTTTTAAAACAATACAGATGTAGTGCTTTTGTAGTTTGTCAATGGCTTCAGTTGTAGGGGAGCGCGGGGCACAACACTTTTTGAATTTCTCAGTTTGTGTAAATCCACGTGGGGTTCAGAGTATATTGTAACATGTGAGGGGCACGTTGTAACATGACCATATGACAGCTTAAAATGTTATCTGATCGGACGAAAACAATATACACAACAAATTAAAATATTTTGTCAATGAAATAAAATGATTTACTTTTTCAAATAAAATAATGGCGTTTTTTAAGAATCTCAATATTAAGCATCGATTATCAGTCTTTATTCACCTGTTTCTTGTAAAACCCATAAACGTAAATAGTGAAAATTACATGGCTAATGTCATAGAATGGCATAGTTTAATATAGCGGGGCAGATTGTAACGCTGTGTTACAACTTTCTCCATCAGTGTGACTGGAATTTAAAACTTGTTAGAGTTTTCTGCTGGTTTGTCAAGCATTAATGAACTATCTGAACTGATAAATAACAGATTGGCGATTAAAATAATAGAAGATTTGTCTCATTTTAAATGAATACTAAAAACTGAGATGTAAAATTTACTTCAGACAGAAATGTACTTCTTATATGGTAAAATAAATATTCAGCGATGTCTTCAAAAGACTTTTGAATTTTGGCACAGTTTTTTCTCTGTATAGTGTTGCTATGGCAACTAGTAAATACCATAAATTTGGTTATGCTGGCGTGTGTGGAAATATTTAAACCACATGTGTTACAATTAACCCCGCGTTAGTTTGTGCCCGGCGCACCCGTATTATTTTTATTCTCGTGATATCCTGTTTCACTTCTGCAAAGATAAAAAAGGAAAACAGAAAAGAAAGATCAGGAAGGCAATGAGGAATGATTGGTAGAGTAAAAGTCTAAAGAAATTGAGGAACTACAGCATGATGACAAAATGCAGAGGAAGATTCTAGGAAAATGAAATGTGAGTGAGAAATGTTTGAATACTTACGTGTCTTTCTCTTTGTCTGGCTTTACAGTGAGTTGAACAGGATTCACTGCCTCTCCAGCAGAGCAGAAGTACCATCCAGAATCAGTCAGTCTCAGTCCAGTCATCAGCACAGTGAAGTTTCCTCTTTCATCATCACTGATCTGGACCGACGGATTCTGGGATGTGCCAATCCTACCCACTGAGTAACAGCTCCGATCTTTATATCTGCACCACTGTTTGACTGCATTCTGATATTTAGAACTGTAGAGACACTGAACACTGATATCACCACCTTCATGTCCAGATACACTGCTGCTCACCACAGACACATCAGGAACTGAACACACACACATCCCAGTCACTTGAGATGATAAAACACATATCTGACATTAGAATTGATTCAAATAAATACAAAATCTCATACCAGATTGAACCTGGAGATAAAAATCATATGTGACTTTTGGTTTGCCTTCAATCTCCACAACACAATAATAACGTCCATCATGTTTTGTGCTCCACAGGTTTCTCATAGTCACAGTAAAGAGACTCTGATCAGGATGATCAATTACTGACAGATTCTCCTCTGCTGTGTTTGTGTATGTTTTGGACTTATCAATTTCTGAATGCCAGTATTTCCTCTGCTGTGTGTATTCCTTGTCATAATAACATGGGATGGTGACAGATCCTCCAGTCTGAATATTTAGTACATAACTTGACCCACCAAAGAAGCATTTAACACCTAAACAAACACACGACAAAAATGAACGATAAATATTTTTTTCAAAACACAAAAACAACACAATAAAAGCAACACAATCAGCTAAGGATAAATTGTATCATTAGAAAATAATAAACAGGATTCAACAAACACAGCACAACATTTAATACTCACCTAAAATGAGCCAAAACCTGATTGAAATGTAGAATATTTTTGATGTTGCATATGCGGCCATTGTGTAAGTTTTTCTTCCTGTATCTTGAGTTGTTTGGCTCTATTTATAGCAACTTATGCACTTCCCTTTTCACCCTCACTTAGCACTTAAGCATCTTGCGCCACCTAGGAGCTGTGTATAGACTCCAAGTCAAGTCAAGTCAAGTCACCTTTATTTATATACCGCCTTTAACAATACAGAATTGTGACAAGGCGGCTGTACAGTATTAAATAGGAAACAGTACATCAACAATGCCAAAGGCAACAGTAAACACTCACATTTTAGGTAAAGGTAGTTAATCAAAAATAATAAAATAAAATGCAATATTGTGTTAAGAGAAATTGTCCCCAACTAAGCAAGCCAGAGGCGACAGCGGCAAGGAACCAAAACTCCATCGGTGACAAATGGAGAAAAAAACCTTGGGAGAAACCAGGCTCAGTCGGGGGGCCAGTTCTCCTCTGGCCAAAAGTTCCCGTGGTCTTGTGCCGACAGCGGTCTAGGTGATGTGGTCTTCACTGTGGATCCGTCTCTGGGGCTCATCTAGTTGATGTGGACTCCGCTGACATTCAGGGCTGTAGAGGTCGTCTCTAGGTGCTGATCCACCATCTGGGCTGGGTTCGGACTGGATCCGGGGGACTGCAGTGACCATCTGATCTGGATACGGACTGGATCTGGTGGTTAATGTGACCTCGGAATAAGAGAGAAACAGACTAATATTAGCGTAGATGCCATTCTTCTGACGATGCACTGAGTACATCGGGTGTTATGGGAAGTGTTCCCGGTTCCGGTTGACCTAATTAGTGCAGCCTAACAATCCTTTAACGGATTTGAATTATAGGAATATGTTGATTTGTTATGTGTAAGCAAGGTTAAAGAGATGGGTCTTTAATCTAGATTTAAACTGACAGAGTGTGTCTGCGTCCCGAACATTGTAGGGTAGATTGTTCCAGAGTTTGGGCGCTAGATAAGAAAATGATCTCCCGCCCGCGGTTGATTTTGATATTCTCGGTATTATCAAGTTGCCAGAGTTTTGAGAACGCAGCGGACGTGAGGGACTATAATGTGATAAGAGCTCGCTCAGGTACTGAGGAGCTAAACCATTCAGGGCTTTGTAAGTAATTAGCAAGATTTTAAAATCTATACGATGTTTAATAGGGAGCCAGTGCAGTGTAGACAGAACCGGGCTAATATGATCATACTTTTTGGTTCTAGTAAGAACTCTAGCTGCTGCATTTTGGACCAGCTGGAGTTTGTTTATTAAGCGAGCAGAACAACCACCCAATAAAGCATTACAGTAATCTAACCGTGAGGTCATAAATGCATGAATTAATGTTTCAGCATTTGACATTGAGAGCATAGGTCGTAGTTTAGATATATTTTTGAGATGGAAAAATGCAGTTTTGCAAATGCTAGAGATGTGGTTTTCAAAGGAAAGATTACCATCAAATAGCACACCTAGGTTCCTAACTGATGACGAAGAATTGACAGAACAGCCATCAAGTATTAGACAGTGTTGTAGGTTATTACACGCTGAGGTTTTAGGCCCAATAATTAACACCTCTATTTTTTCAGAATTTAGCAGTAAGAAATTACTTGTCATCCAATTTTTTAACTCAACTACACAATCCATTAGTTTTTCAAATTGGTACGTTTCGCCTGGCCGCGAAGAAATATAGAGCTGGGTATCATCAGCATAGCAGTGAAAGCTAACACCATATTTCCTGATGATATCACCCAAGGGTAACATGTAAAGCGTAAAGAGTAATGGCCCTAGTACTGAGCCTTGCGGTACTCCATACTGCACTTGTGATCGATATGATACCTCTTCATTTACTGCCACGAATTGATGGCGGTCAGATAGATACGATTTGAACCATGCCAATGCACTACCACTAATGCCAACATAATTCTCAAGTCTATTCAAGAGAATGTTGTGATCAACAGTATCAAACGCAGCACTAAGATCCAATAGCACTAACAGAGAGATACAACCACGATCGGATGACAAGAGTAGATCATTTGTAACTCTAATAAGAGCAGTCTCAGTACTATGGTACGGTCTAAAACCTGACTGAAAATCCTCACAGATATCATATTTCTGTAGGAAGGAAGATAATTGTGAGGATACAACGTTTTCTAATATCTTTGATAGAAATGGGAGATTCGAGATAGGTCTGTAATTAGTTAATTCGTTGGGGTCAAGTTGTGGTTTTTTAATTAGAGGCTTAATAGCAGCCAGTTTGAAGGTTTTGGGGACATATCCTAATGACAGTGATGAATTAATAATATTTAGCAGAGGATCTATGAGATCTGGAAGCAAGTCTTTTAGTAGCCTAGATGGAATAGGGTCTAGCATACAAGTTGTTGATTTAGATGATTTAACAAGTTTATACAATTCTTCCTGACCTATAGTAGAGAATGAGTTGAATTGTTCCCCAGGAGATCTATAGCGCACTATCTGATGCGACTGTTAAAAAGGCCTGCTGTATATGGACTTTTATTTTGAAGGGTTTTGGCGATCAGCCAGGGTGTGAATGCACCGTCAATGCAGCAATGTAAAACCCAGCTCCGCCCATTTCTAGCAGGTGGTGGTGATTTAGTGTTTGGTAGAAATAGACCTGCATGGAATGGGTGAAAAAGGGGGACATTGATGCTTGCTTTGTTTGGTGTTGTGTGCGTATAATAGATGAATCAAGTAAGTTAATTTATGTATTTCAGCTTATGTTAATTGTGATTTGTCTAAACATGTATTCTGTTTGAAAGTATTTGCTTAAATGCGATTTATAGAATTATTTCATGTGTTCATATACATGTGATTGTTGATTTATTGTTGGAAATTTGTTGGCTACCTTTCTTTGTCTGAATGTAAGTTGTTTATTTTAATTCCATTTATTATATGGTTGTTTCAGACCACATGCACAGAAAATAAAAGACCTCAAAGAACTAAAGTTGCATCTTCATGTCTCTGATCGGACGTCTGTGGTGAACTGGTCCCCCACCGGCTATCCCCACTGGGTTAAAGCATCCAGTTTTCTTTAGCGACACTGTAATTGACGGCTGCATAGTGACAATTTTGTCTCTAATTGTATCGATCTTAGAAGTAAAGTAGTTCATGAAGTCATTACTGCTATGCTGATGGGCATAGTCAGTGCCTGTCGGTTCTTTATTTTTTGTTAACTTAGCCGCTGTATTGAATAAATACCTAGGGTTATGTTTGTTTTCTTCTAAAAGAGTTGAAAAGTAATCAGATCCTGCCGATTTTAACGCTTTTCTATACGATAGGGTACATTCCCGCCAAGCAGTACGAAAAACCTCTAATTTTGTTTTCCTCCAGCTGCGCTCCATTTTCCGGGCTGCTCTCTGCCCTTATGCAAAAAGACTATTAACTACTACTCATTCTTTATAAGTGTCATTAAAATGACCACAAATGTATAAAACTGATCTGAGATTAGGTAAAAACCTGGTTTATGGGTTTACTGGGCCTCTCACAACACCCACACTTGCGGTATTGGCCACTTGAGAGTGTGTTCACAAAACAGGAAGTGTACAAGGCTGTCCTAGGTGCGAAAAACACCAAAGCCATTAAAGCACAGAAGCTGAGCGTATCCCATCATGCATCACACTCAGAAACGCCATGAAATCTTGAAATGATGAGGAAAATATCTCATTGTAAGTTAAATTATTAGATTTTACACATAAATAATTGAGCACTAAAACAAAGTGTTGCACATTTTGTGCAAGATAAGTGTGTATTTTGTGCCACATTTGTAACTGCTTATTATCACTTAATTATTAGCACCACAATTACTAAATTGTTATCTTGTTACATAGGAACTATTGAACAGACACTGAACATTAGCAAATTAATTTTGATTTGTTCTTTTTTTGTATGTTACTTTGGATAAAAACATCTGCAAAATGAATCAATTTAAATGTTAAGACTTGCTCATCAAATCATTAATATATTTTAGTAAAAAATATATAGGACTCAAAATGAAGGCCTTTATAGATGCACATTATTCCTGTCAGCTAAAATAATAAGGTGCATATAAAAGTGAAAAATATTCAGTAATATTAATTATGCTATAAAATAGAAGAGGGTGTGCTATATTGTGAATATAGTCATGGCTAAAGAGCATCATTAGGCCCATTATTCACAATATAGCAAGGCCTCGAGTACCTTAATGCTTCCTTAAAACTGTTGAAGTGGACAGGGAAATGACCATGACAGGAAAAGAAGAAAATGTAAAATTATTTATTAGGAATAGTGCCTAACATTTGGATAAAAAGTTATTTGAAGAAAAAAAAATGCTTAAAAGACATAAAGGCAATTAGCAAATACTATATCTATCTATAATGGTTACACAGTCTACTACTATGGAGGGATATCCCGGACATTTTTCAAAAGGATTTGCAAATCCATTTGTGTTTTTCATAAATGGACACATAAAGTGTGACATAATTCAAATGCAAATGCAAATTTTGCATTACTGTTTGCTTTTTCGCTTTCGCGAATGCACAGTGACTGCCAAATTTCAAATGAAAAAGTGAAGTCCATTTGCAGTTACATTTCCCATGTCTTACAAATTATGAGCTTGTCATATTTGAATAGCAAAATCAATTACCATGTCTCCTTTTTGTACTCTCTCCGCATTGTGCATGTAACCTGCCAAAACTCAAATGGTATCGCAATTCCTTTTGCATTTGAATTTCCGATGTCATCACGGAAAGTCGTCAATCAAAGTGAGGGGCGGGACTATACTGTGGGGCGTGTTTGTATTGGGAGGTGACCTCACACACACACATGAAGGCTCTGATCAATGGAGATTTCTGGTAAATAATTCTGTCCTTTTTTTTTTTTTTTTACCCCAAATGCAGGCTTGACATTGGACGTTTGATATTCACAAATTTAGGGACCGTCTCTAAAGTTACATATGACATTAATATACAATTTTCTAACTTTAATAGCATTTGAAGAGAATGACTTACAGTCATGAAACCAACCGTAAAGTGTCCATGTAGGTGTCAGTTATAAGTAAACTGTAAATCATTTGTAAATATTGTTATTTTCTCTGTACAGAATGGGCTCAAACAAGTCAAAAGTTTACATATACCTTGCAACAGTGGCAGAGCCAGGATGTTTTCATAGGGGTGGTAAGGGAGGGGCCTGCAACCAGTCTAGGGTGGCAATTAATACAATTAATTTTTACTTAATTGTAATTGAGATATTTTTATATATGTAATACTGAGTGAATATGATCATTTTTGTAGTGGCTTACTATTGCACAGTCAGCTTGGTTATGGGGTTCTCAAAACCCCCAAAAGCTTGTTCTCCAACACTGCACACTCATGGATAAGACATACAAATAGTGATATGAATGTGAAAAAGGCCGGAAGTCAACAGCACATAAATGCCAGAATGTAAAATGAGTTATTTTATGCATTTAAATGGTTTTATTTTCATTTGTACTTTACAAATTAATGAGAGAAAAACAAAGTAGCGCATATTTTCTAATATAAATGCACTGTGCTCACATTTACTGTAAAAAAAACACATAGCCTATCAGCTTGCGCGTAATATCATGACTTAACTGACAACAGAACTACATTGTATGCTCATAGCTTCTTGTGTGTGTTTTTTTATGATAAAATGATATGTATGCACCTCATATTCGTGTAAAGTTGAAGAGTGTGTGCCGTGAGCACAGAGAAATGGTTGACAGCACAGGAAAGTTTATGTTACATATAGCCACAGTTCATTGTTGTTCTTTCTACTGAAGTACATCTGACTCCTGTACATTTTTCGCACTCATTTGAGTTGAAGTAGGCATCTCAAAAGTCACCCATTTGATGTGGTCATAAAGATGTGGCAGTTCCACATCTTAAAAAAAGCACTTCTTGTTAAGGAAAAAAATTGACAAAAACTGCAGTTTTGAGTAGGGTGGCCAAAGGGTTGGCCAAGCTTAGGTCAGTGGTGGCCATGGTCACCCCGTGCTGTTCTACAGAAAAATCCTTCAGGTCCCAGAAATTCTTTGTTTTTTCAGCAGTTTTGTGCATTTGAATCCTTTCCAATAATGACTGTATGATTTTGTGATCCATCTTTTCACACTGAGGACAACTGAGGGACTCATATGGAACTATTGCAGAAGGTTCAAACGCTCACAGATACTCCAGAAGGGAACACAATGCATTAAGAGCCAGGGGGTGAAAACTTTTGAACAGAATGAAGAATGAAAATCACATTTTTTCTCACTAAATTGCAGCCTCAGCCCAATCAGAAGTACCAGTACTTACATAGAAACCTATACAAAGTAGCCATAAAGTAATGCTTATTTTAAAGAAATACGTCAGATAGATTTAGAGGCTTTTGCATCTGAACTCTTCATATATATATATATATATATATATATATAATTACAGTTCTGTTGCAGTGGTTCCCGTAATGAGCATGCTGAACTTCCGAGCGGGAAAAAAAATTATGTGAGAATCTGCACTGTGGGTGTAAGATAGAAATCAACCACAAAAACAAATAAGAAGCAGTGCTTAATCATTCAAGCAGAAACACTGACTTCTGCTCCACTTATAGTGCTGTTTATTTCTGATCAGACCACAGAGTGCAACGTGTGTGACACATATATACAGTATGAGCAGACCGTCATTGTTGATGTGTAAATACTGCCTGGATAGCATGCAAAAACTGTGCACTTATTAGAAAACAAAGCATAGGACAAAGATAGGAACCTAAAACCAAAACACATTTAACATTTTTATTTTATTTTAAATATGCTTGTTTGTATTAATGCAAACAGCAAAACGCTGTACAAGTAAACTTACAAAAGTAAACATTTTTACAGTGAAAAAATTACACAGAGATACTATAATACAAACACTACAAAAAAATTGTGATGACAGTCATCTGCAAATAATTTTGTTACTCTTGGTCAGTATGTTCTTGTGTTTTTCTCTCTGTTGCTGTCAGTGTGGGCCCACAGTGTTGTATATCATGCTGTATATTGCTCCATCTGCTGGAGGCTCCACTGCTTCACTCCCAGGGATATAATCAATAGTACTGTAGTAGCCTTTGTCCTTGTTAGGATACAGTGGAAAAGGGGATTGTATAATAAACATCATATATTCATGTCTGAAATTTAATCACATCAGTGCATGTCTGCTCTACTTACATTAGGTTTTTCATCATTTATATTGCTGTATAGCACAGGATTTTTAGGTTTAGAGTAGATCTGCATTTCACACAGAAAACAGTACAAAAAAGAAATATCAAGAAATCAACATATGACTTATTTAATAAACTACAGGTTTCATGGCCAAAGTAATGCATTTGAGAAAGAGAAAGAGAGAGAGAAAAAAAAACATTTTCTTTAAAATTCTCTAAAATGTTTTTTGATTGGTTTTGATGAGGTGGACCCCTGTGTTAACCAGAAGAGGGAGACAAAGGGAGTCTAAATTAAAGAGAGTCTAAAGGAAAGGGAAAGGACGTTACGTGTGGCCAAGTGACGTGTGGCCAAGTATATGCCTCACAGGGCAGCAGTGGCCTAATGGTTAGGGTGTCGGGCTTGTAACTGAAAGGGCTTGTATATTTCTTTCTCTCAAAACCATAAGTTCAGATCTCTAAAAAAAAATACATTTTGGAGCATTGGCATTTACTGACAAAATGGCTAGGTTTTGAAGCATGAATAGACATTCTGAGTTCTGAAGTCTCATAAAACAGTTCAGAAAAAGATGTTAGAGTTTCAAAATAAAAGCCAAAGCAACTGTCATACAAACATTTTCATAACTAGATTCTCATAAACTAAAGGACTTACCATGTCAGTGGTTCTGCTGCCGTCTCTGTCTCTGATTTGGTGTTTGTCTTCCTCTTCATTTGAAAACAGAAGAAACAATATTTTTTTACAATAACAGAATTAATATACTGCTGTTGAAATATATTATAAAATGGCTTGGAATTAGGTAAATTTTTAAACAAATAAAAATGAAGGTTGAACTGACTGGGTCTCCGTCTCCATATCCAAGTCAAAATACCGACCAGAATCAATAACAGCAGAAGCACAGAAACTAAAAGCCCCACAGTAAGGAGTTGATTATTTCTGTGGGAAATAAACATTTTAAAATCTTTTCATTCAAAGAACTCCAAAAATGATATGGGACTAATTCAGCTGCATAAAAGGCACCAGAAAATAAGGCATATCTGAAATAAACATTCATCAGAACTTAAACGGTTACTTCACCCCCAAAATGAAAATTCTGTCATTAATCACTTACCCCCATGTCATTCCAAACTGGTAAAAGCTCTGTTCCTCTTCAGAACACAATTTAAGATATTTTGGTAACGCTTTAGATTACAACCCGCAAAGAACTACGTAAGTAAACTGAATTTACGGTGTATGTTTCTGTAATTATAGTGTACCTATAAAGAACGTACATGTAGGTATAAGGGAACAATATGTTATATTTGGGTAATAAGGGGATAACAAACCAGATATTCAACCTGCAAAGAACTACATAAGTATACTGAATTTACGGTGTACGTTTCTGTAATTATAGTGTACCTATTAAAGAACGTACATGTAGGTATACGGGAACAATATGTTACGTTTTGGTAATAGAGAGCAACAACCAGATATACAACCTGCAAAGAACTGCGTAAGTAAACTAAAGTTACGGTGAATGTTTCGTATTTATATTGTACCTACCTGTAAGTATAAAGGAAAAATAGGTTACGTTTGGGTAATAACGGGGTAGCAAACAGATATCCTACAAATAATTTATAATAGATTAATTTAAAAAAACTTAACAGGTACCTATTCTATTAAATCGTACGTTTGGTGTATCTATATGTAAGCTTTTTAAAATTACTGGGAAAATATACTCTTGTTCCATGTAGTTACACGGTAATTGTGCCATCTGCGGGCTGTAAATTAAAGTGGCGATTGTTCCCCTCTTGTTCAACCAAGTTACAGGGTAGGTACATATAACAACGCGACGTAAAATGTGGTTCTACAAAATGTACATTTATTTACATTTTTACAGACACTAAATGTACAATACTGACATATTTACATCATCTAAACATTTAACGTTTACTTAATATGAAATTATAACATTTCATTCTGTTCTGTGTGATTTCTGTTGCCAGCTCGTTTCCAAGAATAGGTCTACATAATGTTATCATGACTACACGTTAAACCCTTAAAATAAATAATATTTCTGCAATCGTTTAATCATTCATGTAATATTCACTTCGTTTGCCGTGGTGGAACACAAAGGCGGTTTCTCATGCTGTGACTAACAATAGAACCATAAAATACACCGAACACGCATCATAATTACAAATTAAACAATTTTATTTGTGTGCTGTGACCCAGATCTTCAGAATCCATACGATTTGCGAGGACTAGAACCAAATTCAAGG
Organism: Labeo catla; assembly: GCA_012976165.1. NCBI lineage: Eukaryota > Metazoa > Chordata > Actinopteri > Cypriniformes > Cyprinidae > Labeo > Labeo catla. Next base: position 598,924 of record VONZ01000365.1, on the reverse strand, counting down.
CTTTGTCCGGCGATCTTCATCTCCATTTCTAGCAGCGACTCCAGGAGCAAAAGCCATAAACCCGTGCTAAAGTGCATTTTGCGACAGGAAAATCGGACGTTCATTGGCTCTCGCCTGCATTCGTCACAGATTCCGACATGCCGTGTTTCTGGTGAGATGTGTTGGAATGATGCGCGGGCGCCTTCGAGGAGTGGATCAAGACAATAATCTGGATAATATTTTCAGCGATTAACAATTTAAATTCTGCTCTCATCCTACTGCACCTCAAACCTACTGTATTCCGCCAGAGAGGACTGCGGCTGCAAACGCATCGTTATTTGGATTACTTTTTTGTATGGCTGTTGACATTTTTGCAATAAATAAATGATTGTGATTGCACTTTCCTGTTTTTTATATTTTTATTACTGTTCAGTCATAGTTAACATTAGGTTTAGAGGTAGAATGGGGATTAGCGACTATAAAAAAAATATTTTTAGATATATTTTCAGATTGTGTGTTTATGTTGAACAAGGGGGGAACAATCGCCACTTTAATTTACAACCCGCAGAGGGCACACTTACCCTGTAACTACATGGAACAAGCGTATATTTTCCCAGTAATTTTAAAAAGCTTACGTATAGATACACCAAACTTACGATTTAATAGAACGGGTACCTGTTAAGTTTCTAAGTAATTCCATTATAAACTAGATAAAAAAGTTTGTCAAGACAAACTTTAAGTTGGCTTGAGAAAGCCGGAACAGAAAGTTTTAAACAGTCTGAAAGGTTTATAAAGTATAAGAAGTTTTAAAAAGTTTTAAGTTTGATGGTTTTCAGTCTGAAATAGTTTGAATTCTAAAGTAGTTTTAAAAGGTTAACGTTTGGATGTTTTGAAGGCAATACAGTCTGTCAGAGATAGATAGATAGATAGAATGTTGTTAGCATGTTATTAACATGATTAACGTGTGACTAGCATGATGTTATAATGATTAGCAAGGTTGTAAAGACTAGCATGTTGTTAGCATGCTTATAGGATTATTAGCAAGTTACTAGCATTTTATAGCATGGTGCTAACATAATTACCAAATTACTAGCATGTTGTTAGCATGATTAGCAAGTTATGTTAGCAGTATTGATTAGCAAGTATGCTTATGTATGTTGCTGCATGCATTGATTGTAGCATGATTAAGCATGTTATTTACGATGACGTAATAGTTACTAAAGATGTTACTAAAGATGTTGTTAAAGATGATTAGCGTTACCAAGATGTTCTAAAGATGATTTCAAGAAGTTGCCAAGAGATGTTCTAAGCAAGATTAATGTTAGTTATTCCAAGTATTTATCAGGATGTTACCAAGATGTTACTAAAGATGATTTCTCAGCGAAGTTACTCATCATGTTGTTAAGATGTTTCTAGCATGACTCTAGTTACTATGATGTTGTGCCATGATGATTGGATTAGCAATTTACTAGCATGTTACTAGCATGTTTCTAGCATGACTAGCATGTTACTACCATGTTGTTAACACGATTAGCAAGTTACTAGCATTTTATTAGCATGGTGCTAATATAATTAGCAAGCTACTAGCATGTTGTTAGCATGATTAGCGAGTTGCTAGCATGTTTCTAGCAAGATTAGCAAGTTAGTAGCATGTTGCTAGCATGATTAGCATGTTATTACCATGGTTAACAAGTTACTAGCATGTTTTCTGGTTGTTAGGAATAGATAGATAAGATAGATAGTAATGGTTAGATGATAGATAGATAGATAGATAGATAGATAGACAGATAGATAGATAGATATTTAGTAATGGTTAGATGATAGATAGATAGATAGATAGATAGATAGATGAGTTTGAATGAGTTTGAATGGATTAGAAATACAGTACATAGAAGGGAAGCTTGATTGAGTCCCAAAGGATTCTGGGCGTTTTGACAGTTGGAATTTGAAAAGTGCTGGCTCATTTGAACATTCCGTCAATGTAAGTCTATGGGATTTTTCCCAATTTTAATTGTCATTTTTAGGAAAATCGTAAGTCCGATCAGCTAGAAAAGATATAGCACACTTGGTCGGATCAGTCTGAAGATCTGGGCTGAGTTTGGAGTTTGTGGAGTTAAAGCTCTAGGACGAGTTAGTGTCGACAGATTTAGTCTCAGAAGAAAATAGCATATCAGTAAGTTGGCTTTCTCAAGCCAACTTAATTATTTGTATATCTGTTTGCTACCCCGTTATTACCCAAACGTAACATATTGCTCCCTTATACTTACACGTAGGTACAATATAAATACGAAACATACTTGCGCAGTTCTTTGCAGGTTGCATATCTGGTTGTTACCCCCGAATTACCAAAACGTAACATAGCCTATTGTTCTCTTATACCTACACATACGTACTAATAGGTACACTATAATTACAGAAACGTACACCGTAAATTCAGTATACTTATGTAGTTCTTTGCAGGTTGAATATCTGGTTTGTTATCCCCTTATTACCCAAATATAACATATTGTTCCCTTATACCTACATGTACGTTCTTTATAGGTACACTATAATTACAGAAACATACACCGTAAATTCAGTTTACTTACGTAGTTCTTTGCGGGTTGTAATCTAAAGCGTTACCGATATTTTGTATGAAAACCAGGAGGCTTTTGACTGTCCCACTGACTGCCAAGTAAATACCACTATCCAGGCCCAGAAAGGTACAAAAGACATCGTCAAAATAGTCCATCTGCCTTCAGTGGTTCAATCTGAATTTTATGAAGCCACGAGAATACACTTTGTACGCAAAGAACAACTTCATTCAACAATTTGTCTCATCTGCGTCACCTTAGCACCATACTGGATAATATAGAGGGTATATATAATATAGAGGGCACTTTGCCACTGGGGCACGCCCTCCTTAGCCAAACTGAGTGGCAAAAGAAGCAGTTGCGTACGTGGATTTAATAGGGAAGCTGCAAAAACGCTAGTAAAACAAAACAATAATCATTTTACAGGACTCAGTATAATGTTCCTTACAACTTTACCAAATATCAAGTGGTCCAAGAATATAGATATGCAGCCAGGAATCATGTTTCAACGCCGGGGAAATAAACAAAGCAGATTTGCCTGTGAACTCATTTTGTAAATACAAAATAGGCTGGTCTAAACCCCGGTGATCCCTTATATCAATGTTATATTTATGGTCATATGGTCCAGCCCAAAATCTTATATAGTTTTTTCAGTGTTTATTTAAAAACATCCAGTTATGCAGAATTTAAGATGGTAAATATTTAATTGATGAGTTACCAATATGATATATGACAATATAATATATAGGGTGTGATTTTACCGCTATATTTAACATATTAACATGAAATGATAACTACAAATCCGTGTTTCGCCACCTGGAGTCCATTTGTTTCTTTGAATTGCAGCGATCCATTTGCTTCTCTTTTCTGTAGCTTTTGGCAGCCTGTAAAAATATACCTCAGGTTTCCTGTCAAATCTCTTTGTACAGTCAATCGCAAAGCTTGTTCTGGTTTTAGAGGTGTTTTGTGTGTTCTTTCACAGCATTCATGCTAAAACCAAAGCTGCCACTCAGTGGGCGGACCCGCGCTCACTCTAGCTGACGGTGACATCACATGCATACCCTCTATCCACAAGTTTCCTACGCCGCATGAGGCCTTGCGTCAAAAGTGGGAGCGTCTTCCGGTTCAAAGCAAACAAGCGGGACGTGACATTCATTCATTCAACAGTTTACAGGAGTGACGGGCAAATGAAGCCTCGTGAAGCACCAAGACTTTCCTCTGACTGTTTCGGGAAAAGATTCAAAGCTTCGAAAGTGTCGAAAACAGCGCGATCTGGTGGTTAGTAAAAAATAAAGCAGCCAAAAGACTAAAGCTCCGTCGGAAGATGCATTCACCACAATTTCCATAGATCGGTCTGTGTTATATGCACAAATAAAAGCCTAACCGTGTGTGTGTGTGTTTGTTTGTTGAATTTCTGACCATTGAACAGTGCCACTAAATGCCAGTAGGAATATCAATATGATGTAACAGAAGAATAATGTACACATTATACATACTAATTGCATATGGCATATATTTAAATTTCCTGAAATAATTTGTATTCTTGTATTACTTGTTTGACTTGGTTTATTAAAAAAATGTAATTATTAAATAGGTCCCAAGAAAGTGAGGCTTCTACGAAAGGGATTTCTACGTAAACAAGCCTCGAATCGAGGCTTCATCTGGCATGCCCTTTAACACAAGCTCTGATGTCTCGGTTCAAATGTCATTTTACTAGTTAACAGTTATACAAAATACCATTGATATGCTACGTCCGCCGCCTCACCGAAGTTGTACCCACGTTCTTTTTTACAGTAGCGTTCCCTGGAAACTTGTGGATATGCTGGACACAAACTGCGTACACTGTTCGGTTAGCTGGCCGCAACACGCGTATATGCTGTTTTCATTCAAGTCAAAGCATAAATAAACGTAGAAGATGTATGGGGCAGACACAGAACAGTGTACGCAGTTTGCGTTCAGCAGTTAGTCTCCAAAATGTTACTACAATGATGCAGATGAGATGAATTGTGTACAAAGCAAAGCTTCATAAAATTCAGATTGAACCATTGATGGCACATACTATTTAACTCTTTCGTAGAACTAGTTTAAGCTTAATTTTTTTAAAACAATACAGATGTAGTGCTTTTGTAGTTTGTCAATGGCTTCAGTTGTAGGGGAGCGCGGGGCACAACTTAACACTTTTTGAATTTCTCAGTTTGTGTAAATCCACGTGGGGTTCAGAGTATATTGTAACATGTGAGGGGCACGTTGTAACATGACCATATGACAACTTAAAATGTTATCTGATCGGACGAAAACAATATACACAACAAATTAAAATATTTTGTCAATGAAATAAAATGATTTACTTTTTCAAATAAAATAATGGCGTTTTTTAAGAATCTCAATATTAAGCATCGATTATCAGTCTTTATTCACCTGTTTCTTGTAAAACCCATAAACGTAAATAGTGAAAATTACATGGCTAATGTCATAGAATGGCATAGTTTAATATAGCGGGGCAGATTGTAACGCTGTGTTACAACTTTCTCCATCAGTGTGACTGGAATTTAAAACTTGTTAGAGTTTTCTGCTGGTTTGTCAAGCATTAATGAACTATCTGAACTGATAAATAACAGATTGGCGATTAAAATAATAGAAGATTTGTCTCATTTTAAATGAATACTAAAAACTGAGATGTAAAATTTACTTCAGACAGAAATGTACTTCTTATATGGTAAAATAAATATTCAGCGATGTCTTCAAAAGACTTTTGAATTTTGGCACAGTTTTTTCTCTGTATAGTGTTGCTATGGCAACTAGTAAATACCATAAATTTGGTTATGCTGGCGTGTGTGGAAATATTTAAACCACATGTGTTACAATTAACCCCGCGTTAGTTTGTGCCCGGCGCACCCGTATTATTTTTATTCTCGTGATATCCTGTTTCACTTCTGCAAGGATAAAAAAGGAAAACAGAAAAGAAAGATCAGGAAGGCAATGAGGAATGATTGGTAGAGTAAAAGTCTAAAGAAATTGAGGAACTACAGCATGATGACAAAATGCAGAGGAAGATTCTAGGAAAATGAAATGTGAGTGAGAAATGTTTGAATACTTACGTGTCTTTCTCTTTGTCTGGCTTTACAGTGAGTTGAACAGGATTCACTGCCTCTCCAGCAGAGCAGAAGTACCATCCAGAATCAGTCAGTCTCAGTCCAGTCATCAGCACAGTGAAGTTTCCTCTTTCATCATCACTGATCTGGACCGACGGATTCTGGGATGTGCCAATCCTACCCACTGAGTAACAGCTCCGATCTTTATATCTGCACCACTGTTTGACTGCATTCTGATATTTAGAACTGTAGAGACACTGAACACTGATATCACCACCTTCATGTCCAGATACACTGCTGCTCACCACAGACACATCAGGAACTGAACACACACACATCCCAGTCACTTGAGATGATAAAACACATATCTGACATTAGAATTGATTCAAATAAATACAAAATCTCATACCAGATTGAACCTGGAGATAAAAATCATATGTGACTTTTGGTTTGCCTTCAATCTCCACAACACAATAATAACGTCCATCATGTTTTGTGCTCCACAGGTTTCTCATAGTCACAGTAAAGAGACTCTGATCAGGATGATCAATTACTGACAGATTCTCCTCTGCTGTGTTTGTGTATGTTTTGGACTTATCAATTTCTGAATGCCAGTATTTCCTCTGCTGTGTGTATTCTTTGTCATAATAACATGGGATGGTGACAGATCCTCCAGTCTGAATATTTAGTACATAACTTGACCCACCAAAGAAGCATTTAACACCTAAACAAACACACGACAAAAATGAACGATAAATATTTTTTTCAAAACACAAAAACAACACAATAAAAGCAACACAATCAGCTAAGGATAAATTGTATCATTAGAAAATAATAAACAGGATTCAACAAACACAGCACAACATTTAATACTCACCTAAAATGAGCCAAAACCTGATTGAAATGTAGAATATTTTTGATGTTGCATATGCGGCCATTGTGTAAGTTTTTCTTCCTGTATCTTGAGTTGTTTGGCTCTATTTATAGCAACTTATGCACTTCCCTTTTCACCCTCACTTAGCACTTAAGCATCTTGCGCCACCTAGGAGCTGTGTATAGACTCCAAGTCAAGTCAAGTCAAGTCACCTTTATTTATATACCGCCTTTAACAATACAGAATTGTGACAAGGCGGCTGTACAGTATTAAATAGGAAACAGTACATCAACAATGCCAAAGGCAACAGTAAACACTCACATTTTAGGTAAAGGTAGTTAATCAAAAATAATAAAATAAAATGCAATATTGTGTTAAGAGAAATTGTCCCCAACTAAGCAAGCCAGAGGCGACAGCGGCAAGGAACCAAAACTCCATCGGTGACAAATGGAGAAAAAAACCTTGGGAGAAACCAGGCTCAGTCGGGGGGCCAGTTCTCCTCTGGCCAAAAGTTCCCGTGGTCTTGTGCCGACAGCGGTCTAGGTGATGTGGTCTTCACTGTGGATCCGTCTCTGGGGCTCATCTAGTTGATGTGGACTCCGCTGACATTCAGGGCTGTAGAGGTCGTCTCTAGGTGCTGATCCACCATCTGGGCTGGGTTCGGACTGGATCCGGAGGACTGCAGTGACCATCTGATCTGGATACGGACTGGATCTGGTGGTTAATGTGACCTCGGAATAAGAGAGAAACAGACTAATATTAGCGTAGATGCCATTCTTCTGACGATGCACTGAGTACATCGGGTGTTATGGGAAGTGTTCCCGGTTCCGGTTGACCTAATTAGTGCAGCCTAACAATCCTTTAACGGATTTGAATTATAGGAATATGTTGATTTGTTATGTGTAAGCAAGGTTAAAGAGATGGGTCTTTAATCTAGATTTAAACTGACAGAGTGTGTCTGCGTCCCGAACATTGTAGGGTAGATTGTTCCAGAGTTTGGGCGCTAGATAAGAAAATGATCTCCCGCCCGCGGTTGATTTTGATATTCTCGGTATTATCAAGTTGCCAGAGTTTTGAGAACGCAGCGGACGTGAGGGACTATAATGTGATAAGAGCTCGCTCAGGTACTGAGGAGCTAAACCATTCAGGGCTTTGTAAGTAATTAGCAAGATTTTAAAATCTATACGATGTTTAATAGGGAGCCAGTGCAGTGTAGACAGAACCGGGCTAATATGATCATACCTTTTGGTTCTAGTAAGAACTCTAGCTGCTGCATTTTGGACCAGCTGGAGTTTGTTTATTAAGCGAGCAGAACAACCACCCAATAAAGCATTACAGTAATCTAACCGTGAGGTCATGAATTAATGCATGAATTAATGTTTCAGCATTTGACATTGAGAGCATAGGTCGTAGTTTAGATATATTTTTGAGATGGAAAAATGCAGTTTTGCAAATGCTAGAGATGTGGTTTTCAAAGGAAAGATTACCATCAAATAGCACACCTAGGTTCCTAACTGATGACGAAGAATTGACAGAACAGCCATCAAGTATTAGACAGTGTTGTAGGTTATTACACGCTGAGGTTTTAGGCCCAATAATTAACACCTCTATTTTTTCAGAATTTAGCAGTAAGAAATTACTTGTCATCCAATTTTTTAACTCAACTACACAATCCATTAGTTTTTCAAATTGGTACGTTTCGCCTGGCCGCGAAGAAATATAGAGCTGGGTATCATCAGCATAGCAGTGAAAGCTAACACCATATTTCCTGATGATATCACCCAAGGGTAACATGTAAAGCGTAAAGAGTAATGGCCCTAGTACTGAGCCTTGCGGTACTCCATACTACACTTGTGATCGATATGATACCTCTTCATTTACTGCCACGAATTGATGGCGGTCAGATAGATACGATTTGAACCATGCCAATGCACTACCACTAATGCCAACATAATTCTCAAGTCTATTCAAGAGAATGTTGTGATCAACAGTATCAAACGCAGCACTAAGATCCAATAGCACTAACAGAGAGATACAACCACGATCGGATGACAAGAGTAGATCATTTGTAACTCTAATAAGAGCAGTCTCAGTACTATGGTACGGTCTAAAACCTGACTGAAAATCCTCACAGATATCATATTTCTGTAGGAAGGAAGATAATTGTGAGGATACAACGTTTTCTAATATCTTTGATAGAAATGGGAGATTCGAGATAGGTCTGTAATTAGTTAATTCGTTGGGGTCAAGTTGTGGTTTTTTAATTAGAGGCTTAATAGCAGCCAGTTTGAAGGTTTTGGGGACATATCCTAATGACAGTGATGAATTAATAATATTTAGCAGAGGATCTATGAGATCTGGAAGCAAGTCTTTTAGTAGCCTAGATGGAATAGGGTCTAGCATACAAGTTGTTGATTTAGATGATTTAACAAGTTTATACAATTCTTCCTGACCTATAGTAGAGAATGAGTTGAATTGTTCCCCAGGAGATCTATAGCGCACTATCTGATGCGACTGTTAAAAAGGCCTGCTGTATATGGACTTTTATTTTGAAGGGTTTTGGCGATCAGCCAGGGTGTGAATGCACCGTCAATGCAGCAATGTAAAACCCAGCTCCGCCCATTTCTAGCAGGTGGTGGTGATTTAGTGTTTGGTAGAAATAGACCTGCATGGAATGGGTGAAAAAGGGGGACATTGATGCTTGCTTTGTTTGGTGTTGTGTGCGTATAATAGATGAATCAAGTAAGTTAATTTATGTATTTCAGCTTATGTTAATTGTGATTTGTCTAAACATGTATTCTGTTTGAAAGTATTTGCTTAAATGCGATTTATAGAATTATTTCATGTGTTCATATACATGTGATTGTTGATTTATTGTTGGAAATTTGTTGGCTACCTTTCTTTGTCTGAATGTAAGTTGTTTATTTTAATTCCATTTATTATATGGTTGTTTCAGACCACATGCACAGAAAATAAAAGACCTCAAAGAACTAAAGTTGCATCTTCATGTCTCTGATCGGACGTCTGTGGTGAACTGGTCCCCCACCGGCTATCCCCACTGGGTTAAAGCATCCAGTTTTCTTTAGCGACACTGTAATTGACGGCTGCATAGTGACAATTTTGTCTCTAATTGTATCGATCTTAGAAGTAAAGTAGTTCATGAAGTCATTACTGCTATGCTGATGGGCATAGTCAGTGCCTGTTGGTTCTTTATTTTTTGTTAACTTAGCCACTGTATTGAATAAATACCTAGGGTTATGTTTGTTTTCTTCTAAAAGAGTTGAAAAGTAATCAGATCCTGCCGATTTTAACGCTTTTCTATACGATAGGGTACATTCCCGCCAAGCAGTACGAAAAACCTCTAATTTTGTTTTCCTCCAGCTGCGCTCCATTTTCCGGGCTGCTCTCTTTAGGGCGCGAGTGTGCTCGTTATACCACGGGGTCGGACTGTTTTCCTTAATCTTCTTAGGCGCAGAGGAGCGACCGTATCTAGAGTCCTGGAAAAGAGAGAGTCAATAGTTTCTGTTACATCATCAAGTTTTTCTGAGCTATTGGACATGCTGAGGAATTCAGATAAGTCAGGAAGATTACTTAGAAAGCAATCTTTTGTAGTAGAAGTGATGGTTCTACCATACTTGTAATAAGGAGTTGAATTTACAGTTTTATTTATCTGGAGTATACACGAGACTAGATAATGATCAGAGATATCATCACTTTGCTGCAGAATCTCAACGGCATTGACATCAATTCCATGTGACAGTATTAAGTCTAGAGTATGATTTCGACAATGAGTGGGACCTGACACGTGTTGTCTAACTCCAATAGAATTTAAAATATCTGTAAATGCAGCTGCCAGTGCATCATTTTCAATATCAACATGGATGTTAAAGTCACCTACTATTAAGACCTTATCTGTAGCCAACACCAGCTCAGATATAAAATCAGCGAATTCTTTAAGAAAATCTGTATGGTGCCCTGGTGGCCTGTATACAGTAGCAAGTACAAACGTCATGGGGGATTTATCATTAACACTTGTTTCTCTGGATAATGTTATATGAAGCACCATTACTTCAAACGAGTTATACTTGAAATCCGCTCTCTGTGAAACACTAAAAATATTGCTATAAATTGTAGAAACACCTCCCCCTTTACCTTTTAGACGTGGCTCATGTTTATAACAGTAATCATGAGGGGTAGACTCGTTTAAGATAATGTAATCATCTGATTTTAGCCAGGTTTCTGTCAAACATAGCACATCTAGGTTATGATCAATGATCATATCATTTACAAAAAGCGCTTTTGTGGAGAGGGACCTGATATTCAAAAGGCCAAGTTTTATCATTTGTTTCTCTGTATTATGTAAATTTTTAATTTGTTGAACGTTGATTAGATTGTTACTCTTAAATTGGTTTGGACGTCTTTTGTATTGTCTAGCTCGGGGAACAGACACAGTCTCTATAGCATGATATCTAGGTGTAAGGGTCTCTATGTGCTGAGAATTAACTGATTTCGGTGACGTGAGGCGGCTAGCAGACGGTCGGATTAGCCAGTCTGTCTGCTTCCTGACCTGGGCCCCAGTTAGTCAAGTGCAAACTCTAAGACTATATGCCATATTACTAGAGAGAAGAGCAGCACCACCCCTGGAGGGATGAAGACCATCTCTTTTCAACAGGTCAGGTCTGCCCCAAAAACTTGTCCAATTGTCTATGAAACCTATGTTATTCTGCGGGCACCACTTAGACATCCAGCCATTTAGTGACGACAGTCTGCTATGTATCTCGTCACCACGATACGCAGGGAGGGGGCCAGAGCAAATTACAGTGTCTGACATCGTACTTGCAAGTTCACACACCTCTTTAACATTATTTTTAGTGATCTCCGACTGGCGAAGTCGAACATCATTTGTGCCGACGTGAATAACGATCTTACTGAATTTACGTTTAGCATTAGCCAGCACTTTTAAATTTGCCAAGATGTCAGGCGCTCTGGCTCCCGGTAAACATTGGACTATGGTGGCTGGTGTCTCTATTTTCACGTTCCGTACAATAGAATCGCCAATAACTAGAGCACTTTGATCAGGTTTCTCAGTGGGTGCGTCACTGAGTGGGGAGAACCTGTTTGATGTTCTGATCGGAACGGAAGAGCGGTGTTTTGACCCGCGACTATGCCGTCTCACAGTCACCCAGTTGCCCTGCTGCAAAGGCGAAGTTACCGGAACCGAACAATGTACGGGACTCCCTAAGCTAGTCGCATCCAAAGCCGTATCTAATGCCCTCACGTTCTTACTATCCTCGATTAAAGTTTGGATGCATGTCTCTAGTTCTGAAATCTTCTCTGCCAGCCTAACTATTTCCCTGCATTTATCACATGTGAATCCCTCGCTGCCGACAGAGATTGATAAACTACACATATGACAGGTGATGCAGGTTACCAGGAAAGGAGAAGAAGCCATTACTCACCGTAGTTGTAGAATGATTTCAACTTACTCCAGATCAGGGGTTCTCAGCCCTCTGGCCCTCGAGGTCCACTTTTCTGCTGAGTTTAGCTATATGCAAACACAAGCTAATCAAGGTCTTCATTGTTACTAGAAAGTTACAGGCAGGTGAGTTTGGAGCTAAGCTCTCAGGAAAGTGGACCTCAAGGGTCAGAGTTACCCTAGTAAAAAATAAATGTAATAAAATGAATTTAAAATACATTTATTTAATTCTAAGTATACTACAAATACATTTACATATTATGCACTTAATAATAATACCCTGCAATTGTAGTTTTAGTATACTAAACTGGTATATGTAAAGTCTGCTAAATTGGAACAACTAATTTTGTACTTAATGCACTTTAATTGTGCGGAAGTATAGCACTGAAGTCTAACTAAAGATATACTTAAGTATATTTGACTGTGCTAAAAAGGAATATACTTTAGGTACACTTTAAATATTTTGCATTTAAAGGCCCGATATTATTTAAAGATCATAAAATCCTCATCAATAGTGACATTAAAACACATTTTAGGCTTAATATTAAGAAATGTGCACTGTGCACAAGTAGTATTCCAAATCAAGTTTAATTACAATTTTTTACAAAATTATACTTAGTGTAAAATAAATGCATTTTAAATCTATTACTTTTTTACTACAGTGAGAATCCCTGATAAGTTGATGTGTGATTGTTTCACTTTTTCAAAGAAAAAAACAAACAAAACAAAAAAACAACAACAAAAAAGATCAAATCTGATTTGAAGCTTGAGACATATAAATGTACACATCAAACCGATCACTTTATTTAGCATTCATGCAAACGCTACATTCAGATTCATCAATTAGAATGATTTCATTGCAGTTGAAACAAAAGGTGTCCATGTAAACATAGAATATGAAACTTATGGTCATGTGAACAAACACCATTAGTAATGTGAAAAATTAACTTTTTTGAAACTTTAGATCGACTGAACCAACTGCTTTACAAAATAATTTACTGTCTGTGCTCAAAACGCCACACATTGGTGATGCCTGCTGGTCAAAACGTAAATGCAACAAAAACTCAAATGCAACAAAAATGCATAAAAACAACATTAAAATGAATACAAATGTGCAAAACTGATCTGAGATTGGGTAAAAACCATAGACACTGGTTTATGAGTTTACTGGGCCTGTCATAACACCCACACTTGTGGTATTGGCCACTTGAGAGTGCTGCACAAAACAGGAAGTACCCATGACTGTCCTATGTCTAAAAAATGCCAAAGTGCTGTGCCCTTAATGCACAAAAACTAAGCATATCCCATCATGCATCACATTCAGGAATGCTCTGAAATGTTAAGGAAAAAATCTCACTTTAAGTTAAATTATTTAGATATTACACATAATTGGGCAGTAAAATAAAGTGTTGCACATTTTATTTTGTGCAAGATGAATGAGTATTTTGTAAATCTGCAACTTGATTAGAAGCACCACAATTACTAAATTGTGTCATTTGTTACATGGGAAGTACTGAACAGATATTTAGAAGTTTGTTTTATTTGGCTTTTTATCAAAATGTTAGATAATACTATTTCTAATAAATCATTTTAAGTTTTCTTCTCTTTTCCTGTCATGTTCTTTTCCCTGTCCACTTCAACAGTTTTAATAAAGCATTAAGGTACTCAAGGCCTTGCTTTATTGTGAATAATGGGCCTAACAACGCTGTTTAGCCATAACTATATTCACAGTATAGCACATCCTCTTCATAGAATAAATTATATTATTAGGCACCTAATTATTTTTGCTGGCAGGAATAATATAGGTCTAAACTGTAAAGGCCTTCATTATACATTGCTGCTTAAAAGTTTGTAAACACTTTAGAATTTTCTATATTTCTACATAAATATAACCCAAAACATCATCAGATTTTCACACAAGTCCTGAAAATAGAAAAAGAGAACCCAATCAAACAAATGAGACAATACTTTGTCATTTATTTACTGCGAGCAATTATTCAGTGTTACCAATCTGTGAGTTAAAAAGTATGTCAATCTTTGCTTTCAGTATCTGGTGTGACCCCATTTTGCAGCAATAACTGCAGCTAAATGTGTCTTGTAACTGCTGATCAGTCCTGCACAATGACTTCTAGGAATTTTAGCCCATTCCTCAGTACAGAACCGCTGATGTTGGTGGGTTTCCTCCTATGAACTGTTTGCTTCAGGTCCTTCCACGCATATCAACTGCCAGAATTGCATGATTTCAGTAATTGAGGATTTGTTACATCAAATACCCATGCTTGTGGTCTTTCCACTTGACTACTTGTCTACTTACATTTTCCTGTATTTGGCCCATGTGCTCAAACCACAAGTGTGTGCAAAACTTTTAATAACCAGATTGGACACGCTTAAAAGACATAAAGGTAATTAGCGAATGCTCTATCTATCTCTAATGGTTGCACAATCTACACTGACTAAGGATCAGGCTAATACAAAACATAAGGCTTATTATCAACACTTCCTTAATCATCTGATCTTTCAGGTTGATGTCGAGTACAATCCTCTAGTTCTGTGACAGACAGAAATGCTCCATGTGCCATCTGAAAGATAAAACACGACAGTACAACATCAAGATGATAATGTGTATATTTTGGACATTCAAAGCCACAGTAAAAAATATTCATATATTTCATAAAATAAAACTTACATTGCATTGAAATATATCATGTAACTTTGAAAACATATTAAGTTTAAATGTTAATAAATAGTCAATATAAATAATAGGAATTTGTCAATGCTTACGTGACCGTGAGATGAACGGGATTCAGTGTCTCTCCTACAGAGCAGAAGTACCATCCAGAATCAGTCAGTCTCAGTCCAGTCATCAGCACAGTGAAGGATCTTCTCCCATCATCACTGATCTGGACCGATGGATTCTGGGATGTGCCAATCCTACCCAATGAGTAACAGCTCCGATCTTTATATCTGCACCACTGTTTGACTGCATTCTGATATTTAGAACTGTAGAACTGTAAATATCACACTTTTATTTACATCTCTGTTTCACTATGGAGACAGGGGACACTGACTAAATTTTATCAATCACAAATAAACACATTTTCACACTTTATCTGCACATGGCTCTCTCCTAGCTTAAGATGTGATCGTTTTTCTTTTTTACTTTTGTATTTCTCAGTTAGTTTAATTCTAATTACATTTTGTATCAGTTACACAAAAAGTTGATTTTGAGATATATAAAACATATTTTACATTTCCATCATTCTTCATCTGCCATCAAAAGTTTTGATGCTTGTGAATTCAAACTAATGTCTATTTTATCTGTATAGTATATTTCGCTATTTTCACTATTTCGCTCTGCAAAATTACGAAGGTCAAAGTTCAATGCAAATGGAGAAATTGTCTTTTACAAAATTAGCATAGCAACGCCTACAGAGAACGGCTGGTAAGAGACTACAACAAAATAATTCCAGGTTAATTACATCATACACCCAGATAACCCCGCCCCCGGGAACATACAAGGAAGGGTGATTAAATATTAGAAGAGGAAGAAAACTAGAAGTGCACGTAAAAAAATCTATTCATATGCTGTATGAATCGTGATTCTTCTAACCATTCTAATGAATTCAGCCTAGCTACTCCAACAATGAACTGTTCCACGTATACACTTATTTTAACATAGCTATGACAAGCGTTAAACACGGGCGTGTATGCGGTTGGTGTTCTGTATTAAAGCTGTAATCATGATAAACCCTTATATTCAAAGCTAGCATAAGCAATAGCATAACAGCGTATCTAAAAGTATGAGACAACAACAAACAAAAACATAGGCCTACCATTAAGAGCTGTGCTTGCACAAGTTCTGTATGATCCTCTTCACAAATATCCTCTACATCTCATTCGGTCTCAAACTGATAAACAATATAGACGACGCCATTGCTTACAATACGACTGCAGAACATGTTTAGCCAATCACAACACACTTGGCCAACTAACCAATCAGAGCCAACTGCGAACTTCTGAGGGAGGGCCTTCACAGAAACAGGAGATCGGCCAGACGTTTTTATGCTAGCTAAAAAGCAGTGTAAGATAAAGGTGAAATATTTGAAAAATAATGCGATTTTTAAAAAACGAAGCATGAAGACATGTTGGTTTGCACCCCATTAGACCACCCCTTTAAAGGTGCAGTATGTAACATTTACAGCTAGCGACTGAAATCGGTACTGCAGTCCAAATTCAAAATATTGGAGAGCTATTGAACTTAGTATGTTTCTTAAATATCTTCAAACATATTATGGTATTTTTATGCTTTAGTATATTGAAAGACTGTCCCAGGCCTGAAAAACACCCAAGTGCAGTGACCTTAAAGCAAAAGCTAAGCATATCCCATCATGCATCACATTCAAGAATATTCTGCCAGAGCTGCATGCAAAAGCTGTGTATACTTATTAGAAAACAAGGCATAGGACAAGGATAGGAACCTAAAACCAAGACACATACAACAGCAAAATGCTTTTATTTCATTTAAAATACGCTTGTTTGTATTAATACAAACAGCAGAACTCTGTACAAGTAAACTTAAAGTGATTTTTACAGTAAAGAAATTAAACAGAGATAATAAAACAAATAAACTACAAAAAAAGTTGTGAAGACATTCATCTGCTGCTCATTTTGTTTCTCTTGGTCAGAAAGGTTTGGTTCTCGTGTTTTTCTCTCTCTTACTGTCAGTGTGGACCCACAGTGTTGTATATTATGCTGTATATTGCACAACCTGCTGGAGGCTCCACTGCTTCACTCCCAGGAACATCATCAATAGTACTGTAGTAGCTTATGTCCTTGTTGGGATACAGTGGAAAAGGGTATTGCATAATAAACATGATATATTTATATCTGAAATTTCATCACATTAGTGCATGTCTGCTCTACTTACATTTTGGTTTTCATCATCTATAGTGCTGTATATCACACGATCTTCAGGTTTAGAGTCGATCTGCATTTCACACATAAAACAATACAGAAAAGACATATCAGGAAATCAACATATGACTCTGATGACACCTCTGTAGGTGGATTTTAGCATTTGCTAACCACTGTGTTAACCAGAAAAGGTAGACAAAGAGAATCCTGTAAATTTCTCAGTCACTTTGGCTCAATTCTCGAATGAGAATTCAAAAACCAGTTTGTACCATAATTTTAGATCTCCAAACTATGAATTAGAAATTTCCCTTAAAGAAAACTGCACACATTTTGGTACATGTGTACAAACTGTAAGTTTTACTTATAGTTGGCACAATAACTAAATGCACATTGTTTGCTTGTTTCCCAATGCAACATGATCCATTCAGTTATCAAAATATGCATATACATACATATTTATATAAATATATTTTATAAATATCTATGGAATGTGTATTAAGTCTGCTAAAAATTGGCAAATGACCTAAGGTCATAGTAAAAATACAGGAATTACTGTCTTACCAAAGCAAGCATCAGTCAGTACCAACAAGAAAGTACAGTTACAATGAAATGGTAAGAAAACACATTGGAGCATTGGCCAATTTACTAACAGAATACCTAGGTTCTAAAGCATGAATGAACTTGTAACAGAGTTCTTAAGTTTCATAAAGCAATTTAAAAAAATTGCACTTCAAGTTTAGAGAATGATGAGATGAGAAACAGGTTCAAAATATAAGCCAAAGCAACTGTCATACAAACATTTTCATATCTAGATTCTCATAAACTAAAGGACTTACCATGTCAGTGGTTGTGCTGCCATCTCTGTCTCTGATTTGGTGTTTGTCTTGCTCTTCATTTTAAAAAAAAAAAAAGAAACAATAGTTTATGACATTAACAGAACTAATACTATATATAGAATCTGTGGTGTTAAAATAAATTATAAAATGGCATGGAATGAAATTCATTTTTTAAGAAATAAAAACATAGGTCAAACTGACTGGGTCTCCGTCTCCATATCCAGGTGAAAACACAGACCAGAATCAATAGCAGCGAAAGTGAAGCTGAAACTGGAAGCCACACAGTCAGGAGTTCATTATTTCTGTGGGAAATAAAGAAAGGTTTTGAAGTCTTTTCTTTCTAAGAGCTCCAAAAATTATGTGGGACTAATCTAGCTGCATAAAAGGCACCAGAAAATAAGGCAAATCTGAAATAAATGTTCAGATGTATTTCAGACTAATAAAGGTAGAATTAGTTTAGTTTAGGTTTACTTCAAATAATACAGATTTAGTGGTTTGCCATTGACTTCAGTTGTATTTTTAATATTTTCACAAAGTCGTGTTTCACTTCTGCAAAGATAAAAAGCAGAGAAGAAAAATCACGAAGGCAATGAGGAAACGATTGTTAGATTAAAGGCAAAAGAAATTGAGCAACTAAAGCATGACGACTCAGACAAACATTGAATAATTCTAGAAAGATGACTCTGAGAAATGTCAATGAGAAATGTTAGAATACTGACGTGGCTTTGACTGTGTCTGATTCTGCCTTGATTACAGTGAGTTGAACAGGACTCAGTTTGTTTCCAGCAGAGCAGAAGTACCAGCCAGAATCAGTCAGTCTCAGTCCAGTCATCAGCACAGTGAAGGATCTTCTCCTATCATCACTGATCTGGACTGAAGAAATCTGGGATGTGTTAGTCCTCCCCACTGTGTAACAGCTCTTATCTTTATATCTGCACCACCATTTGGGTTTATTCTTATATTCAGAACTGTAGAGACACTGAACACTGATATCACTTCCTTCATGTCCAGATACACTGCTGCTCACCACAGACACACCAGGAGCTGAACACACACACGTCATTTGAGATGATAAAATGCATATTTGACATTAGAATGTGATTCATAATTTAAAAATCTCTTACCAGATGGACATAAAGTTTATATGTAGCAGTCGGTTGTCCTTGAACATCCACAACACACCAATAAGTTCTAGTGTCTTTATCCTGCAGGTTTCTCATAGTCACAGTAAAGAGACTCTGATCAGGATGATCAATGACTGACAGATTCTCCTCTGTTGTGTTTGGGTATTTAGATTCAGTTTCTGAGTGCCAGTATTTCTTCTGCTGTTTGTATTTCTCATTATAATAACATGGGATGGTGACAGATCCTCCAGTCTGAACAGTTAATATATGATTTGACCAACCAAAGTCACATTCAACACCTAAACAAACAACACACAAACCACTGTCCAGGAACTCAAAGGCCAGAGCTGAGAAATCCTGCTCTAGATTTCAAAGTTATGTACTCTAGTAACTGATGCACATCCCAACTTCTATCATTTTTTGTAGTTTTTATATCAGTTATACAAAAAGTTGATTTTTAGATATATATATACATGCATTCCATTTTTCATCTGCTGTCAGAAGTTTTGATGCCCCTGGCCCTTTAATCACTAATGCAAAAGTGCCTTTTTGGTTCGAACTAGGGGCCCTAGATCTCCTAATTAAGACCAGATATATCAATTCTAAGTCTTGTCTTTATAACAAAGAAAAGAAGTGACAGTATGAGAATAGTATGTATGAGGAAATTGTATATTTGTGCAGTGTGCGCATGTCAAAAGATCAAATCCAAAGTAAAGCTTGTGACATAAACGCAAACATCAACCCGATCAGTTTATTTAGCGATCATTTAAACACTACATTTGGATTCATCAATCAGAATGATTTCATTTCGACTGAAACAAAAGGTGTCTAGGAGTTCTCACCACCTATGAAAAGCCAAGCCACCATTAGTTTATTTTTGCTTTCTTTTGGTTGGGTTTTGTGTTGGTTTTTAAAACTGGCTAGTTTTTTACTCACCTAAAGTGAGACAAAACCCAACTGAAAGAATATTTTTGTCTTTGCGTAGCCATTGTGTAATTTTCTCCTGTATCTGAGCCGTTTTAACTCTGCTTACACTAACTTTTGTTCTTCCCTTTTCACGCTTAAACATCTTGCGTCACTTGGCTGAGAATAGACTCAAGATAAGGCGTTCTCAGCCCTCTGGTCCTTAAAGTCCACTTTTCTGCTGAGTTTAGCTTAATCCTAACATATAAACACATGTGAACAAGCTAATCAATGTATTCAGGGTTACTAGAAAGTTACAGGCAGGTGAGTTTGAAGCTAAACTCTCAGGAAAGTGGACCTCAAAGTCAGAGCTGAGAATCCCTGCTCTAGATTCCAAGCAAAGTTATGTAGTAACTGATGAACTTCAACACTTCTTTCATTTATATCACACTTTTACATCTCTGTTTCACTAGTAGGGGGACCTGGAGGCAAGTGTACCTATTTTATTAACCACAAATAAACATACTGACACTTTATCAGCACATGCTTAGTGGAGCTCAAACAAACAGCATCCATGTAAACAGACTATGAAACTTATGGTGATATAAGCAAATGCCATTACTGATGTCAGAAATTAACCTTTTTAAAAAATGCAATCAATTGAGCCAAGTGCTTCACAAAAATGCCACACAATGGTGATACCTGGTGGTAAAAAAAAATGTAAGAAAAACTCAGCATAAAAACACCTTTTACAAACCAGTTCCAAATCTTTTACTTAAAGTGTAATGTGCTAATCGACAATAACAATGTATCGTATACTCTATGAAGGGCTAAACAGGCCAATAAGATACTAATAACTACTAATTCTTTTTACAAATGTCAGCAAACTGACTACAAATTTATCAAACTCATTTAAGATCTGATAAAAACCATAGACACTAATGACTTCACAATACCCACACTTGAGGTATTGGCCACTTACCTCAAGCGCGAGCACAAAACAGGAAGTAAGTGCGCAAGGCGGTCGCAGGTCTGAAAAACGCCAAAGCGCAGTGCCCATAAAGCAGAAGCTAAACCATCATGCATCACGCTCAGGAACGCCCTGAAATCTAGAAATGCTAAAAAAAAAAATCTCCCTGGAAGTTAAATTAATTAGACATTACACATAACTGGGTAGTTCAATTTTATTTTGTGCAAGATGAATGAGTATTTTGTGCAACATTTGCAACTGAAGCATGCAGCACAATTACTAACTTGTGTCATTTGTTACATAGGAACAACTGAACAGACATTTATAAGTTTATTTTAAACTACAAAGTATTGAAAATCAAAAAGCTCTGCACACTTGCATTTTTACAACATGTAAGTGTGTCTCATCTGGTTATTAAAAGTGTTGCACATACTTGAGGTTTGAACACTTGGGCCAAATACAGGAACAATGTCATGTAAATAGACTGGAAAGACAACAAGTGTGGGTTTGTGGATGAGCTCACTGAGAAACACTGACATTTTGAAACAATATGATGTAATAAATCCTCCCTTACTAAAACCTTGTGACTTTGGTTGAATACACGCTCTGAATCACTGGTTTGAAACAAATTATTCACAAAGGTTTCACAGCTTTGTAAAGCAGTGCTTGTAAAGCACCAATCAATTTGTGCCATATCTGTTGAATATGAGATGTTAAAATATCCAAAGTTTGTTAAAACTTGTAGAAACTTGGTGACATGTCTGATTAAAACACTGGAAGAAACACCAGTCCTTTGCTCTCTTTTATTCCACTTAAGTGAAGAATCATAAATCTTTAGCCACTGACATGAAATGCAATGCAGGAATTTACATGATGCAGGACTACCACGATGGATGAAATGGATGCCCAGGATAAACAGGATGGTTTTACAAACAATGTAAAAAGAAATTAAAATCATACAAACAACTCATCAATAAACATCAATATTGTACTTAATCGACATAAAGATTAAACATCTAAACAATTCAAATAAATTCAAACTATACAACTGGCAAACAAACTTACTTAACACATCCTAAGGAAATGACTCAATTGACATGGTTGGGTGCCCATTCAAACACCCACACCTCACCAAGACAAAAGAGACAAAGGAAGGAAGTGACGTCTATTTATAGACTTTACCCAGGGGAATATGGCAAATGTAGTGCACCATATATGGAGTTCAACCTAAATGTAGTTGACTAGGAATTGTGGGATATGTAGTACAAAAATAAAAAAATAAAAATAGGCGAAAAAAAACCCTAGAATGAGTCAAATTCACAACAATATCATATGCTGTTGTTTTGGATAAGTACTGTAAAAACTGTTTTTTTTTTTTTAAAATGACATATAAGTTGTCACACTACTGTTAGAGAGCAACATGGTTATCTGTTAGTTCAACAAAATATGTCGTTTTTTTTTTTAAATGTCGCTTTTAAATGCTTTTTAAAATCTCACACAGACAAAATATGTTTGCATTTCTCGCGAAATCACTCTTGACTGCTCTAAAATATTATTTACAATTGAATTATTATTATAGATATTTCAAAGGGTATCTGGGTAATGTAAAGACACGGATTGGAAGATGGATTTTATTTCTTTCTTTCTTTTCTTTTGTCTGCCTTTTTTGCCCTCTCTAATTGACAACATTTTATTATTTTTTATTAAAAATGTATCTTGTGCAGCTTTAACATAAATGGCAGATGTTTGATCTTGACTGTGAGTTTGGATAAACTGTATGGATATAACAGATCAGACAAAATTGAAAATAATAATCTTTAAAATGTGTAATGAACTAATTTATTAGACAAGTTTAAGTTTTCTCTCATCAGCTGATTAATATATTATAATAAAAAGGTTTTCACTTATTTCAAATTATTATAATGTAGGAAACTTGCACTGACTGATCTTAAAATATATTGGTGCCTTAGTTTTGTCTCGAGGTCCACACCAGTAATGTTTTTTTTTTCCTAAGCACGTTCCTAACTGAACTATAACCTAACCCTGTTTTAGTCTAAGTCCAACATTTAATACTCATCTAAAATGAGCCAAAACTAGGGATGGGACAATAAATCGTTGCAACGTGAATCAAGAAATGAATCAGCATCAATTCAAGATTTTCCGATCACATCGCGATTCTTTCTAAAATCAATTCTGAGTTTAGTTTTGAACAGCAGATGTCACTGTTTGCTTTAGAAACAGCCGTGATCTGCTTGTTTCCAAATCCTTGCACGCACTTGAACCTAAAATAATCATTTATACAGTTTTAAAAGGTTGAAGCGAATTACAAGGGTGTTCACAGTGGGCTGTGTTTACAATAATCTTGTGTCATAATAGCAGTCTGAGCCGAAGTGAAATTGCATGACTCACAAGTTCTCTTCAGCACTCTTCTTCATGAGCATTTGAGTGTGCGGATAAAAACTAGATTAGAGCGCCACCTGCTGTTAAAGCAGGAAAATCCACAAATCCACAAATCGATTTATTGTTCCATCCCAAGCCAAAACCCAACTGAAATGTATAATATGTTTGTTGCTGTGTATGCGGCCATTCAGCAAGTTTGTCTTACTGTATGTTTAGTTGTTTGACTGTGCTTGTCTTAACTTCTGCACTTCCCTTTGAATCCTCACTTAAACATCTTACATCACCTAGTTTAGAATAGACTCTATAGCGTTTCTTAGATCTGGCCCTCGAGGTCCACTTTCCTACAGAGTTTAGCTCAAACCTTATTAAACACACATGAACAAGCTAATCAAGATCTTCAAGGTTATTAGAAAGTTACAGGCAGGTGAGTTTGGAATTAACTCTCAGGAAAGTAGACCTCGAGGGCCAGATCTAGAACCCCTATATGCACTTCCACACTTTCATTATATCACACTTTTATTGACATCTCTGTTTCACTAGTAGGGGATCTGGGGGGCAAGTGTACCTACATTTTAAACTCACTCCACCACAGAGCTTCTACCATTAAATATATTTTCTAAAGTGATTTTTAAAAATAGTAAAATGACTGAAAAAATAAATACATCAATTTTTAAATCAAATTTTAAAACGTCATTCGTGTCGCCATCTAATGGCGAAACAATGTAAACAAAATAACCACCACTAAAGCAGAGAGCGTTTCTCAATACCAAAATTGCCCTGGAGCAAATAATAGATTAATGAGTCCAAAGATTGCATTAAATATATCTCACGTTTATCCACTGTAGAGACGTAGAGCCAGCGGAAAATTCCAGAAGAGCTGGCCGAGGTGAGGCTGGGTTCATGAGCGCTAAACGTCTGCTGACGCCGCCCTGGAGCTCCCATCCGAAAATGTCGAAGCAAATTTTAAAATAGGCGATTTTTTATAAACAGACGGTATATTTTAAGTTTAAACAACTGCATTCTCGCTTAAATACTCTTAGAACTACATTACGTGACACAACACCATAGTATTTGTAAAATTGTAGTGGGTTTCGTCGTCCGCCATGACACTCACTGTGAGAAATTCTGCAAGCGGAGTGATACAAACGGTTTTGAAGCAATACAAAGTAAAGTAAACTGTATAATACTAAGTAATGTTTTGTGTGTATAGATGTAAACACCAAAAAAAAAAAAACATTTATTTTTTGATGTTTTTGACACTTTATTACCACATTTAAAAGCAAGACCATTACACTCTACTTTATATACTGTATTATTGCTTTATGCTTTCCCCAAACAATTTACACATTTAGCATTACTAAATAATGTCTGTATAGTAAAATGCTTTTACTTTCAGAGTAAAACTTCTCTAATCCAACCCAAATGTTACCACTGAGAACAATATTAACGTATAAATAAGTAATTTTATTGTCATTTGTATTTTATATGTTCTGTATTTGTAATTATTACTGGCATGAAAAAGTATGTTTAAGTTTAGTTTTAGACTGTGCTTTCACAGAGCTGTAGGTCACCTCATCCTCCACATAAACTGGGCTGCTCTGGAGATACAAAAGATGATTAAGAAGAATACTAACAATTACACTGGTGCAAATGAAATCAGATATTTTCTGTTAATGCATGTTATTGTGAGTTCACTTACTGCTTTAGTTTTAGTTTGTACTGTCACAGTGGTGTAAGTCACGTCATTCTCTGCAAGTTCTGAAGATGAACTGGCAACGTTTTCCTGTGAAACAACACATCAGATGCTCTAAATCTCTCAGTTATGAGTTTTAACTCAAACTGTTTGTTAACTCAGACTTACTGCATCACTGGCTCCATCTCTGTTCATGTTGGAGTCATTTCTGCCTGTTAATAAAAGAACAAATAAAGTTGTTACTGTCACTTCTGATCAATTTAATGCACCCTTGCTATAAAAAGTATTCATTTTTTTAAAAACATTTGAACGTGTGATGTGTGTAATGATCACTGAATGAGTAATTGAATCTGTCAACAAGAAAAGTCATTAATACTGACTGTGCTTCTTTCTCAGTAAAACGGCAGACACGACAATCACAGTCAACATCAGCACCGCAAACGCTGGAATCCACACCTCCAAATACAAATAATGCCTGTGATGATCAATAATACACAAGATTAAAAGAACATCCTATAGTGTGACCAAAATGGTGTGATCATTTGAAATATGCTTGTCATATATGACTCGTAATTATTGAAGTCATGATCTGAACAATAGTATTTCTGCAGGAACTATATTTATCATCGTCCATTTTTACAAGGGAGTTTTCACTTTGTATTGCTAGTTGTAGTGAACATGTCACTCAGTCACAAAAACTTAACTTCATTTCAGCTGACATTTGTGAAATGTGGTCTCTGTTCTATTGACATCACATTTGATATTTAGTTCAAAATGCAGTTTTTTAAAATAAAATTTGTAATAGATATACATTGTGACATTATATAACTTCAATGAAATGTCTGTCTGCTCAGCCGCTTTTAGCAAGCCGTTTGTTGTAGCTTTAACCATTTTACACCCACTCAAAGGCACTACAATTCCATGAAAAACTAAAAAAAGACATACTTTGAAAAGAGGAAGATGTGCTCTCTGATGTAACTCCAGTTACAGTCAGAAAATAAAAATAAACATTGTAGCAGAATATTATTCTATAATATTACAAGTGCTAAAGAATAGAATATTAGAATATTGTAGAATATTGTAGAATATTAACCGCATGTATGATTAATTAAAAGTTCTATTCTGTTTGCATGATGCTTTAATCTATTTAAGGACAATACTCATTCTGCTGCTCTTCACTGCTTGCTGTTTGGTTGTTGTTAAATGAAACTGGTGTTGTAGATGAGAGAGCTGCATCTGTGCTAAGAAACACCAAGAGAAACATGAACTTTAATAATAAATTTAAACCGATCTAACTGAAGAGAGGTTAAAAAAGGCACACATAAAACAGACAAAATGTTAAGAAAGGCAATTAATCTATTTAAAAATAATAAAAAATAATAATAATAAAATAGAAATAAGCATACTAACCCATTTCTGTTGAATTCTTCTGTGGTCACAATTGCTGTTAAACAGAAATGCAGAAAAAAATGTTTTATTATGTTTTTTTTTTTCATCAACAACAGTCAAATGTTTTATTCATTCAGTCTGTATTACTTGTTTTTGGTTGGGTAACAGTGAGAACCGGAACCTGCTGATCTTCTAAAGAGACAACAGAAACTGAGCACAGAAAAAGATGCAAAAATCTTTTTGTTCAGGAAATCTTGTCTGATTAGTGAATGAGTTTTACCAGTGACATTAAGCTGAACTGGAGCCTCCTGTTCTCCTACAGAGCAGAAGTACCAGCCAGAATCAGTCAGTCTCAGTCCAGTCATCAGTACAGTAAAATTTCTTCCATTGTCACTGATTTGGACTGATGAATTCTGGGATGTGTCAGTCCTCCCTACTGTGAAACATTTCTTATCTTTATATCTGCACCACTGTTTGAGTTTATTCTGATATCCAGAACTGTAGAGACACTGAACATTGATATCACCACCTTCATGTCCAGATACACTGCTGTTCACCACAAACACATCAGGAGCTGAACACACAAACATCAGTCAATTAGGATTGTGATTTATTTATAATCAGGAGAATTATACATTTAAATGTGAAACTCATTTCATACCTGATTGAACTGTGAGACGAAGCTTCTCTGTTACATCCAGTGTTATTCCTTTATTTTCCACAGCACACCAATAAATTCCATTGTTTTTCAACTGCAGGTTTCTCATAGTCACAGTAAAGAATCTCTGATCTGGATGATCAGTTACTGACACTTTTCCTTTGGTTTCATTAGCATATGCCAGAATAGAACAAGAATAGTATGATCCATCTGCATGAAAGCACCAGTATTTCTTATGTCCTGCATATGTCTTATCATAATGACATGAAATAATGACAGATCCTCCAGTCTGAACCGTGAACACTCTGACTGCCAATCCTGTTCGCCACTCAGAAACTGAATGGAATAAAGATCAACTTTAGTTTGAGTTTTTGTCAATGTTAATAACAGAACAATCCTATTTAGATGCCTGCCCAGATGCTGCATTAATATGTTATTTCTTTTACAGACTGTATCAGTAAATGTTTAGTGTTATATATATGATGCATAACATGTACCCAGACAGTTCTGGATTTTGTTTTAAAATCACTATGATTGTAAGGGAAAGTGTAATATATGTGTCATGAATCTGGCAGTGACCTTCGGTCCGTTCACCACCAGATCTCACCCTCTCACTCCAGTGACATTCACAATACACTGACTGTTGCACCACACCCCGGACTACATTCCCCATCAGCCATTGCGCTGATCACCTGCGTCCAATCAGAGACTCCATTTAAGCCCTGGACTCCTCTCACGGGTCGCCAAGTATGGACCTTTCTCACATTTCCGGGTTTCTCGGAAGTCATCATAGTTGGTAACCATGGTTAATTTTCGTAAGAGTTAATATGGTTTTCTTGTATTTAACCCTCAGATACAGTTTAACTATTTTTCAGTTAAATAAATGTTCTATATTTTAGTTAAATAATATTCATTTAATATTTTAAGGAGATCATTTAGTACAAAATACTAATTGTCCAATAATTATGGTCCATTAATGGCTATATGTTACTTATATTAAAATTAGTGTAGTATTTAAGGTTAAATACCAATGCAAAAAGGCAAATTAGTCATTTTATGGTCGAAAAATCATTTTCATTTGTAATGCCATGGTTTACCCAGTAGGTACCTGTATGGCTCTTTACTAAATATACATGTATCTAGAATATTGCAGGTCATACCTGCTTACTTACTTTTAAGTTCTTCATATGAATAAATATTTAGAAATGATTAAACACTAAATTTAAAAAAAATGTAAAATTTAAAAAGTTAATAATATTGAATACTAAAACAAATACTGAATTTAAACCAAATTTAAAATGGTGCTAAAAAAGGCATTCAGCTGCATTTTTATCCCCTTATATGTACAGTATATTCATATAGATAGACATGGAATCGAGAAGACCCCAGACTCCAAAAAAAAAAAATCTCACTCCAAGCTGACCTTCGAAGTTGGCAACCCTGCTTTGCCTAGCCCATTGGATTAACGTTACGTTCGCCGTGGATCAACCTTCGCCTGTTTTACGGACTACTCTTGTGTTTTGCTTCAACGTACCTGTTTGCCAGTGTCTGACCCTGCCTGTTTTGTGACCATGTCTTTGTCTAAAACCAATAAAGCTCTGCGGATGGATCTGTCCGCATCGTGTCTCCCTCACTACATTACAATATGTCCTAGAAGTGGTCATTATTTCTTTAAGTTTTACACCTATTTAAATCACCTTTTTGAACGTCTGTGTCTCTAATAGCATATGATTATTAAGCTGCAAGAATAAGAATTAGCAAAATGCTTGTCATGCATGTAAACCCCCCATATGAGTAAAAGGAATTATAAACAAACACAGAACACTTGCCTGTTATGAGCCAAAAGAAAAACACAGTGAACATCTTCTGTTTGTCAAAAAGTTGTGATGTTTCTTCTTTTTGTATTTTCATAATTTCAATGTAAGTTCTCTCTTTTTTAGGTTAATACTATTGAAACTGCTTGTTATTCAAGGAGACGTGACACATGGTGTCATTACAGTCTTTGCTACTTCCTGCATTCGTTCTCTGTGGTTGCTTATGTAAAAAACAGCCTCGCAATATGATTGTAAAAATTTGCATACAGGTTATAAAAATATCTCATTTAGAGGATCTAAAATAAGTCATTTACATTTTGAATGAGAAGTAGTTACTGTGTCAAAGCAGTTCTGTTCTGGTGTTTTCTTTGTCATGTTCCCTTCTCTATAGTTCTCACTTTGTAATAACATTTTAAAAACACTGGGTTAAAAACCACCCAGTCTGGGTTGATTTTAGCCCAGCAGCTGGGTAAATATAGGACAGAGCACATATTGAGATAACCTGACCCAGCAAGTTGGGTTGTTTAATTAACCCAGCATAAAGGGTTAATTTTACATGTTCATTTTTACAGCTTGATATTTAATACAGTACAGTTTATACTGTTTTTAACATGTATATAACATTGCTTACACCTGTTTAACAAACATTTTAGAAGCATTTTGGTTGAAAACAAACAGACAAAAAAGAGCATTTACAACAAGTGCAAAAGTGATGGTTATTCTCAACTAACAGCACAGAAAATGTGTCAAAGATGTGTGAATGTTTTCAGAAACACACAGAAGCACTGAGAATGTATTGCACTTTCACTTCTCTGAATCATATCAGAGGCTGTTTTGGCATGCATTTGTTCAGCATAGGAAAACATCAAGTGACACAGTCAAAAGACACGCTTTCTTTTTACTTCACGGTTAGACATTATCTGCATTACAAATGGCACAGACGAGCAGAAGACATAATACCAACATAAATTACTCGTTTTTCAAACTTCACATCATCAGAATCACTAACAATCATCACTGGTTTTTCTGTAGTAAGTTTCATTAAAACAACTGTAAGTATTGTTTTGCTACTCTGGCGCTCCCTACAGTTAAGTGAATGGAGTTCACTACTGTAAATAATGCACTGTCATAATTACAGTGGATAGCTGTACAGTAAGTAAGTGCACAAGACTGTCTTAGGTCAGAAAATTCAAATGTGGGCTAATACATATAGTTTATTTTTAAGTAGGCCCTATCTGTGTTTTATCAGTGCATTTTCATTTTGGTAAAATTTAATTTTTACTTTACAATATTCAAAAGCATAATGTCTTACATTTTTAATCCACTACATTTCATGCAATATTTTTAATTTACAAGCTTTGATGCCTCTGAATTCAATCCACGGTGGGTGATCAAAAAACTATTGATATAAAAAACGAAGGATAAATAGAGATTTCATATAGAGATAAATAAATAGAGATTTTAAATAGAGATAAATCTCTCTGATTTATTTATTTTTATCTAGACACACAAAAGTCCTACAGGAACAGCCTGTGATCTCTGATTCTGTGACAGACAGAAACGTTCCTCTGTGTGCCATCTGCAAGTAAATATAGGTAGAAAGACATGTTAGGGGCACAAAGAGGCAAATAGTGTTGAACAAGTTTGTCACATAGCTTTAGGACATAAACTACCAGTCAAAATGAATGAACAGTACAATTTTAATTGTTTCTTAAAGAAGTCTCTTCTGCTCACCAGCCTGTTTTTATTTGTTTCAAAGTACAGCAAAAACAGTACAATTTTGAAATATTGTGCTTGACTGGGCAGCAAACTCACCAGACCTGAACCCCATAGAGAATCTATGTGGTATTGTCAAGAGGAAAATGACAAACAAGA
The DNA here is from genome assembly GCA_012976165.1 of Labeo catla. Lineage (NCBI taxonomy): Eukaryota > Metazoa > Chordata > Actinopteri > Cypriniformes > Cyprinidae > Labeo > Labeo catla. The sequence goes on along the minus strand of VONZ01000365.1, from coordinate 568,354 downwards.
GACCAAAAAATGCAGATGAGCCGAAGGTCACTGTCAAAGAATCCTGGGCTTCCATGCCACCTCAGCAGTGCCACAGACTGATCACCTCCATGACACACCAAATTGAGGCAGTAATTAAAGCAAAAGGAGCCCTTACCAAGTATTGAGTACATATACAGTAAATGAACATACTTTCCAGAAGGTCAACAATTCACTAAAAATGTTTTTTTTATTGGTCTTACGAAGTATTCTAATTTGTTGAGATGTTGAATTCTGTGTGCACTGAATTTATTTAATACACAGTTTCACAATTTGAATTGAATTACTAAAATAAATGAACTTTTCCACGACATTCTAATTCATTGAGATGCACCTGTTTTGTTGCCACACTTAAAAGAAAGCATATTACAGCTTATATATATTATAGCTTCATGCTTTTTCCAAACAACAATTTACACACTTATTACTAGACAATGTTTGTATAGTAAAATGGTTTATGTTACAGAATAAAACTTCACCAATCCAGTTCAAAGGTACTTACCATGTCACTACTGGGAACAGTAAATTGTAATGTATAGATAATTAATTTTATTGTAATCAGTATTTTGCATGCTCTGCTTTTATAATTTATGGCATGAAAAAATTAGCAGAAAAATGAAATCAAAAACATCAGCGATGTGTTCACATTTTGCTCTGCCATTTAGTGGTTTTCACCTGTGATTAAGAGAATAAACAATGAGATGAAATCACATCTGATGCTCTGAGTCTCAGTTATAAGTTTTAACTCAAACTGTTTGTTAACTCAGACTTACTGCGTCACTGGCTCAGTCTCTGTTCACACTGGTGTTATTTCTGTCTGTTCGTGAGAGAACACATGGAGTTATCAGTCGTTCAGACATCAACAAAACGTTTATAAAAACACACTTGCTTTCAAAAGTTTGGGGCTGGTAAGATTTTTAGATTTTTTGCTCAACAAGGCTGCATTTGATCAGAAACATAGTTAAAACAGTAATACTGTTAAATATTATTGCAATTTAAAATAACAGTTTAAATATATTTTAAAAAGTAATTTATTTCTGTGATGCAAAGCTGAATTTTCAGCATCATTATTCCAGTCTTCAGTGTCACATGCTCAAAATACTGTTGTGGAAATAGTTATACATTTTTCTCAGGATTCTTTGATAAATATACAAACAGAATTTATTTGAAATATAAATCTTTTGTAACATTATAGAAGTCTTTATTTTTGGTTACACTGAATTATTGTTGGAATAGTTTATGTAAAAAAAAAAGTAAAAAGTGAAATTAATACTGACTGCGCCTCTTCCTGCATATTACAGCTGACACAACAATCACAATCACCATCAGCAGAGCAACCACTGGAATCCACACCTCCTGATACAAATAAAGCCTGTGATGATGAACAAAATGAATGGTTCATATATATGTGTGTGTGTGTGTGTATGTATACTAAGCCGCTTTTAGCAACAAGTTTTTTGTAGTTTTAACCTATTTAACCCACACCCAAAGACACTACAATTCCACAAAACTTAAAATAGACATACATGCAAAAGAGGAAGATGAGCTCGCTGATGTAACACCAGTTACAGTGAGAAAATAAAAAGAAATCTTGTAGCAGAATATTAACCTTGACAACATAATATAATATAATACTGCAAGTGATAAATTCTAGAATATTAACCGCATAAACTTAAAAGGTAGTTAAAACAGTACACATAAAACAGACAAAATGTTAAGAAAGACAATTAAACTATATACTTCATATATAGGTTCATGAGGAAAAAAACCCATACTAACCCATTTCTGTCAGATTCCACTGTGGTCACATCTGTGGTCACATATTCCTCTGTGATCACAGATTCCTCTGTTGTGACAGATTCCTCTGTGGTGACAGATTCCTCTGTGGTCACAACTGCTGTTAAACAGAAATGTAGAAAAGTTTAGTGTTTCACTATAATTTTGTCATCACCACACCAGTCACGTTTTATTAATTTAGTCTGTATTACTTGCTTTTTTTGCTTAGTTTTGGTTCAATAACTGTGAGAATAGAAATCTGTGAATCCTGTGTAGATCTGTGCACGCACCCCCAGCCATTTGAGCTTGTGATTTAATTAGGAGAATGTTTTATATGAGTGTAAAACTCATTACCTGACTGAACTGTGAGATGAAGCTTCTCTGTCACATCCCGTGGTATTCCTTCAATCTCCACAGCACACCAGTAAGTTCCAGTGTCTTTATCCTGCAGGTTTCTCATAGTCACAGTAAAAACACTTTGATCTGGATGATCAAGTACTGACACATTTCCTTTGGTTTCATTAGCATATGCCAGAATAGAGCACAAATAGTATTCTCCTTTTGCATGAAAGCACCAGTATTTCTTGTGTTCAGTGTATTTCCTGTCATAATGACATTGAATATTGAGCGATCCTCCAATCTGAGCCGTAAACACTCTGTCTGCTGATCCGGTTGTGCATTCAGTACCTGAATGGAGAATAGGTCAATTTTAATATATGATTTCTTTTACAGACTGTATCAGTAAATGTTTTATATACACACATATATATATATATATATATATATATATAGTACTGTGCAAAAGTTTTAGGCCACTATATTTTCACCAGCTAAAAAATGGTTTAAGGTAAGTTATTTCTATCTTTCACTGTAGTGTGTCAGTAAAAAATATCGGTTTACATTTCCAAACATTCTGTTTGCCATTAATTGTAATAATCTAGTGAGATTTTTGTTTGCACAAGGAGTCTGACAACAGCCAGTGCTCCACACTGATCTAATCTCATCATCATCCAGGAATGACATGAAGACACAGAACAAACTGAAACAGAGTAAATCCAGAAGAACTGTGGCAACGTCTCCAAGATGCTTCAAGAGACCTACCTGCAAAGCTACCTGAAAAATTTTGTACAAGTGCACCTAGGGCAAAAGCTGCTGTAAACGCAAAGAATGGTCGCACAAAATGTTGATTTCATTTAGTTAATAGAAGGTAATCGATAAAGAAAATCTATTTATGACAGCATCCTCATTTTACAGCATTTCTACACAAGTGCCTAAAACTTTTAACAGTGCTGCAGCTTTGCAGGTAGATTTCTTGAAGCATCCTGGAGACTTTGTCACAGTTCTTCTGGATTTAGTCTGTCTGAGTTTGTTCTGTTTCTTCATGTCATTCCAGAAAGACTGGATGATGATGACATCAGATCTCTGTGCAGAGCACTGGCTGTTGTCAGACTCCTTGTGCAAACAAAAATCTCACTGGATTATTACAATTAATGGCAAAATGAATGTTTGGAAATGTAAACTGATATTTCCTACTGACACACTACAGCAAAAGACCAACTTTAACTGACTTTAAACCATTTTTTAGCTGATGAAAATACTAGTGGCCTAAGACTTTTGCACAGTACTATATATATATATATATATATAGTTATACATATCTGATGCATAACATTTTCCCAAACTTTATAAAAATCCAGATTTTAGGTTAAAATGACTATGAAAGTATAACGGAAAGTGCAATATATGTCCTGTATAACGTCACCATTTCTTTAAGTTTTACAGCCATTTAAATCACATTTTTTTGAAAGTCTGTGACAGTATCTCTAATAACATAAGATTATTAAGCTACAAGAATTAGCAAAATGCTTGCATACAGCAGGACATGTCAACTCCCCTTATGAATAACATAAATTATAAAAAGAAACACAGAATACTTGCCTGTTATGACCCAAAGGAAAATCACAATGAACATCTCTAAAATGACAGTCCTTTTGTTAAAACATTGTGATGTTTCTTCCATCATTTCGATATAAATTTTCTTCTTTTTCATCCTATAGAAAGGAGACATGTGGCAAACTTAAAATCTTCATAGGTTTTTACAGGCTTTGTTACCTTCTGTGTTCATTCTGGTGTGGTTGCTTGTGTCAAAACAGTTGACTATAAATGTTGCATACAAATTAGTTACATCCTGTTAAATGATATCATGGTTTCTGCCAATTACTGTGAGTTTTCCTGTTTGTGTTCTTTCTCCTATGTACTGTACTTCCCCTCCCCTATACCTTATGTTTTTAAGTATGAATAACAGGATGCCTCTGGAAAGAAACTAGTCTTTTCCCAGAATTGTTTCACTTCTATATGGCACATCTTTCGTTTTGTATGATGCACATATGTAAGGTTTATCCTATTGGATAAACCATAACACCACCCACTGACAATGGATCTATATAATCTAACGTAGGAGACAATAAACTTGGAAAAAGTTTGTGAACATACAATTGGCTTCATATTCATAATTCTTTCCATGGGCCCATGCAAGGACTGAGAATCGGACGGCATCGAAAGATAAAGAGCTGAGATATTTTTACAGACAGGTGAGAAATAGTCTTTAATGAGTTATTCTTTCTGTCTGTTAAGAAATTGATTATATTTTTGTGCTGTGAATTGACACTCCATATTTGGCAGAGTGGGTTATCCTGGTCTTGTGTAACATATACGGGAAGAACAGTATCATTTCGTGACTGACTGTTAATCTGTTATCCTCATGATTTATATGTGGGAAGGAGAATGGATGTTTTGCAAAAGATACATTTTTAATTACCTATTCATATAAAAAAATTTACAATCAAAAACTGAAAGGATGCTTTGTGAAAAGTTCTCTGCATCGACATATTCTCAGTCCTTTCAAGATTGAGTTGGTATTGTGAAGGCCTTGCAAGGCACTAAAACAAATAAATTGCTAAATCGCATTTCTTCTAATGGTCTGTCACTTGATCTGGACAGGATGGATGAAACAGCAGAGTAGTATGTTTCAGCAATTTGTTTAGTACAAATTCAACTAATGGCTAAATTAACTAACTAAACTAAATTTTTTTATAACTCATCCGTTTATTTTATATTAAGCCTTAAAGTTCTGCATAATTAAGGGCGTGGTCACTTGAGTGACAGGTGGATTACCACTTTACCCTACAAGGCAAAAGACTCGTTGGAGTGTGAAACCAAGAAAAATGGTTTTAAAGATTTTTATTTTTCCAGAAAAAAATAATTGTAGGTAGGATACTGGAAATCTGCCAATTAGATGTCTTAATGAAAATGATCTCAAACTTGATTTGTGCCGTTATTTCGAAGTTATTGTACTCCTTTGCATTGTCTGCAAAAAGTGAGATGTCACGCCAAGGTAAAAGGCAGTTTATCCACATTTAGTACCACATTATATACAATATTTGGGTGCTGATCACCATTTACAGAATCATTATAGTAACATCTGTATAAAATCTAGTGAGCATTGGTTATCTCATAGGCTATAATGTGATTTAATTATTTTTTCTTACCGTAACAACCAGACTAAAAGTTAAACGTGAGTGAATGCCGTTTTGCAGCCAATTTATTTGCAATGTCTGCTAACATTAAAGGATGCAAGACAAATTTAGCATATTGTTTTACATCGAATTAAATGAAAATAGCCTAATCTCTAAGAACAACAGTGTATTGATGAACGCCAGCAAGTAAGAATAATTTAAAATAAAATAAAAGGGATTTAATTGCGAACTGTTACTGATCTTATGTGTAATACATGCTACGCTGGCACGGCATTCCAGTCCTCACACGTGTAGAAGTAGGCAGCCCAAGACTGACAGCTGGCACTGAGTGAATAATCTGCATTGTAAAAAGAAAAAAAAACTTTAAAGATTATTTACGATTAATTATTGTTGCCAAGTTATCTAATCGATCGCGATCTAACTAATGTGTGTGTCTAATGCGGACCGATGTTGCTGCACTGTCACTACTGCCGCGTTAGGCGGGCGTGGGCTGCTTCACCACGTCCCGCCTTTTTTGCCCATTTTCGATTATCGGGGAGTGACGCGGTAACACACTGCCAAGATGGCGGCGGTTGTCCCCACCCACTTCAGGCTTTGAAAATGCTCTTCAGAAACCTACAAGTGATGTTACGGACACTACGTCCATCTAACACATTCATTGATCACTACAGAGGCCACATCAAATTTTGATTTGTCATATTACTTTGCAACTTTGATAATTAACTGGTCTTATAGCAGTTCTTTGTAATCTGTTCAACTAACAATACACTGCTTTCTTTTCATACGTACCAGTCCAACCCCATAGAAAGAAGTTAAGTGTTTGCTGATTTCTCAATCAGCTAAAACTCAGACTGGATTTAGAATAGAGAGGAGTTGCTGTGAAATCGAGAGTTTTAGACTTTAAATTCAGCTGATGTGAAATTCACTATATATCACTCAAAAGTGATATCCTAAATGATATTGACTGCAATCAGAATAATATGGGCTCTATACTGTACTCCCCCCTCCCTATACCTCTTGTTTTTAAGTATATATAGTTTGAATAACAGGATGCCTCTGGAAAGAAGCTATTCTTCTCCCAGAATTGTTTTACTTCTACATGGAACATCTTTTTTTATGATGCACATATGTAACACCACCCCCTGACAATGGATCTACATAATCTAATGTGGGAGACAATAAACTTGGAAGAAGTTTGTGAACATACAATTGGCTTCATGGTCATAATTCTTTCCATGGGACCATGCAAGGACTGAGAATAGTCGGACGGCATTGAAAGATAAAGAGCTGAGATATTTATTAACACTTTTGAAAGTGTCACAGAGTCTCTAATAACAGAAGATTATTAGGCTACAAGAATAAGAATAAGCAAACTGCTTGTCATACAGTCGGATATGTCAACTCCCCAATAAATTATAAGCAAACAAATAATTGCCAGTTATGAGCCAAAAGAATGAACATCTTTAAACCATCAGTCCTTTTGTTAAAACGTTGTGATGTTTCTTCCATCTGTATCTTCATCATTTCAGTGTAAGTTTCTTCTTCTTTAGGTGAATCATACAGCTTGTTCCTCAAGAAGACATGTGACATATGAGGTCAATCACAGGTTTCTTGTGTCAAAACAGCCACCCTTCCTGATTGTAAATGTTGCATACAAAGTACAGTTACATCCTGAATGAAAATTTAGAGAAGTCCAAAATAATACATTTACATTTTAAATTAGAAGTATTTACTTAATGTGCAATGCAGTCAATGTCAAAGCAGTTCTGCTGATTCTTTGTCATGTTTCCTTCTCTTGTTCTCATTTATTCTGAAAAACACTGGGTTTAAAACCACCCAATCTGGCCCTAAATAAGTGAGTGGAGTTTTGGCTGAAAATGGCAAAGCTCAGTGCCCTTAATGTCACTGATAGGGACAACTGAACATGTTTGATCAGCATATTTGTGTTTGCGCTGAGGGGAGCTTCAAAGTGTTTTTTTCAGCGTTGAGGAATGTATCACAGACATGTCTCTCGAATCCTTTCATAAAGTGTAGAGACTGTAAATAAGAGATTGATTGTGCAGTCTAGAGAGTTTCATCGATTGTAATGGAACTTTGTAAGATCATTAAACATAAAAAATACACCTACAAGCCACTTTTGTGTTCTTCTGTGCCACCTCTGTATTAATTAATTTTGTTAAATTTCATTTGATTGGTAACTTATTCTTATTCTGCTTGTTCTTATTCTGTTGTTTTAATTAAGAAGGTTATAGTACACTCTAAACCCGGATAAGTTGAATTTACTTAAAAAAATTGAGGAAACTGGTTGCCCTAAAAAAATTAAGTAATGTAAAGTTTATTTAACCTAAAATGTTTTGTAATATGAATTACAAAGGTCAGTTCATTTAACTTAAAATGTTTTGTAACAATTTCATTTGCAATTATTATAACTATTATATTTAAGTTTAATATATACCAATTTTTCTAACTTAAATCTACACTGTAAAAAAAATAAACGCAAAAAAACACTGAAACGCATGGCAGCACGGGGGCCAAACGTTTACCATTAATGGAAATAATGGTTAAAGACCGTTTTTTTAAAAAACGGTCAATGACTGCAAAAGCAGCTTCCAAACAAAAAATGTAAAATTAAAATCAACCATCCTAAATTTTCTTAAATGCTTTTTTTTTTTTTCATTTTTTCTTTTAAGATTGTTATTGTACATTTATTGCCCAGATTATCACCACAAAAGCTTTTTTGCAGTTAACCACTAACTAGCAATGGAGCACATGGAAGAAGAAGAAAAAAAAAAAACTATCATAACTATTACTGTAAAATGACATATAACAATACACCAACATTTGGGTGTCTTCTCCAGGACTAAAGCTCACGCTCTACTCTTCAGCACAATGGTAACCCACAAAACTCAGACAACAGAAACCCTTTAAATCCCAAAAGAACATGAAACACTAACAGATCTGTCGAGATCACAGCATCTTCACTTAATACAAACCAGTCTGACTTTGTTTCTTTCATACAAAACGTCTTATTGAGAATTAACTGCGGTTTAGACGTTGATGTTTAATTGAAATTAATAAAGTTTGAAGTCACCGTTGTGGAGATAAGCATTTGCTTTAGTTGGGCTTTTGACCTCTCATATTCTTAATAGTTCCCCCACCCCCACCCCCGGGGAATGGTTGTAAATTAATAGTGTTGTCAGCTTATTTATATAAAGACATTTGACTTTAATTTTAAGGTTTTTGTTTGGCACCCTGTGCTGCCAGTCATTTGACCCATTTTTTGCCTTTTGTTTTACGTTCAAGGTGCTTGATCATTAAATTCAGGAAATAGCTGTAAAATAACAGTGTTTGTCAGCTTATTTAAATAAGGAGATTTTACTTTACTGCCAGTCATTTGACCGTTTTATCATCTAACGGATTTGTTATTGTATTAATTACAGATTTGTTTTGTAATTTTACATACATTTGTTTGTAATTTAAGAAAACAGAAAACATACTGTATACAAATACAGCAGTTTTTCTGTATAAAAAATGTGAATTACTGTAATTTGTCATTAATGCCATAATACTTAAAATAACAGCCAAGTTTCTAATTTAGAGATAATTTTACAGAATTTTGACTGGAATTCAAAATAAAAGAAAACAACCGGAAAAAAAATCACAGTCATTTTCCGTAAAATTACATTTTTTTTTTTTTTTACAGTGTGCTAATAGAACTATCTAAATCAAAATTTCCACATTCATCCACAGCTTAAATTCATACACAATCACAGTGACAAAAATGGCGCTGTTACTCACAGCACCGGTGTGGAGGAGGCGTGGTCAGGGGATACATTTCATAATACGAGTTAATTTAACTTAAGTTTATTCACAGGTTCAAACATGTCTACAAATTAGTAGAATCTACTTATATTTTATAAGCAATGCAGTAAAACTTAAATATTGTGTTCAATTGTAATTAAATGGTTTATTTAGATACAAAATCTGGGCTTACAGTGTATATATAGTATAAGTTTATAATATTTTATTTGACATAAAAGATGACATACTTTTAATAAAATGCCATTACAAAGGTAAAAACAAAATTCCTCTGTAAATCACTTTCAAATATCGCCTTGTATTAGGAAAGCAATCTTTTATCTGCTTTTTTGATTATTGATTAGAAGGTGCTCCTAAAATTAAGACTCTGCTCTTAAATTTTTAAGTTTTTTAAGGCATAATTGGAAGGAAAAGACTTTAAAATGCATAATGAACACTGAATCAAATGAATCAGTTTTATTTGCTATGTTGCTCATTTTGCTGGATTAAAAAAATAGTTTTGTAGAAAAATGATTAGACATGCTCTGCATTAAGAAAAATACAGACATTTAAGCATTTAAGCATTTTAGCTAATGTAGACATCTAATGTATTCTGTGCACAGATAATTTAAGTCTATTCTGTTGACAGTAAAGCAAAAGCAGAATATAAAGCTTTTTATCAACAGTTTTCGTTTTCCAATCATCTGTTCTCTTAGGTCGATGTGGTGAAATCTCCTCTAGTTTGTGACAGACAGAAACTCTCCATGTACCGTCTGAAAGAAAACATACAATAGCAAGAGACAAATATTAAAACTGAAAATGTTTCTGCACACATTCAAATCCTTACATTCATTCAGAAAATATTTTTATTCATATATGTCGTCATTTTGCACAAAGAATAGACAAAATATATTATGTAAGATTAAAGACAAATTAAGTTTAGATCTTGCTAAAGAATCAATCACAATAATGGGAATCTGTTAATACTAACTTGTCCTTCTCAGCGCCAGTGTCTACACTCACACTTTCTGTCAAAATAAAAAGATATTTTTTCCAACAGCAGAACTTTTATAACATTGACTATGGATTGATTATTCAGTATTTAAATACAGTATTGAATACATTTTACCTTGTTTTATTACAGTGAGATGAACAGGATTTAGTGCATCTCCTACAGAACACCAGTACCAGCCAGAATCAGTCAGTCTCAGTCCAGTCATCAGCACAGTGAAGGATCTTCTCCCATCATCGCTGATCTGGACTGATGAATTCTGGGATGTGTCAGTCCTCCCCACTGTGTAACAGCTCTGATCTTTATATCTGCACCACTGTTTGAGTTTATTCTGATATTCAGAACTGTAGAGACACTGAACACTGATATCACCACCTTCATGTCCACATACACTGCTGCTCACCACAGACACATCAGGAACTGAACACACAAACATTTGAGATTATAAAACATTTGTGTGAAGTCAGGGCATTTGACATTAAATTTAAACAATTGCAAAATATCTTACTAGACTGAATCTTAAGATGAGGCTCATATGTGATATTTGTCGCTGGTTGTTCTCCAGTCTCCACAACACAATAATAATGTCCAGTGTGTTTGTTCTGCAGGTTTCTCATAGTCACAGTAAAGAGACTCTGATCAGGATGATCAATTACTGACAGATTCTCCTCTGTTGTGTTTGTGTATGTTTTAGATTGATCAATTTCTGAGTACCAGTATTTCTTCTGCTGTGTGTATTTCTTATCATAATGGCTTGGGATGGTGACAGATCCTCCAGTCTGAATAGTTAATACATGTTTTAACCCTCCACTGTAGCATTCAACACCTAAACAAACAACACATAAGCAGTTAGCATTTCCAGCATTAACAAAACATTTCTTAATTTGTTCCATCCTTACATAAAACACATTAAAAACAACATTAACACCATAAAATGCGTTAACCACGGGGCAATATTAAATGCTCTCACCTAAACATAGCCAAAACCCAATTGAAATGTGGAATATTTTTGCTTTCACGTATAAGGCCATTGCGTTTCTTTCCTGTATGAGTTTCCTGTATTAATTTTTCACTGCAGTACAGCAGTACAACTGGTCAATTTCTGTTTTCTGTTTTTATATTCTCTTAGAGGGAAGAGGAAATACTCTTAGATGTCATGCGCCTTCTGGCTTAAGGGTGTAGACCACACATATTCATAAAAAATGCAATTTAAGATTTCTTTCATTGTTTGATGGGTGTTCAGTTATCAAAAGTATTAAAGTTAAGTATTAGTTAATGCTTCAGGTATCATGATCTAAGAATGAACACTACTATTATCTATATGCAGGTTAAGGTTAATTTCTACATATACTAATACACAGCATGTATAAATTAACATTAAAGTTGTTACACTGCCACGTAAGGGACGTTTTAACTGCTCTGCATGTAACAGTACGTTCTCGTATCAGAGTTTTAAATGGTTTTGCATGTTTTCCTGTTCATTTTAACTCTTCTTAAAATGGTGTGTTTGTCTTTTTTTTAAAAAAAAGGGGCTCTATCTGTCATGTGATAAACAGTTGGCAGGAAGTAGGAGTGGACTCTCACTGGCAAGGTATAAAAGGAGCAGCATGACTGACTAGCAAGGGGCTGATACTTAAATCAGACTTGGGTTGATGGCATTTACTGCCTGGATTGTGAAGTACTTTTGATGGACATTTACTCTTCCAAGGACTAACGCTTGCGCTTTAGATTCATACACGGGTGAACACATTAGACTATCAACACATGGAGTTTCCTCAAGACTGTTTTATGGTAAAGAACCAGCAGACTTTAAGCTTTTAACAGTCCAAGGATTCTTTGTATATGTTGTGTTGTTTCAGCTCAGTGTCACTGAGCTTCAGAACTTCATTTGGACAACTTTAAAGGCGATTTTCTCAATATTTTCCTCAGATTCCAGAGTTTCAAATAGTTGTAAAATAAAAAAACACAATTTGTTGGGTCAGCTTAAAATAATTTGTAACCTGGCTGCCTTAAAGTTCAGCCAAATAAAAATAAGTTTAGTCAACTTGAAATGTTAAGTTGTACTAAGTAACAACTTAGATATTTGTGTTTGCTAAACTTAACAGATGGGTAAGTAACCCAGCTGCCTTATAATTTTAAGTTGATTCAACTCAAATATCTAAGTTGTCACTTAGTATAATTTAACATTTCAAGTTGAATAAACTTTTTTTGGGTTGACTGAACTTAACATTTTAAGGCAGCCAGGTTACAAATTATTTTAAGCTTACTCAACAAATTGTTTTTTACAGTGTATGCCAACAAACCATACATCAATGGAAAGCATATTTATTCAGTGACCTAAATCATACATATTACTAGTTTTTCAAAGGATATAACCCCAGCAACACTTTTGTACAATAGAATAAAAAAAATGTTCATTGTAAGTTGATCACACTTGCAGTAATGCATTAACTAATTATAATGAAGTCACGCAGTCCATAAACTTAAAAACCTATTTTTTTATATATATATTTTTATGCTAAGTAACAAATTATCTATGCTAATTCACTTACTGATGCTACACTACCTAATTTAGCTTGCAGACCTAGAATGCAAAAAGAGATATGGGTGATCACATGATAATTTAACATCCAAACAGGAACTAATGACCATAAAAGGACAATAGGAAACTCTCCAAATACTGACATTTCATCAGTAGTACAATCCTTACACAGAGACTGATGGAAGTGATTGGATTTATTAGTAGAAATGACTGAAAAGAGTACAATTTGAGAAAGAGAGAAAAAATACAGCATCTCAAATATAGAGGCAAATAGATCTTTTTCAGTTTGGTTCTTCGAAAAGTCTCAGAAGATTCACATGCGAAGTTCATACTGTGATCTGTAATCAGTGGTTTTATGGTGTGAGTCTGTCTCACCACTATTTGAATTACACTTTCTGCTTCTGTCATCACAGTAACTGATTTCAGATAACCCCGCCCCTAAACAGCATTTGAATACAAACTGAACTGTGATTCGTTGCTTTACAGGTCACTCAGATGGTCACCGCCAATCAAGCATATGCAAATCTCATGAAAGTTTAGCAGAATCTCTGTTTTTCTTTTTTATATATAGACACTCAAAAGTCTTTTAGGAACAGCCTGAGATCTCTAATTCTGTGACAGACAGAAACGCTCCTCTGTGTGCCTCCTGAAAGACAGAATATGTAGAAAGATATGACAACAGCACAAAGATGTAAATATGAGTGTTGAACATGTCACATAATGTAGATTTAGGATGCACTGTAAAACAGATTGTTAAAGGAACACTCCACTTTTTTTGAAAATAGGCTCATTTTCCAACTCCCATAGAGTTAAACAGTTGAGTTTTACCGTTTTTGAATCCATTCAGCCGATCTCCGGGTCTGGCAGTAGCACTTTTAGCATAGCTTAGCGTAGATCATTGAATCTGATTAGACCGTTAGCATCAAGAGTTTCAATATTTTTCCTGTTTAAAACTTGACTCTTCTGTAGTTACATTGTGTACTAAAACCGACGGAAAATAAAAAGTTGCGATTTTCTAGGCCGATATAGCTAGGAACTATACTCGCAATCCAGCGCTGTGTAATATCATTGCACCTGCTGCACTCATGGTACTATTTTCAAAAAAAGTGGAGTGTTCCTTTAAATATGTCGCTCATACTGTATTTTAATGAATCTGAATAATGAAACCATGTTAATACTAACATGTTATTCTCAGTGCTGGTTTCTGTGCTCACAGTTGCTGTCAGGAATGGAAAATAATTTTTAATAAATAGGAATAAGGCAAAATTGTATTAAATATGCTATGCAATCAGTTTACCTGGTTTTCGGAAACTAAAGAATAACAAGCAAAGACAACACCACATGCAAAAATAGAAAAAAAAGCTCAGAAATACAATAAATTCAACTCTATCATGCATCTAAAAAAAATCCCATGACAGAAAATTTTAATCTTTATTATATTTTAAAAAGGTACTAACCTGTATCTTTTAAAACCTTCTGTGGTCACAACTGCTGCCAATTAAAAATTAAGCAAAGATTACAATGATTTATTATGACTTAAAGTCATAACCTCCAGTAAGAGTCTGTATTACCTGGTTCTGGTTTAGTGATAGTAAAAACAGGAACCTGTCGATCTTCTAGAGAGACTTTAGCAACTGAAAAGATGCAAACTTATTTTAGTCTTTTTCTCTTAAGAAACTCTGTGTAGATTAGTGATGTCTGATTAGTGAATGAGTTTTACCAGTGACTATGAGCTGAACAGGAGCCTGCCGTTCTCCTATAGAGCAGAAGTACCAGCCAGAATCATTCAGTCTCAGTCCAGTCATCAGCACAGTGAAGGATCTTCTCCTATCATCACTGATCTGGACTGATGATTTCTGGGATGTGTAAGTCCTCCCCACTGTGTAACAGCTCTGATCTTTATATCTGCACCACTGTTTGAGTTTATTCTGATATTCAGAACTGCAGAAACACTGAACTCTAATATCACTACCTTCATGTCCAGATACACTGCTGCTCACCACAGACACATCAGGAGCTGAACACACACACACACACACACACACACACACCCGTGATTGTGATTTATCAGGAATTACAAACATTTTTGATTAAATGTGAAACTCTTCTCATACCTGATTGAACTGTGAGTTGAAGCTGCTCTAATGCATCCTTTACAAATATTCCTCCAACCTCCACAGCACACCAATAAGTTCCAGTGTCTTCATACTGAAGATTTCTCACAGTCAAAGTAAAGATACTCTGATCTGGATGATCAAGTACTGACACTTTTTCTTTGGTTTCATTAGCATACGCCAAAGTTGAGCAAGATTTGTATGATGCTGTTGCATCAAAGCACCAATATTTCTTATATTCTGCATATGTCTCGTCATAATAACATGGAATAATGACTGATCCTCCAGTCTGAACCGTTAACACTCTGCTTGCTGATCTAGTTTCGCACTCAGGACCTGGGTGAAGAAAAGATCAACAAACGTGACAAAATGTAATAGTGGATGTTTGACAAAGCTATTGACAGCATGATGTTGAGATTACGTTGGCATGATTATATTTCTAAAACACATTTATGAAGAATATGAATACATAAAAAAACAGAAAGAGAAAACACTTGCCTGTTACGAGCCAAAGAAAAATCAAACTAAACTGCATGGCGCTGATGGTTCCTTTGTGAAAGCGTTGCGATAGTGTTTCTTTTCTGCACATTTCTGTGCTATTTTGATCTGTCAACTTCCTCTTTTATTTTATTAATTACAGCATCACACCATACAGAGGTGAGGAAAGCTCTGAACTTTCTGCAAAAATGAGTCAGTTTGTAACTTCTAGGTTAGTTCATGTACAGGTCATTCTACAGAATTGGTCCAAAGTCAAAGTTGGAAATGTCTTGAAAAAACATTTGTTTTTACAAAACATTTGTATGTACTCAAATTGTATATTATACAGGGTACACATTTCTGTATTTTGTATTTTGAATCCAATTTTTCTTTGTAAAAGGCAAAAAGTTGATCATACTGATTAGTCTGAATATACATTGAACCAAAATGATCATAACATTTTAGTTGATAATTCAGCATACTTTATTTTGGACAAAACATCCCATGTTTCGGTAGTGACCACATCACATTACAGAATTTTAACTTGCATACTAAAACACTATTAAAACATACTTAAATACAAAAAAAAAATATGAGGAATATGTGTTTCCTTTTGTGACTACCAAAACAATGATGACATTGGTAGTGAAAATTTTATGGGATAACACCCAAAAAACAAAGATGTCATGACTGAAACTCCACCAAATGTTTCGGAAGTGACAATTTTAGATACTTCTGACCCTAGCTCAAAGATGCTAATCAGCACATGGTTAGCTAGCACAGTTCTGAACAGTGGTACACATATAAACTAAATGTAATGGAATAACTCCCAAAAAAGTGTGCTTAATTGCAGAAAGAAGGTGTTCGGTAGTGATGTTCCTTAAAGTTACACACAGATTTTTCATACTCTTGAACACGTTTGCCTTAAAATGCCCTGGTGAAAAAAACAGCTGGTTAGGTATGTTTTGATGCTGGTTTAAGCTGGTCCTTTGATGGTTTATGCTGGTCCTTGACATCAAAACATCAAAACATACCTAACCAGCATCCCAGCATCAAAACATACCTACCAGCATATGCTGGTTTTTTCACCAGGGTGATGGGGCCTATCTACTTACACCTTGTAGCTCTGAGAGAGGGGGACACAGGAATATTTCCTAATCATAAATGTAGGGGTGCATTTAAAATCGGTAGTGACATGAAAAATGTGGGACACAATTTATTTTATTTTTTTTACATAAAGTTTTATTATTTACAAAGAAAATATAAAATTTTTTTTTTTTTGTTTTGAACTTCACTTTATAAAAGAATTAAAAAAAAAAAAAAACAATAGGAAAATGGCCACCACCCAACTGAAAGTACCCAATAAATGATGAGTTTATATATATTAAGCTTTAGATGATAGAAGGATCTTAGTAAACATCTAAGATTTGAATACTTAAATGCTTTTTAAATGTGTTTATTGGTTGTGGGACAGCAGTTTGGTCCAGTTCTGTAGAATGTCCCATATATTTGCATTGCATATGCATACAGCTTAGGAGTGAGGCCTGGAAACCCATTACACCAGAGATATTTATATGTTATTTTTAAGTGCATATGTTACAAATATTTACACATATCTATTTTAGTGTATTTTAAAATATATACTTTGATTATTTTATTCATGCATGTGTGTTTATATACAGTATATAATTTCTGTTTGATTAATGGTACAAAATTGCTAAATACATTCAGAAATAGACAAATACAGATTTTATTTATTGTCACACTCGAAAGCAAGCACATTACAGCTTAACTATGCAAATATATATTACTGCTTATTATTAAGCTTTTTACAGACAACAGAAATTTACATAAATTACTAAAGAACACTTCTACAGTACAATGCTATTTATATTATATTTATTTATATTCGCTTTTTTACAACCCAAAAGTACTCACACAATGCCACTACTAGAGAAAGAGAGAGATAAAGGTATAATTTTACCAGAATTAGTATTTTGCATGCTTTGTATTTGTAATTATTCAGAAATATCAACTATATATTAGCTTGTTTCAACTTCAGTTGATCATATTTTGCTCTGGTGTTCAGTGGTTTTCACCTGTGATTAAGAGATTAAACAGTGAGATGAAATCACATGTTTAGTGATTGTAAAATGTCCTGTGATTATTAACTTTAGCAAACTTGTAACATGTCACCTGTGCACAGAGCTGTACGTCACCTTGTCCTCCACAGAAACTGGGCTGCTCTGGAGATACAAAAGATGATTAATAGGAAGAATACCAACAACTTCTGTAGTACAAACGAAATCAGATATTGTGTGTTTATGCATGTTATTGTGAGTTCACTTACTGCTTTAGTTTTAGGTCGTACTGTTACAGTGGTGTAAGTCACATCACTCTCTGCAATCGCTGAAGATGAACTAGCACCATTTCCCTGTGAATAAACACATCTGATGCTGTAAGTCTCTCAGGTATGAGTTTTAACTCAAATTGTTTGTTAACTCAGACTTACTGCATCATTGGCTCTGTCTCTGTTCACCTCTGTGATGTGTTTATTGTCTGTTAGTAAGAAACCAAATAATGTTATCATTTATTTAGTGGAACAGTTCATCAAGAAGAAGCTTATAAACATACACTGGCAAAACTACGGGTACATGAACTAATCATGCAAACTCAATTTTTAATGCCATATATTAAGAAAAGTTATTAATACTGACTGTGTTTCTTCAGAACAACAGCTGACACGACAATCACAATCACCATCAGCAGCACAACGGCTGGAATCCACACCTCCAGATACAAATAATCCCTGTGATAACCAACAGTGCAAAAGAATTTGAGAACCTCCTATAATGTGACAAAACAAATACAGTGTGGCCATAACTGAAATAGTCTTGTTATATTGTAGTTGTTCAAACACTCTTAAAGTGGTGTTTTGTTTTTGAACCCATTTCACACTCACCACAGAAAGACATTGCAATTCCCCAAAAACCAAAATAGACAGACATGCAAAAGAAGAAGCTGAGCTCATTCATTGAACTTCGTTTTTACTCGTTTGTTACTCATTACTACACCATGCATATAAAGAAAAGAAATCCTGTAGTACATAATTAATCTCAAAAACAGAACTTAAAAATAAAGTCTGAAATAGACTACAGGAGTTTAAATAAGACCTTTTAAAATTCTAGACAATGGCATCATAAACTTTCATATATGGTTACAGAGAACCACCAAACTGAGCACCGCCAATACAAGAATAGCAATGCACAGTGGAAAAAGTCATTACGTGCAACAGCATTTTGAGAGCACGAATATGTTGCTGACTTGCTCTTATAGCAGCAATAAAAACAAAACTTTTATTGAAATTGCGAATTAATAATAAAAAATATATAGAAAGTGCACAAAGTGATCCCTTAATAATCACTAAAACTCACTCACTTCATTTCATTGCAATCTCAGAGACTTCTGCTGCATTTTTCAAAACTGAATTGAGCTAAATAATGACTCTGTTGTTTTCTGTTATATAACTGAATTTTGATAATTAATGCATTTTGCGATATAGACATTAATATTAAACTGAACTGAATCAACACTGAACTGACTCAGGTTGAATACTTATAATAATTATTGTTCTGCCATCAAAACTTAATGCTGCAAAGAAACTTTTTGATTTTAATCTATTTTAATACTCATTCTGCTGCTGTTCACTGCTTGCTGTTTGATTGCTGTTAACTGAAACTGGTGTTGTAGATGAGAGAGTTGTTGCATCTCTGCTAAGAAGAGAAATATGAACAAACATAAATCTGACTAGAAGACAAAAATAAGCAATAACATAAGACACAAAAATAGACTAAATATTAAGAAAGAGAAGGAATTAGACTATATTGTACAAATTAATATAAGCATCTAAGCCCATGATGCAAAACAATAATTTCCAGTAATATTTAAATAAGCTACCAACCTGTTTTTCTCAAATCCTATAATAGAAATTAATAAAAGATTAGGAAAAGATTAAAAAGATTTATTATGATTGTACCACAACCACCAGTAGGAGTCTGTATTACCTGGTTTTGATTCAGTGACGTTGAGAATAGAACCCTGTGAATTTTCTAGAGACACAGGAAAAGATAAAACAATAATTCAGTTTATGTTTTTCAAGCACATTGTGTAGATCTGATTAGCGAATGAGTTTTACCAGTGACTGTGAGCTGAACAGGAGCCTCCTGTTTTCCTACAGAGCAGAAGTACCAGCCAGAATCAGTCAGTCTCAATCCAGTCATCAGCACAGTGAAGGATCTTCTCCCATCATCACTGATCTGGACTGATGGATTCTGGGATGTGTCAGTCCTCCCCACTGTGTAACAGCTCTGATCTTTATATCTGCACCACTGTTTGACTTCATTCTGATATCCAGAACTGTAGAGACACTGAACATTGATATCACCACCTTCATGTCCAGATACACTGCTGCTCACCACAGACACATCAGAAGCTGAACACACAAACATCAGTCAATTAGGATTGTGATTTATTACAAATCAGGAGGATTTGTCATTTGAATGTGAAACTCATTTCATACCTGACTGAACTGTGAGATGAAGCTGCTCTGTCACATCCCATGTTATACCTTCTATCTCCACAGCACACCAATAAGCTCCAGTGTCTTCATACTGCAGGTTTCTCACAGTCATAGTAAAACAACTCTGATCTGGATGATCAATTACTGACACGTTTCCTTTGGTTTCATTAGCATATGCCAGAATAGAGCAGTAATTATATGCTGACCTGGCATGAAAGCACCAATATTTCTTGTGTTCGGCGTATTTCCTGTCATAATAACATGGAATAATAAGCGACCCTCCAGTCTGAACTGTTAACACTCTGCTTGCTGATCCTGTTGTGCATTCAGTACCTGAATGGAAAAAAAAAGATTACTTTAGTTTTGGTTTTTGTCAGTGTTAATGAACAATCTCACTTAAAGTACTTTAGTAGTTCAAAGTGTTCTTTTAACATTTAAGCTCATAACTTATACAGGTTGTGTAAAACATGCACAAGATTTAGATTTCGTGTTTTCATGACACATCATCAATTGGCCATACTGGTGACACTGAATGTAAACAATGCTGCTGAACTGACTATTGCTGCTGTAAATGGTCAATTATTGTCATGTTTTGTGCTGCACTAATCGTTTGGACCGGGAAAAACATTTGGAGTGCTATAGACTGACAAAAGTTATAACAAATCAAGGAGAAGAGTGCAAAAACTGTTTGTGGTTGGCCAAACAGAACCAGGATTTTCAGACCAAGAATCTTGACAACATTCATGTTTGTTTTTATCATTTACGGTCAGGTAGGTGAAATATTAGACTAATATCTTAATTAATACTGTTCATATGTATCTTTACCACCTATTAACTTCAGTTTGTCAAAATATTGTGCCCTTTCCAGCATACTATGTCCTTCTCTGTATGATTTAGCAGCTTCCATACATTTTTTCCATGGTTTAGACATCATAAATTAGCATAACAACGTATTCAGTAGTACATTAATGGTGCAATCAGTGCTGTTGTTTACATCCAGGTATCTCCAATATTGCAGTGCAACTGGGTAACTGACCAAACCGTGACGTAAGTGCAAACCCTCTATAAGGTAACATGCATCATTTTATGTTTGGTGACTGATCATTATTGCTTTAACCCTGTGATGTGCTGAAAATCCTTCACCTAATTTGATATAAATAATTACTAGCCTTTTAAAAATAGCTTTGGTTATCACCAAATCTTAAATTTGGTTTTGTCAAGCACAGGTTTTGTATTTCGTTTTGGAATGAATTAATTAGAAGCCTCATTGATCTGAGCTTATCCCGAGTTTTGAGTGAAAAAGGATTATTTGTGGATACTTTTGGCCATTTTAGCTGAATTATTTTATTCCAATACAATAACAATGCAATGCAATCTCCAAGTCAAAATTACTAGAAGACGACACTATTAAATATAAAGAGTTCAGTGGCACGACAAATAAAATTTTTAATTTTCGTAGTCTGTAATTATGAATGAATCATCAATTTTAAACAGAGTATAGTATGTCACACAGCTGAACATTTTAACTGACCAAATGAATAAACTAAATTATAAACAGAGAAAACTTACCTGTTATGAGCCAAAGGAAACACACAATGAACTTCTTCAAACTGACAGTCCTTTTGTCAAAAAGTTGTGATGTTTCTTCTCTCTGCATCTTCATCATGTATGTTTTCTTTGCGTTAATACTACAGAAACAGCTGATCACTCAAGGAGACGCATCTTAAGTTCTCTCTGTCAGACTCTCACTTCCTGCATCTGTGCCCTTCTGTTGCTTATGTCACAAAAACTTGATTTACATTAAATGTCACAATGCTTGATTGCAACTGCTGCAGAAATCACAAATGCATTACTTGGTTGAGATATCTAAAATAATTTTGTATAAGACTTATTTACTTTGTGCAGTGCAGTCTACATTAAAGTGTTTCTCTCTAAGGTTTCTGGATATTAACGCTGTTTCACTCTCTAGTTCTCTAGGCCTATGGAGTAGATGACAAACAAGACTTAAATAAAACCTGAAACAGGATGTGAATGAAGCACTCTCTACAAATATAACCAGGTCAAATGCATGACAAGCCACAAAATAGCCTAATATGGTAAGTGAGATATGGGTTCATAGATAGATAGATAGATAGATAGATAGATAGATCATTCAGTTATACTATATCTTTCTATGCTAACACACTATTAGATTAATGCTTAAAAAAATTGCTAAACATTAAGAAACATACAACAGCAAATATTACTGCCAGTGACAGTTTTTGACATTTAATTTTTTTAATTTACATTTTATTGTCACACTTAAAAGCAAGCACATTACACCTTTGCAAATGTATTACGCTTTATGCATTTATACAATCAAAAATTCACACACTTATCTCTAAATAACGCTTACAGTAAAATTAATTTGGATGTTCATTTTAGAGTAGGCTAAACTGCTTGTTTTGTACATACAATTCCTGTACTTACATAGTGTTGTCACGGAACGTGCTGGATCGATGAGTCGAGAGACGAGATACGATACAAATAACAATTTAATATAACTCTTAGTAGGAACAGGCAGGAACAGAACGATAATCCACACACATCCAAATAACGTCAAGGACCGACAGCAAACTCAAAACCCAAGCAGACTTATAAAGGGTGGTGATTAAGACACAGACAGGTGTAGTAAATAAACTAATCAGGACAAAATGAGGACAGGAAGAACCAAATATGGGCACAATGGGAAAAACAAACATAAACAGTCCAAATGGCACACAGAACTCTGACATTACTCCCCCCTCCCGGAAGGCGCGACCTCGCGGCGTGGAAAGGGAGTGGAAATAATAAAGTCATTGTGGGAGGAGGCTCTGGTGGCGGACGGTCTTCCGGGAGGAGGACAATAAACAAAGTCCAGGGTGGTGACGCCGGAGGGAGGAGCCAGGGAGAACTCAGGAGGGACCCGGAGCAGGAGGAGCCATGCGAGACCCAGACCACAGCCATCATGACGACCCACGGTGGAGCCGACGGAGGGAGGAGCCATGGTGGAGAAAAGGCTGACGACTCCAGGGGGGCGACCGACGGAGGCGGAGCCGCTGGCGGAGGAGCTGGCGGAGGAGCTGGCGGAGGAGCCCGAGGCGGAGACGGAGAGCCGAAGATCCAGGGCGACACCGAGGATCCGGAGGGCCAAGGCGGAGCCCTAGGCTCTGGCGACCGAGGCGTAGGCGGAGAGCCGGAGGTCCGCGGCGGAGCCGGAGCGACAGAGGATGGAGGCTGTGCCAGAGGGAGGGAGGAGGTCCACAGAGCCGGTGGGACGGAGTGACGAGGCGCAGCCAGAGGAATAGAGTCCTGAGGTGATGAAGGGCAGACGACCGACCAGGGCGGAGCCGGAAAGACGAGGGAGCCCGGTGGAGCTGGTGGACCGATGGGCGACGATGGAGACGAGGGCGCTGAGAGCCGTGGTGGAGCCGCAGGGTCGGAGGGCCGAGGCGGAGTTCTGGACTCTGAGGCTGGAGGCGGAGATGAGGGATCCTCCAGCCCTGACGCCGATGGAAGCTGGCAGACCCGCGGCGCACCCACTGCACAGGTGGTGGGCTGAGGGTGAGCAGAGGGGCTGTCAGGGGACAGCGGTGACCAGACAGACAGAAGAGGGGGGGGTGGGTGGGAATTCCATACCGACAGGTAGATCATGACAGGTAGGTATATCCGTAGAAAAGTCTATTAAATCTCCAGAGTTAGTTTCCAGAACTTCAGTAAAGAAGTCAATCAAGTCCCCAGAGTTCAGTTCAAGCTCACCCCCCGCGGTGGTGCAGTGGGCAGGGCTCTCCATAGCCCTCTCTTGCTCCACGCAGCACTCCACCGTTACGGTAGTTGTAGCCGGCTCTCGCACCTGGTCGGACGTGTTGGGCTCTGGCTCTGTGGCGATCCTTTGCTCTGTCGCTCGTGGCTCTGGCTCGTCATCCGCGGTGGGCTCGGGCTCAAACTCCGCGGGTCGGGGTGATGGTTGGCTGGGTTCTGGGTCTGGAGTGGGGCTGACGTCCTCCTTGACGAAGTCAATGGTCCATGACGATCTACAGGACGCCAGCACCCACTCAATGTAATCGGCGATGCGCTCTCGAGGACCCTCCCCGGACAGCTGCGCCTTGGTGGTGGTGTTAAGTCCAACACGATAGAACGTGCATAAGCAGCTGTCCGGGTAGTGCGTGAGTGGAATGAGTTGCACGAAGTCTCTGGTGTGGTCCTCGAGAGAGCAGTTCCCCTGCTCCAGGATGATGATCTGAACAGCGGGATCCATAACGAAAAATCAAAAACAAACACTGGGAAAAACCGGAAAATAAAGCAGGGAAACGCCGGGGATAAACTGTAGGTCGGTCCTTCTGTCACGGAACGTGCTGGATAGATGAGTCGAGAGACGAGATACGATACAAATAACAATTTAATATAACTCTTAGTAGGAACAGGCAGGGAACAGGCAGGAACAGAACGATAATCCACACACATCCAAATAACGTCAAGGACCGACAGCAAACTCAAAACACAAGCAGCCTTATAAAGGGTGGTGATTAAGACACAGACAGGTGTAGTAAATAAACTAATCAGGACAAAATGAGGACAGGAAGAACCAAATATGGGCACAATGGGAAAAACAAACATAAACAGTCCAAATGGCACACAGAACTCTGACAAGTGTCACCACTAGGCACAGTCAATTCTAAAGCATGATAATTAAATGAAACTATTTTATTAAAAGAGGTTTTGCTTTGCATTTGAGACGATTCATGCCATGGAAAAAAAAACTTAAGTGCCATTGTGTTCATTAATTGCTCTGGTATTCAGTGCAGAACGCGCACCTGTGATTAAGAGATTAAACAATGAGATTAAAAACATCCTTTGATTAACTTCAACAAACCTGTAACATCTCACCTATTTGTGCACAGAACTGAATGTCATTTTGTCCTCCACAGATACTGTACTGGAGATATAAAGATGAATATAAAGAAGAATATTGATGGTTAAATTAATAATGTTACAATATACTCTCTAAAAAATGTGGTTTAAAAAAAATAGAAGTTGGGTTTAATATGGACAAACCCAGCAACTGGGTTGTTCTGACTCAGTGGTTGGGCAGAATTATTTTACTCAACTATTGTATAAAAATTACTATATGGCTGGCTTAAAATGAACCCAAAATAGATTGGAAATTAAAATTCAGACGCATAATTACTAGAAGCATCAGCAATAATCTAAAGGTGAACATTAAATAAGCAATTTAATAAATATTTATTTAAATATTATTTATTAAACTTATTAATAATGTTTATTAATTAAACATATTAATAAATGCTCATTTCCAGCCTATTTTGAGTTCATTTTAAGTCAGATATATAGTAATTTTTTTAAAAAATAGTTGAGTTAAACTCAACATTTAACCCAACCGCTGTGTCAAAACAACCCAGTCACTGAGTTTGTCCATATTTAACCCAACATTAACCCAGCATTTTATACAGTGTAGGATAATTTTGATATTTGCTGTTTATGCGTATTATTTAGAAATGACTTACTGCTATAGTTTCAGGGCATACTATCACAGAAGTGTAGGTCACCACTGAGAATAAACTGCCACAATTTCCCTGCATGTCAACAAACATATCTGATGCTCTGAGTCTGTGATTTATGAGCTTTAGATCAAATTTGTTGTTGACTCAAACTTACTGCATTAATGGCTCTGTCTCTGTTCACGTTTGTGTCATTTCTGTCTGTTAGCGAGAGAACAAACAATGTTATGAACAAAAGACTTATAAATATACAGCTGCAATGAACTGATAAAACACTGAATTATTGATGGAGTCTGTCATAATAAAAAAAAACATTATTAATACTGACTGCGCTTCTTTCTCAGTATAACAGCTGACATGACAATCGCAGTCACCATCAGCACCACAAATGCTGGAATCCACATCTCCAGATACAAATAAAGCCTGTGATGATCAACAACAAAAAAATGTGTGTATATATATATATATATATATATATATAGTAAACTCACAAAAAATCTAACTTTACAGTCATTTAAAAGCACTAGGCTATTGAAAATTCTAATTTGCATTATTTGCTACAGTACATCTCTTCAATTAAAAGACGAATAGTTGAGAAACACAATTAAACTTTACACTCTGAAAAAATCTTATTAGGTCCATGAGAGAAAATATTTATCTCAATATATATCAATATTTTAACAAGCTACTAACCCATTTCTGTCAAATTCTTCTGAGGTCAAAACTGCTGTTAAACAGAAATGCAGAAAAATGTGAATGTTTTATTATAATTTTGTCATCATGAGTCAAAAATGTTATTTATTTAACCTGTGTTACTTGTTTTTGGTTCAGTCACAGCCAAAACAGGAACCCATGAATCATCAGGAACTAAAAATTAAATAAAAAATACATAAAACTAATAATAATAATAGATATTAATGTCATAACCTCCAGTAAGAGTCTGTATTACCTGGTTCTGGTTCAGTGACCGTGAGAACAGGAGCCTGTCGATCTTCTAGAGTGACCTCAGCAACTGAAAAATGCAAACCTATTTTAGTCTTCTTGTGTTAATGGCCCAGGAAGAAACCCTGTAGATCTGATTAGTAAATTACTTTTACCAGTGACTGTGAGCTGAACAGGAGCCTCATGTTTTCCTACAGAGCAGAAGTACCAGCCAGAATCAGTCAGTCTCAGTCCAGTCATCAGCACAGTGAAGGATCTTCTCCCATCATCACTGATCTGGACTGATGAATTCTGGGATGTGTCAGTCCTCCCCACTGTGTAACAGCTCTGATGTTTATATCTGCACCACTTTTTGACTTCATTCTTATATTTAGGACTGTAGAGACACTGAACACTGATATCACCACCTTCATGTCCAGATACACTGCTGCTCACCACAGACACATCAGGAGCTGAACACATACACACACATCATTTAGGATTGTGATTTATTACAAATCAGCAGAATTTTGCATTTGAACTCATCTCATACCTGATTGAACTGTCAGATGAAGCTGCTCTGTCACATCCCATGTTATTCCTTCAATCTCCACAGCACACCAATAACCTCCAGTATCTTTATCTTGCAGGTTTCTCATAGTCACAGTAAAGAAACGCTGATTTGGATGATCAAGTACTGACACTTTTCCTTTGGTTTCATTAGCATATGCCAGAATAGAGCAGTAACTGTATGATGACCCGGCCTCAAAGCACCAGTATTTCTTGTGTTTGGTGTATTTCCTGTCATAATAACACGGAATAATGTGCGATCCTCCAGTCTGAACCATTAACACTCTGCTTGCTGATCCTGTTTTGCATTCAGGGCCTGGATAAATAAAAAATCCACTTCTGAGTTTGAGGTTTTTTTTGTCAGTGTTAATCATCTTATTTAGATAACTGTATACGAGTTTTCTTTTGGTGTATAAGTTCATAACTTATACAGGTAGTTGATGCAAAACATTTACTACAAGCAAGATTTTAGGTTAAAATTATTATGAATGTAGTATAAGGAAACATTTTATGTCCTGTGACTGATCATTATTTCTTTTAAGTTTTTAACCCTTTAACCACTTTTTTACCTTCACAACGTTCATCAGAACCCTTGTGCTGTGCTGAAAATCCTTTACCCAACTTGATGCTTTACCCATTGCTTATAAATATTTCAGTATACTATATTATCACCATCAATTTGTTTTCTTTCAGTTAGCACAGGTTTTTTAATCTTTTTTTTATTATTATATCACAAGCCTAATTGATCTAAGCTTATGCACCCCAGTTTTGGGTGAAACAAGTATTATTTGTGGGTGATCTTGGCCATTTTGACTGAAATAATTTTATTCCAATGCAATAACAATGTAATGCAATCTCCAAGACAAATTTACTATCAAAACACTGTTTAAAACAGTTTTAGACAGAGTATAGTATGTCATACAGCTGAACATGTCAACTGACTGTATAAACAAACTAAATTATAAACAGAGACACTTACCTGTTACGAGCCAAAGGAAACACACAATGAACTTCTTCCAACTGACAGACCTTTTGTCAAAAAGCTCTGATGTTTCTTCTCTCTGCATCTTCACCATTTATGTTATCTTGTGTTATTACTACAGAAAAAGCTGATCACTTAAAGAGACGCATATGATTTTAAGTTCTCACTGTCTTAGACTCTCACTTCCTGTATCCGTGCCCTTCTGCTGCTTTTGTCACAAAAAGTTGATTTACAATAAAATGTCACAATGCTTGATTGCAACTGCTGCAAAAATCACAAATTACAAATGCATCACTTGGTCGAGACATTTAAAATTATTTCCATAAAAATTATTTACTTTACATGCAAAGCAGTTGAAACACTTGCCACTCAGGTTTCTTGGTACTGACGCTGAAGTAGGTGTCTTACATTTATTTATAGGCCTATGCAGTAAGTGACAAACAAGATGTTACTAAGACTTGAAACAGGATGTGAATGAAGCACTCTCTACACATACTTTACTGTACAGTAGGGCTGCACGATTAATCGAATGCGTTTATGAGGCTCGCTTAGTCAGTAAAGCCGGTACTTTGATCAGTAGTAAAGCTCCATCACTGACAAGCTACGCCAAATCGCGCTCATAATCGAATGCGATTCATCTGCGATTATGAGCGCGATTTGCCGTAGCCTGTCAGTGATTTACGGCTCTGTGTATTAATTGCCGCTCCAGCTGAACGCACCTGATGGAGCTTTACTACAAAGTACCGGCTTTACTGACTAAGCACGCCTCATAAACGCATTCGATTAATCGTGCAGCCCTACTGTACAGAGATTAATAATAGACAAAAGCTCTTCATCATTTATAAGCTGGTCAAATGCATGACAAGACATAAAATTGTAAAATAAAAAGTGAGATATGGGTACATTCTCAGTGCTTCTGTATGTTTTTGTAAACATTCACCATTTTTCACACATTTTCTCCAGTTGGTTGAGAATAACCGCCGCTTATTTGGTCAAAACATCCTTACACCACATGATTCACTCATAAAGCTTGTGCTTACTTACAGACAGATAGGTGTGAAATACATGACATGAAAATGCTTTCAAATAAAAGAAGATCTTCCAACTGTTGAACATTAAGAAATGTCAAATATTACCCAAGTCTCCAGTTTCTTCAGTATGCAGGACTCTCTTAGACTTTATAAGAGTCCTAAAGAGTCAAAGTGTCCATCAGTTCCATTTATCATGATGAATGTCCTTGAGTTTGGTGTTTCCTATCATGAAGCTCCTCTGTTAAAGCATCTGGGCCTGAGCTGGAGCGTTCAGGAAAATCACAGAGGCGTTCTTGCAGTCTCCTTCTCTCCATGGACAAAGCTGAAAACAAAAAAAAATAATTAAAGACAGCAGAAAACATTTCATCACAGCTGGACACCAGACACAACATCATCGTGAGTTGTGCAGTAAAGTTTTACACAAAAGAGCAGACTGATTTACGGCAGCAACAAATGCACGTGAACAGCGATCCACTGTAATTAATGACAGTGCTATATTTACAATGCAAAGTTGCAAAAGTCACAAAAATACACAAAACTAAACTACATACAGTTGCTTTAAGGATTTGAACGTGTACAAATGGGCACAATCCATTTAACATTCATAATGTGTATTTCGATAGAAACATGAAATTCTATCAGGACAAAAATGCATCTGTACTTAGTTTTGGTTCTCGCACATTTATTTTTTTGTTTGGATTGGAACAACACAAAAAAAAAAAAAAAAACAGAAAGAAAATTCAAATCTGATACAATTCCACACAGAACCCACAAAATGCACTGGACAAAATTATTGGTACCCTTAACTTCATATTTGGTAGCACCCCCTTTGGAAAAATAACTGAAATCAATCACTTCCTGTAACCATGAATGAATTTCTTACATCTCTCTACTGGAATTTTGGACCACTCTTCTTTAGCAAACTGCTCCAGTTCATTTAGATTTGAAGGATGCCTTCTCCCAACTGCTGTTTTGAGATCTGTACTCATTGCTAGCAATTTCAGAACTCTCCAGCGCTTTGTTTGTAACCATTTCTGAGTGCTTTTTGAAGTGTGTTTCGGGTCATTGTCCTGCTGTTAGACCCATGACCTCTGGTGGAGACGCAGCTTTCTGACACTGGCCACTACGTTGCACCCTAAAATTCTTAGGTAATCATCAGATTTCATGATACCGTTCACAGTCAAGGCATCCAGTGCCAGAAGCAGCAAAACAACTCCAAAACATCTTTAAACCTCCACCATGTTTGACTGTAGGGACTGTGTTCTTTTTTTAAAGGCCTTGTTACTTACCACAGGTGTGTCTATATACAGATTACAGGAGCATCACATGCTTGAACAGCAATTATTTCTTACAATTTTGACAGGGTGCCAATAATTTTGTCCAGTCCATTTTTGAGTTCTGTGTGAAATTTTATCAAGTTTGACTTTTCTTCTTTGTTTTTTGGTGTTGTTGCAGTGCAAATTAAAACAATAAGCATGTGAATATCAAAACATTTGCAACTGGAACAATTTTTTGAAAGAAGTGTCGCATTTTCTGACAGAATTGCAAGGGTGCCGCTATTTTTGTCCAAGACTGTATAAGAAAGGTAAATAGAGTTTTTTTTTATTGAATGTTAACTGTAGGAAAACAGAGACAAATTGCACTGACTGTGAGATTGTCGTTCATTTCATTTGTTCCTCGATGTTTCTGCTTTTTCTCTGCAAAATGAAAAAAGCATTATGCACAGAAAAAATTGAATGCATCCTTTAAGCTAAATGAGTTTAAATTAAGGAAATCAAATGCTTATTACATATCTAAAAAGGAATACTGAGACTTTAATGAGACTAGTTTATGCAAAAACCATTAATTCAATTGATTTATAAGAGAGATAAAACGCACAAAAGACTACACTGTAAAAAAACAAAACAAACACAAAAAACACACACAATTTGTTGAGTCAAAATAATGTGTTACCCTGCAGTCTTAAAATTTTAAGTTCAGTCAACTCAAATAAGTTTCGTTAACTTGAAATGTTACGTTGTACTAAGTGAAAACTTAGATATTTGAGTTGACTAAACAAACAATTTGGTATGTTAAACTTGAAAAGCTGGACTTTAAAGGTTTAAAATTTTAAGTTGAATGAACTCAAATATCTAAGTTGACACTTAGTACAACTTAACATTTCAAGTTGACTAAACTTTTTTGAGTTGACTGAACTTAAAATTTTAAGGCAGCCAGGTAAATTATTATAAGGGGAATCAACAAATAGTTTTTTACAGTGTACAAATAACTCTGTAAACTTACTACACAGTTGCCGTAATTTCCAAAGTGCCAAAAGCGCAGTCATGACCAGCAGTACGACCCCACACACCACGAGAGGAGACTCCCAAATAGGACGACTGAAACACAAAGTCAAAAACTCATATTTAATCAATACTTGTTTATATATAACACAAATAATTGCTAGAAAGTTTTTCCATTCATGAGAAATGAATAAACAGAAAACCTGTATAAAGGTCACCTGTGAGGGTCATTTGAACTCATTACAGATGAATTACTGACTGTTGTCTTCAGATTCTGGGTGGGAGATGTTGTGCTCACTGAAATGAGTACAGAAATCAAATGCATTGTGAGCAGAGATTATTTATGCAAAACATCACTGATGAAGTGTGACAGAATGTGCCAACAGCATCCTGTTTCAATAGGTTTCTCCTTATTTGCATCTGTAAACACCACACACGTTTCTACAGAATATGTAAGAATGTAGTTTGTGGTGGAGCTGTGGTCTCTGTGTGACGTACGTGTTGTGGTTTGTGCTGTGACTGACACATGAACAGCCACTTGCTGCTGACCGGCTCCACACCAGTACCAGCCCGAATCTCTCATCTCCAGCTGCTGTAACGTCACCGTGAACATGCTGTTCCTGTCGTCGTGGATGAATACGTTTCTGCTGCTGAATATTCCTTCAGAGTCCGTCACCATGCAGGAGTTCAGGTTGCCACTGCGACACCACCGCTTATCACTCGACCTGCAGGGAAATTAATTGATAGTATGTTGCAGGTTATGTGACATTTCTATATCTTGCACCTCTTAGATGAGTCTGTTGAACAGTAGGTTACCTGAGGTTTTTACTGTAGAGACACCGAGCAGTGACGCTGCTGCCTTCATCTGCACTCAGCATACTGCTCACCACTGACATACCTGCAGCACAACAACCATCAGCCACACTGACTACAAACAAACGCTAATATTAACCAGTATTATTAACCTATACTATAAGCACATAAGGTCACATCGCATATATATACAGATTCATTCATTAACATAAACTTAGTTTTGGAGCATTTTAGGAATATTAATATATTAATATAATAAGGAGTTAAACCACATTTTTACAGAATTTTAAATCAGCATAAACTATATAAAAGTCAAAAAAATACCTTTGTCATGAAAAAAAGAAAAAATATTTGTAATTAAAAAAATGATTACTAAATAAACTAAACTGAAACTGTACAAAATAATATTTTATACATAAAACTCCTTCACTTCCCCCCAAAAAATCAACATTTTTGTATAATTTATGTCAGTATAAATTAAAGGAACCACAAGAAATTATGATGCGTACAATATTTCTGAATATAAATACTTTCAAACATTTTAAATATATCATTATTTTTACATTGCGGTAATTTTTTGTTTGTTTGTTTGTTTTGCATTGTGGTAATGCAAATATAGGAAAATGTGCTTAATTGCCATGAAAACAGTAATAGTACTGATATAAATAATATAATTATAATAATATTTTCTACATAAAATTCCCCATTCCCGCAACAAATATTCAATTTTTATTATTTTAGACATTTATTTTAAATCAGCGTAAATTAATGGAAGTAAGAAATTCTAGCATGATGATATTTATAAATACTTATTTATATTTTATAATTGTATTATTATTATTATTATTATTATTATTAAGTAATACAAATATGGATAAAGGGGAATTATTGTTATTAAAATAATAATAATTATACATTAGAGTAGTATTTATAAACACAATGCAAAATTCTTAAAGATGTTAAACTAAACTTAATTTCTGAAATATGACCTGAACACTTTCAAGCTTTGTTGAATTCACTTGTCATTAAAATAATAATCAGCTATACATTGTATAGACAAAGTCTATACAAGTATGTATGAAGAGTTCATTTGCAAAAACAGATAACCCATTTTTAACAATTTTCAAAAATTATGTTTTTTCATTGTGCATTTCAGTTAATCTCAATCAAACTGCAGTTGGTTTATTTTGATAAGGTAAAAATAAAAAAAAAACAGCTAACTAACAATAAAAAACAATAAAAACATGATAACATAAAAAACATGAATTAAAAAAACAGTTATCTGTTTTTGCAAATAAACTCTTCACATATAGTCTATATAAGTCTATATAATTCTATGCTGATTTATTATCAGTGTAGGAAACCGTTTTTGCTGCTTAACATTTTTGACCTTTTTCAGAATTCTTTAGGTTAAAAAGAAAAGCATTTATTTAAAATAGAAATCTTTTGTAACAATATACATTGCCATTCAAAAGTTTGAGATACACTTATATATATATATATATATATACTTTTATTCAGTAAGGATGCGTAAATTGCTAAAAAGTGATAGTAAAAACTTAGTATCAAAAAAGATTTGCATTTTGAATAAATCCTGTTTATCAAAGAAACCTGAAAACGTATAGGATCATATATATATATATATATATATATATATATATATATATATATATATATATATATAGAGCGATTTACATATTTTCTAGTAATATTGTTTCCTTTTTAAATAAATGTTTATTTACATTAAAATTAACACATTTATTATTTTAAACTCACCGTGAATGACGCTGATATAAAGGGAGGCAGTGCTGTCAGAAACCCACATTCCCCCGAGCTCCACCCCGCACCAATACCAGCCCGAGTCCTCCTCCGTCAGATTCCGCATGCTCACGGTGAACACGTGCTGAGTGGGGTCATCAGAGATCGTCACCCTTCCCTTCGCGTTAGGGGCTGATTCGGGGTCATCGGTGCGCGCAAGGCTGGTGCAGAACTCCCTCATCCGCCCTTGACACCAGTACTTGACGTGACTAATGTACTGCGGGTTATAGTGACACGGGACAGTGACGGATCCACCCTCCAGTACAGCCAGATCTCCTACAGTGCTCACTGTGCAATGAGAACCTAAAAAGACAGACCGAACCAGATACTGCTCAATATATAGCTATTCTAGTCTAGATTTAACGAATAACAATATTATTATACATAAACAGCAATAAAATATAACAGTGAAGTCCATAGTAATTTTTGCGGCATTCAGATATACACTGAAATCCACATTTTTCATAACTATAAAAAAAAAAAAAATTACAATCATAATGCCAGAATGCTTCTGGTTTCATTTACACTCATAAAAGCATGCATGCATAAATAAATAAATAGTCACAACACAACACCTTTAAAGTAATTGGAATAGAATAAACTACTAAGCTAAAACTAAAAATGTTTTGCTTACTGAAATTATTGAAAACTAAACAATGAGTGTTTGTGCATGAAATGGCTGACTGCGTTAATGTGGCCAACAGGCCTGCTTTTTACTGCCAATTTATTGACTTTCAGTTTTTTCACTAATGAAATTAAAAACATCCATCAGTTGTCATCCATCAGTCTTCAACAAACAACAATCAAGCAGAAAAATAACTAAAATATTATATTTTCACATGTATATTTAAAAAAAAATAATTTAAAACATTGTTTTAGAAAAGTTGAATTAATAGGAGGCACTCTAAAGCGCCTGGAGGAATTTGGGTCACAGTGTTTTCCTCATATGAAAAATGAAAAACATTTTCCATTCTGGGTTTTAGAACTGCAAACAGATCAATATAATTTTCAGAACAAAGAAAGTTTTAAAGCATGACTAATTTTAGCTGCAGAATGTCTTTCTAAACCCTCAGAAACATAGCTTTGGAAAATGCCTTCAAACAGCTGAAGTGGTTTTTTAACATCTGTTTTTGCAAAAGGAATAATTAAAGCTTACCTGGCAGATCACCAAGAACAAGAACGATTAGAAGTAGCGGAAGAATCATTGCTGAGGTTGAGTGTGATAAAACTTCAGCGTCCTTCTTTCCTAATAACAGCTGTTCTAAGAAGGAATATTTCTGCGTTCACTCTCACTTCCTTTTGCCCAAACCATGTCCAGATGTGGGAGTTTGTTTTAACCATTTGTGCTCCGCACTGCAATTTTGCAATAATAATACATAGAGACAGTGGCCTGTAAACAGTTACAAAAAAAATTCTGCTTCTGCTTTTATTTACACATAAAAATAAAAATAAAAATGATAATTTTTCAAATATATCTCAAACACAAAGGTTTTCTTCAGATGTGATTAAAACACCACAGGACCATTTAATAGTTTTTAAAGGCATTTAATTTGTTTCAACAACTTCCGGAGAGTTTTACAAAAGTAGAAAAATGAAGAAACAAGACAAGAACGCATCAAATGACAATTCTGTCAAAACATATATTAACATTGAGAGATCTGCAGACAGTTGTGTTTGTTTGTTTGTAGTTGTTCTGAACTTGAGCTGCAGCATTTGGTCTTCAGATCTGTGAAAAACAAACAAGATTCATTAGAGCTGGTAGCAAAATACCAAACAAGTTCATCTTGAAAAAACAAGTTATAGAAAATACATTTAGAGACAATTAAAGAAAAATATTGTCATGGATGTAGATGATGGTAAAAGACCGACATTGATTTTAATGATGGCCATACCAAGTGATGCAATGAAATACAGATATTACATATTTACTAAATTAGAAATAATTAATTGCAAAATAAATTAATATGAAAAAAACACTTGATTTAAAAAAAAAAAATTGTCTGTAAATTATTGATTGTGTAAACCACAGGTGTCAAACTCAGTTGCTGGAGAGCCGCAGCCCTGCAAAGTTTAGTTCCAACCCTGCTCCAACACACATACCATGTAGTTTTCAAATAAGCCTGAAGGACCTGATTAGCTGGATCAGGTGTGTTTAATTAGGATTAAATCTAAACTCTGCAGGGCTGTGAGTTTAACACCCCTGGTGTAAACCTGTTATAGTAGTGCAAACTGATAATTATATGTGAGCCTGTACCACAAAACCAGTCATAAGTAGCATATCTTTGTAGCAATAGCCAAAAATACACTGTATGAGTCAAAATTACCGAATTTTCTTTTGATTAGTACTATGCATTGCTAAGAACTTCATTTGGACAACTTTAAAGGTGATTTTCTTAACATTTAGATTTATTGCCCCCTCAGATTGCAGATTACAAATGATGCATCTTGGCCAAATATTGTCCTATCCTAACATACATCAATGGAAAGCTTATTTTGTGCTCCAGGGTCACATATCTTCTCAAATACATAGCAAGTAATGTAAATGTTACACTCAGCACACAGTAACATATGATCTGAATATGACATAGCAGCAAACTGAATATAACACAAACAGAAAAACTTTCTCAAGATTGCCCCCAAGATTCTGACACGTCTGCCCTTAGGTGTGGCATTTCTAGCAATGTCAAAATAAAAGTCCAGTTGCCATCAGCACTTATCATTCAAAGAGAAAAACTCATTTGCCAATGCTGATCATTTCAAATTGCCAAATATTTGCTGATATATTGGCTTTGGTGTTATATATTGGTCGACCACTAATTTTTCAAACATATGTGTCTTTAGCAAGGATTAAAACAGGTTATTGGCAATTTGATGATGATGGTTTGACATATCTCTAAATTCATGACAACCAAAAACCTTATCTTGAAAAAAAATTTACACAAAATGGGAATAAAGCAATGAATGTTAACCTCAGGTTACCACTTCTGTGCAACTGCATATTTCAAAAATAATACAGGACACAAAGAAGGAAGCATCTATTGCTTTATCAGGCCATTCTTCTACTTTAGGCAGCTGAGAGTTTATTATCTGTCAGATAGAGAGTTTCTAGAGAAATTATTCATTCTGACCAAGCAGTTTAGTGTGTTTTTAAAAGGATCTGGGCATATCTGCTATTTTGGTGCTTTGTGTTCTGTTTTGGTGTCTGAACTATGAGACATAAACCCTTTAACACATACTCTTTTTCCAAAACTACCAGAAAATATATCTTTTTCTTCCCTTACAAGTGGGCTCAGCCATTTTATGGGTCTGGCTTCCGGTCTCATCCGCGTCCAGCTATTTTTAGCTGTATAAAACAGCTTGTTTTGCTGATTGAAATTGCAAACTGGTGTGTCATACCATATTTTTTTAATGTATTATCTTAATTATGAACACACTGGTTTGTAGTGCACAGTTTTACCATTTACTGCACTTTGTTATTCTTGTCATTTCCCTATAGCGGCTAATGAACCAAAAGTCTCGTCCATAGGCTTACTTACGCATAAGGTTATGGAATAAGGTTATGGCAATTGTCCAGTATGAGAAGTTGTAATATAATCAATAAATTAGCAGTATCATCCTATGTGTGAGCTTGAACATTATACACATGAAAGTGATGTTGAACCATTCATTGGGTGTTACCGGGACACACACCTGCTGTAAGAGGCACAGAGCAGATGCTCTCATTCAGCCAACAAAATTGACCACCACTAGATGAAGAACAGTGTGAGCAAACAGGAAATCAGCGAAGGCTCTCTCAGGAGAGACGGTCAGGAAATCTCTTTTATTCTGAGGGTTGATCTGGATGCGAAGACACACTGAAGACAGAAGAACATGAAAACACAAATTATTAATAGACAAGACATTTTGCCATAATAATTAAATAAATAAGCAAATTAATATATTGCAAAAATAATACTTAAAATATATACTTAAAAAAGTAATAATTATTTATAATTATATACATATATATATATATATATATATATATATGTGTGTGTGTGTGTGTGTGTGTATGTATGTATATATATATTACAGATACGGAAAAAAACGTTTTGCAATCTCAGTGATATTGTATTATGAAATATTTATTTAAACATGATATCCTACACACTCATACGTACATACATACATGCCAAACATGCATACCTACAGGGTTCATACATACATACATAACATTAAATACAATTATTTTTCTTATATATTATTAAATACGTGTAAATACCAGCCAGTATGAAGGATCCCACGCATGAAATGAATCCAGATAAGAAGCTGTTGAAGGGAAACGTTCCCACCAGCAGACAGTACAGGAACTGAAACACTCCGGTCAACAAAATGTACAGCAGATACGCGTCGATCATCTTCAGCTTAGTCGGTGTGCTGCTCCTGTACTCCTCCACAAAACGCGATATAACTGAAAACACCGAATTAGACATGATTTCTGCAGGAAATGTACACAGAAACCCTGGAAATCAAGCAGCAAGGAAATGAATGACGTGTAAGAGAGAGACAGATGTGCGTCCTCTAAACGTTCCCCTCTGGAACTGCGGGTGAATTTTAGTTCCGGTTCTTGTGAAGCGTTCGTGTTTAATGCAAATAAATGAAATACATCTTATTTTCTCTCAGTATAATTTTACAAATTCACTTTTTAAAAAAAAATTCAATTATTTTGAATTCTCAAATGCATAACGTATTCAGGTAAAAAAATCTAAAATCTAATTATTTAATAAAATCAGAGTAAAGATTATTCCTTATCTCTAAATTAGTACACGGAGGGTTTGAAACATCAACATTTATAAATATATGTAAATATGTTCACAAATTAAGACAAAGACTCGTTTTGTGATATTTCACCCACTTCGTTTATATCTGTGGCACGGCTCCTTTAAAGACGATGACGTCAGGGTTACAAAACGCAAACACAACATGGGCCTTTAAAGTGACTGTGTTTGACAGATCCGGTAGTAGCGAATACAAGGATCTAAAGTATGCCAGTCTGTCATTGTGGATTTTTCTTGTATTATGTTTTATAATAATGTCTCCTGCAAACGCCGCAATGCAA
This sequence comes from Labeo catla, assembly GCA_012976165.1. NCBI lineage: Eukaryota > Metazoa > Chordata > Actinopteri > Cypriniformes > Cyprinidae > Labeo > Labeo catla. Next base: position 529,450 of record VONZ01000365.1, on the reverse strand, counting down.
GACGAGACTGATACAGAGTGAGTACCGTAATATTTTAATATAGCCAACAATCATAATACACACTTGAGATGTGAGTTGTTAATGTAACATCAAGTTTTCTTTTATTATGAAACACAGTGTATGCTTAACATGCGACTATTTTAAAATCCCTGCCGGGATTGATTGAAATGAAGTAACAGAATAATTTATAGGCTACTCGCTCTGTCTTTACTTGTTCAGGATGATTTCATAACGTTATGCAAAGTCATGCTGAGCTGTTACATCACTATAGTTATGACTTGCTTTATGAGCTAAATGATAATTACAATAATGTACAGCTTAACTTTTCTGTGTTATTCTGAGTTAATTTTCAATTTAAGACTGAAATGTTCATTTAAATGCTAGTGGCAAGTTCCATTCAAATGGTGTACAATATAGTTTGTGCTCCATAAATAAAATATTATGTTATAATAAAGTGATGCTACCAACATAATTAACATCTTAAGACTAAAAGTTACATTTTAAATGTTAATGGCACTTTTTATTCATATGGCATATAGTACGAACCATAAAAAATAATGTATAATAAATTGATGCTTCTAAAATAAATCACATATTAACTTTTTTGTCATTTTATTGCTTATATGAGTTTAGATTTATAACTAAAAATGTGCATTTAAATGCTAATTTCCAAATATATGTTGTACAGTACTGACCATAAATAAAAATGTATTATAAAATAAATTAATTCCCCTAACTTAACTTTTCTGTCTTTTTATTGCTAATAATTTTTAAATTTAAGACTAAAATTTAAGTTTTAGTGCCAATGACAACTTTGATTCATATGGTGTACAGTACAGAGCATAAAAATATTTTGTAATAAAGTAATGCTCCTAAAAGTGTAAATTTAAGACTAAAATTTATATTTAAGTGCTAATGGAAACTTCCAAATATATGTTGTACAGTACTGACCATAAATAAAAATGTATTTTACAATAAACTCATTCCCTTAACTTAACTTTTCTGTCTTACTATTGCTAATGATTTTTACATTTAAGGCTAAAACTTTCTGTGCTAATGTCAACTTTGACTCATATGTTGTAGAGTATAGAACATAAATAGAATTTTATTTTTTCAATTGTATAATAAAGTGATGCTCTCAGCGTTACTTAACTCTTTATTTAAAACATTTTTTCCTGTGTGTGCTTGCATATGAATTATGCCCTCAAAGCATTATTAATACCAGTTTTATTGCCAGCAGGTGACAGGCTTGTACTGTGTATAAAGGCAGATGACGTAACACTGTATGTACTGATGACATGGACAGTCTCATAGTCCTTCCTACCGTTCTTATCCATTTACTGACTTTATATTAATCTCTTTCTTCAGACAGACCTCTGGGAACTGGTCTTGGTGGCCCTCTTGGAGACCAACATCCATGTCATTATTAAAAAGTGCAGAGGCTAAAATTCTTGCCTGTAAGATCCTCACCGTCCCCTATAATATTTAGAAAATATTTAGAAATTATAATAATTATAATATTTCTTATTATCTTATTATAATAATACAATATTTATTGAGATTACATTTTATGAAAAAATAAATATTTTTTTATTTTATTATTATTTAAAAAAATTATTATCCCATTATTTTATTTTATTTTATTTTATTTTATTTTATTTTATTTCAGGTATCCAGAATGACGTTTGGTCCAGATTTGTGACGTTGCCAAATCAAAACAGAATATGGACCCTTAAAGTCACCAATAAATCAGCACACAAACATAAAGACCAAGGTAGCATTTCTAATCTTCTACATTGGCTGTAAAAGTATTTTGCACACTTGAATATTATCTGACCTTGTCTATGTCTCTCTATAGGCGCTCAGACGCCCCTAGTGATGGTCCATGGGTTTGGAGGGGGCGTTGGCCTCTGGATCCGTAACCTGGACGCTTTGAGTCATTCTCGACCTGTCTATGCATTTGACCTGCTGGGCTTTGGTCGCAGCTCTCGCCCGTCGTTCCCATCTGATGCTTCATTGGCTGAAGAGCAGTTTGTTACTTCCATAGAGCAGTGGAGACAATCAATGGGCCTGGAGCGCATGATCCTATTGGGCCACAGCTTGGGAGGTTATCTAGCAACATCCTATACAATCCAATATCCAGAAAGGTATCTAAAAAAAAGCTTAAATTATAATACAATAATTGCAATATTTTATAATAATAGTTGCCATCTACTGAGCTATAGTTCATATAAAATCCATATGATTCGTCAGCACCGATAGCCTTGTGGCGTGCCAACATTTGGCAACTTGTGGCACAATTGCGCTTTGGGTGACCCGAGTTTGAATTCCACCGTGTGGACCTGTCGCAATCCTATCCCCCTTTCTCTCTCCCCCACTCACATCCTGTCATATCTACATTGTCTTTTCAAAAATGCCAAAAAAAAACATGATTTTTTTTCATTTGTTAGAATGTTTACTGATCCTTTTATAATTGCCACAAAATATTTAAATGTTAAATTTTATGTCATGCATTATCAAATTTTGTTCAAACTTTCAAACTTTTGCCAGTCCGATTAAATAATGTGTAAAAAGATTTAAAAGCTATTATTGCAAATGTAAACCAAAATATAATACCAAAATATAAATTCAAGGCAAATCATACAAAAAAGAAAATTCATAAAAAAATAAAATTTATTAAAATAAATAATAATAATAAAACCTTTTTTTTTTTACTTTTCTTTTTGACTTTTTTTTGTTGGTTTGAAATAATAAAGAAAATAAATAAATATAAATTAAACAACACAAAAATCAGACTACATGACATTTATATTTAAGAAACGTTGCACAAGCACACTATAAAATAAAAATTATATTTAATCAAATTAACCTGATAGGTTTTAAAATATAAAACACTAAATATATTGTTTAAAATCAAGACAAAAAGTCTTGGACATTTTTTTGGTTGTCAGACTTGGTTGTCATTGTTAATGTAATGAACTACACGACTTTGAAAGTAATTGTGTTTTTTTTTTTTTGTCCACTAGAGTCAGTCACCTCATCCTGGTGGACGCGTGGGGTTTCCCTGAGCGAGCCCAGCCTCAGTTACAGGGGTCAGAAGGTCAAGGGTCAGAGGTTAAAAGGGTCTCACCACCTCGCTGGGTAAAAGCTTTGATATCAGTGTTCAGCCTCTTCAACCCGCTGGCCGTCATCAGAGCAGCTGGACCCTGGGGTGAGTATCAGTAAATATATACAGTATTCAAAATGTAAATATATATTAAGAACCACTGCTCTATACTATAATAATAATAATAAAAAATACATAACTTAAAAATAATAAAATAGTCTTATTTGTAATTAAAATTGAGTGTTGATTGATTTTTATTGCTTCTTCTGACTTCATCACTGTTCTCGTCAAAGTGCATTATGGGATTGACTTCATCATGAATCATACATGCAATTATGCCTTAGACTTAGGCGAAAATTGGGTATCTAATGCTACTTTCCTTTTTAACGGATTAAAATGCTGTCTAGGGAGCTTACTAGGTTTTGGGATAAAAGCAAGTCAAGATTAACTTGATGTTACTTCAAAATCTGTCATTCAGGACATCATCACATTATGTGTTCTTGCAGGTCCAGGGCTGGTGAACCGGTTCCGTCCCGACTTCAAGAGAAAATTTGAGGATCTGTTTGATGATGACACCATGACACAGTATATTTACCACTGTAACGCCCAGAACCCGAGGTACAGTCTTTCTACAGATGCATTCTTCTAAAGATGCAGAAGAAACTGTATTTAATTCTCTTTTCTTCTCAGCGGTGAGGTGGGTTTCAAAGCCATGTCTGAGTCTTTCGGCTGGGCCAAGAGGCCGATGGTTCAGCGTGTTCATTTACTGCCACCGTCGATGCCCGTCAGCATGCTATACGGCGCGGTGTCCTGGGTGGACGCGTCCACTGGAAACAAAGTCATTCAGATTAGAGACAAAAGCCCCACTAGTGTCACGGTGAGAAAAGATTACGTTTGCAAGACCAGATGCTTTTTAAATTTAAGGTAGAGGTTAGAAATATATTAAGATTATATAAAATATCCACATTTTCTTTCTACAGCTGATCGAAGATGCTTCCCATCACGTCTACGCTGACCAGCCAGAAGAGTTCAACCGAGTGGTTGAGAATATCTGTAATACAGTAGACTAAATATGACGCACAATGGTTTGTGGGTGTGGGCATATCTATTTTTGAAAGAGGTCTGTCCCCGATTTGTGGATTCAGATTTATAGAAACATACGCTTCGTATTCTTATTTTACTATTTGTGGCCTTAAATGTGGAAAGGCTCTGTGATTGTACTGCAGGATTTAATGGAAACTGGTTATATTTGTATTTTCTAACCTATAATTTATTCAGATTCCTTTTCAATCATGCACTGAAAAAAATCATGCTACCTGTTAAACCTGTCTTGAATGCACTGACAATGTTTGGACAGTCATATTGACTAAAAATAAGATTCATTTAGCATTGTAAACAATTGTCTGTTTTTATAATGTGCATATCTCAATACATTGCTGTACCTTTAATAAGAGGTGTCTGCATTTGTTTCTCTTTATAGACTCTTTATAGAGTGTTTTCACGACACGTCATCAGTTGACCAAATTCGCATATTTTGCTGATTATTGCTGTTGAAAATGGTCAATTATTGTCATTGGCACTAATCGGTTGGACCAGGAAAAATATTTGGAGTACTACAAATAATAATAGTATTGGAATACTAACAAATTAAGGAGAAGAGTGCAAAAAACTATCTGAGGAACAAAAGGTGTTTGTGGTTGGCCAAAGGGCACGAAACTTGACAACATTCATGTTTGTTCTTATCATTTCCGGTCAGGTAAGTGAAATATCAGGCTAATGTTTTAATTAATACTGCTTGTATGTATCTTTACCACCTATTAACTTAAGTTTGTCAAAATATTGCACTCTTTCCTGCTTACTAAGTTCTTTTTTATGATTTAGCAGCTTCTACACACGTTTTTTCCATGGTTTAGACAGCATAAATTAGCAAAACAACATAGTCAGTAGTACATTAAAAATGCAATCCATGCTGTTGTTTACATCCAAGTATAGACAATATGTCTTCACATCTGGGTAACTGACAAATTGTGATGCAAGTGTAAACCCTCTGTAGACTTTATATACTGTTTATTTAATAATTTTATGTATATTTATTTACACATCACCCTGGTTCCCCGACACAAACCCAACAGGATTTTTCCATTGGTTTCTAGATTATTGCAGAAAATATGCTTGGTGACTGACACAAGTTTGTGATTCTTACACGTTTTGTTTATCAGGATAATATCTAAAAATGAATACAACTTTTGTGAATTCTGAAGCTTCTACGCGGAAGTAACCCTATGGACGAGACTTCCGGTTCGTTAACGTTACAAATATAGGGGAAATAACGAGAAGAATAACAATGACACTGTTTGCACTACAAACCAGTGTGTTCATGATTAAAATAATACATTAAAATAATATGACAAGACACACCAATTTGCTATATCAAGCAGCAAAACGCCGTTTTGTACAGCTAAAACAAGCCGCCGTCCGAATGAGACCGGAAGCCAGACCCATAGTCTCAGCCTCAGACGTCACGCCCACGGAACGTTGGCTAAACGTCTGATGCATATGGTACACTTAACTGGAAACACTTCAGGAATGTCTAAGTCGTCATCTGATTGGTAGAATTTTATCGGATTTCCGGGGGACGCGAGTGTCGCGTTTATTTTCGGTCCGCCGGGAAACAAAGCGCAGAGGTGTGATTGCAGAAGAAAAACTGTCGTGTTTACATGAGTGACAATGAGCATTTATCAAGATCAGCTAAACGTAGGATTCTCAAAAGTATGCGAGGTTCACGGCATAGACTCTTTAAGAGATGTCCAGGAGTTTTGTTTGAGGCACTTAGTGGAGACAAAAAGAGATATTTTAGCCTGTTTGCCGACGGGATTTGAAGGTCTGGCTACGCGAGACTAATGCTGACTGACTTGTTGCACGCCGGTCTGTTGTTGTGGGGACATTTCCACGCCCCGAAACGTGACGTTGAACGAAACGAACTGTGATTGGTTGTTTGACATGTCGGTCAAACGGCCTTATGGGCGGGCCTTGGCCAAAGAAAGCCGCTATGAATTCCAGACCTTCAGCCGTCAGTCTTAAGGTCTGGCTACGCGAGACTACCAGACCCATAACAAATGGCGGCATTTATTTAAAAACATTTTCCACTACAGTTCGAGTTAGAATAGTTTAAAAATTAGGCTGTAAAATCGACTAGTATGTAAATTAGTTTACCTGTTCGACCTCTGCAGTCCCAATTAGCCACTTGTTAGCAACCACCTTTTTTAAAGATGCATAAAAGCTTAAAAAAAATCAGAAATGGGGTATTACCCATGTATATAAGGTCGTAGAATAAACGTGAAAATATCTTAAGATCTTATCCGACTCAACGAGCTGTTCTCATTCCTCTTGTTATTACAATGAAGTGACACTACGAGGCGCTAAATGCAGCTTTTTGCTCTTTGAGGTAAGAATGCAGCTGAAAGAATATGAAATAGTATGCAGTATGCAAAAACAAATGTGTCCCTGGACCACAAAACCAGTCTTAAGTAGCACGGGTATATTTGTAGCAATAGCCAAAAATACAGTATGGGTCAAAATTACAGTTTTTACTTACAAAATTACAGTTTTTACTGCCAAAAATGATTACGATATTAAGTATCATGTTCCATTTAGATATTTTGTAAATTTCCTACCATCAAAACTTAATTTTTGATTAGTAATATATGCATTGCTAAGAACTTCATTTGGAGAACTTTAAAGGTGATTTTCTCAATATTTTGATTTTTTGCACCCTCAGATTCCTGATTTTCAAAGCTTATTTATTCAGCTTTCAAATCTGAATAAATCTCATTAAAAAAAAATGGACCCTTATTACTGGTTTTGTGGTCCAGGGTCACAAATGTTTTGAACAGTAGTAAACTATGCTAGTAGCATGGCCTCACTACATCACAAATGTGACCCTGGACCACAATCATAAGGGTCAATTTTTCAAAATTGAGATTTATACATCATAATAAATAAGCTTTCAATTGATGTATGGTTTGTTAGGATAGGACACTATTTGGCTGAGATACAACTATTTAAATATTTAAGATTTGAGGGTGCAAAAAAATCTAAATATTGAGAAAAGCACCTTTAAAGTTTCCAAATGAAGTTCTTAGCAATGCATATTAGTAATCAAAAATTAAGTTCTGATATATTTACATTAGGAATTTTCTCCATGGAACATGATATTTATTTAATTCCCTAATGTTTTGTGGCATAAAAGAAAAATCAATCATTTTGACCCATACAATGTATTTTTGGCTATTGCTACAAATATACCCCAGCAACTTAAGAATGGTTTTGTGGTCCTGGGTCACAAATATGGATGTTTTGTATCTTAATCCTCTGATATTTCTGACTTATTTGGCATACTAGAAATGTAAGGTATCAAATGGAAATACTGAATTGTCCTTGCAGTATTTTTGATTTTATGGATTAATTTGTAGTAAACAACTTGAAATGCAACTCTTAATTCAGGTGCAAGTGTTTGGTGTGAGCAGATCGTTTAAAAAACCTCTTCAACAGATTGATCTCACGACAGATGACATTTGTTCAAATGCAAACAAGGGAGTGTTTTACTTCATCTTTTCAAATCAAGCACACAAGTCTCATCTTGTTCAAGCAGTTGAAAGAAACATCTTCAAAAAACTACCACAGAGAACAAAATATGCTGTTAATAAAATGTAATTTTTTAAAACAGCAACAAAATACATAAATAATACAAAAAACAAACTAGTTTTACCTCCTTCATAAAAACCTAATATGCCATTAAATGTAAGTGTCTTCATATACCTTTATAGTTGAAGTGCGTAGGCATAGTGTTAGTTTACAAAATTAAGTTAAGGTACAACAGAATTATGCATTAGACCAATGCAGTTAGATGTGAATTCAATATTAATAAATTGTGAACAGCATGCAGTGTAAGGCAGTACAGGTGCTTAGAAATGAAATGCATGAGCTACATGTGTTTATCCACAATAAAATATATATATATTTTTTTAGATTAACATTCATAAAGTCAAATTTGAATACACATGTTAATAGTTTTTTTTTAGAGTTCAGTGGCAAACAGAAACATTTGATCAACTAAAGTTAACAGTTAATAAACAGTATAGTTTTTTTAAAATAAATAATGTCTAAAAGGAAATAAAAAAACTTCAAATTAGGGACATACAGTAGAAACGGTTGTATGTGAGAAAGAGGGTTATTTCTTTAAGATGTCTGAATGTAAAGAATTAACCACATGGCTCAGCGTATACTACTTAAAAGTGCAGCTAATTCACTGGCTCCCATGAACGTCGATGTCGGCCACGCCGTGCACTTGCGTCAGCTGTTTGCAGTCTAGAGACGCCACCAGCTTCCTCTGGCCCGCTATCGTGGGGATGAAGTGCTCCGTCACGGTCACATTGGCATGTTTGCTCACATCACTGAGAGAAAAGAGAAAGAAAAGATATGGAAGAGAGGGATTAATGCAACACACTCATTAGTGAGAGAAAAGGAGGATTTCTTCATGTGTGACTATTCAAACAATTCTATACAAACATCTATTCACACCATTCAAAGCAGCAAAGATACAAGAACAATGAACTGAATTGTGTAGAGAATTTGAACTGAGTACAGGTCATTGTTATTCAGTATGATTTATGTTTTCTTTATTTTGATATTTATTACAGTATTTATTAGCATTTATTTTTATGTTATCAAAATAGTTTTAAGTTTAGTAATTTTTTTTGTCATTTTTATTATATATATATATATATATATATATATATAAAAAGAGCTACCAAATACTAAATAACAGTGTGTATTTAGTGTTATTTAGTATTTTATATTAGAATAAGCATTTATATAATAGTTTTTATATTTATTATAGTATATTATTACAGTATTTATTAATACTTAGAATTATTAATATCAATATTAATTTTCATTTCAACCTTAATAAACTTTAAATGTATGAATTTTATGTTTGACATTTTATTTGTTTTTGTGTTGTTTCGTTAGTTTATTTTTAAAAAATATTTTTATTTAGATTTTCAGTTTTAGTAATTTTAGTACTTCAATGGGTTTTTTTAGTCACTAAGGCAACGTTTCTAAAATTTACGTTTACTTTTATTTTTTTAAGCTTTTCATCCATTTATTTATTTATTTAATTTCAGCTTTATTGCAATTAACAAAACAGATTTTTAATCTTTTCAGTTATAGCTTTAAATAACAGTAAAACTGGATCCTGTTTATATTTAGTATCATTTATAGTTTTTATATTTATTATAGTACAGTATTTAATAATATTTTAAATTAGCTTTTATTTTTATATTATCAGTATCGTTTTAAGTTTAGTAATTTTATTTTTTGTCATTTTATTGGATTAGTTTTTATATCTAATTTTTATTTGTCATTTTTAGTAGAACAAGAGCAATGAACTGAATTGTGTTATTTAGTATTTTATATTACAATATGTATTTATCTTATAGTTTTTATATGTATTTTAAAGTATTACAGTATTTACTGTACTTAGAACTTTTATTGTAATTTTAGTCAGTCACAAAGAAAATATTTTGTACATTTCTTAAATTTACGTTTAATTATTTTTTTAAGCTTTTCATCCATTTTTTTTATTTATTTATTTATTTTTAAATTTCATCTTTATTTCAATTAACAAAACAGATTTTTATCCTGGATCCTGTTTAAATTTTAACCATAATTTGGGTACAGGTCATTGTTGCTTAGAATCATTTATAGTTTTTATATTTATTATAGTACAGTATTTACTAATATTTAAAATGAGCTTTTATTTTTATTTTATCAGTTTTAACAAGTTTAGTAATTTTTCATTTTTTTAATTTTTATTATATTTGATTTCTTTATATCTAATTTTTATTTGTCAGTTTTAGTCATTTTAGTAGAACAAGATCAATGAACTGTATTGCGTACAGTGTTATTTAGTATTTTTATGAGAATATGTATTTATATTATAGTGTCTATATTTATTATAGTATAGTACTACAATATTTATAATTAGAATTAGAGTTTATTTTTAGATATTTAATTTATATTTTAGTTATTTTACTTTTGACATTTTATTAGTTTTTGTGTTGTTTTATTTGTTTATTTTTTATATATATTTTTATTTATGTTTATCTTTTTACCCTTTTTTAATTCAGCTATATTACAATTAAAGAAACTGACTTTTAATATTTTTAGTTGTAGTTTTAGCTAATAATACCACTGGATCCTGTCTAAATTTTAAGCATAATTTGGGACTATTTCTAATGGGATTTTAGTGGAAATTAACCAAGATTCTAATGGAATTATTTGTATGAGTCCTGCTGGATCTTGTGGATCATTCAACAGAACTCCACTTGTATGGTATTGGAATTAGAATCACGGAATTAGAATCACAGAGAGAGCTTTATTAAAAAAAATCCTTTTTCAAATCAAAAATCAATTTTTTTTTTAAATATCTTACAGGGCTTTTTTTCCAGTCCATAATTATAATAGTCCTGTTTGGAGCTCTAACTCTATGAAATCTCTATAGGATCTGGTTTTTGTGTTGTTTTGTTGTGATTCCTTATGAAAATCTCCACTAGGATCCTTCAGGATTGTCTCCAAATGCTAGAATTCTGAGAGGAATCTTGTACACATTCCAGTCAGGATGACTAAATGTTGGATAACAGTTTCTTACCCGACTTTGATGGGATGAAGGTCTCTCAGCCCCAGTCCTTCCACTCGGATAACCACATTACGGAGAGTACAAGGCAGAGGATTTGTGAAGGTGATCTTTGCGGACATCTCCTTGCCCACATACGCCTCTCCGATAGGCTACAATGAGAAACAAAGCATATTTACAAACCCTCTCTTTTGTTTTAATTTGGGAAAAATAGTACTGTGGTCAAATGAACTGTATTGTGTTAAAAAGCAGCTGACAGTTCTGATTGTCTCACCTCAATTTTGAGATCAGGTGTTCGGAGCCTAAAGCTGGTCTGATTGGCCAAAACCTGCTGGGTCTCACTGACCCGTCCAGACAGGGTCATCATGAGTGCGGCCTGGTCCACCAGCTCATTCTGATACTGCGTGTATGGCAGAACCCACTCAATGACCTTCTCTAAAGGGCATAAAATAGACATGAAGAGATTATTAGCAATGGTTATGAGCTTTAGACATTCCTAATGTAGAGATTCCTCAGTGTATTATGTATACTGCCTATTTTAAAAAACTATGTGAATTAAATAAATAATTAATAATGCAATTCTTATGTTTATTTTATCATTTATATTAAATAAAAACATGTTTTTTAATTAAATATAAACATAAAAATATGTATTAATTAATATTTTATTTATTTATTTATTTATTTATAGCAATAGTTATGTTTGATATAAATACATATAAAAGAAATGTATTTTTATTAAATCTTTTATTAATTATTTTATTTATTTAATTAAAAATAGTTTTTAGAAATAATTTACATTAAATTTACAGTAGCAACTATGTATGCAATAACACTAGTAATACAAATGTGAGTGCATTTTTTTTGTTCTATGAAAATAATAATAAAATAATAATAAGCAAATTCATTTCTGAGATAAATTATTTTAAGTACAAAAATTACTAAAAATAAATTTAAAGTAAATTAATGCGAATAACGTATATTTTCTGTGGAAATTCATATTTTATGGAATTTATATTTTATAGGATATTCAAATGTTGTGTTCATATAATGAGAAAAGATATGTTTTATCAGTCACACTGGAAATGGAAGCAGAAAATTTGTATACTATGAAAAATAGCGCGAAATGTAAACTCAGTTGAATATAAATATAAAAAAATATTGAAATCATTATTTTATTTATTTATTCAATTTAAAATATTTGTACGAAATGGTAAATTTACAGTAGCAATTGAAATATGTATTTATTTACAACAGTAATACACATTTCTAAAAAAATGAAAAATAGACCACTGAAATTACAGCAATGGTTATGTTTTTACAATTTGGTATAAATACATAAAAGAAAATTACTGTTTATTAATGTTTTATTAATTATTTTATTTATTTATTTAATTTATAGTTTTAAGAAATCATTTACATTAAATTTACAGTAGCAAATATGTATGCATTTACACTCAAAATTATGAGAAAAAAAGCCAAAACTGCAAGATGCAAACTTAAAATTATAAAATAGAGTTTATAACTTGCAACTGTGAGATGTAAACTCAGAATTCTGAAAGAAAAGGTTAAAATTGTGAGATATAAATTTACAATTATGAGTTTGTAACTTGCAAATGTGAGAAAAAAAGCCAGAATTGTGAGATGAAAAGTCGCAATTACCTTTTTTATAGGAAGGCTTCCATTGTATACTGCCCACAGTATGCATACTGTTGCAGTAGTATAAGTAGTATACTAGTATGCCATTCAGAACAAACCCAAACTCACCTTCCTGTGGCTTAAGCTCCACATTGAGCGTGTCCTTCTTCACAGTGTCCTTCAGCACGCCAGTGTAGTACATGACCGCCGCCTGGCTGTGGAGAGTGGTTCTGCGCGGCTCAGAGCTTGTGTTCTTCAGCACAATCATCAACTTAGCATCTCCTCCCATGAGTGGACCTTCTCCCTCCATCCTCACCTCCACCCGCACATCCTCAGCAATGGGACTGGAGTAGACGTCCGGTTTACTGCCATAGCGACAGGCTGTTTCCACAGCAATACGCTCCTCTTCTGAGCCTGATGAGGCAGATTAAAAAGTAGTTATGTATACATTTCCCACATTTTTCATAATATCCTCTTTTGTATTGAGCAGAATAAAGAAACTCATCCAAGCTGTGGGTGAGTAAATGATGAGAGAATTAAGATTTTTGGGTGAACTGTCTCTTTAAGACGATTGTGTCGTGTGTTTATATTTTGCGTAGCTGAGTAACTGAGACAATGCTGATATTGTTTCCTGTGGGTGGAACTCAGTTAGGTTTAAACTACCGTTTGGACATAATGACAGGTATTTTGGTGAATAGGCTGAGTGATTATGGTAGAGGAATGTTAAGCAATTTATTGCTGGTTTAAACGGGTATTGTGTGCTCTTGGATGACTTTGTTCTGGCTTTAGCCATCATTTCTTCTCGGTGTTTGAAGTTGCTCTGGTAAGACAGTGTTGACTAAGAACATGCAGTTAACTCCTGTGTGTATGGATAAATCTCACAAAGAAATGTCTGGGTTATATAGCTCCCTAAAAATCAACTAGAATTTTTTCCAAAACAAAATAAAATAAAATAAAATATCTATTTGCTAATAAATCATTTGAATTTTTTATTTATAATTTATATTAAAAATGATAACAATTGTTATTAGAAATAATATATAAAAATAAAAATAATTGATATTATTAATTGATATTAAGCAATTGTATAAACTTATATATGTAAAATAATACGTTCATTTAATATAAATAGTATGTTAACCATTATAATTCATAATATACAGTAAATAATTTACAGTAACACTTTACAATAAGGTGTCTTTTGTTAACATTAGTTAATGTGTTAACTAACATGAACAAACAATGAACAATACATTTACTACACTATTTATTAGTCTTTGTTAGTTAGTTGATAAAAATAGTCATTCTTTGTTCATGTTAGTTGTGTCATAACTTGTGATGTTAATGCATTAGTAAATGCTGAAATTAACATTAAGTATGATTAATAAATGCTGTAGAAGTAGTTCATTCTTAGCTCATGTTAACTAATGTAGTTAAGTAATGTTAACTAATGAACCGTACTGTAAGTGTTACAGTATATTTACAGTACAAAATATTTATTTATACTATCATTTATTTGCATGTACATATTTGCTACTGCATATGTATATATAAAAGTATTTTTCTAGATCTATATATATATATATATATATATATTTTTTTTTTTAAATGCAAAATCTTTTTTTTCCTTTAATTTGAGGTAGTAATGACATTTCTTCACAGTTTTTGTAAGACTCATATTAAAATATATATTTCTTTTTCTCCTGGCTTTTGAATCGAATACAATTTTCTCTGAGAAACTAAACAAGTTCTCATACGAGTGTTCTCATCATTTTAATACCACATTATTTCATCATTATGTACATATTGGCCCTGTTACATTGACTAATATTTGCTTAAGGCCTCTTCTTTTGACAGCTATAATCTACCTGCATATTTCAGGCGAGACACTGCAATTGATATCTGAAATGTGTGAGAGTGTGTGTTTCTCACCTTCAGGATATTTGTAAAGGTTTGTGATGTCGACACGCTCATCAGAGCCCACAGCCTTAGTGCTGATGCAGTGACCGACAGCTTTCTTCTCACTGTGGACCTGACTAAAAGTGCCGTCCGGGTTCCTCTGCCAGTAGATCTTATCACTGTTCACCTGCAGCAGAAAAAGCTCAGGGTTTAAAGCCAAAACTCCTTAAAGAGGCATGACTGTCAAGATAAGAGCAGGTTTTTAACAGGATCTTTTAGAGGGTATAAAGAAAATATTAACGAGGAATTCTAACACGTCAGGACCAGCCTGTTCTGTAGAGCATTCACATTTAACAGCATCCACAAGTCTTTTAACTCTTGTACTGGGTAATACTCAGAGTGAAACAGTAATGCATTTTTCTTAATTAATGAGAAAAAATGAGAGCAAGGTGATTCTATCCAATAGGAAATGAAAACATAAGAATTTGTGATGTCCAGTGTTGTTATTGTTTCTAAAAAATATAAAATGTATGTTTGGTTTTCTGTTAACTTTTCTATACATTATGTACCCCATTATAAAGAGACCGCGGGGGAGGGTGAAAAAGTTGAATTTATATGTGACATCATGTTATTCCAATTTGTATACTGTTGTTAATAAAAAAAGAACAAAAAATTAGGGGTCATCAAATACAGCTGAAACCCAATAAAACATAAAAAAAAAAAAAAATTAAACAACTTTAATAATGCACTGGCAGCTAACTGAACTGAAGCAAGCTGAAGTACAAAAATTACTGAAATGGAAATAAAAATGTAAAAAACAAATAGAAATCCAAAATAAAAAAAAAAATTAAATTACAAAAACTAAAAAGAAAACTAAATCATAAAAATGAAAGATGATCTAAAATATTAATAAATATTATAATAGTAGAACATAAATAACAGTCAAATATAATATTTAATATATAAGAAATACATAAGTAATACACAGAAATGGTGATACCGGAACGTTTTTAAGTTAACAGGAGTTATTATACTCTAATGCATTTTTATAAAGAAAAAACATGCACAAATTAATTGTGCACAATTGCACAGCTAAGTCACATCTGTGCATGCCACATTTTATTTTAAAATTCAGAAATAATTTAAAATATCTTTAAACAAAAAAAAAAACAAATATATATAAATATTATAAACACTATAAATATGTATTTTAGTTCTTCTCCCTTCATAACAAATCCTTTAAATGTAACTATTCAGGACAAAAAGGAATTAAAATTATAAGAGTAAAAAACAAATTTTAGTGGCATTCATTATAAACAACATTTATTATAAGAACCACATCTAAACTAGTTTTTTATATTCATAATAGATTTGAATATAAGTTACTTTGGAATATAAGTCACGGTATGTTTCAGATGAATAAAAAAGTGGCTTGTATTCCAGAAAATATGGTAAAAAGAACTGGTACCCATTTCTTAGAGCTGCAGTCCGTAACTTATTTGAGTTCAAAATTCACAAAATGTATATAATAAGCAAGTACAACACGAATCCATTTTCCAAACCGCGTTTTTGGCTTATCCTGAATCACTATGGTACGTCTATAATATATTTTTATTCAGACTATTTTAGACTGGGTCGGCACCGTTGCAGAGTAGCCCAGTACCTGCGTGATTCATCATAGGCATAAACAGAGAGAAGTAGCTCCAGCTACAATGTTCTTCCACAAGATGCACGCAGTTTATTAACCGTTAGAGCGCTAAAAGTTACAGACTGCAGCTTGAAGTAAATTGGATGTGGATTGTTTTTCAATGGATGTTTTTTTTTATGTATATAATGATAATTTGTCTGAGCTCACCTCAGCAAAGACAAAAGGCGTGTCGAACTTAAGGTAGACCTGTCCAGAGCGAATAGCGGCCAGTGACGCCGGGCCGCAGCGGAACGTCCCGTGACTGGTCTCCTGGGGAGTGGAATCCACGGCCTGCCAGCCACCCATACCTGGAGGCAGATCTGGACGGGCCATCCAACAATCATTCCAAACATGGAAGTTCCTGTAGGACAAGAGAGGAAATCAGGGATTCAGAAAGACTTAATAAAAGAATAAGTATTGATATACTGGTATAACAGCAGTCTTGGACTTACTGCATGAAATGATTTCATGAAAAACACAAACGCTCACCATACAGAGTCTGAGTTGAGATGATGGATTGGTTGCATATCCTCATCAAAATACACATCTGTTGTCAAGGACACGTCCGTATCATGGGCAGATTGGAAATTAGTTACGGAACGGCAAGGAATACCTAGACATCTCAATACTGGGACAGATAAAGAGAGAGAAAGAGCATGAGTTATTCATTTTTTTGTAGATATTTGATATAATAATATTCACTACTGTTCAAACTGTTCAGGCTTTTTGGAAGAAATTAAAGCTTTTAGTCCACAAGAATGCATTCATTTGAAGACACAGTTAAGACATTTTTGATGTCACTGTATATGCATCAAAGATCAAAAATATGAAGCAGCACAGAAATGTTTCTTAAGCAGCAAATCAGCATATTAGAATGATTTCTGAAAGATCATATGACAGAAGACTGGAGTAATGATGCTGAAAATGTAGCTTTGCATCACAGGAATAAATTAATACATTCACATTAGTCTGTTTATCTAAATAAAATTTATTTACATTTTATTTTAATTTAAATAATTAAATAAAAAAAAAAATGTACAATTAAATTACATTTTAAAATCTATTCAAATATAAAACCGTTTTAAAATTATAATATTTCACAATATTACTGTTTTTGCTGTATTTTTCATCCAAAAATGCAGCCTTAGTGTATATCTTATCAAACTAAACTATTGTGATACCCTAGTAATGAGCGCACGAGTCTCATGCAGAGTCGAATACTATTAATGTCTGTATGTGGAATGAACAGTATGCAGACGGGAGTATTTTAAATTCCCTACGGGGTCGCAGTGCTGTTAACGGAGGTCAGCTATGAATGTCACAAGACCGCGGTAAAGATAGTCTGCGACTTGCGGCTCAGGATTCCAGAGGCTACTTACACTTGTAAACAATAGCACATTTTGTTTATTTGCAAATTCCTATGACATCACATACCCTCCCAAAATACACTGATATTATATTTTACCATATACTTTTTGATGTGTAACTTACTTTTCTTAAGAATAGTAAGAAATGCATGGTTAAACTGCAATATTTCACCACTTGATTTTTTTAATCACTCATAAAATGTCCTCAGACTTCCTGGCAGATATCACTGAAATAAGTGTCTTGACATCAGTTTTTGTCACAAAGACATTTTTTTGGCAAGAGTTGATAATTTAATACGATAATACTAAAAACAGGCATTAAGAAATACAATGTGTTGACTTCAGGATGAACACATTTCATTTTACCTATGTATTTTTTTCCACATTACTGTAATTATTTATACATTATTATTTCTTCCCACATTACTAATTGCTAATTTTCACTGAATATTCAGTAAATATTACAGTAAAACTTTTTTTAGCCAATCACAATCATTCTCTTTTGTGTTCAGGTTTGCCGATATCGGATTGGCTGATGCATCTTTAGAGGACGGGGTTTTGAAAGGCTACATACGTACAGCAATTTATTCCTGTGATTTCAAAGCTGAATTTTTAGCACCATTACTCCAGTCACATGATCCTTCAGAAATCATTCTCATTTTCTGATTTGCTGCTCAAAAAACATTTATTATTATTATGTTGAAAACGAAAGTAGAATTAAAGTAGAAAGTAGGAAAAAAAGTAGAATTTTTTCAGGTTTCGTTGATGAATAGAAAGTTCAGAAGAACAGCATTTATCTAAAATATAAATCTTTTGTAACATTATATATGTCTTTATCATCACTTTTGATCAATTTAAAGCATCCTTGCTAAATAAAACTATTAATTTCTATAATATCTTTTCCCCAAAAAATTATACTGACTCCAAGCTTTTGAATGGTATAGTGTATGATGTTACATAAGCTTTTTATTTCAGATAAATGCTGATCTTAAGATCTTTCTATTCATCAAAGAATCCTGAAAAAAATGTTCTCAAGTGTTTTAAATCTTGATAATAATAATAACAAAATGTTTCTTGGACAGCAAATCAGCATATTAGAATGATTTCTGAAGGATCATGTGACACTGAAGACTGGAGTAATGATGCTGAAAATTCAGCTTTGATCACAGGAATAAATTACATTTTAAAATATATTCAAATAGAAAGCAGTTATTTTAAATAGTAAAAATATTTCAGAATTTTACTGTTTCTGCTGTACTCTGGATCAAATAAATGCAGGCTTGGTATGCAGAAGAGACTTCTTTAAAACATTAAAAATCTTACTGTTCAAAAACTTTTGACTGGTAGTGTCTCTGTGATTTTTTCACAGTCAAAGTTTTTATGTTACACTCTTAAAATAAAAGTTCCAAAAATCTTGGACAAGAAGAACACTTCAATCATCTCAAGAACCTTTTATGGAATGGAAAGATTCCATTGATGTTAAAGGTTCTTTATGGAACCATCGATGCCAGTAAAGAACCTTTTTTAAGAGTGCATATGCCTACAGCCGGAATCTTGAATCACTCACCACAAATTTGAGCACTAGAGAACAGAGGCTCTTTTCTACACACACAAACACACCTGTGGTCGTGACCCCAGAAAACACCCAGCACTGGCCGTATTTGACGGGCGTTCCTCCTTCTTTGTGGTACTGCCTAAGGATTTCAACACTTCCACTCCAGGCTGTGGGAGATGTCCCACCCACATAATTCCCAGACCAGTTTCCCTCCAGAACGCCACGGTCATCTGGGGAATTGATCTAGAACACACAATAAGATAAATCCAATAAGGGTTTCTGAGGTCAGGACAGGTAAAGAGTCTCTTTACTAGATCTCACTACACTCACCATGGCAGAAATAACTCGGACCACATTGACAGGGTCTCCTCTACCTGAGGGAGGAACCTCGCTATTATCCAGGACAAACAGACAGGCCTCCAGAATTCCTTCATCAAACTGGGTGAGAAAGAGAGAGAGAGAGACAATGAAGTGAAATCTCAAGTCTAAACAGGGTCCAGAATTAACATTTGCCAAAACTGGCTTTGTTAAGCAAACAAATTCTGGTTGCCACATATTTCTGCTATTTTGTAAGCACAGTAATCACATGTTTTTTTCCAAGCCAGTCTACAATTACGCTATAATTGATGTCAGATTTACCGTAAATGCCACACAAAAACAAAATGAACTGTGGTTTGGTGCTTTATAAGATGCATTTTCCTGTCTATGTGGGCAGTTCTTGTGAGAAAGAAAAAGTCTTTTATTCTGATCTCCGCACCTGGCCAAAGTTCCACGTACGAGCTCCGATCTGCAACTCAGTGCCATAGTAGATTCTTCCAGTGTCATTTAAGACGTACTCCTTCAGCTCCTTCTCACTCTCCATGTACACCGTGTCATCTGAAGAGAGAGAGAGAGAGAGAGAGAGTCATAAGGGAGCATGAACACAGTTCCAGGATTTGATACGGTGGTTTGGGTCATTTTGACGTCATCAACATGAGCCACCACAGGCCGTCTGGAATCTGTTTGTTCTGTTTCCATGCAACGTTCTCTGTTCTGCACATGGGCGGTGGTCTGAACAAGAGGGAGGTTCAGTGCAATCAAACGGGAAAGGGAAAAAAAAAGAAACTATAAAGTAACGGAAATGACTGGAGGAGATACTAGAGGACTGAAGAGATTGTGAAATGAGCGGAAAAATGACTCAGGCATGCTAGGGAAAGTGTAATGGAAAGAGGCCAGACAGAGTGAAGCAATGAGACAAAAAAAACACAGCAGGCTCAGACATTCTATAGTTTATGTTAGGGACTTTATACTGATATACTGATAAGACAGTACTTCTTTTTTTATGTAAATAATATTAGCTGCCCTTTAACACAAATAAAATGAAATATTAAAAATGTAAACTTAAACTTAAAAAAAATTAAAATTTGAAATGTTGCCAAGGCAACTAACCAAAATAAAAAGTTTAGAACACTGAAAAAAATTGGTGTACAAAGTTTCACTTTGAAATTGCTAGTAAATTTTTAAAAAGAATTACAAATAAAATGACACACTAATTTAAACTGTTTATTTAAAAATAGAAAAAAATATTTTCTTGTAAAACAATCTTTGTTCTTGCAATAACCTTTGTTTTAGCTATTAATATTTCATAAATCAAACAAAATATAAATATTAGATCAAAAAAATTAACTTAAAAACAAACATGTTTATTGGAAACATTTTTCTTGGGAACAGTTTTTTAATAGTCACTTAATTCATTAATAGCTTTTAGCTTATTAGTCGTTTGTAAAATAACCTTAATTAATAAAAGCTAGTTCCTAATGACACTATCCTCCAAGAAGTGACTTTTGGATTAAAAACTGAATAAACATGAGTAAATTTTAGTGACAGATTAGATAAAGTTACAGAAATTAGTCAACAGTATGATCCCTGTTGACAAAAACAGCATATGCTGGTTAGGTATGTTTAAGACATATGGTTTTAGGTATGTTTTGTAGCATGGAAGCTGGTTTGAGCTGGTTAAAAGATGGTTATGTGCTGGTCCTAAACTGGTTCTTAACAACTAGCTCCTGCTCAGGACCAGCTCATAACCAGTTTATAACCAGCTCAAACCAGCTTCCATCTTAAACCAGCTCAGGACCAACTAAGGACCATCTTAAACCAGCTCAAACCAGCTATCACACTTCAAAACATACCTAACCAGCATATACTGTTTTTTTTTTAACAGGGATTATATCAAATTGACAACAGATGGTTATAAAAATTAATTATAATATAATTATTAAATAATTAACAATTTGACACCCAATGAGCAATTGTTAACTTTACCTGTTTATTTGCATCCTCTTAGGTATCCTCTAAATTTTATTGCCCTTGAGTATTTAATCAAGTTATGTCAAGTTAAAGTCAGCAACACCCTGTTATTAAAACTCTTCCTTGAATTAAAACACAACCAAGCAGGGTTACAGAGTTTACAATGTTCTGCAGAACAGGTATGGCCCAGCAGCTTTCAACAAAAGCACAGAGCATAAAAATGTACTGTTATACAACAGTCTGAAAGAAAGCAGTAAAGAATGACAGGAAGAGGCCTGGAGTGAAAGAGGGGCCAAAAAGGAAAGAAAGAGAGCGGGAGAGGGAAGATATATTTGACATGTGAATCGCCAGATGAGGTGGAGCTGTAAAAGAAGCGATTACAGTGTTTGGAGTGAAGGGTAATTTGGCACACCTCTTTCTCTTTCCTTACAAAACATCTCTGGCATTCAGTGCAGAAATGAGAGCCTGAACCACCCAAGAAAACTAGCTGAATCTTAATATTTGTTTCACCTTTTCATCATTTAACACAGAATCTAAAATAAACATAAAAAGGTATGTTCTTTTGTTATTACTATATGCATTGAATAAGTTCTCATTTTAACATTATTTAGTTTTATTTTCATTAACATTTATGTTTGAATTTTATTTTTATATTTTATATTTATTATGTTTTATCTAGTTGATGATTCTTATCAAATACAGCACTTACTTTAATGAATCTACAGCACTAAACAGTGATCAGTATAGTACAGACTCTTGAGAGACAAAAAGAATCAAAACCATACAGCACAACCAGTGTAGAACAATTTGTGAAGAAATTATTCGAATGAGCCAGTTCTTTATAAGAGAATAAAATACATTCAACACAAACAGTGTAGAACGATTCCTGAACAAATGACTCAAATTAGTCAGTTCTTTATAAGAGAATCAAAAATATACAACACAACCAGTGCAGAACGATTCACAAATGAATGACTGGAATGAGTCGGTTCTTCAGAAGAGAATTAAAACTACACAGCACAACCAGTGTAGAGCAATTCCTGAGTGAATAACTCAAATAAGCTGGTACTTTTTAATAATCCAAAACACAAACAGCATGACCGAATCTGATATTTAAATGAAAACTAACTCTTTTGAGCTGTTTTTATTTTTTTATATGAATCCAAAAAAACTGCACAAATGAATCTGATTTTCAAATGACAAATATGAGCCAGCTCCTTTAAATAAAACAAAACTGCACAACCAGTATAGTCAGATTCTTAAACAAATGACTCATATGAACAGATTCTTTACAATAAAATCAGTCCAACTGACTGCTGAATGAATGACTGTTTTGAGTTATTAGTGAATCAAACCACATACAGCTTGACACTTGACAAGTTACTCACTGGTTAATCAAATAACATTTTGTAGTTAGAGGTTAGTCAGTTTTGTATTATTTTATATGTATGTATATGTATAGGTATATGTATAAATCAATGTATCAACACTTTTCATTAAATATATTGTTATGTAGTTAAACAACTTCTTATTGGGTTGCATTTATGCATTTATGCATTTATATCTATTATCTGTGTGTATATCTTTTATCAAAACAGTCATTTGGCAAAGAAAAAAAAAAAGGTTATTACAGGCTATAACAACAATCATCTAATCTTGTATTTCAAAAACAATCATAAGGAAAGCACCTCAAGCATTACAAAAACTGACTGATGCTTGACAGAGATGATGTACTGTAAATCTACATCTCTTGTAAGGACAAGATTAGTTGAGTTATAACCAGTAATTGCAGTAAATCCAAAGCAGCTGTTAATCAAACCTGCTGGAACACAAATGGATTGCAGGATTATGTTAATTCCTCCTGAAGACTGACGTAAGTCACTGGGCTGCAAATGGAAACTTGCACCTTCATGTTATATTGCGTTTAACAGTTGCCTGTGCAATATTTTAGCCTAAATATACCAGTGTTTCCCAGGCATGCTTCAGTGGAGGTGTGCGTTGGCTTCTCGTCAATAAATGAGTTTGGTTAAAAGAAAGGTGAGTAGTCATTTTTCTAAACAAGCTTGATTGCATGCCTCACTGCATGTGGCACATCACAATTCACAAATATGTTGCTTTCTCGGTATTGATGCAACAATCAACTATGCACTTTGCACTTTACTTGAATTTGTAGATTTCAACTACAGATTTCTTTAATCATTAAATCCTTTGCAGTAAATGGGTGCCGTCAGAATGAGAGTGCAAACAGCAGATATTTTAGCTGAAAGCAATAGGTTGAAATTAAAAACATCACTTCAGAAGATGTTAATTGATGCACTGGAGTGGTGTGGATTACTTGTGAATCATTGTGACATTTTTATCAGCTGTTTGGACTCTGACGGCACCCATTCGCTGCTGAGAATCTGTTGCTGAGAAAGTGATGTAATGCTACATTTCTCCAAATCTGTTTTGATGAAGAAACAACTAATTTGCATCTTGAATAGCCTGAGGGTGATTCCTTTTTAGCATATTTTAATTTTTGGGTGAACTATTTCTTTACATACGCTGGAACTCTATTAGTCTTACCTTCACACCAGGGATTGAAGAGCATGTAGATGTCTTTGTTGGGGTCATGCGTGGTAGTTTCACCCGTCTTATGACACTGCGTTGTAATGGTCAGCTTGTACTTTCCGATAATTGCTTTGACGGGGGAGTTGATGGACAGCCTGATCCGATTGACATTCTGCCCCACGATTTTGGCCTCCCAGCAGTCGTCTTGGAGCTCGTCCACCAACGGGATGATGATGTGAGTCTTCTTTGACACCTGCGGGAGCGGCCCTGAATGACGACATGATACATATGGTTTAAGGAGAGGCTCAACTGGCCTTTAGAATAGTGTGATGAATTCGGTTTCAATTCCTGGTAAGTTATTACACAAGGGAGGAATCAATTGCAAACACAACTATGCTGAAATTAGGGTTATTACATATCACTAAAACTAAAAAACAGTAAAGTTAACTTAAATAAAATATTTAAAAACTTACACTTATTTTCATAAAAATTACAAAAACACAACAAAACTACTAAAACTAAAAACCTGGTTAAAATACTGAGTCATGCACACAAAGGAGTTCATATTACTCTAAAACTCACATATATGAAACCTGTTCCTTCCTCTTTCAATTCTTTTTATTAATAGCTAAAAAAGTCAGATGTGAAACATGGAAATAGCTAAGAAAATTAGTACGCATGACTTCAGCGGAAAAGAAAAGTCAAGTTACTTTTTGATGAAACGCTACTTTCATGATCCAATAAATTCCTGGTTTTTGTTTTAAATGTTTTAATCTGAAATCAGCAAATAAGATGCCATGTTAATCTAACCACTTCATTTAGTTTGAACAGTTGGGTTATCTTGTTATCAGTGTGCAATGGTTTGTATTGCTTCAAAAATGTATGCCTTCTTATCTTTCACTCCCTCATTTCCTCTCTCCGCGCCAGAGGTGAGATGTATCACTAGGCGCGGTTTGAGAAAAATTTCAAATGTGCGTTTTCACCCTTATCAGAGATGAATAACAGGCTTTGATGAGCACTCCTGTCATGTTTGGCAATATTTCTAAAACACAGTTACAGTAGAAAGAAAGACAGCATTTTAAATAACATATATTAGGTTTGTTCATGAGCATACATGTGTATAGGGGGCCTGGGGCTAGTTGTCACACTTAGTTGTTGCTCTGGTGAATATCTCTCATGTTCTGAATGTCGAATACCTTGAGGTTTTAACAACAGCTTTTCGAATATTTATAAATATACAGTTTATTAAACACTGGTTGACACTAAAGTGGGGCATTTTGTCACAATATATGGGGTATGTTGTCACAAAAGAAACTAGCTGTTGATTGACATATGAAATACAATGTTTATTAAATATGAAACACATTTATTTGAAATAGGAATTTTTAATGTTACATTCTTTTCTATTCTAATATTTACAATATAAACTATTTAAGATGGCATTTCAGCAACATTTAAACAATAAATTTAGCAAAAATGGAAAAAGTAACACATGCATTCCCACACTTTCTGAACACTGTTTTTCCCCCTTGCAAAGCCAAAGACTTCCATCTATAATAATAATAATAATAATAATAATAATAAATAATGAAATAAGAATTTAAATAAAAAATAAAACAAAATTTAAATATACACAAATATATTATGATTTAAAAAAAAGATACATTTATTTGTGGCTCTGGACCACAAAATTAGTCATAAGTGTCAATTTTTCAAAATTGAGATTTACATGCAAAAAAAAAAACAAAAAAATATTCACCTTTAATGTTGTCCACATGAAGTTCTTAGCAATGCATATTACTAATCAAAAATTAAGTTTTGATATATTTATGGTAGGAAATTTACAAAATATCTTCATCCTAATGATGAAGATTTATCCTAATGATTTTTGGCATAAAAGAAAAATCAATAATTTTGACTCATACGATGTATTGTTGGCTATTGCTGCAAATATAAATACAGTCACATTTATTTAAACAACTGAAAAAGAAAGGTCATGAAGATTTAGTGATCAGAAAGTGTAGAAATGCTTTCAAACCTTTTTCATTAATTATTTTACTTTATGTTGCTGAAATTCCATCTTATATTGTAAATATAAGAACAGAATATAAAATAAAACAATATAAAATTAACATATTTCAGATTTAATTTTTCCAAATAAGTTTTGTCCCATTGTGACAACTTGCCCCATTTTGTGTCAACCAGTGTTCAATAAACTTTGGATTTTTTTCCTATGCTATGCTAGTGAAAATACCAGTGAATACTAATACTGTTCAATATTAACATACAAAATAAAAAGATCAGATAAAAGCATGCATTTGTGTAATTGGACCTACTAACTGAAATGCTACACCACGCTCACCTGTCTTTAGTTCCAGGTGAAGTTTATCTGTGTTTGGGTTGAAAGGTCGTGAGAAGTCGAGCTCCATTTGGAAAGTCTGGCCTCTGCGGATGATGAGCTGGTCGCTGAAGTATTGATCCGTGTGATGCTCCTCCTTGTTCCGATCAGATTTCTGGCTGAGCAGATTCACAGAACGCACTGCCAGAGTCAACTCTAATAAGAAAAGATGGAGAGAAGAACAAAAAAACTGAGTTTGAGTCTTCAAATATCATGTCAACAATCAGTCTGCATGAGACTGAGCTCTTTACCATCCAGTTCTGTATCTCCGGTGGGGGTCAGAGGAGACGTGGGGCCTTCGTTCTCTCCGTTTCTAGCAACCACACCATCCGTGTCACTGGTCACATCATTCGAACTGTTCTGTCGCCGGAAGCAGCACGGACAAGCTCTTCGAAGCCAACGGCGGCATCCGCTCTCTTTCTTTGTTTTGGACTCGGTGTTTCTCTCTGGGACGGCATCGCCATTACTGGCAGAAACACCGTGGAAACGGCCGACAGAGGAGTTATCTCGGATTGACAGTCTTTCACCTGGCATCCTGGAAAACATCATACAAAATTATTAGATGAAAAATGGTGTACAACCTTGGAATCAGCAGACAATATTTGTTGAACAATGCATTTGTTGATAATGATTAATAGGTGAAGTGAATGCAAAGAGAATGAATGCAAATGAGATCTTAAGAATCAAGAGTGATAGTCATAGCCTTAAATAACAAAAACAAGTTATATACAGATATGGGCGTAGCTTAAAGAAACTAAGGTGTGATATTTTTTTTTGACTGTGGTTAACAAGGCCCTTTGCCTTGTTTCTGTTCTCT
The DNA here is from genome assembly GCA_012976165.1 of Labeo catla. NCBI lineage: Eukaryota > Metazoa > Chordata > Actinopteri > Cypriniformes > Cyprinidae > Labeo > Labeo catla. The sequence goes on along the minus strand of VONZ01000365.1, from coordinate 502,448 downwards.
AGCAATGCATATGTGACTAATTAGCACTTTTTGAAAATTAAACAGACTTTACAGCTTGCACAAAAAAAAAAAAAAAACACACGCATGCATTCAGTATGAATCACACATAAAAGCATAATGCAATAATTCCAGTCAAACCTAAATACAAATTAATCAGCATACTGATTTTATTAAAATAATAACTCATTAAATGCATACCATAATAAAAGTTATTTATTCTATATTTTCTCATTCATCAAGACATTGTTTGCCCAAACTAAATATGTTTTACTCAATATTGGTTTAATAAAATGCTAAATAAATGGTAACTGGATGCAACTTAAGGAATTACCAATTAACTTCTCCAAATTACCATTGGAGAAATTAAGCATTGCATAGTGTATATGGTTTCCCCATACTATTTTGTAAGAACATTTGCCGAATATTTATTTTTTCACCCTAGTAAAAAAAAGTAATAGATTTAAAATGCAGTTATTTTATACTAAGTATAGTTCAAGTCTATTAACATATTTACTGACATATAGCTCAAGACTTACTGATATTAAAAAAAAGGTAATTAAACTTCATTTGGAGTACTACTTGTGTACATAAAGCCCAAAATATGTTTTAATGTGACTGCTGATGAGGGTTGTACGATCTTTAAATAATATCGGTTATTTAATGTGTACTTAAAGTATACTTGCAATAGTTCCACTTCAGCACAATTAAATATGCTTAAGTATATCTTTAGCTGGATTTCAGCACTACTTCCGCACATTTAAAGTGCATCAAGTATAAAATTAGTTGTTCCAATTTAGCAGACTTCAAATATACCAGTTTCGTATACTAAAAGTACAATTGCAGGGTATTTTTAAGAAGTACATACTATGTACATGTATTTGTAATATACTTAGCATGAAATAAATGTATATTAAAAACATTTTAGTATATATTTATTTTTCACCAGGGAAGGAACATTACAAAAACACGGTTTCAGCTAGAAAAGATGCATTTACATAGATGTTAAATTACATGGTAGTTTGCATCTCCACGAACTAGAAAGGCTTTAAGAAATTTTAATAAATTAAACTAAACATCTAAGAGAAAATAATATAGCAGCATTAGCATAAATATTATTAAAATAATCACTATTAAAACAATTCATAATGTTCATAAACAATTCATAATGGAGGACAATAAAAAATACAGAATATGTTGTGTTATAAAAACATTTTAACTGATTTTTGCTTGATTGGCCAAGACATTTTATAGGAAAGAGCATTGCAGAAGTATATTTAGAAGTTATAAATAAATAATACACATATGTGACCCTGGACCACAAAACCATAAGGGTCTATTTTTTGAAATTGAGATTTATACATCATCTGAAAGCTAAATAAATAAGCTTTCCACTGGTGTATGTTTGTTGTTTGTTAGGACAAAACAAGATTTGGCCGAGATACAACTATTTGAAAGAAATCTAAGGGTGCAAAAAAAATCAAAATATTGAGAAAAATTGCCTTTAAAGTTGTCCAAATAAAGTTCTTAGCAATGCATATTACTAATAAAAAATTAGGTTTTGATATATTTATGGTAGAAAATTTACAAACTATCTTCATGTAACATGATCTTTACTTAATATTCTAATGATTTTTGGCATAAAAGAAAAATCAATAATTTTGACCCATACACTTTATTTTTGGTTATTGCTACAAATATACCCATGCTACTTATGACTGGTTTTGTTGTCCAGTGTCACATATATTAATTATATTAGCATTTCAGGAAAAAAAATACCTTGTAGGACTTACTTGATACTTGGTTGCGACTACATAGAAAATAAGGAACTTTCGCTCGGCCAGTAATAGTTTAAGAAATTTTTACTTAGTCAGACCTTACTTGGCAATACAGTGATTTTACTCAAGGTTACATAATCAAAAATTCAGCAACATGAAAGTCAAAAGGAAAAGGAAAAGTCCCCATACATCTGCAATTCTAAGTAATTGCCTGGTCATAAGCCATAAACTTAAGCATGCTGTTTAAACATACAGGAATTCCACTGACAGATGTGACTCAGATGGCCATGAAAATATTATTCACAAATGATCAGTGATCACTAGCGCTTTTTGGTACAGAAAAGATTAAATCAAAATGCTGATGTTGCATGTGGATTCGTTCCCCGTGACGCTGAATAAACACTGAAAATGAGAACCATGTGTTTGCTCCAAACGGCCTTGTGCTCTCCTCCATCTCTTCAACATGTTTTTTCTTGTGTTTTCTCAAGACGTTTCTCACAATCACCAAATTCCAAACTCTCAACAACCAGCTGCCCGCATTTTTGAGACTAGCTGCTTCCATGTTGACATGAAGCAGACACGCAGTACTTTCTCAAGTGTTTCTCCTCAACAGAAATTAGATTAAACGAACAGCAAATTGAGACATAAGCATTGTTCTCGTTAGACCCCAATAAACACATTTTAAAACTCTGAAGACAAGTGAGATCTCAAACAGTTCTCAGATTTGCAATCCAAATTTACAGATTTCAACATGAACTCAAACAGACCAAATTATCTGACATTCATTTCATAGCTTTGCTCTTACTGTATGACAAATATTGACTTTCTTTTTTGATTACTCCTAATAAATGGATGTGATACTTTAACCAAACTTTTCTAAGTTAGAGCATGTTTAAGTCTCTTTAGCTATAAAGAGGCACGTTGTTGATCTGTTAACCTCTTATATTGTAAGCAATTTTAGCCATTTTGCTGACTTCCATCTGATTTAGCCACTGAATTAGACCACTTTTAAACATATCCACTGTTTCATGACTGCATGTTTGGCTGTATTTACTTTTTAGTTAAAAAATGACCAAAGGTTTACCGGTACAACACAGTCAAACACACATACATCTGCTCATAAGTTTACAGCTGTATATGTGAACATGATCAGACCAAGAATGTGTGCTATGCAGCTCTGGATGACTGTTAGTCACTGAAGACCGCAGACTGTGAATACTACATGAATACTACAGTTACGGGACAGATCAGACCAGACGACAAATGTGAATGCAAATAACATCTGCTTTGACATGTTTTATCCAATTAAAAAATATGGATTCATGATGAGGTAAAATTGATGTCATTAAATCTTTTAACAAAGCCTGATGAGTTGTTCCAGTTTAAAGATTCTCTTATGAGCAAACACTCAGTCAAAGACTGTGTTGAAGCAATTCTCTTTGTTCAACCAATGAGCCACCCAGTTTCCTAAACACAAGACTCATGAGGTCACAACCTCTACGGCCCTGCAGGCACAAACTGAGTCAGTAATGAGAGGTTTAGAACTGTACAGGAATGAGAAATCACTAATTTAATGTCTTAATTGTTTCTTTTAGACAGAAAAAAGACTTTTGCTTTTGCTTTCATGTGCCTCGTCCATATTAACTATAACATACCAAATAAAAACAAAAGTCTGATGGTTTAGCATTAAGAAATTAAGCCATAAATAATAGCACTGTCATATGTGAGCCTGGACCACAAAACCAGTAGCACTGGTATATTTGTAGCAATAGCCAACAATACATTGTATGGGTGAAAATGATCGATTTTTCAAAAAATCATTAGGATATTAAGTAAAGATCATGTTCAATTAAGAAATTTTGTACATTTCCTACTGTAAATATATAAAAACTTAATTTTCGATAAGTAATATGCATTGCTAAGAACTTGATTTGGACAACTTAAAAAGGTAATTTTCTCAATATTTTGATTTTTTTTTTTTTTGCACCCTCAGATTCCTGCTTTTTAAATAGACCAAATATTGTCCTATTCTAACAAACCATACATCAGTGGAAAGCTTATTTATTTATTTAGCTTTCAAATAATGTATATATCTCAATTTTAAAAAATTGACCCTTATGGTTTTGTGGTCCAGGGTCACATTTTACAGTTGTAATGGAAAGCAAAATTTTATTTCCTAAATACTCATTTTTTCATTTTACAGTGGTGATTATTTCTTTCATTATATTATATTATTATTTTATATTTTTATACTCATTTATACTTTTATATTAGTTTTGTTATTAAGTACTAGTAGTAATAATAACTGAAATATTACAATTTATTTATTTCTTTTATACATTTACATTATAATATTTACAATACTTTATCATGACTCATATTATTATTTTTATTGTTGTTGTAATTATATAAACAATGATACATACACACAACATTTTGGCCAAATTGTGCAGCTCTAAACTGTTTACAAAAAAAAAAAAAGACAGAAAAAAAAATACTATCTCAGCCTTCCCGCTTCAAAATTTCAAGTTTAATTTTTTTTTCCAGTTTACAAACAGGCACAGCAACCCTGGATTTTAAATCACATTTTAAGTCACATTTTTTTATTTGAAATGAAAACATTTATGAGAAACTCTTAACAATCTTAACAATGTTTCCGTTTAACTGAAACTCAAGTCTATTAAAAAGCAACCTCAAAGCATTTAATTTTTTCACTGAGTGTCTTGTATCATGAGACACCGCAGGGATTTATGGATATTTAGAATGAATCCTTCAAGTATACATAGACAGCTATGATCAGAATGCTAGAATGCCTGACCTTAACGCCTCCAAATGTCCAAGCCGCAGCCTTTCTTACATCTGCTCACGCTAAATCATGACTCACCGTGACCTATGACCCCAACATACTAATATGAGTTTTCCAAAGATAAAACTAGCATTTATCTATATATACAGATGCTATACTACCATTCAAAACCTTAAGGATAGTTACATAGAATGATTTCTGAAGAATCATGTGTCACTGAAGACTGGAGTAATGATGATGAAAATTCAGCTTTGCATCACATAAATAAATTGCATTTTGAAATATATCCACATAGAAAACAGTTAATTTAAACTGTGATAATATTTCACATTTGCATTTTTGATCAAACAAATGCAGTCTTGGTAGAGACATTTAAAAAAAATCCTACTTTGAGAAGTTTGGGATTAGTACACGTCCACTTTTGCAACTCTGAGTATGAGGTGTAAGGTCTCCAGCACTTGGTCTAAAGCCAAAGACTGAGCAAGCAGCTGGCAAATATGTGCACATGAGAGGGGCAGCTACTGATCTACTCGACCAAGCTGTATTTAGATTTAAAGTGACAGATCGCCCAAAAACAAGTTTTACTCTCATATGCCCCAAACCTCTTTTTTCTTTCGTAAAGCAAAAAAAGATGCTATACAGAAAGCTGAGTGCACAAGAAGTGTGTGATCATGTGGGATCTCAGAAGGCACCAAATTATTTAAATTCCACCACAAGGTGTAATTTGGTGTGACCACCGCCCACTCGGTTTATATGAAAACGTCCCATACAGTTGCATAATAAGCTGGAACCATAGCAACACAATCCAAATAAGCAGCTCAATGCATACTTGTGACACCTGAAAGAGTCATGATGTGACATGTGCATTTCGTCATTTCTATGATGCAAAACATGAAAAATAAGAATGACTGATTGGAAAAATAACATGACTTTACATGCTGTTCTTACATCAACGCAAATAGATATTTCAGATAAATTAGTTCACCACGTTCGACTTGAGCAAGCAGAAGGAGCCACCTAGAAACCACTTTGAACAGCCCAAAACATACTGTAGATTGACTTTATTTGCACCACTGTGATTCACATGGTTGTGTTAATCCGTTTGTGTATGTGCTGATTTTGGCAGTCAAAGCCAGATTGTTCAAATCAAATGCAAACGGGCAGGAATAGGCAGATCAGACTCAATACAAACCTGCAGGTAGTCAAATTTTTATAATGCCCATATAAAGACTGAAGGCACAGGGAACACACGCATCTTAAAGGAAAATGTCATCACTTTCTCTGTTTATTCAATAAAGTTAGCATTTCTTTATTTGTGTTCCACACAAAGTAAGCCATACACGTTTGAAACGCTATGAAGGTGAGTAAACGATGACAGAATGTTCATCTCTTTTTGACAAATGCTAAAGACATGAAAAATATTCACGTTTACAGAAGTCGAGGAGTCATGAGGAAACAAGCACATGATAATCACCCTGACCAGTTAAGTGGAATAGATAAAATCCTTGTTTGACTCACACAGATGGCTAGCAAAAACATTAAGATGCAGTAGACCCAAGAAATTGGATTGTGATATTAGTAAATAAAACAGAAACATGTAAAATAGCAGGATATGCTATGAAATGTTTACAAGCTCTCTCATTCGCTACTTATATATATTAACTATGTAAAGAAGTTTTCATTTAGTTCCCCACCCTTCTAAATCAAGCACAGCTGGCATTCATAAGCAAAAACATCTGGAAACATGCAAGTTAGTACTGTTTCCAGTTTTAACTGTGCTTCTTGCTAAAACTTAAGAGATGCATGTACCATAGATTCAAAAAAGCATTGCTTCGGTCTAAATATTCTATGCAACTTATATGCTTAAGGCATAATGAACAAATAGGCTACATTAGTAAAGAATAGCTGTGGTTTCTATCTGTGGTTTTACTTTCTCGGAGTTCACACATCAGTCATCCAAACGGAAATACAGAAATAGTCTACTTTATAAATATCAACACAGAGAAGCCGTTATAGTCTGTATAATGACGCTAATATTATCTTTAGAACCTTACAAACTTGGAAGAACATCTGCGTGTTTAATGTTACGTACCCTGAAAAGCAAAGTGTAGCTTCTCTCCACAGATCAAACAGCACGACTGCATGACAGTAAGTCAGTGACACACGAAAGAATAAAAAGTTTAGACTTACTTTTCTTCACGGGATTCCAATAGTGTTCTTTAAATATATAGGAGTCAAGAATGCAATACGCGTCAACACTCTTAAGCCAGTCAAATCGACACTGACCAAATTTCGCACACTCCAGAGCTAATAACAACACCCCCCGCCCCACAAAGCACACACCCCCTTAATCTCTTCCAATGGCTAAATCTTATGGTCAGTGTCACAACTTGACTTACACTTTATTAATGATCGAATATTTAAATATTAATAGTTAATAAATATATACCCAAATTAAAAGTCGATTTGTAGTTTTATGTGAGCTATGAATGGAAATGTTAAACATTTAATGTGATTGTTTATTGTTCACACCTACTGTACAGTTACTAGCCTTGATATTTAACTTTCTAAATAGTTCTTGATGTTTCTAACATTATAAATTCTCCATAAATTCATAGAGAAAAAAGACTGGGTTATTTTACCACAGCAGTCATTTCATTTTTAACCCTAAGAATAGTTTAGGGGAAGTGAAACTGCAAGCCATACACCACTTTGCGTTTTAAATTTACTAGGCAAACACTATTACATTTGGCTTTATTTAAGATACCTAAATCTTCCTTAAAAGGACGTTCACCCATAAATGAAAATTCAATGTTAATTTACTCACCCTCAGGTCATCAAAGATGTAGGTGATTGTTTTCTTTAGTAGAATATTAAAGATTTTTAGCTGAAACCGTGTGATTCATACAGCTGAAGTTAGCGGCTAAAGGTACGTTTTTCAAAAAAATAAAAATAAAAAAAATAATAAAAAAAAAAAACAGCAGGAACACAGAATTAATACCCGTGACTCCTAACGATATTTTGAGGTCTTACGAAGTAGAATTGTTGGTCTGTGTACAAAACTGAACATTTTACGTGGTATTTACATCATTACCTGTAATCCGAGCCTCCTGACAAACGATTCAGAGTGATGGTTCACGAATGAATCATTCGCTAATGAACCGGTTCACCAAAATCGGAATGAATCATTTGAAACAGTTTGCGGTTCCAGCAGAATCAGGGTAAATCCGTGTATCATTCGTCCAGTCGTTTTTTGATTTAATATTGAAAGAAGAAACATGAGGAAACGGCTTCTTTTTCGTTTTTTCGTTTTTTCCAGAAAAACGAAAAACAAGAATTCAGCTTGATTTTTCGTTTTTCGTTCAGGGGTGGAAAAATGAATAAACAGCTTGAATATGCGATTTCTACACGTGGGCGGAACGAAACGCCCCTTTCTGCTGATTGGTCAGCCGAAGATCAAACCATGCCCCCGTCAGTTCTTCTGCAGTTTCGCGCAGAATAATAGTCCTCCGCTACTGCAGTTGAACGCATAATTAACGCGTTTATTGCAACTACATTTAATCTTTTTATCATCAATCAACCACACTAACGAATAGCTCGACACAACCCGTACCGGGGCAGAGCCTAGACAGGGCTTTCTTCTGAGTGCTCTTCTCAAAGTACTAGGGGATGCGCAAAATAATTTGCTATAGCCTTCCGTATTTTCTGGACTGTAAGTCACGTTTTTATCATGAAACATGTTGTGATTTATTCCAAAGTAATTTATATAATGGATTTAACGTCAAATAATCTGGAGACTGTTCAAAGTAGACGCGTCAGTTGTGTTATGGATCACAGAAAGATGTTCAAGGAGACGAAAGCAGAGCATTCTGTTATTTTCTGTATTTTTCAAAGGGATGAATTTTGCACTCATTTTGATTTTACGCAAATAAAAATACTTTTTTTTCCATTTCGAATGATGTCTTATCTGTATGACTGTAAATGCTGCTGAGGAAAGAAACTCAAGTGATGGCGCTGGCGCCTCGCGCTTTTAGACAATCAGTGCACTGTTAATGATCAAAGTAAAACACCGTCAGCCAAACATATTAAAAGTTATTAAGCTTACTTAAATGTGTCTGTTGTACGATAGCCTGTGGGCTAAAGGTATAATCACTTGTATAGCTGCTTACTGTTATTTTACTTGCATATTATTGGGACCCGACTGAAGAAGCCTTCTTTACAAAAATATTTTAGCAGGTAAATCGCAAACAGGCTATAGAAACTTTGGACTGAATAAGAGATGCAAGTTCAATGTATGTTAAAATATGTTTATATATATATATATAAAGTGAGGAGAAGTACATATTAATGTTTATGTGTACGACAGCTCGGAGAGGACGCACAACGACTTGAATCTCTGAATTTAGTTGGCAGAGAAAATGAATTGATACCCAATATTAATTAAATAAACTCAGCAAAAACAAAGATATGACTGCTGTGTATTTAAACCTCACTACTGGTCTGCACTTAACAGGGCGCGTTAATCTGCTTGGAGTTTATTTAACCCATTGCAACTTATTGGAACTGTATGAACTATAGGTTAGGCCTACTCACCTTGTTATTATCTGATTTATTTATCGATCTATTTGTTTATTTATTTATTTGTTTATTTATGGAAATAACTAAATAAATAAAGAACTACATAACTAAATAAATAAATAAATGCCATGCTTGCACTTTTAATGGCAGAGAATCATGACTAAGCGTAAGTAAATTTATGTCTACTCAGAAGAAAGCCCTGTCTAGGCTCTGCCCCGGTACGGGTTGTGTCGAGCCATCATTAGTGTGGTTGTTTGATGAAAAAAATGTAGTTTTAATAAACGCCTTAATTATGTGTTCAACTGCAGCAGCGGAGGACTATTATTCTTCGGGAAACTTCGGAAGAACTGACGGGGGCATGGTTTGATCTTCGGCTGACCAATCAGTAGAAACGGGGCGTTTCGTCAAAAAATCAAAAAACGAATGGACGAATGATACACGGATTAGGGTATCTTCCGTCCATTCGTTTTTTGATTTAATATTGAAAGAAGAAACATGAGAAAACGCCTCCTTTTTCGTTTTTTCATTCTTTCCAGAAAAACGAAAAACAAGAATTCAGCTTGATTTTTCGTTTTTCGTTCAGGGGTGGAAAAATGAAAAAACAGCTTAAATACTCGATTTCTACAAGTGGGCGAAACGAAACGCCCCTTTCTACCGATTGGTCAGCCGAAGATCAAACCACGCCCCCCTCAGTTCTTCCGCAGTTTCGCGCAGAATAATAATCCTCCAGCTGCTGCAGTTGAACGGATAATTAACGCGTTTATTGCAAATACATTTAATCTTTTTTGCTCACGAAACAACCACACTGACGAATGGCTCGACACAACCCCTACCGGGGCAGAGCCTAGACAGGGCTTTCTTCTGTGTGCCATTCTCAAAGTGCCACGTTTTTTTTATCATGAAACATGCTGTGACTTATTCCAAAGTAACTTTCGAATGATGTCCTGCTCCTATCTGTATGATTGTAAATGACAGAGTGAGTTGTTTTCGCTGCTGAGGAAAGAAGTTCCAATGATGGCGCTGGCGCCTTGCGCACTCACACAACGTACCAATGCACTGTTCATTATCAAAGTAAAGCACCGTCAACCAAACATATAAGAAGTTATTACGCTTAATTAAATGTGTCTGTTGTACAATAGCCTATAGGCAAAATGTAACTTGTATAGTTGCTTACTGTTATTTTGCTTGCATATTGGGACCCGATTGAAGAAGCCTTCTTTACAAAAATATTTTAGCAGGTAAATCGCAAAGAGGCTGTGGAAACTTTGGAATTAAATAAATGCCTTTCTGCGTTTAAAATAAATGTTGTTTATAACGGCACTATTTTTAAATAGGCTAGCATATTTTTATTTTACATGGCTACTTATATTTTTTTATTCTTGTTTGTTTTCTGAATATCATTCATTTAAGGATTTGAAGTGAAGTGAGGTGAAGTAAATGTTAATAGTGTTTATGTGCACAACGACTTGCTCGGGTTGTCAAATAGTCAGAATGACAGTTCTTGTGCAAACGTTAGGCTTACACCAGAGTCAATGCCTTTTCTTTCCTTTTTGTATTAGTGTTTAAAATATTTAATGTACAACTAATCTAATTATTTGTATCTTATTTTTTTTTTTAACTTATTTGGCGACCAGGGTAGGCTGCCATCAAAAGGACAGCCATCAAACCCTGCCAACTAATGCAAAGCGTAAGTAAATTTATGTCTGCATAGAAGAAAGCCCAGTCCAGGCTCTGACCCGGTACGGGTAGTGTCGAGCCATCGTTAGTGTGGTTGTTTCGTGAGAAAAAGATTAAATGAAGTTACAATAAACGCGTTAATTATCCTTTCAACTGCAGCAGCGGAGGATTATTATTCTGCGCGAAACTGCGGAAGAACTGACGGGGGTGTGGTTTGATCTTCGGCTGACCAATCGGTAGAAAGGGGCGTTTCGTTTCGCCCACTTGGAGAAATCGAGTATTTAAGCTGTTTATTCATTTTTCCACCCCTGAACGAAAAACGAATAATCAAGCTGAATTCTTGTTTTTCGTTTTTCTGGAAAGAATGAAAAAAACGAAAAAGGAGCCGTTTTCTCATGTTTCTTCTTTCAATATTAAATCAAAAAACGAATGGACGGAAGATACCCTGATTCAGCAGAACAGATCTACAATTACTTGATCAAAACATACTTTCGGACGCCTGAGGGTCAAAATGAGCCAAAATATGATATGATCTTATGATGCTGTTTTTGCCAACTCGTTGAGCGGCGTTCCAGTCACTGAACTGAGGAAACGGTCCCGGTGATATGCGCATGCGTGATCAGAATAGTTGAATGAGGGGGCAAAACGAAATTATTTTTTTATTTATTTTTTTTAATCAGTTTATATGTTTTAGACATGTAAAACATCTACGTTTAATAACATCATTATTGGGTAATACGTTTTAATAATATACTTTTATACCTTAAGTTATTATGTAATTACGTAAACGAACTAGTGAATTGAATCATTTCAAACGAACTGTCCAAAAGAGCCAGTTCGCGGAAAAGAATCGGATTTTCCCAGTTGTCTGAGGCTCTGGATTACAGGTAACCTAATAATTTTATGAATAATGTTAAGTTTCTTGCATAGACCGATTGTTTCACTTCATAAGACATCAACGTGTCATCAAGAGCCACGTGTATTAATTTTATGTTTCTTTTTATGCGTTTTTATTCTCAGATATGGGCAGCCATTGATTTACGAAGGACCACGGTTTCAGCTAAATGTCTTCATTACTGTTCGACTCATGAAACTCACCTATATCTTGTATGGCCTGATGGTGTAAATGGAGTAAATTAACAGTGTTAATTAAAAGTACCACCACAGCACTGTGTTAAGTAGTAAGAACAAGCAGTGTGTTTTGCATTGTCAAATTATTGTAATTCAGCAAGAATGTAAAACCACAATCAGGGTTAAACACTATCAGAAGCAGTTTAGTCAAGCTTATACATCATAAAATCAAATTTTAATCTATTAATATGAAACACAACATCAAAAAAAAAAAGAATTTTTTAGCTGATTTTTGGCTTTTATTGTTTTTTAAGGTTGTTTGTAATGTGCTCGGATCCAACTAATGCGAAAGGTGAAAAGTCAGAGAAAGTTCATAAGGTCAGTGGTAACCTTGACTAAATGTGGTTTTCAGTAAATCCATTGCATAGGAAGAGAAGTTACCACAGTTACTCAGAAAAGTTACCACAGTTCACAGTTACACAAGTGACTCAGTGCATAATTGATTATCACTTATTCTTACATGGATTTTATATAATGAGAATAATCTTTATATTTGACCATTGCCATGTGTGATTTTCTGACACCGTTGTACTAGTTTCATGTTTCTCATACTAATTGTATTACTCTTTCATTCTTCTTATAAGTAATATATCTTACATGATACATGATGATCACCCCTATACAGGATATATCTTGCAATTTATGACCTAAAAGGAAAGCAAATGATGTATAGTTTTGACGCAGCTGTAGTTTTTGCAACTATTCTCTGTCAAATTGGAGAAGCGCAGGAAGTGAGTGAGAAGAGTAACGACACTCCTGTACAAAGCAAACTTTCCACTACTTACTGATTCATGTATTTCATAATTTATAGAACAGAGGCTTTGACCGTAAAAAAAAAATCAGTTATGACTTCATAGAGACCGTAGTGTAAAATAAGCAGTCACACCAAAATGTGTCATCTGGATGAAGTATTTAAAGGTGTGTCTTTTCGTTCTTATCTGAACAAAAATCTATTGAGATAAAGGTGTAAGCTAAACTACCAAGGGTGGGGTTTGGGTGGTTGTCATCATGACAAAAGCCCAAATTCTCCAGGAGAAACACTGAACTTAAATATGAAGTGCCCTCTAGAGGCGTGAGACATTTACTGCTCTCACCGTCTCTTTTTGGGTTCAGGACTAGTGATCTACTATTACTAGATCTGCAGTATATACTGTTTACATAATGTGAATTTTATGTTAGCATAGAATGACCTACAGTATGCGCCAGAAGTGTTGCTTGAAGACACAGGTGAAATGATAAACAGCTGTAGCAAAATCATGTCCTTAATGCAGCATTTTGTTCATGCAAATTGTTTAGCTTTAATATGAAAAAAGGGCCCATTAAAAGATATATAAAGAACCTTTTTAGAATGGAAAGATTACAATGATGTTAAAGACTTTTTATGGAACCATCAATGTCAATAAAGAACCTTTATTTTTTAGAGTGTAAATCGACAAAACAGTATTGCATACTACCATACTAATCTTAGACTTGAAGATACAGGTGAAATTGTAAACAATGATATTTATCAGCAGTCTTAACACAACATTTTGTTCATGCAAATTGTTTATGAATATGAACGAATACAGATATGAAAAAAGTGCCCATACAGAATCACCAACAATCAAGTTGCATGATGTTTAACACCCTATAATTCAACATTTGCCTATAACTGGTCTTGCATTAGTAAATAATTCTGCTAACACATATACAGTATGTGTGACATGCACTTAAATGCCACCAGTTTGGGTCATTTTTCCCTTTAAGAGTTGATATGCATTGAGCTGTATGGGTTTAAATGGGTGCATGGGTGTTGCACAGGTCCATCTGACAGCACGTGGCTTTAATATAGGGGCTGGTCTGAAGAATCATGCAGTCTGACATGCCAATGCACCTCCGGAAGTAAGAATCTAGAGGAATAGATAAGAATATGAAAGTAAATCAGTGTTTTTGTTCATCTTGACATGTTTTTCTCTGTAGAAGTCTTTCTATACAATATATATTTAATCTATTCCTCATTAAACTCACAAGGATAGCTGGTGAATCTGGCAGCTACACAGGTGTCTTTTTTATAGCCACACGTCTCCACAGTGGTGGTACACCTTCCACCAGGGGTGTAGGGGACACAGTTGTGACATTTCAGGGCAGATCCTATAACATCGTTAATCTGATTATTAAAAATATACTGTATATGACACTTTAAATGACAGATTATTGTTTTGCACAATCAGACTCTTTAGGTACTGTAAGACACCATAAACCTACCATTCACCAACAGCAGGGTGAGAACGAAAGCCAGCAACAGAACCTTCATCGTCCTGTTGAATAAAGTGGAAAACTAATCAACTGACTAGGCTATGAGATGAAACAATATATCATGTCACAATATGTTGCAGTACAAAAATGCAACAATATGTATTGTATGGTGTATAATTCACCCAAAATGAATGTAGACATTTAATTTAGCATCAAATATAGTAAACCCAGAAGGTTACATGTTAACTATTATTATTATTAAATAAAAAATGAAATACATTATTTAATAACATAGAATATTTAAACATTCTATAGTCAGGAACAAAGTGCAAGTATATGAGTCTATATTTTTTATTTGTTTGTTTGTTTGTTTCAAATTGCAGTGCTTAGACTAAAAAAAATATAAACAAAACAAGATAATATTTTTAAAAATGTATGTTTTGTTATTATTAAATTTATTATTATATATTGACTAAAAATATATTTTTATCTGTACTTTTTTACATTTTAATCATTTATTTTAATTATAATGTATTGATATAACCCACATTTATGTTTAATTTATTGATTTTAAAGGATGATTCTCACAACTGCACTGCAATAAAATATTTTTACATTTATTCCATTATAGTTAATGTTAATTAGTCATCTAAATATGTCACAATACAAAATTATTTTGATTAAAAGATGAGAAATTACCTGCACCTTAACAGTTTTCTCAGAATTATTGTTAAATTATCTTTCAATGCCTTATTCTAGATGAATCAGAGAACAATATGAGTTTAGATCCTAAGAGTTTGTGCTTTCAAAGAGAAAACACTGTTAATTTGTACTTCAGTGTCTGAAACTCATTTTATTTTCTGACAGTTCTCCTATTATTAAGTGCTAACTTAATCTTATAATATACTTAATGCAGTGTAATCTAACAAAAAAGTTGCATAATGTTTGTAAACGTACCTTGACTTTGAAGCAGAGCTGAGCTGAAGTGAGTTCATGCACTCGTGTGTCTGTCTCTTATATACTGTGATGTTGCCTGTAAACTTTGTTCCTGTAAACTTGGAATCTGTGTCAAGAATTTGGAAATTCCGTGTTGGATTTTGGCCAAAGCAACTTGAACCACAACACAAGTATTTGTTCGCCGTGTGCTCTTGTCATAAGTTTCAGATGATAAGTGCTCCTTTTATTGGTTAACTGGATCATGAGGTTGTGTAACATTTTTGGTTTGTTCCGTTCTGGTCTTTTCCAGTTTAGCAACAAAGATACATTGTTTTCTGTTACCTTGTTTGATGTTCTTGCACAGACCTTACTGGAATAGATAAATGTTGTTGTGCTTGAGCAGTTATTCACTCTTACATGGTCTAAAGCAAAATATGTCCAAACCATTGGCTTTGTATTAAAATGTAGAGAATATTTACATTTGAACAAAATATATAAGTTAATTTACAAATCTACATTTTAATATAATATAAAAAATATATATAAAAAATATTTAGGCCCAATACTTCAATTGCATATAATATTTCCATCCATTTTTATTACTTACACAAATAATAAACTCCATATATAAATGTAAAAAAATGTAAGTAATTAGATTTATGTAGTACCAATAAATCTATTTTGTTTTAATGCATAAGAAATAAAGATCTTTTCTTTAACAACACCAGCCGAAGGGATTCTTCTCCAGTTCTCCACACATTTCAGCTCTCCTTTTTAACTCCAGACAATTCCTCTTTTTTAAATTTAAGTAGATTGTTTTCTGGAATTAGTATGTATTGTTTATGTTGGCCTTGACCCCTCCTAATTTTTTGTTGTGTTAATATATCTCATTGTGTTTTGCGTCTATAATGGTGTTGTGTCAGTAGAAGGGATCTTAATTTTTTCATGAAGAAAACAAACATGTAATGCCAGCTAATGGATTTATTGGATTACTGGTTCATCTGGCTGTTTAACATTTTTGTTTTGTTCTGTTCTGGTCTGTTCCAGTTTAGTAACAGAGATACATTGTTTTCTGTTATTTTGTTTAACGTCCTTCCGCAAACCTGACTGGAAAAGAGAGCTCTACATTTAGCTCTTCATTTGATAAAATGTAGCCCTGAAGATATTTTACATGTTTTTTAGAATAATTTTGTGGTACATGAGCAGATACTCAAAAGATGCCCAAACCAGGGCCTTTGCATTAAAATGTAGGGAATATAAATGAATTTACAAATGTACATTTTTATATAAGTTGGATATAGTGCAACATTTACTTTTGGCCCATGGCCCTTTGTAGTAAAAAGTTTGGACTCCTTTGGTCTAAACCATTCAGTCTCTATTAGATGTCCAGAACAGATATTTGCACATTGCACACAATATACAGAGTGCAAAAATAGACACATTTTTTGCCATTCACTTAAACATGCAACATAATGACAATGCAATGCAACAGTGTAGCATGCAGCTCTTAGAAATGTTTGTTTACATTGCATAGCGTGTACAGTTTCACTGATTGTACTTTTTATACGTTTTTTAATTTAGTTGTCAGTATACAGTAATTTTGACAGTGTAGTGAACAGTTGAGGTGAGAGAGACACCAGGTGGTCTGGACTGAAAAACTAGATGTTTGTGACAACAGACAGTTCAGACTGAACAGACAGCATCACTAAAATGGCCAAACAATTTGCATTGTTCCATGATGCAAAGCAAAATAATGAGTTGCCTAAATAGAAAAAAACAGATACATTTTAAATGCAAGCTTTATTCAGAGGCGTAGTAAAACTGGCAAAGTCAGGACGCCAGCAAACAAGGTAAAAAACACAGGCAAGGCAGGACTAGGCAGAGAATAAGGTAATGTAACAAGGGAAAATGCTCAGTAATGTCCGCAATGTTAAAACAATACTTCACAATGGGAGTATTAGAGAGTACAGCTTAAATAGTCCACCTGATTGGAAATGTGTGTGTCTGTAAATTAATTCCTAGGCAGAGAGGGGCAAAAGAGAGTTCGGGACAAAGTGGCAAGAGTCAGGGTTGAAGCGCCCTCTGGTGGAGCTTATGGGCACTCCAGCTGGAGATCGTGATTGATATTGTAAACATGAAAGATTTTTTCTTCTATGTTCTGACTTGACAAATTCGATTGTTAGTCTGGTTTGTTGCGTCACACTGTTTAGGACCTTGGTACACTGCACAATGTAGCATGGAAATTATGTCACTTTTATTTGTTTGCATGAGTGACAAAATAAGCATATTATCATCCGGTGTCACTGCAAAAATGCTTTCCATCTGAAGTAAATCAGTTGTTGCGTAGTCTAAGAGTTATCACTCTTGCAAAATCACATCTGCTAACCTGAAACAGAGCAATAACAAGGTGGCCACCCTAGACCGGGGTGTTGCACAGGTCTGTCTGACAGCATGTGACTATAACATTGGAGGTGGACTGAAGAATCATGCAGTCTGTCATGCTAATGCACCTCCGGAAGTAAGAAACTAGAGGAATGGAAAAGAATATAAAAGTAAATAAACAAGTGTCATTGTGAATGCGTTTCTATAACGTGAGCATTTTTGATAAGGAGCTTACAGGGATAGGTGGTGAATCTGGCAGATACACAGGTGTCTTTTTTATAGCCACATGTCTCCTGAGTGGTCACACAACTTCCTCCAGAGATGCCAGGGACGCAGTTATAACATTTTAGGCCGAAGCCTACAACAGTTATTAGGCTGATTAAACAACATCTGATTATGATCTATTGATTTTATGACTCTTGTCAGACACTTTAGCTAAGGATTCTGATCTAAAATGGTTCAGAAATAGCAGATTGGCTTTGAACATACAAACCTACCATTCCCCAACATCAGGGTGAAAACAAGAGCCAGCAGCAGAAACTTTATCATCCTGTTAAAAGTAGAATAAAGTAGAAGCCTAATTAACTGACTAATCTTTAACAGTATGTCATTTCACAATATATTACAATTTAAAAATACATAGTATAGTATTATCACTATGAAATGTTGTGTTATCATAGTATATGGTTTGCCTAAAATTAAAGTTTAGAGAGATTTAATTTAGACAAAAATGTAGTAATGTTGCATCAAGTATGGTGAACCCAGAAGGTCACATGTTTGAGATTCCATGTTTTATAAATTATTAAATTAAAATTAAAATTAAAATACATTATTTTATAAAATAGAATATTTAAAACATTTTAAAACCTTAGAACCGGTCTGGATCATATTTGTATGATTATTTTATAAATTATTTTATTTTTATATTAATTATTATTATGAATATTCAATCATTTTGTATAATTTTGATGATAAAGTATATAGTAGCCTACATATTATTTAATAGTATAATATACATTTTTAAATATTAAATTATTAAATTAAATAAATACATTAAATTTACTTTTACATTACATTTACATTAAATTTAAACTATTGCAATTAGGGTTTTTTTTTTTTTGTTGTTAATTGTTTTTATAATTCAGAGAATGTAAGAAATATTGTTACATTTTCATCATTGTCACAATGCAAAATGCACAGTTATTTTGACTTTGAGGTAAGAAATTACCTGCACTTTAACAATTTTCTCAGAATTATTGCTAAATTATCTTTCCATACCTTATTATTTTAGACAAACTACAGAACAATAGGAGTTTAGATCCCAAACGTTTGTGCTTTCGAAGAGAAAACAGTGTTAATTTGTACTTCAGTGTCTGAAACTCATTTTATTTTCATACAATCACACAAAAACTGTCAAATTAATCTAAACTGAATTTAACTCCATGCAGTCTAATCTAACCAATAGTTGCGTAATGCTCTTTAAACGTACCTTGACTTGAAGCAGAGCTGAGAAGAAGTTGGTTCATACGCACATGTGTCTGTCCCTTATATACTGTGACACTACCTGTACATTTCCAGGAGTCTTACAAACATACACAGTGTCTCTTGTCTTATCTAATGTGTTTGTGCAAAGTTTAACAAGTTTCTGGCCACATTTGAAATGGGTGACGCTACTGACATTTCCAAAGAAGTTGAAGTTAATATGCTAGCAAACTGCAGTTTTTTAAGTATATACAGTACATTTGATGTATGGACAGAGTAAGAACATAAGTTAAATGTTTAAATTTCCCCACCCGTGTCAAAAAGAAACCTACTGTACGCCCTTGGGTACATATGATAACATGTTAATGTTTCATAGGTGATGTGTTGTGCAAGAGTAGATGTTCATTCTCACTAGGAAACATTTCTCAGTAGGTCACTTTTTCGAAACTCCTCACACAGTGAGCATAACAGCCATCTATATATAGTATGTGGGTTAAGCTGGAGCGTTTTCCTTTGCTTTGATACGCAAAAACAAATCCCGCACTACCACTGCGGGATTTGTTCTTGTTGTTCAGTTTTAACCATTTTGGTCTTGGACTCTTACCACCTGCCGATTGCCATCAAGTGTGCAGAATTTAATTGTTAATTGACCCCATTGCTTTGACACAAAATGTATTAATTTTCAAATTATATGAAGGATTATCCCATGTCAACTCAATCAGTGGTCCTCAACTAAAAAAAACTGATTCTGATACATAAATGTAGAAGAAAACCAAACTATTAAATGCCATGCATGAATTTCACCTGAGATTTGGAGCTAAATTACAGGGTAAAAGAGAAAGATGGATGCGTCATGTTATTTTCACACAGAGATTGGTGGATCTCTTAATAAAATCTTACAATCTTGCATTATAGACCTTTTTCCTGAATAAATGGTGATCGCCGCCATTACGAATTGTAGCATCCAATTGGATGCTCTTCTGTTCCATTCTCCAAAGGAGCCTATTCAAATAGCACCCATCTGTTTTCAGTGTAGCTAATGTTGGCAGCTTTGTGTCATCTACACACTCATTAAACTTTGAGGAGTGAGGCACTGACAGACGACGGCTCAAGAAAAACGTCTATGATAATGGTGACACTTTTTGCATTTCCCCAAAGTTTGCATGCCTGTAACTCAAGAAGTATTAACTGTATATTTTATATTCTGTTTCTTGACCAGCTTTTCTTGCCGTATCCTTATTTTTCAAGCCCTAAATTGTACATTTTCAGTGGGCCACTTTCCATACAGATGATAGTTTTTCTTTCAAAGAGGAATGTTTGAGGAACAAATAATGTTGAAATTTGAAATGTATCTTGTTTTCCACTATCAAAACAATAGTAATGAACTTTCCTGTTTGAGTGCTAAAAATGTTCTTTCTCCAAAGTATTAAACTCAAGACATATTTAAGATATATCAATAGCCTTTTAGATTCTGGTTCTTAAGAAACTTTTATTTGGATATCTTCATTTTTAAGGCCATATATGGTTTAATCCCAAAGATATGGGGACCTCAGTGTGGCTCCATGCAAAGTTGAATCCTTTTCAGTGGTCGAACACTGTAGGTCACTTTGCATACAGCTGATATGTATTTAACAGGGAATGTCTGAAGAACAAATAACAACTAGAAATGTACCTGTAAACAATAAGATCAATATCTTAACTTTTGAGATTCTATGCATTGTTATTAATAGGGAAATGACCATTTAGCTGATGAAATAACTTTGTTTGAATTTCAGAAAAGTATCTATTCAAACTCTTGCATTTTAATTATTTATGTTTATATTTATACAAGAGGTTGCACTAGAATTTGACATTGTCATCAGGGTCGTAAAAAAATTTAGGCTATTATTACCCGTCATTTTAATTTTCATATTTTAATAATAATGTAAGATACACACGGAAAAAAAATGGTGCTTCAGCGGTTCTTCAGTGGTTCTTTGGTGTGATTGTGGTGCTATATAGCACCGTTAATGTATAAAGAACCAGTCAAGCCCCTGTCTGGTTCTTCAGCGGTTCTTCAGTGGTTCTTTGGGGTCGTTAAGGTGCTATATAGCACCACTGCCATACAAAGAACCTGTTAAGCCTCTGAATAAGGATCTCTAACTCTCTCTTAAACTCTTCAGTTGGGCAAAGGATTAAAAACAACATTAACACAGTGTATTTCCTGAAGATCTTTTTGCCCCTAAGACCTCCATAAGGAAATATTTCCCACATAAGACCTTTTGACCTTAGAAAAGCATAAAAGTGATTCAAGACATTTTGCCATTGTAATAAATATATTATTATAGTAATACGAGCCCCTATGATTGTTTCTACTGAGCACCATTTTTGTTGAAGTAATAAAATGCTATACACAGCAAAATCCCCAGTGTTAATTTAACACTCTGAGTGTGGACACATATAAACACTGAAGCAGTGTTAAAGTTAACGAGATAATTAGGTGATTAACAAAGTGATGATTGATCATTATTGAAGACACCTGATGTTAATAAGCAGAATCACCAAAGGAGAAAACCAAAATTTTTAAGCAACCATTATAGTGGTCAGTGTTTGCATTAGTTGGGCTCTTGACCCTTAAATCATCAATATTAGGTCTTGTTTGGCTGCAATTACTGAGTTATAACAGCCAGACAAGCAAAGAGCAAAAGTCAATAAGATGGCATTGACTGTGCTTGACTTAATCATCATATAGTGACTTGAGTATTTGACATAGAATTTTCTTACAGATTACAAAAAAAAACTGTGAACAAAAGATCAATCAGTTTTGCCATAATCAGACAGATGATGAAAAAAAGTTTATCTTAATTTAGACACACAGACATGAAGAATCAGTGTGAGAATCACAACAACGGTGACCATCAAAAAGCGTGTTGTAGCCAATCAGAACTCATCCATGACTCCCATCATGCATTGCGGCATGAATAAATTATGAAAGTTCAGAGTTGATCTGTTTATCTGAATATGCCGTTTGTCCTTCATGGGCTGGTTCTTGATGTCTACGTGTGCCTAGGTGAAATACTTTTTTAAACAGGTTGTAATAAAAATCTTTTCATCTTCTGTGGATTGTCAAGGCTATTACAATAAGCAAAAAAAAAAAAACAAAACCTAACTTAGAGACTAGACTCTAGGTGATTTACGTCAAACAATGAATATGTTAAAACATTATCACCTGATGACTTAAACAAAATTTAATATTAAAGATTTAAGGGTCAAGAGCCCAACTAATGCAAACATTGACCACTATAATGGTTGCTTAAAAATGTTGGTTTTCTCCTTTGGTGATTCTGCTTATTAACATCAGGTGTCTTCAATAATGATCAATCATCACTTTGTTAATCACCTAATTATCTCATTAACTGTGTATGGTACATCTGACGGTTCTACATAGAACCATTTGACAAATGTGCCATATAGCACCTTTTAAAATAGGTGCTATATAGCACTAAAAGTGGTTCCTCTATGATTACGAGCCAAAGAACCACTTTTAGTGCTATATAGCACCATTTGTTTTTAGAGTGTAGGGCTGGGTTAAAAAAAATCAATTTCTTGATTTTGATAGATTTTCATTTTAATAAACCAATATCGACTGTTAAATACCAATCAATGTTTTGGTTTATGCTGTTTTCAGTTGCTGAATGAACAGTAGATGTGCACCTATGCTTTGTTACTTTTGATATGTAACAGTCTCAAATTGCTGTCGAAGTGGGTACTTGCTACTCGCCTGTCCGTAATCAAATGCATAGCATAAGATTCATGACAGTTTCATTTTTTTTCTGGATCCCGTGCTCTGCTGCCACCGTGGAGCGCAGCCACCACCAACTGGACAGGGGTGGGAATTACAGCTACAATTTACAATAGATCACCCTCAGTGTAATCTCTCAAAGTGACAGACGACCTTCAGATCAGTTAACACAACCTACATATATATAAATACATATAGAAATTGTGCACATATGTCACAAATATTCAGTAATTCATCTGTGGCAAATGCTAAAATAAATCACAAACATCAGTAACTCATATTATAAATATTTTTTATTGTTGAACAATACAATTACAAGTAAAAGAGATGGTAAAGCATCTTTAAACATCTGTATTATTGACATGAAATATAAAACATGAAAGGTTTGTGAGCAGTGTTATGTTGTGAGTTGACAGAAGTCAGTCTAAATGATGACGTTATTGCAGAGATCCAACTGGCAGCATTTCACTTTCATGGCGGTGTTTCTCTGGAGAAAGAGACACTCTGTCATACTGCTGCACCTCCGAAAGCCCATGACTAGAAGAAGAGAAATCAAAGCATATTTGATGTTTATGCACATCGTGATTTTATCTAATCACAAATAGAACATTTATCTGCCTTTAGTGTAATGCAAAGAATAACATGACCGATGCTTTAATTTGGTAGTGTCCTTGTGTTATTTAAGTTTACTTATATATATTTTTTTATTAATAGTTTGAATTATTATTGTATATTTAAATTTTTGAGGTACTTTTGAATTAAATCGTTAAATGTAACATTTTGAAGTTAAATTTTTAGAATAAAATTATGCATTTATATCTGTGTATAGTGTGAAGCTGACAGGAAGGTTACACTCACAAGGAGGGAAGTTGAATCTGGCCGCTATACAGGCGTCTTTTCCAAAGCCACAGGTCTCTTGAGTTAGTGTGCAGCGCGTTCCACCATTAGGAACACAGTGGTTGCATTTCAGTGCATATCCTGCAACACAAAGAAAAGTATAAAATGTGTGTATATATATATATATATATATATATATTTGACATATTAAAAAAAAAAAACAAATAAAAATGACAAAAACATACAACAAATTTACAAAGAATGTAAATATATAAAAATATATAAAATATATTATTATACTAAAATTATTATAATAGTCTCTCAGTGTTACCAAAATAACATTTTGAATCAACTCACCATAGTTCAACACCAGAACCAGAGGCGTACCTACATGAAGTGGGGGCCCTAGGCAAAATTAATCAGTGAGGCCCTTCTAAAAGACTTTTTTTGTTTTTTTGTTAATGCATCTTTGTTGCTTAGTGATATAATTATACAACATATGAAATGTGGACAAAACACATCTAATAGCATGTAATGCACAAAACCTGTGCAATCAAATCTATAGAATTGTCTTCTTTTCTGGAATTATTGTTGCCAGAAGCCCATCAACCACTGGACTTCCATGACTGACTGATGAAATAACACAGAGAGTACCTTTCGATTTTAAAGAAATTGCGGATCCATCCTTGTTAGCATTTTCAAGCTGATATTGGTCAGTGAATTCTCGTTTTTTATTTTATTATTTTGCGTAATAGTTATTTGAATTACATGCTAAATAGGTACTTATTGAACTTTTTTATATCAGCATGTGAATGAGTTGCGGTGAAGCTCATGAAAAGAATGTTTTGTTTAACAGTGTATTGGCAGTCTGTGCGATTCTCTTCGCGAAACACAAACTCTATCTTTTGTGGAGCCTAATGAATTCAAACACAATATCGAACAGAGAATATATATATATATATTTTTTTTTCATTTTTAATCAATTATTATCAATTACAAAAGGCTGTAAAAATGGGAATGTTAAAATATTTAAGACACAGTTGTTGCATGACAACCTAGCCCATTATTATTTGCTCATGGAAACAATGACGAATAAAATGTGTTATATTTGGCTAGTGGAATAGAGTGTGGGCAGAAACATAAATTGGTGCCTACAGTATATGCTTACAGTTGTCCTGTTTCCTCTTTTATTCCTCTTTTTTTCACTTCAGGCTGCCTGTCAGATTTGTCCACTTCATTATGTTTAACGTGCGTGTTTATGCATGTCTACAAATCTTTTCAGTTCATTCCTAAATTGTGCAAACTCATCTTCCATAGGAATGGATTAAAAATGCTTGTGTCCCGCGTTCTGCTCCACTCCAGATCATGCATTTCTTTAATCTACAGCATCGCGAGGATGCGCTGCACCTGTTTGAAAAAGGCGGCCGAGGCACAAAAAGCGTAATCAGTGTAATGAAAGAGAGGGCCTCATGGCGGGGATAGAGAGGTGTCGCTGCGTGGTATAGCAATTTAATTTCTGTTTATTTAAATGGTCATCGGGGGCCCCCTTAAAATGCGGGGCCCCAGGCATTTGCCTGCCTTGCCTGCCCCATTGCTACGCCTCTGACCAGAACTAGAGCAAAGACCACCAGCAACGTCTTCATTATTCTGCTGATTACAGCTGAAAATATTAATAATAATTAATAATCATTAACAAGAGTGGGAAAACCAAAAAACTGAATGTAATTTGGAAACAAACTAATCTATTAATATCTGATCAGTGCATGTCTGTTACTTCACTAAGCAATTAAACTTACATTTTCACCAGACAAATCATAAAACAGGCACAAAATCCCAAAAATAAGCTATAATTCTTGTTAAAATGCTTTACAAAGTCAAATTGTACTGATTCAAAAATTACACTTTAAATCTGTGCAGTTTAGTGTTAAACTGATCTATAAGGCTATAAAACTAGAAGCACAGAAACCGCAGTTACCTTACCTCACAATATGTGATGATGTAGCAGGCCTTATTGAGTGTATTGTAAGTTCATAAGCACCTGTGTGTGCCTCTTATATACTTGTCATGTACTCAGGAGTTAATCACTCCCAGTAATTCAGGAATTCCCAAAGTGTTTGAAACCTGTTCATTATGTTAAAATTAGGACACAACATTTGCCCAACTGTGTTTGGTCATTGTTTATTTCAGATCATCAGTACTGATCATATCATGTGCTTGTGCAAGATCCTGTTCTGTACTCTTCTACTACAATTAACCACTTGTTTTTAATATGGAATAAGTCCATTAAGGAAGTTTTATTAAATATCTACGTTCGGGAATCGAACTAAACTATTATGGTTGTGTTTTCCCCTTTCTCAACAACGCATTCTCATGCTGACAAGTTCAGTGTTGTTTTTTCCAACACTTCAGGTTTAGTAAAGATTCTTCCTTTTGTAAATTTAATGGTGAAACAATTTTCATGAAGAAAATACTAAATTTCTCAAATAATTGCAGACAGATAGAAAAGCGTTTAATAAAATGTGATTTTTTTTTTTTTTCTTGTAAAACTGTCACGTGCTAATGACCAGACAGGTGTACAATCAGGGAAGTGCAGTGCAGGGAAGGGAAAACAGCGACCTCAGGTGGCTGAGGGAAGCCCCACAGCCCAGATCATGACAAAAACATACTCCAGTAATATTGTTTTATGTACAACTTTTTTACAGTGTAAGGCAAAAAACATTTTTGGGTATATTGGTTGGTTTAGGAGGTTCTTTGTAGAATAAAAAAGGTTGTCGTTTCATTATGTTCTTCATTTTTTATGAAACGTCAAAATGTTCTTCATGACATCAGGCTGTAAAAAACTTAATTGGAACAAATGATCTATCCAGGATCATGACAGTGAAACTATTTTTTATTTATTTTATTTATATATAATTTTATTTAAAAAAAAACGAATATATATACATATATATATATTAAACAGTGTTTCAACTGGTGAGTCATATGAGAAGATGACAGACAGTTTACCGTCACTTTGGTAGGGAGCAGCTGTTGGTGAACAAATGACGAATGTTTTCTTTGAGTATGTGGATTGACAGGAAAGTTCAACATTGTGTAAAACAAAGTTGAGGAACACAAGAGCCCCAGGGCTCTGAGACTAAGAGATGCTGTATATGATATGTCTGTAAGAGGTTTGTTGATGTATAGTTATGGGATATTAACCACTTTTGCTGGTTGTTCAGAGTCTGAATCTGTTCAACATTTACTGCATAAATGTTCCAGTAAGCGTGAGTTGATTTTGGGTCCAAGGTTCATGTGTACACAAGGCTTTAATGTCTGTTTAATTTAGCTTTGCTCATGGTTTATTTAACTGGCTGATAAGATGAAATGAAAGATTTCAGTTATTTGATCTAGCAGTGATTAAAAAGGTTCATCAGATCCATACGGCAGTCTATTAGCAGTTGTGGTTTTCACTGTATTTCATTTGCTGGGTTTTGAGACTGAAAGCCATTTGATTAATTGATTTTTCTTGGTATTTTTATCTTGTTTTCCATTACAAATAGCTAAAAATGCATAAATCAGAATACATTTGTTTGAAAAGCAAAATGGCTTGAAAATATATTAAGTCTTGTTTTCTGAGAGAAAGAAAATTCTAAATGTTATGCTTTTAATCTTGTTTTTCCTTTGAATTATGTTTTTTCTTTAGTGTTATTGACTTATTTCTCTTGCGTTAAGCATTTTATTTTATATCTTAAGTCATTTTTAGTTCTCTAGTAAATGTATATTGTTGTAAGGATGTTTAGATATTTGCAGATATTTGGGAAAAACAAGACATTTTATATATATATATATATATATATACCCATTCTTGTCTTAGGACAACTTTGATTAACTTTTTTGATTCACTTCATGTTGACTACATATATATACATATATATATATATATGTATATATATATATATGTATGTATGTATGTATGTATATATATATATATATATATATATCAAATGCATGAGTCAGAACAGCAACAAACATCTGATTTTGACATCATGGAAAATTATAACTTTTGCACCATCTCACCTCTGAAATCGGTGTTTCGAAAATGTTTATATATTACAGTATTTGTATCTATATTATTTAATATTTTTGTTATTTTGTTATTTATATTCATTTTTATATTTATATTTTTATATTTATTTGAGATATACAGTAACATCTAACTTTTTTTCTTATTATTATTTCTGGTCTTTTTAACCCTACAGTATTTTATTATTATTACTCTATTGGTATGCAAATTATATGCAGTAATAATATTGCAATATTTTGTATGAACGAGAATGTAAATGTTTGTATGATTAAAAAAAAGTAAATAACATAATCAACAAAGATGCTAGCATACTTCATTTAATTTAATAACAACCACCTTGAAACATACTGTTTTTGTAACATTGCACAAATAAGAATTTTAATGTGGAAATATTGTCTTTTTATATGAAGAGTTTAGATGCAAAACCAGCTAAATCCATCTGACATCTTTCTTTACAAAATGCATTTTTATCAGGCTCAGATGTATAGGTTTCTATGTAAGTACCGGTACTTCTGATTGGGCTGAGGCTGGTATTTTAGCGAGTTTGAAGAAAAAGTATTTGATGGATGTATAATGTGTGTCAAGAGCATTCACTCAGTATCATTATCTCATTTTTGACCGAGATGGCTTTTAGCTGGTTTTGCATCTGAACTCTTCATATATATTCAACCAAAAACATGCATAAACATATGTAACTTGATTCATATATACTGTATTTTATTGAAAGCTGTTTTCTAAATCATGCTGATATATAGCAGCAGCAGCAGATCGGATCAGTCAAAGGTGTTGCAGAAGTCCTTCTGACAGCACTTGATGTTGATGTAAGCGTTCTGTTTCACCATCTCACAGCCTGACATGGACATGCACTTCTGGTAATGACTGTCTGTTTCAAACAAAACCACAAGACATTTAATCATTTTTGCAAATTGTAAATGTCATGTCATTGAAATGAGCAGATCTTAGATGCTGTCTGAATGGTTTCGGTGGGCTTCATCACTCACATGGGCTTCTGCGGAACTTGGCAGCAGCACATGCATCTTTGTCCGGTGGGCAGGTTACGGTGGTGATCTTGCAGGCCCCTCCTGCTTTTTCTGGCACGCAGTGAAGGCAGTCCAGGGCCGAGCCTTAAACACACGGGACAATATTTGAATTCACACTTCCTGTTTGTGCAGATACACTCTTGCATGAACACAAAGCTTACAACACATGTACATAAACCTTATATGTACAAAAGCGTTTGAGCTTGTGGTTTGGACTTTTTTTTCTTGCTCTCTGCAAGCAAAACCTGCACACACACCACATTTTTCTTATTTTCTTTCTGTGCATGTTGTTGCTCATGTATGTCTCATGTATTTTTGCTCAAAGTATAGTTTCATTGCATCATGGATGATCTGGAAGTCTGTTTTATGTCAAGTAATCAATAATAACACACTGATTTTGACTTCAAAGTGGATCTTGACATCATGACATCACCTCACAAGAATTTGTCTGTTTCAAAAAAACATTTTTTTTATATTTATTTGTGATAGTGAAATAAAAAAGATAATTCAGTACAGTGTTTTAAATTTTACATTATAATGTTTTTGTTTAAATTTTTTAATTTCATAAATTTAACACCAGAAATGCAAAACCTGCCCACATGCTATATGCAATTAATCAGCTATTTCTTATTTTCTTTTCCTGCAATCATGCATATTTCATCACAAAAATGCATCATATTCAGTGGATCATAGATTATCTCAATACTCATTGATTTTGACATCAGAATTTGAATGTTTTTTTGTTTTTTTCTGAGATATGTAGTTATATAGACAAGATATTTATAATGCTTCTTTGTTTTACATCCTAAAACTGTGTATTTTTCTTATATTCTTTTCCTGTATGTTTATTCTCATGTATATGTCAGCACATGAAACATATTTTCAATGCATCAGAGATCCAAAGTACGTCTTATGACAGAAAATCCATAATCACACTCACCGCCTGTCACAACCAGCACCAGAACAACAGCCAATATGAGGAGCTTCATTCTGGGAAACAAACCGAAGAACTTACTTGTTTATCAAAGAAATGTAAGAATATAACACATACTAGACAACAACTAATCAACTGAAACCAAACCAAAGGATCATAAACATACAAAAAACAAAGCATTACTGTAATTAGTCTGAAGCAGCTCTCTACTCTAAGGTCATAATATTTATCCAAGAAGATCAATAAAGTTTTATGATACATCCATGATGTATATGCTTTAATATACTGTAAAAATAGTTTCCATAAATAAAACTGTGTGGAAAGTGTAACTCACCTCTGTACTGCGTTGGAGTGAGTAAAAGCGTTCCTCTGTCTGCACTTTATGTCTATGTGAAACCTCACCTTTATCCTACAGTTTCTTATCACCTCCCTCCTCTCTCGCTGTCCTTCTGCAAACAGACCAAGCCTGATCATATACAGCACAGCTAAATCAATGGTCATAACACAGGAAAATTAAACAGTATTTCTCAACTTCATGTATGTAACTTTGTGTGTTTGCAGGGTGTTGTGCTCTGTTGTAATTGCACGTAGAGATGTATGCAACTTCCTTCCTGCAGCTTCCCAGCTGAGGTCAAGAAGAGGACAGATTGATAGATAGATAGATAGATAGATAGAACGACAGAACGATAGATAAATAGATAGATAGAATGACAGAACAATGATAGATACTAGATAGATTGATAGAACAATGATAGATTTAGAAAATAAATAGAACGATAGATATATAGATAGATAGAATGACAGAACAATAGATAGATAGATACATAGATAGATGAATAGATAGATAGATAGAATGACAGAACAATAGATAGATGATAGAACGACAGAACGATAGATAGAATGACAGAATGACAGATAGATAGATGGAGACGATAGAATGACAGAAACGATAGAATGATGATAGAATGACAGAAGACAGATAGAAATCCATATAGATAGATAGATAGATAGATAGATAGATGATAGAATGACAGAATAGATAGATAGAATGACAGAACGATAGATAGATGATAGAATGACAGAACGATAGATAGATAGATAGATAGATAGATAGATAGAATGACAGAATGACAGATAAGATGATAGAATGACAAGAGACTGATAGATAGAATGACAGAACCATAGATAGATAGATGGAATGACAGAACGATAGATAGATAGATGGAAATGACAGAACGACAGATAGATAGATAGATAGATAGATAGATAGATAGATAGAATGACAGAATAATAGATAGATAGATAGATAGATAGATAGATAGACAGATAGAATGACAGAACAATAGATAGATAGATAGATAGATACATAGACACATAGATAGATGAATAGATAGATAGATAGAATGACAGAACAATAGATAGATGATAGAATGACAGATAGATAGATAGAATGACAGATAGATAGATGATAGAATGACAGAACTGATAGATAGATAGATAGATAGATAGATAGATAGATAGATAGATAGATAGATAGATATAATGACAGAATGACAGATAGATAGATGATAGAATGATAGAATGAAGATAGATAGATGATAGAATGACAGAATGACAGATAGATAGATGATAGAATGACAGAACCCATAGACAGATAGGACAGAATGACAGATAGACAGATGATAGAACGATAGATAGATAGATGATAGAATGACAGAACCATAGACAGATAGATAGATAGATGAATGACAGAACCATAGATAGATAGATGGAATGACAGAACCCAGCAGATAGATAGATAGATAGATAGATAGATAGATAGACAGATAGATAGATAGAATGACAAATAATAGATAGATAGATAGATAGATAGATGAGATAGACAGATAGAACGACAGAACAATAGATAGATAGATAGATAGATACATAGATACATAGATAGATGAATAGATAGATAGATAGAATGACAGAACAATAGATAGATGATAGAATGACAGATAGATAGATAGAATGACAGATAGATAGATGATAGAATGACAGAGCAGATAGATAGATAGATAGATAGATAGATAGATAGATAGATAGATAGATAGATAAGATAGATAGATATATAGATATAATGACAGAATGACAGATAGATAGATGATAGAATGACAGAATGACAGATAGATAGATAGATAGAGATGACAGAATGACAGATAGATAGATGATAGAATGATAGAGCGATGAACAGATAGACAGAATAGACAGATAGATGATAGAATGACAAGAGCGATAGATAGGCTGATAGAATGACAAACGATAGATAGATAGATAGATAGATAGAATGACAGATAGATAGATAGATAGACAGATAGATAGATATAGATAGACAGATAGACAGATAGAATAATAAGAACAATAGATAGATAGATAAGGTAAATAGATATAGATAGATAGATAAGATGATAGAATGACAGAGCGATAGATAGAATGATAGAATGACAAGACGATAAATAGAAAAATAGAAAGATATTAGATAGAATGACAAGACGATAGATAGACAGATAGATAGATAGATAAGATAGATAGATAGATAGATAGATAGATAGATAGATAGATAGATAGAATAACAGAAACGATACATAGAATGATAGAATGACAAGAACGATAAATAGAAAGACAGACAGGTAGAATGACAGGCGATAGATAGATAGATAGATAGATAGATAGATAGATATAGATAGATAGATAGATAGATAGATGATAGAATGAAAAAAGAAACGATAGATAGAAGGTTAGAATGACAGAGCGACAAATAGAAAGACAGATAGATAAGACAGATAGATGATATAATGACAGAGCGATAGATGGATAGATAGATAGATAGATAGATGATAGATAGAATAGATAGATAGATAGATAGATAGATAGATAGATATAATGACAGAATGACGAATAGATAGATGATAGAAGACAGATAGACAGATAGATAGATGATATAGAATGACAGAATGACAGATAGATAGATGATAGAATGACAGAGAGCGATAGACAGATAGACAGATGACAGAGCGATAGATAGATGATAGAATGACGAGAGCGATAGACAGATGATAGAATGACAGAAACGATAGGATAGATAGATAGATAGATAGATAGAATGACAGATAGATAGATAGATAGACGAAATGGAAGAATAGATAGACAGATAGAAATGACAGAATGACAAGAACAATAGATAGATAGAGATGAGAATGACAGAATAGATAGATGATACAGAATGACAAGAGCGATAGATAGAATGATAGAATGACAGAGCGATAAATAAGAAAAATAGAGAAGAGAGATAGATAGAATGACAGAACGATAGATAGATAGATAGATAGATAGATAGATAGATAGATAGATAGATATAGAATGACAGAGCGATACATAGAATGATATAGAATGACAGAGCGATAAAATAGAAAGATAGATAGATAGAATGACAAGAGCGATAGATAGATAGATAGATAGATAGATAGATAGATAGATAGATAGATAGATAGATGATAGAATAGGAAAGATGATAGATAGAAGGTTAGAATGACAGAACGACAGATAGATAGAAAAGATAAGATAGATAGATAGATAGATGATATGATAGAATGACAGAGCGAATAGATAGATAGATAGATAGATAGATAGATAGATAGATAGATAGATAGATAGATAGATGACGATAGAATAGAACGATAGATAGACAGAACAATCGATCTCTAGAGTGCTCTGTGGTTCTGAGTCATGTTTATGTTCTCCAATAATGTTGTGTTTTGACTGTCTGCCAGCTAGCAACAGCAGTCATTCTCACACCCAAACACTGACTGAAATCAGACTTTGGAGCACAGTCGACAGCATTGTGCATCTCACCCTCCTGAACTCCCATATCAGCAGAGCAGTCTAAGAGAAACTGTCCATGATGCAGAAACCACTAAGCTCTCCATTGTGCTGCTTTTGTGGGCAAAATCTCACGATAACACCTCAGGCAGATAGGCCACATATATAGACAGTCCGGATTTTCCCTCGGTTGCTCTCTCACTTTCTCCCTCACTCCACTGGATAGTTGCTCAGGGAACCAGGCAGGGGAACGATGTCACAATATTCAGGGAAGGTGAGTAGTACATTTCATTTCATGTTTATGCTGTAATTTTTGTTATATGTGATAGATCTTGCATACATATATACATAAAAAATATAATTTTTTTTATTAATTTGCATGATTTTACACCGGTGTGTTGTGTTTACACTTTGCATATCTACAATACAAGTATATGCATCCATGCACCCAAATTAATGCACTTTTAAAATTAATGCATATATTTACTTTAAATATCTCTGTACTGCAGAACTCAACAATAACAATAAGTACATTTTTTACCTGTTCTGTCAATTTTCACTGGCCTCAAATAAAAAAAACTAAAAAATAAACTATGAAGAAATATGGATTTTAATTCTTTACAACAATACAAAACACAACTTTAATTAGGTTTTATTGGCACTATGCTGGAAATTATAATGATGCTTAAATAAATAAATTGTTTTCTAGCAAACAATTTTTTAGAAAAATTACGGAATATTTCAGGATTTTCCATTCTAACTTGATGCTTCCTGGTTATCACAAACTATTTTTGCAATTTCAGCTAGCCCCTCAACTTTGCTGGCTGCCACATAGCTTTACCATGGTCAAAGATTTAAAAAAAAACATTTTGAATAATGCAAACTGTAATGCATAAAATGCATGTGCATAAACAGCAAATACATTTCTGCACTCTGTGTTTGATGTTTCCACTGTTGTGACCAAATTTCCTCTTAAGATCGGGACAGTTTCCTTTTTAAATATGACAAATGTAGATCCCTCCATCATTTGACAGTTTTCATTGTGGCAAAATGCCTTATTTTTCTCTAAAGTGTTTTAAAGTTACTATTTTTTTAAGATTGGCAACTAATTTTCAGGAAAAACCATAAGATGATTAATACAGTTTGCCCAAACAAGCTATTCTAATTTACATTTGCTCCATATGCTCTGCTGGTTTAATTCCAGGATAGGCGTAAGAAACTTCACAAGCTAGAAAGTGTTCACAGTGTGACGCTGATTAATGAATCTCACGCTGTGAACTCATGTAGTTTCAGTTTCACAGAGTCTCTTACACCACCGCTGACTGTAGATGAATCAAAA
Source organism: Labeo catla (assembly GCA_012976165.1). Taxonomy (NCBI): domain Eukaryota; kingdom Metazoa; phylum Chordata; class Actinopteri; order Cypriniformes; family Cyprinidae; genus Labeo; species Labeo catla. The sequence goes on along the minus strand of VONZ01000365.1, from coordinate 467,591 downwards.
ATAAATCAAGAATTTTCCTTTGATGTCATTAAATCAAGCCTCTGTCTTCTCCCAGATAGTGTTCTATGAGGGGAAGTGCTTCACAGGCCAGAGGCTGGAGGTGTTTGGAGACTGTGAGAACTTCCAGGATCGTGGTTTCATGAACAGGGTGAACTCCATCCGCGTGGAGAGCGGGGCCTGGGTGTGTTTCGACCATCCCGACTTCAAGGGACAGCAGTACATTCTGGAAAAAGGAGAGTATCCTGATTTCCAACGCTGGAACGCCCACAATGATCACATGGGCTCCTGCAAGCCAATCAAAATGGTGAGGATCAAAACACTTTATGAAATGATATGGTGTACTGCTAACTACAGTAGAACTGAAAAACAATTTTCACTCAAAAATTCATAGTAAAGTTTACAATAATTACAGAAACAGAAAGTAATGCACTGAATCGAATGTGACATTTGAAGCAGAAAAACTGAAATGGTATTTTCTTGTAAAACATACTACAATATATTTTATTTACAACTTTGAAACCAAAAACATGATAGTGTAATGTTTTTTAATGAAAAAGAAATTTTTTAAAAACCGTAGCATGCTGCACTGTTGCATGACATCATTCAGTTGTTTAACTCAAGTGGGGTCCAGACTAAAAAATCTAATTTTGCATCATTTTTTTAATATAAATTTTCATTTAAATGTCTTTTGACAGTCCATATGGGATCATTTATCATTCTTGAAATGGATGTTAGCATTGTAGGTTACTGCAGTGTTTGGGTTATTATAATAAACCAAAACTACAACTACTAAACTAAACTACAACAAAAACCATTAAAAAAAAAAAGTTTTATTTACTTGAAATAAAATATTTAAGAACTTAAACTAAATTGATTTCTGCTACACTGAAAAATGGTGTAGGATTTATTTTTAACTTTTACGCAAAAATTCTAGTAAATTTCACAAATAATTGCCCCAAAAAACAAGTAAATGTAATGGCAAGTTGAATTGAATGTGAAATTTTGAAGTAGAAAAGGAAAATAATCTTTGTTTTATTTACAGCTAAAAAATCCAAGTTGCCAAGGCAACATTTCTCATTTTAACTCAAACAAAAACTGAAATACACATTTAAAAACAGATAGAATTTTAAAAATAGATACATTTTAAAAAATAGAATCTATATACACATTTTAAAAAAATGACAACAAAACACATAAAAATGACAAAAACTACTAAAATTAAAACTAAAACAGAATTACAAAAGAAAATAATGTATACTTATGTATACTAAAATAACAATGCACATTATAATAATCACTGTAATTACTCTACGTAGTGATTAGATTTATTTGGTCAACAAATATTCAATGCACAGTAGTATTCAAAAATAGCAGCATGCAAATCAAGTGGTGTCCAAATTAAAAAAAAAATTTCATTTGACAGTCCATATAGGATTATTTATCATTCTTGAAATGGATAGTAGCATTGTAGGTTAGCGTACTGCATCGTGGGACACATTTTCTGGGTTAATATAGTAAACCAATACTACAACTACAACTAAAACCATAAAAAAAGTATTTACTTGAAATTAAAAATGTGAAAATTGAAACTAAATTTATTTCAGCTACACTGAAAAAATGGTGTAGGATTTAATCTGAAACTACTTTTCTAGTGAATTTCACAAATAATTGCAAAAAAAAAAAAAAAGTAAATGGCAAGTTGAATTAAATGTGACATTTTGAAGTAGAAAGGATGTAAAAAAATTTTAAACATCTTGTAAATCTTGTGAAACATATTCCAATAATCTTCGTTTTATTTGCAACTTCAAAAAGGCAACATTTCTCATTTTCACTGCAGTTTAACTTGATGTATAAAATAACTAAAGCGAAAACTGAAATAAACATTTAAAAATAGATAGTTATAGAATCTATAAAATCTATTAAACATTAAAAAAAATGGTAACAAAACATCCAAATGACTAAAATTAAAATGAAAACAGAATATATATAAATTTAATTTAATTTAATTTAATTTTTTATACTTAAATAACAATGCACATTCATAATCATTGTAATTACTCTATATAATTATTAAATTAGTTTAGTCAACACACATTCAATGCACAAAGAAAAATTGCATTTTTGCATGTTTTAGAATGCATTTCATTACATGATTATATATATATATATATATATATATATATATATTTATTTATGTTTTTTTTTTAAATGTGACACTCACCTCCGTTATAATGTGCTTGTCTGTGTCTGTCAGCATGGGGAGCACTACAGGATGGAGCTTTTTGAGAGTCAGAACTTCACAGGTCAATGTGTTGAACTGTGTGACGACTGTCCCTTCCTCCAGAGCACCGGATTCAGCAATAACTGCCTCAACTCCATTAAAGTCTATGGAGACGGAGCGTAAGTTCTGCAACTGCCAAACATCAGTCAAGATTCTTTTTAATCAACACAAATCTTCACTGCTAAATTATTTGCAATATAAAAAGTATGCAACTTGTGATGCATTTGTATTGCAAGTTGCAACTTAAAGTAATGCAATTTAAATGCTGCACAAATCCAACACTGGTCAATAATTTTTAATGTCATTCATATAAGAGTCAACTGAACATTGAAACTCCCTTTTTTCTCTCTTCCGGTTTAGTTGGGTCATGTACGAGGAGCCGAACTATCGCGGCCGCATGTACATTGTGGAAAGAGGAAACTACTGCTCATTTATGGACTGGCAAGCTGAGAATCCCAACATCCAGTCTATCCGCAGGGTGGTTAACTATTTCTAAACTTTTGCATCCTAAAACAGCCTCACTCTTAAAGGAAAATCAGTGTTTCAAAGTATATTCACCCCAAATAATAAACCAAATGAAGCTGAACTTTGATTTGTATTACTGAATCACACAGTGCTTTTTATCTTTATGGGATTTTAATGATGAATCAGTTATTTGAAAAGAAAATGCAATTAGGAGAGGAATATTCTTGTATGTTTTATTTTGTATTTGTTCTGAGGCAATGAGCTGAAATAAAAGTGAACTGTGAAAGAATGGCTGTTCTCTTTTTTTTTCAGGATATGAAAAGTAAAACTTTACAATTTCTTTTGTTCAAAGAAAATATTAACAGTTACCTGTAAACATATATAAACAAATATACCTTAAACACCTGCTTTGATATTTTTGATACATACATTTCCCAGCACAAACACATGTGCATTACAAAACAGAGGCAGACATTCAAGTGTTTTTACTTGCAGAAGAGCATGAATTATCCAGCAGGGGGCAGAAGACATGTAAAAAAAAATGCCCTAACAACTGCATAGAAACATACTAAAAGCCATAGCAATGCTTTGGAAACCATATCATTATATATAATTACCATCCATTCACAAGGTAATGGACTTTTGATATCTCAAATATCGCTTCCTTCAATTTAGAAAGGTATTGCAAAAACATTGCCTATGCATACAGGTTTATTTTCATTGACCACTTAAAGTGTTGTTAATAGTTACAAAGTCTAAAACTACAACTAAAACTATTAAAAATCATTTTCATTCATTTAAATAAATCTAAAATAACATATTAATATTAGATGAAACGTTTAAACTTAAAAGCCTAAGCATAAATAATAAATAAAATAAATAATATATAATATAAATATAGATATACAATATATATAAATATATAAATATATATATTCTGGATATATAAATCCAGAATACAATATAATTTATTCTGGAAATATAAAATTAAATTAATTAATAAAAATAATAATAATTAATAATAGTAATAGTATACATAATAGTATACAAATAATACTAAAATAACACAAGGCCACTTAAAGGAACAGTTCACCCAAAATGTAAAATTTGCTGAAAATGTGGTGTTTTTGCTAAATGGAGCTTAATTTGCGTGCATATTTCTCTCCTGATTCAGAAGAGATGACACTGGAGAAATTAATATTATGCATAGAAGACTCGAAGTTAAAAACATCATAATGATACATGTGTTTCTTACAAACACGCAGTTTTGGCTTCACGAGATGTTAATTGATGGACTGGAGTGGTGTGGATTATTTGTGAATTATTGTGATGTTTTCATCAGCTGTTTGGACTCTCATTCTGACGGCACCCATTCACTGCAGAGGATCCATTAGTGAGCAAGTAATGTATTGCTGCATTTCTCCAAATCTGTTCTGATGAAGAACCAAACTCATCTACATCTTGAACGGCCTGAGGGTGAGTACATTTTCATAAAAAGATCTGACATCTTTTGTGAAACTACAAGCTTATATTTGGGATCAAACGCATATTTGTTCTTTCTTTCACTTCATAGTGTTTTCTCTGAGCAGCCCGTTTAAGCTCAAGGTAACGCAAGCGCAGCGGCCCTGTTTGCTCCTCGCTTGGACAACAGTGCGAGTCTTTGTATTGGAAAGTCTGTGTGAGGGGAATATCCTGGGTTTGTTCATGACAGCTGAGTATCCGGGGGTCTGGGGGAGGAATGTGACCCTCTGAAGTTTTTGTTAGCGGGGGGGAACAGAACGGACAAAGCCGTGACCTCTGGGGTCAAGCAGCATTGGGGGTTTCTCTTACTCTTTGTGTCATCGATTGGTTGTGTTGAGAAGAAACGTTTGACATGCCCAAGATCAGCGTTCACTCCTTTGGTAAAGATTGGAAACTTTCAGAATCTGTTAGGTCATAAAATTTCAAGTGACATGTTTGTTTGTATCTGAAAACAGTTCAGTCTAAAATAACACACAAATTGAACACAGACATGCTGATTTTATTTTACTTTAGTTTAGCTATATATAATTTATATATGCATCCGATGGTAAAGCAGGGTTCATTTTTGTTTTAAAATATATAATATAGTTGAAATAGCGAAAAAAAAAAATATTTTACTCATTTAGGCCATAATATATAACAATTGAAGTAGTATAATTGTTTGTTGTTCAGGTTTTTGGGACGATCTTTTAATATTATTGTAGTTATTTTGAGTGGGATGTGCCATTACAAGTTTCCAAAATCCACAATGTGGGTTAATTTTATTGTATTTTAAATAATATAATTAATTAAGCACATTATTTGTACTGTTTTATTTGGTTGTATTTAGATTTATAAACCTGGTGTATTTCACGTATATCAGACAAGTGATGAAACAGGATGCATCCAAAAGTCCATCATATTTAATTTTAATATATTACATATTGCATTATATAATATAATGTAGTTATATATTTTATAATTATATTTTAAAATAGTGGATTGCTAAAATTATTTTTTTCTTCAAATATTAGACCACTTTATTATTATTATTATTATTATTATTATTATTAGATGTCGTTGTTGTAAATGTACCATTTAATTAATTAAATGTAATTATTTACATGTATTTATTTATTTATTACTTTTTTATATTTTATTGTACTTTAAATAATAATTTTAATGCTTTAGACTTATAAACTAGGTGTATTTCAGGTATTTCAGGCCAGTGATGAATCAGGATGTAAGTCCATCATATTTAACTTTAATATATTATATATTAAATCATATAAATTTAATTATAATATAATGTAATTATATATTTTATAATTATATTTTAAAATAGTGGACTGCTAAAAGTTTTCTTTTTTTTCAAATATTAGACCACTTATTATTATTATTATTATTATTATTATTATTAGTTTTAATGTACCATTAATTATCTAGCTAAACTTATTTCTTACTTTTTAATTTAATTGTATTTTGAAAAATATAATTATATAACATTATTTGTATTTTTTTATTTGAAGTATTAGATTTATAAATCAATAATATTAATAATAATAATAGTTTTAGTTTTTCTGCATATATTTGATAAGCTTTTGTAAGTGTAACGACAACCTGTCCAGGGACTGCGGGTGGAAATTAGCATTTTTGCTATAACCTGGCACATGACATCTTTTCTTATTTTAGACTAATGTTGTTTGTGCATTGTCCCTGATCAAATAAATAAAATTAAAAAAAAAAAAAATGTACCATTAATTACCTACAAAGTCCACACTGTTATTTCTTACATTTTTTAATTTTATTTTTGTATACATCACATGTTACTTTAATGTTATAGGCTTTATTTCAGAGATTTATATAAATATATATAAATAATGTAAATATGCTTTTTTTTCAGATAATTTGGGCGAGTAATGAAGCAGTATGTATCCAAACATTCATGTGAAGTTTATATATATATATATATATATATATAAGCCTGTTAATATAATTTAAATTGTCTATTTATTATTACTTATTATTTTTGAGCTTTCATGTGCCACTATATTTAATGTATTTTTAAATAATACAATGGGGAAATATAATTAAAATATTACAAGTTAATATTGTTGTTCAAGTTTAAGGGATAATTTGTATATGATTTAATTCATTTATTGCAATTAATCAGAAATGAAGTGCAGTTAAACTTAATGAAGCTTACAGTACACGTCTATTATTATTTGTCTTGATTGTATTGCATTCATTGTACTGATGATGAAGCAGCAGTGAGTCCACACAGTGGCCCTGATGAACATCCGGGTTTCCCGCTGGCACCGCTGCTGTGGCTCTCAGGAGCCATTTTGGACGCCGTTCAGCTTTTCGCATGTCAGTCCCTCCTGCCCCCTCCAACTGCCCCGGCAGAGGGGGAGAAACACGCACCCGGACACACACACAAGGGGGCTTCGCTTCTACTCCAAGCGTCCAAACTCACGCTCGTCCATGCTGCTTTTGGCCGCTCATAATGAAATACTGGATGTTTGCGGCATCAGGGACTTTCTTTCCGATCAGCGCGCTTCTGAGGGATACATTGTGTTGTTGTGAGGAGCTCGTGTTGTTATTGTAGCCCAGGCCCGCAACTCCTTCGTGTTCATGTGTTTCATTTCATTCTTAAATGCTTTCGCGGCATAAAGGACAACATTTATCGCCAGGATCCTCGAAGGAAGGAATATGTTTGCTACCTGGCTGACTTTTGCGCTCGTCTGGTGCACAGGTAAGGCGTTCGTTTACAGAGATTTGGTTCATCTTCAATCAAAACGATAGTATCTAATCATAGTGTGGTTGGCTGTGTTACTAAACCCAATGAAGGCGTCTATCTAGACAGCGTTCTAGTTCACACGTGAAGCCCTAAAACGCTACCTACCTAGGCAGCGCACTATGTTTTGCACAGCCAGTGTTACCAAACCAATCCACTGAGTGTTTGGCTTCAATGTAAGACGAATTAGTTGTTCGTTCTTTCAGCTCATTTTGATATATTTCGTTGTTTATGTTTGACCTAACTCGAGTAGGTTGTTTTAAAGTTGCTTGTGTGATATTTCAGGATGTTTAAAGGCATCGTGGGCACAAAGAACAGCTGGTGGTTTGTTGAAACAATTGATCTCCACAAAACAAGTAAATGTTTCGCCTCGTGGTTTTATGCGTGTTTTGGTTTCCCAAATTTATGGTTTCATAGCAAGACATTTTGGAGATTAAATTCTAAGCATTTCTCATTTTTTTAGGTGGATGGGATTGTTGCCTTCTATGTTTTGAGTACATTTTTTCCTTTATAATATGTGACCCTGGCACAGGTATATTTGTAGCAATAGCCAAAAATACATTGTATGGGTCAAAATGATCAAATGTTCTTTTATTGAAATCATTAGGATATTAAGTAAAGATCATGTTCCTTGAAGATATTTTATACATTTTCTACCGTAAATATATCAACTTAATTTTTAATTAGAAATATGCATTGCTAAGAACTTAATTTGGACAACTTTAAAGATGATTTTTGTCAATATTTTTATTTTTATTTACTTATTTATTTTTTGCACCCTCAGATTTTCAAATAGTTGTATCTCTAAATATTGCCATACATCAATGGAAAGCTTATTTATTCAGCTTTAGGGTGTTGTATAAATCTCAAAATTAAAAAAAAAAAATAATAATAATCCTTATGACTGGATTTGTTGTCCAGGGTCACATATGTTTGTGGTAATTTGTGAACAAACATTACTAGCCAAAATGCAAATTTTCTTTTTTTTTTCAGATTAAGTGTTTGTTCAACAGCAGTGCACTTTAACACAATGTAAACAAAATTAGTTGTAATAAAAATAACAATTTATGCATCAGTGCCAGTGGTGTCAAAATAGTAAAATTATATACTAATTATTTTAAAAATCATAAAGTACTATAATCATTGAGTATAGGATTTAATGTGTCAGAAAGACTAATAAAACTAGTTAATAATTGTTAAATGTTAAAATAACAAGGCAAATAAACATTCATAGAAACTTATTAGTAACAAATCTGCCAAACAGTGAGTTTAGTTGTGTTAAAAAGACGAGGCAAATAAAAATGAGTGGATGCTATTAATACTATTAATGAGCTTTGGGTTGGGTGATTATCAAAAAAGACAAATTAAAAGAATAATAAAATAAAAATGATATTTAAGCATCAGGATCAGTGCCAGTGGTGTCAAAAAAGATCTCAGTATTTTTTTTTATTATTATTTCATTAAAATAATAAACACAAATAAACTTTTTTTTTTTATGTAAGTTGGGTTTAATGGTGTCAGAAAAACGTGTCTCAATGTGTCAACCATTGAGTTTGGGTTTATAATATTAATTATAGTTTGAGATTTGGTTAAAGTGACTTCAAAAAAGACTATTTTTTTTAACTAAAATTTAGTTAAAAAATAGTTAAGCATTAGGTTCAGTGCTGCTGGTGTCAAATTATTAGTTAATATTAATAACATTTTAGAACTGAAAAAAAAAACATAAAAACAATAATTGACACTATTTTTTTTTTTAATTGACTTAAAAGTGTATAGTGTGTGTGTATATATTTAAAAACTATATATATATATGCAAAAAAAACCTCAGTTTTTAACTATTTCCAAAAATAATTTTTCAGTTTTTTTTCATTGTGCATTCCAATTCATTTCAATCAAACTGCAGTTGGGTTATTTTGGTTAAGTAAAAATAACTAAAAAGACACAGCTAGCTAACACAATGAAACCAATAAAAACATGATAACTTAATAAAAAAAGCATTTTTGATATTTTTAAAAAACTGAGTACTTTGTGTATATTCTAAATTGTCCTTTTATGTTCCTACTTTCGATTTCACTTTTAGCCCAGTCTGTTTGTTTGACCAGCAGACAAAGCGTTGTGCTTTGTCCAGATATTGATGTTGATATATTGATTTGGATCATTGTTTTAGGGGAACAGTGAGGAAATCTTCTTATCCTGAAATCTTATTTGTAATGGAGTCCCTTACGGGTCCCTGTGAGGAGGAAACCCCCTCAAAACAAAAGAGTCTTTGATACACCCTCTAGATCAGTGTGTGTGTGTGTGTCAGCTGCGGGGTGGTGACGGGGTGAAGAAAGGTAAAATCTGGGCGCTTTGGCGTGAAAGCTCACCACAGGGGATCTTAGAAATACACTTATTCTGCGTGTGTGTGTGTGAATGAGGAAAGCGAAGTGCTGTGGGTTTTAAGTAGGGGGCTGCTGATGTAATTCGCTCTTATCATGTGACACCCAGTATCAGTGACAAAGAAGCCATACATTGATCTATTAGCGAGTGTTTAGGCATTAAAAGCATGATGAACGTCATCTCATAACATGAATCCTGGTGCTAAAGCTTCTGTAGCCCCGTCTCTCTTGATCCTGGGTGCTTCAGTGAGTAGGTGGGGTCACGTTTGCAGGGGGGAAGGGTGGCCGGTGGATATACGTCAAATTTAAAGGGACAGGCTTTGTTTTTTATTTTTTTTGCAGTGAGCAAAAACCACCTTGCCTTTGTTGCCCGTCAAACATTGTCATAATGTATTATTTTCCCTACAAACATGCACAATTAATTCTAATATTTTTAGTTAAATTTGTTAATTAATGATGTGCCAAGCAGTGAGTTTTTAAAAAGACAAGACAAGGCAAATAAAAATTAGTTAACACTATTAAAATATTAATGAGCTTTGGGTTATCAAAAAGGTGATATCAAAAAAGACAAATCAAAAGAATAATAATAAAATAAAAAAATGTATATTTAGCATCAGGTTCAGTGTTAGTGTTGTCAAAAAAGATCAAAATATTTTTAAATTGCATTAAAATAATAAATACAAATAAAAACTTGTTTATATAAATTGAGCAATGGGTTTAATGGTGTCAGAAGAACAGAAAAATTGGTTAATAATGTCAACCGTTGAGTTTAGTTGTATTTAAAAAGATGAGGCAAAAAAAGAGTTGATAATATTAATAATAAGCTGAGATTTGGTTAAAGTGACTTAAAAGACAAATAAAAGTTGGTTAAAAATAATAGTTAAGCATCAGGTTCAGTGCTAGTGGTCCCAAAATAAAAAAAAAAATTAAAAAAATCTTATTATTTTAAACTAATAATTAGTCAAACAATTGTGTTAAAAGAATAAAGAAAAATAAACGCTTGTTTAAAAATTGTAGGGTGAGCATTATAATGGTGTCAGTAAAACAGAAAACAAATAAAATGCTTATAATGTGTCATCCATTGAAAAAGACAAGGCACATAAAAAAGGGGGATATAATATTAATAGGTTGAGATTTGGTTAAAATGACTTCAAAAAAGACAAATAAAAGTTAAAAATAATAGTTAAGCATCAAGTTCAGTACTAGTGGTGTCAAAATAAAAAAAGAAAATATTAAATTATTTTACATTAACAGTTGTGTTAAAAGAATAAAGACAAATCATCATCAAATGCTTATTAATAATAAAAATGTATCAAGTATTTAGTTCAGTTGTATTTAAAAAGTCTAAGCAAATAAAAATTAATTACTAAAATAAATAATACGTTGAGCTGTAGAAGGGAAGGGTGGCCGGCAGCTATACATTAAATTTAAAGAGACAGGAGTTGTTTTTATTTATTTTATGCAACGTATGCAATGAGCTGAAACTCCATACTTGTGTTCCCTGTCCAACATTATGTCATAATCTGCTGTTTTCCCCCCATTTAAATTTGACCTTAGGAGGTCTTTCTGCTCGCCTGTTGTATAGATCTTATGCTATGTAATCATCTCACAATCCTTGACCCAGTTCTTTGTGCAAATGTGTGTGGTGATGCACAGCGTTACGGCGTTGGTTATGCAAAGACGACAAGACGTGCCTTTTGACAGCTGATCCGACATCTGGATTTGATTTAGTGGTTTTCTTAAAGACCACAGAAACTCAGTTCTCGGGTCTTAAATCATCTACCCGTGAAGCATGTGGTTTGTGGCTGTGTGTTTTGGTACGGAGGTTTGATGGCTAGTTGAACACACACTGGGGTTTCTGATGAGGGGGGTTTAAGTGCTTAAACATCTCATTAGGTTTTGAGTGACAGGTAAATCTTGCGTGTGATCTTATAAAATGTTTTGCCATGCTTTTAATGTCTCATGCATAACAAAATAATAAACCAGTTAGCATACATTTTAAAGATGCACAAGCAAAGTGTTTTTTTAATTTGTTTCAAGTCATTTTCATGCATCATTTATTTGCGTGTTTTTTTTCCTAATGCACTTAAGTGTAACTATTGTGCATTAAAGCAATAGTTCACCTAAAAATTAAAATTCCTTCATCATTTACTCACAGTCATGTTGTTCCAAACCTGTATGAGTGTCTTTCTTCTGCTGAACCCAAAAGAAGATATTTTGAATAATGTCAGTAGCCGAACTGTTGACGGTAGCCATGGACTTCCATAGTATTTTTTTCCTCCCATACTATGCAAGCCAATGGGTACCTGTTGGTTAAGAAAATGTATGTTTAAATCTCTCCTACTCTGTTTCTCTCTGTCAGGAGCCAGTCAGGCGGAGGTGGCGACCAGAGAGTGCGTCTATTACAATGATAACTGGCGGACGGAGAAAACCAACCAGAGTGGTTTTGAGAGGTGTGAGGGGGAGAAAGACAAGAGACTGCACTGTTACGCCTCTTGGTTGAACTCCACCGGAACCATCCGCCTGGTCAGAAAAGGCTGCTGGCTCGACGACTTCAACTGTTATGACAGGTAACGTCAAAACCTCCCTTATATAATGTCACTGTTTGATTCGACTAGCGTTTTTGCATTGATGTGGTGCCAGACGAATGAAGCTCCTAGATTTAAGAATGTTTTAATATCAAAAGTTATATATTTATAAATAATTCTATAAAAACAGAAGTTATTTAAACACATTATTTAAACGTTCGGGGTCACTAAGATGTTTTTTTTTTTTTCATATTTTTGAGACTTTTATACCCACCGAGACTGCATTTGTGAACATGCATTTACTTATCTCAGTTGCACAGATTATTCATGAAAATGAATTAAAATGTTGAAATGCAAACCTGCAATAATTAAACATTAAATAACACAAATATTATTTGTATTTAATCCCATTTTATTAACCATTGTCTTTGCTGCTGACCTTTTGATGATCCAATTCAGCCATGCTAATAAGCAAAAATGACTTTAGATAAACTAACATTTGTGCTTCATTGTTTGTTTGTTTGTTTTTTAATTGCTGAAGAGTGGTAAACTTTCTTTTCCTGTGTTCTACTGTACAGACTGGAATTTACTTTTCCTCAGCATGAGGCCTATTCATTTCACTTTTTGGTGTGCAAGGGCTTTTCCATTTGCTAAAAATAGGCTTTTTAAAATATTTTTAAACAAGCAAGCCCTGCCCAGATTTTAAAAATAATGCAAAATGCCATTACTTTCCATAAAAAGTAACCAAGTAACGTAATTTCTTTTTTAGGGAGTAACGCAATATTGTAATCCATTACTTTTAAAAGTAACTTTCCCCAGCACTGATTATCAATGTTGAAAACATATTATCCCTAATATCTTAAATATATAAACTATTGTGAAAGGTTGAAAAACAATTGTGTTTTGCATATATGCTTTCAATGCAGACATCAAAATTACTACAATTAGATTTAGTTCTATCATTTAGCAATTCATTCAGTTAAGAATACATCAGTCAGTGCCATTTTACAACGGCTACTTTTAGATCCACCTCTTTAATCACTGTTTTCCCTTTGTGTGAGCAGACAGGAGTGTGTGGCCACGGAGGAGAGTCCGCAGGTGTTCTTCTGCTGCTGTGAAGGAAACTATTGCAATGAGAAGTTCACACACCTGCCAGAAGCCATCGCTCCTGCAGGTAAACAAGCCTCCATATGTCACCTCACAGCCGTGGGCCTCGTTCTTCAGGTTCCTCTGGCAAACATAGATTAGTATATGACGTGTGTGACAATTATTGTCAGTGTTTTGTGCAGAAAACTAAAACTGGTTGAATAAAGCAAGATATATATATATATATATATATATATATATATATATATATATATAGAGAGAGAGAGAGATTTTTTTTTTTGAACTTCAGATGCCAGTAAAGAACCTTTTTATTTTTTTTTTTTTTTTTTAAGAATGCATGATAAATATTTGTTACATTTTGTTAACAATAATCACAAATTCATCTAAATAATATATTTTATTTATGTAACTGTAGGTGATGTAGATATAAGAGTTGCTTACATCAATATAAAACTGATGTGCGGCCGTAGTTGTGTACATTTAGAATAGTTTTAGATTTAATTTGTCTAAGCAATTTGTTTTGTAGTTTTGTTTTATGTACTTCTTTTTTCACCTGATTATATTTCCCCATTGTGCTGTCAAGCTGATGTTATGTTGTGTGTTTTCTTATAGTAAAAATCCAGCCTCCCCAGCCAGGGCCATCTCTTCTGGGTGTGCTGGTTTATTCTCTTCTTCCTTTTGCCATTCTCTGTCTGGCTCTGGTGCTCGCCTGCTGGACGTACCACCAACGAAAACCACCTTACAGACATGTCGACATCGGCCAGGTCTGACAACTATGTGTATATTTGTATCACAATTATAGTTAAATATGAAGCAGCACAGCTGTTTTCAACACTGATAATAAGATGAGCAGCATGATTTCTGAAAGATCATGTAACACTAAAGACTGGAGTAATGATGCTGAAAATTCAGCTTTGCATCACAGAAATAAATTTAAATTTTAGCATATATTCACAAAGAAAGCAGCTATTTTTAATTATAATATTATTTCACAGTATTACAATTTTTACTGTATTTGTCTGTGTTTTTAAGTAAGTCTGTATTTGGGTTTTCTTGATTAGGATGCTGGTCTTCCTCCTCCGTCTCCTCTGGTTGGCTTGAAGCCGCTGCAGTTGCTGGAGTTGAAGGCCAGAGGGCGCTTTGGCTGCGTATGGAAGGCCCAGTTACTGAGCGAATATGTGGCGGTGAAAATATTTCCAATCCAGGTAAATATTTTACTCATGCACTTTGAAAAGAGGATTTTCAAGTTAAATTTGTGCATATAGTGCTTAATTCTGAAATAATGTGCTTATTAACAGGACAAGCAGTCATGGCAAAACGAAAGAGACATTTACCTCACTGAGGGTTTTAAACATGAGAATATTTTACACTACATCTCTGCTGAAAAACGCGGCACAAACCTTCAGATGGAGTTGTGGCTGGTTACAGAATTCCACGAAAGGGTCAGTGAGGGTTTACTTTTTTCCAAAATGTTACTAGAGAAATGACAAAACCATATTGTGGGCTGAAATGGAGCAAATAAAGTTTTAAATTTGCACCATATAAAAATGTTGTATCTAAAGACATGCATATACATATTAATTGTTGGTATTCAGGTGCATCAATTCAGAAAAAATGAATAAAAATATTTTACACAGTCACAATTTAAAGAAACACTAGTCTGTCTTATACTTGAAACTTGCTATTGTGTACTGTAAATATTGTTGCTCTTATGATAAAGTACTTGTCATAATCAATATTTGTAGGTCATTATTTGTAATATTAGTTTCTATTTTTATGTTTTCTGTTATATTTCAATTTAGTTACATTTTGAAATTGACCAAATAATGTTTTAAATATGCACCAAATAAAAATGGGTGTATCTGAAGACATGCATATAAATATTAGTTGTTGGTGTTCAGGTGCATCAATTCAGAATGAATGAATAAAAACCAACAATAACCTGCACACAGTCAAAAAATAATAGCAAATTTAAAGAAACACTAGTCTGTCTTATACTTTGAACTTGCCATTGTGTACTGTAAATATAGTTGCTCTTATTATAAAGTACTTGTGATAATCAATATTTGCAGGTCACTATTTGTAATTTTAGTTTCTATTTTTGTTTTTCATTATATTTCAGTTAAATTTCAGGTATTCTTTTGCCTTTTGTAAGATTTTTTTTTTTTTTGTGTATATATAGTTGTCTTTTTTTTCAGCCTAGTTTTCTTAGTACATCAAGCTAGTAAATAAAAGTAAAATGGAAATTTGAAATATTTCCTTAGGAACTAGTTGAATTAAAATAAATGTAAGTTTTCTTTGTATTTTATTTCATTTTGGTTAAAATGCCTTTTATTTCATAAACACCATAACCTTTATTAATAACCTAAATGCTTCGCATTGCAGGGTTCACTAACAGATTACCTTAAGGGGAACCCGGTGAGCTGGCCTCAGTTGTGCCATATTTCTGGAAGTATGTCCTGTGGCCTGGCGTACCTTCACGAAGACCTTCCTTATCGAGCGGAGGGACCCAAACCCGCCATCGCACACAGGTACACGGGCCAAAACTTTTACAAGATAAATACAGATCTGAAAGGAACCTGATCTTTAAGAGATTTGTAAATGTTATGCTTTTGCTGTGTAGTGATAAGCAAGAGGAAGTCTGTAGACACTGGGTGATTTTTTTGGTTTGTGTTTTGCAGAGATTTCAAGAGTAAGAATGTCCTGCTCAAGATGGATTTGACCGCAGTGATTGCAGACTTTGGGTTGGCTGTCCGCTTTGAGCCCGGGAAACCACCTGGGGATACACACGGCCAGGTGAGTGTCTCAAAAATGAGGCCAAACTTTTGACAACATTTCAGTCCATTTGCCTAGTCACATCCATGCCAAATATCTGAATGAATGCACTGTACTTATCTAATAAAACCCTCTGCACCAAAACACTACTGTTCAGCTCAGAGGTGGTAAAATAAAAAAAACATATTCAATAAAAACAGTAATATTGTGAAATATTGCAATTTAAAATAACTGTTTTCTATTTGAAAATATTTTAAAATGTGAATTATGAAACGGATAGTTCCGGTCCTTGATTCTGATTGGTTGAGCCATGTTCTAAGCTCTTTGTTTACATTTGTGTGTTGCTCGGCAACCACTTTGTTCCAACCACAACCGTTTCTGAGGAACTACATTGTTTTGCGGAAGGATAATGTTTTTATTAATATCATTACACTTTATTTGCTCCGTTTAAACCAGAGCGTCTTGGGGCTTATTGCTTTATTATTCCTGTGATGCAAATTCTTCAGTGTCAGTGTCAGTGTCTGAATAAAACTATTATTTTTGTTAAAAAATAATTAACCCTAAGCTTTTGAAAAGTAGTGCTTTAGTAAATATTACTTGTTCATATGCAAAACAATAATCTGCACACCTAGTCAAAAAATATGATTGCAAATTACTAAATTACTAGTATAGGGCCCTATGAAACCCGTTTACCCCCCAATTCCATTTTATTTTTTTCCAAATTATGTTTTTTTACGTTTTATGTTTTTTACTGGATTCCTTTTTTTTTTGTTTAGTTTTCCTTTTTTTCCTGTTTTAATTTCTGGACTCATTTTTAATGGTTAAATTAAATTTTATTAATCAAAAAGCTTGTTAATTGATTCAAATCGTGAAACGTAAACAATTTAACATTAGTTTATTAAAAGTTTAAAAAAAAAAATTGCATGTTTAGGGCCCTAAACATGACATGTTTTATTTTTGCCCACCTTATGTTTATTATGACCAAATTTTGTGTTCTAGCATGTCTAATTATTTGAATTCATAAAAAGAAGTTTAATTTATTTTTACAATAGCCTTGTGAAATGTTTATTTTTCTCAGAAATTCTGTGTTGTGTATTTGCATTTTTCTAGTTATAAAATAAAGGCATATGGCATTAATTTCATTTATCTTTTAATTAATGAAAATTAAATATTGTATTTTTTGGCAAATAAAGGTGATTTACTATTACAGTTAATGTAATATATAATTATTCTTAAAAATATGGTTTCAATAACTTTAGTAGTAGTAGTACAGTAATGTATTCCTGCCACAATGTCTTCACGTTAAACCGAAGTTTTGTTTTGACGGGTTGCCGAGTATACCTTTAGTGACTCTCAGAGCAGTTCTGGAGATGTTGATGTATTTATGGCCTCATTTAGTGAGGTGCCAGATGCTAATATCACCACAAGGTTCACGCGCGCTTCAGTAATAAGTATAATTTGTTTTATATGTACCATATGTTGCTGCTGTTATGATAAAGTGATGTTTCTTACTTGTAAATTGTAAAATGAATAAAAGCATATAATGTAAGAAATGTGAGGCTTTGAATTGATCAAATCAGTTTTACTAAAACCACAAAAAGCCAAATGTTTCAGTACCTTTGTTGCATGTTCATTGCTTTAAATTCATATTCACATTTTGAACAAATCTATTGTCTTATTTTTCATTTAGCCATTTTTAAGTTCAAATAAGTATAAATTTGATCATTAAGATTATAAATCATTAAGATGATCCCCAGTCTCCACTGGGATGGCGATGAAACTGTCTAGTGAATCATTGTTTGTGTTTTCTGTCACGCCACAGGTGGGAACTCGGCGTTACATGGCTCCAGAGGTGCTGGAGGGAGCCATTAATTTCCAAAGGGATGCCTTCCTAAGGATCGACATGTACGCTCTAGGACTGGTGCTGTGGGAGCTGGTGTCTCGCTGCACCGCCTCCGATGGTGAGTCTGCACAAATATACGGGCCTCTGAATGTTATTTTCCATTTTTGGGAGTAACGTGTTGTATAATAACATGAGTAAATGAGTTGCTTCTCCCATATACACACCATAATATTTGACATTTTAAGTACTGTTTTGTTTAATTATTGACAACTAAAAAACAAAAGCTCTGCATATATATTTTGAGATGTTCTATTTTCTTTTTTCTGAATAATTATGTATTTCTATATATTCTAACCTGGGATGTATGACCCATGTGAATTATGAAATGGCTCTAAACAATTGCTAAACAAACTGAAAATGCTGTTTTCAGGTACCATGCAAGATGAACCAATCCCAATTTCTTTTTGTAATGAAAATCATTTATAAATCAACAAAAGAGAAGCTTTTTTTAAAAAAATGTATCTGCAGTTTTCTTCCAAAAAAAGTTTAAGATGGCCATTAAATGTTTGTTTAATGTAATAATTTTACTCCTTAGCTGATCACATGCCTGTGTATTCTGTGTGATGCAGCTAATGCTGTTGCTGTCTCTCCCAGGTCCTGTAGGTGAGTACCAGCTGCCCTTTGAGGAGGAGGTTGGCCAACATCCTTCACTGGAAGACCTTCAAGATGCGGTGGTCCACAAGAAGATGCGGCCTGTTTTTAAAGACTGTTGGATCAAACATCCGGTGAGAATGTGCTTTTGAGCAGAAGCTAGAGTTGCGCAGTTACTTAAAATAAAACCAAAATCGCATTTATGGTTTAGTGCGATTATCAAATCACAGAGGCTGTCATTTAAGTAAGTAAATATATGCACTGCGTGTTTCAGAGTAAAGCTCAGCACTGTGTTCTTTTACACACAAGCAGCTTGTGATCCAGTGTTTTTAGTGTCTCAGAGCGGCTCGGTTTGCAGTAAATGCAGCTCCACACAAACTAATCTCTGCACAAATTAATCTCTGCAGATACTTAGAAGATGGTTGGTGCATGCTGTGTTCCTGAATGCACATTAAAGTGACTCAGTTCAGAGTTCAGGATTCAGGAACACAGCATGCACCAGCCATTTTCTAAATATTTGTAGTCAGAAGTGCTAATCCGCAAAAGAAGCTTTAAGCTTTTTTTTTTTTTTTTGTATTTTACATTAAAATATTGCAGTAATGATATTTCTTATTGTTTTAATTTAGTATTAGTATTGCATTTTTATAGTTTGAATGTAAAATAATAATAATAATAATAATAATAATTATTATTATTATTATTATTATTATTATTATTATTTTCCTAAATACTTAATTTTTTGTGTTTTACATTTAAATATTACTGTAATGATATTTCTTATTGTTTTAATTTAGTATTAGCATTGCAGTTTTAGTTTTAATGTAAAATAAAATAATATTAATAATTTTATTATTATTATTATTATTATTATATTACTATTATTATTTTCCTAAGTACTTAATTGTTTTTTTTTTACATTAAAATATTGCAGTAATGATATTCCTTGTTTTAATTTGGTATTAGTATTGTAATTTTACAGTTATAATGTCTAATAAAATTATTATTATTATAATTAATAATATTATTATTATTATTATTATTTTCCTAAATACTAGTAGGAATAGTAGTGGTAGTCATCAACCTTTAAACATTTAAAATCCATGTGCTTTTTTTTTTTTAAAGGAATACAGCTGAAATGTTGTAAACTTTTGCCTAATGTTGGAAAATTATGAGTAAATAAAGTAAACCCAATGCACGTTGTGTTCCCAAATGCACATCAAGAGATGGAGTTTCCTGCATTTATTGCTTGGAGTATCTGACTATGCAGTTGATAAGTTGCCGTATTTTGATTTGATAAGCTCATTTTGATTAAAAATAATAATAATCAAATAGACTATTGTGGAGCCCTGTTAATTTCACATGGGCAAAGCATGCAGATCCAGCTTGTGGCATCTTTCAGTTTTGACTTTTGAAAATTCAAATTTGAATTTTGAAATCCATGACCTAATTTTCACTTTTTGAAAATTCAAATTTGAGTTTAAAATCTGTGACCTAATTTTGACTTTTGAAAATTCAAATTAGAATTTTGAAATCCTTGACCTACTTTTGACCCCTTTTTCTGCGTTTTTTTCATCAGGGTTTGGGCCAGTTATGCGAGACCATCGAGGAGTGCTGGGACCACGACGCCGAGGCGCGACTGTCGGCGGGCTGCGTGGAGGAGCGCATTTCCACCATCTCCAAGACGAGCAACACTATCAACACGTCTACCTCCGAGTGCCTGGTCTCCATGATGACATCGGACAGCGACACGGACCTTCCTCCCAAAGAGTCCAGCACCTGAACGGCCACCTGCGAACATCAGGGACTGCAAACCACTGCGTTCATTGCTCCAGTCAATGTGAACTTTGCTGCTAATTTGATCTCTGGATCGTCATGTATTTAATTTCTTCTTCTTCTTGCATCGTTGGATCGCTTTCACCAGCACATTCATCTACTGTACTCTTCCGAGAGGAAGGCACACACGGAAAAACCTCAAGCGCGAGAAGAGCGAACTCTCAGAGGGCATTCAGGGGATCGTTTCAGACTGCTGGGATATGAGCACACGTTACCTCATCGGTTTTAATGCCATTTTTATGTTGTTGTTTTTGCCTTCACTCCATGAATACCTCCATCCGAACGCTCTGCCCTCGGGTTTTATCGAGACTACGCGACGATCTGATGACTGTTACACAACCTTCCAAGAGCACACAAGGTCCTTTTTGTACTCAGTGAATTTTAGTCTAGTTTTAATGTACCCTTTCTTCCTCAAAGTGTCTCGTGGGATGTTATTTTTCGTCTTTCCGGCACTGACGGCAGTCGTCTGGGACGCTGGAAGCTGAAGGCAGCGGGACTGTTATGATTCGAGTTGCCTTTCGGAGTGTCAGGATCGTTTTAAATGTAGCATCCGCTCGTGTTGAAGTATCTGAAGTCAGACGTGCCATCATCGCTGCTGGCGCGTTTCAGCGTTCGTTGTTTCCGAGTGACAAGAGCTGCAGTTGAAGTATTAGTTCTGCGGCCGCGTGAAGTCAGGCGCCGCGTTACAGGTTTGGTTACGATCACGGCTAAATGTTTTCGGTGCGTCAGGAAAGTGTGTGATGTTTATCC
Source organism: Labeo catla (assembly GCA_012976165.1). Classification (NCBI taxonomy): domain Eukaryota; kingdom Metazoa; phylum Chordata; class Actinopteri; order Cypriniformes; family Cyprinidae; genus Labeo; species Labeo catla. The sequence continues at coordinate 446,683 of VONZ01000365.1, read as the reverse complement.
ACTACACTACTCAGGTAAACTCTGTGCATGTGATTGTGTGACCGCTCACTCTTGCAGCAATAGTTCTCAGCAGTATAGTGAATCTCACCAGGAAAAATCCGGGTCATAAGTCATCTGAAAATCAAAATGAAAAATACAGAAATATACGTTTGTGAGAATTGTGATCAGTGAAAGTAAAGCTTTTTGCATTGCGGCATTGTTTCATAGCTGTTAACACGTCTCATATATTTAGTGTAATGCGAAAAATTGTTTAATGAAAGTCTTTTGAAATTAGCAAAAGGGAATTTGGAAAAGGTTTTTTTTGTTTGTTTTGTTTTTTTTTGCACTTCAGGATAATGTTATTTTTTATTTATATTTTTTTTTTCTCTAATATGCAGGAAATAGGGCTTAATTTTCAACAAAAACATTTAGCGATTTAAAAAAAAATAATGATAATCAAAATGATCCTAGTGTAGGCTTTATTCTCTTTTATGCAGAAAAAGCTTTATGGCTTTATGGCTCTTGGACAATTGCAGTATTAATTTCATAATTAAACAACAGTTTTTCTCCCCCAAATTATTACTGTAATGCAAAAAAAAAATATATATATATATAGAGAGAGAGAGAGAGATTAAAAAATACAATATTTAAGTACAAGAGAAAATACTTTAAAATACACAGTGTTTAGCTTTTTTTTTGCATCACAGTAATACAAATTTTTTTTTTTTTTTTGCACTTTAGGATGATAGTTAAACAACAGTTTTATCCCCCAAATTATCTTTACTGTAAGGCAAAAAAAAAACACAGTTTAAAAAATACAATATTTTTATACATCAAAAAAAATACCTTAAAAATATACAGTAGTTTGCTTTTTTTTTTTTGCATTACGGTAATGAGAGCTAAATGTGCTGCTGAAATGTCATAATGTCACAATATTTAAAAAAATGTAAAATAGACTTCATTCTCTTTATGAGTCATGTAATTTAGCAAAAAATAAAGGCCCTTTTTTGCATTGTTAATTTGAAGAAAAAGTGCTGTGAAAATAATTTTACAATATAAAAAAATCATCAGTTTGTTTTGAAACATTTAATTAGAAACTAAAGCTCTTTTGTTTTTGTTTTTTTGTCGCATTGCAGCAATAATTTCACAACAATTGGGCAACAATTTTCTCCCTGAAATTGTTACCATAATGTGAAAAATACACAGATTTTTTTTTTAAACATTACAGTAACATTTTTTTTTAAATTGATGTTAAATACAGCAAAAATTAGTCTAAAGTATATTTACAGTTGTTTAACAATTCAAATATATATTTTTGTTGCATCATAGTAATAAAAGACAAAGTCCATTTTTTTTTGCATTACGTTAATATGAAAAAATGTGCTGAAATGTCATAGAAAATAATTTTAAAATATAAAGGAAAAAAAAAGCATAAATCTCTTTTGCAACATTTAATTCTTCAAAATTCTTGGGCCATTGCAGCATTAATTTCGTAACAATTGGGCAAAAATGTTCTCCCTCCAATTATTGTTACCATAATGTGAAGAAAAACCCACAATGATTTAAAATATATAAAATCACAATGTCAACAAATACTGTTAAATACAGCAAAAATGAACCTGAAGTATATTTACAGTTGTGTTTAACAATTTAAATATTTTTTTTGTACATTTTATGCATTATGGTAACAAAATTTGTTGAAATTTTAATGAAAATAATGTCAGAATATAAAGAAGAATCCTAACTGTCCTAAAATTGGCTTCAGCGTCTTTCTGCAAAATGTAATTATTTTTTATTTTTTATTTAGGTTTTTGAGGTGAACTATGACCCGGCCGTTTCTCGATTCACATCTCAACAGTGGCGAAATCTCAGAGCTCGCCTGTTTCCCGCAATAACTTCACGGTTGTTGAAGACTGAATGTCCGTAGTGCTGTACTCTTCAATCATCTCATGGACTACCGGTGTCGTTCAGAAACGGGCAGCTGTTATCAGACTCGTCGGTCAGCGTAACACTAACACGATCACTGAATCTCTACCGTCATGCGCTCAGTGATTAGATATACCTCAGATATTGTGACTTTTTTATATATAAATATATATAAAGTATTTTATTCTGTTTTGTGGTAGCAATATAATTTAATATCCAGCTGCTTTTCTGTAATTCGAGGAGATTTTCTCGTGTTTTTTTTTTTTTTAACAGAAGGTGCTCTGAATTTGATTGCCAGGTGCTCGATGCGTTTCACAAAGTTCCCGTTTAGCTTTGAGTCAAGCATCCGCAGGTTCAATGGCTTCTGTGGTTCATATGAACTGTTCTCTGAGGACATGCAAACCTTTCTCACTTGTGTTTTAATATAGTTTTCGTTTGTTTGTGTGGTACGTGTATCTTCTTCCCTCGTCTCCATCTTATCAGTTGTATTAAGTTGGATTTGTCTATTATCAAATCAGGGATTTGAAATATAATTAAAGTATTGCAGTGCAAGTTGTGCAAATTTAGTTGAAGCCAAACTTTGTATGCTATCAGGTGTTGATGTGTGATGTGTATATATATAAATAACGTCATCAGATCTGCTAACTGATGTAGTTGAAGCATCTTTTACTCTTGTTATATTTCTCTGTTTCACATTAATAAACCCTGAAGAAGTGTTCGTACGTTAGGACTACCTGAAGAGATTTCCCATGATCCTTTGCTGGCTCGATGTGGGCTGGCTTTTCATGAAGGATCAGGAACGATGGAGGTCTGTTGATGTGTTTTTTTTTTTTTTAAATTTTACTGCTGCTAATGTAGTAAATGTATGTTGTGTTGCCCCGGATTGGGTCATTTCAGATTCTGCTGCCATGTTCAGTATTTTGTTGAATTAAACATTACCCATGTTTATCACTTAAATGTCCTGTTTCTCTTTTACTTCTAGAATATAGTGATTTTTAGTAAAAAATTATATAGTAGTAGTAGTAGTAGTAGTAGTAGTATTAATATTACTATTAATTATATCTGCCAAAAAAAAAATATATATATAATACATTTAAAAAATAAATAAATGCATAACACAAACAAAAGGAAAACACTATGACTGCTGGTCAAGTGCTTTAAAAAATTTGTTTTATTTAAAAGGCCATGACTTTTGGTTAAGTGCTTTTATTTTATTTTATTTTATTTTATTTTATTTTATTTTCAAAAGTAAAAGGCCATGACTGTTGTTCAAGTGCTTTTTTATTTTATTTTATTTTATTTTTAAACATAAAAGGTTATGACTGTTGTTCAAGTGCTTTAAAATATTTTATTTTATTTTATAAGTAATAGGCCATGACTGTTGTTCAAGTGCTTTTTATTTTATTTTATTTTTTATTTTATTTTTATTTTTAAACATAAAAGGTCATGACTATTGGTCAAGCTAAAAATTTTTATTTAATTTTATTCTTTATTTTATTTTATTTTTACAGAAGTAAAGGCCATGACTGTTGTTCGAGTGCTTTCTAAATATTTTATTTTATTTTATTTTTATTTTTAAAAAGTAAAGGCCATGACTGTTGTGTTATTTTATTTTATTTTATTTTTTAAACATAAAAGGCTGTGACTGTTGTTCAAGTGCTTTAAAATATTTTATTTTATATGTAATAGGCAATGACATGACTGCTGGTCAAGTGCTTTAAAATTATTTTATTTTATTTTATTTTATTTTCAAAAGTAAAAGGCATGACTATTGTTCAAGTGCTTTATTTTATTTTATTTTATTTTTTCATTTTCAAAGTAAAAGGCCATGACTATTGTTCAAGTGCTTTATTTTATTTTATTTTATTTTCAAAAAGTAAAAGGCCATGACTATTGTTCAAGTGCTTTATTTTATTTTATTTTTTTTTATTTTCAAAAGTAAAAGGCCATGACTATTGTTCAAGTGCTTTATTTTATTTTATTTTATTTTATTTTCAAAAGTAAAAGGTCATGACTGTTGTTCGAGCTTCAGTTGAACTTAATTTAATTTTGTTTACATATGCAGAAAAACAACAACTAAACAAATAAAAATATATATTAATTAAAAATAAATAAATAAATAAACATAAAGGTGCAAAAGATACAAAAGAAAAGGAAGGGCTGTGACTGCTGGTCAATCTTAAAATATTTATTTTATTTATTTTTATTTTATTTGTTTATTCATGTTTAAGACCTTGACTGCTGGTCAGACTTGACCTCTAAAATGTTTTCAATTTTTTTTAATGTATTTTTTATTTTAAAAATATATAATCAGAAAATTGGATTTGTATTGTTTGTTTATTGGATTTGTATTGTTTGATTTTTTTTTTTAAATGGGTCAAAAGCCATTTATGTCAATGTGTCATATCTAGTTTATACAAACACATTTTTTCCTACAATACTTGTGCAGGTTTTCATTCAATTATCAATTATAAAAATACATTTTGTGAAAATACATTCAAAATCCACTGAGGTTATGAGACTTCATTAATTAAGCTTTGATGTTTAATTGCCTTCCGCCGTCAGTTGTAATGACTCTGTCCAGCACTAGAGGGCAGTGTGCGTTCGGCTGATCTCTCGGCACACGCACTCATGACTCAGGACAGGAAGTGACAGATGTTGACTGCAAGGTTAGGAGACAGGACATATGGACAGTCCCAAATATTTAATACCCGCAGATATATCTCGCCAGAGTCCTCTGTCCCTGTAAGGATCTACAATAACACAGCACGAATGACAAATGACTGAAATCCTCAGAGATCATCGGAGAGTCACCAGACAGTCTGCTTAAAATAGACAAGCAAACAAGACTTTTGGCGTAAGTGTTTAGCAATCAAAAATTACAGTATGAAAATATTGTCTTCCATCATCTGTGGTTCATAAATATCAGAAGCTTCCACAAATTAAGCCCTGAAAAAAATGTTAAATCAGAACACAAAGTCTTAAATTCATAAATTCGTGGCATTTATTATTGCGTGTATTGCAAAAACAAGTATCTTTTTCAGTTTGGTTTTCCAATACAAATATCTAAACATCCATAAATCAAGATACATTTACTTGAGATGCAAATTGAACATATTAAGTCTTGTTTTGTGAGAAATTAGATTAAAACAAGAACAAATATCTGTCAATGGGAAAGATTAAGTTAATTTTATGAGCCCACAGACAGATATTTGTTCTCGTTTTAATCATAAAACCCCTTTATGTTGATCAGTTTCTCATTAAACAAGCCTGGTGTTTGGGAGCAGAGCTATTCAAGCCTTAAGGTATTTTTATTCATGTGTTTTTTGTAAAAATGAATTAAAAAATGATGGAAATCAGTTGTACTTTCAAACATTTAGAGCATATTGATGAATTGTGTTCCCCACTATAGTTTGTTCCTTAAATTTTCTTTACTTGGTCTTAAAAGTGGTCTCCACAAAATCTTAAGTTTACCATGACTCATCCCGCACTCACTTGTTTTGACCAATCAGATGCTCTGAATGAGAATGCCCCACCCACTGATGACTATCTGATTGGCAAATGCAAGTAGCAAACCATAGTTCATTACGTAAAACTGAACAAAACAAGGTGTTTAATATGTCCCGCCTCAGCTTTCGGTTTGAATAGGAAGTCAGTGTCAATGTCAATGTCATAACTTGATTGTACTTTGTTCCTTACGTATGAATATTCAAGATTAAATAATGGCCAGAACAAAAATGGAATGAATTAAAAAGAACAGCACCAAAAAAAGGGCTGTTTCAGGAAAAATCTCTTTTTGAGTTCAGTGGAAATCAGTGGAGCTCCCCTCCGGGTCAGGATTTCTCCAAACCTTTCTAAGCCAGCGCTGCACCAACAGATGGACGGCGTTAATTGCATTTTTCCTCTTTTTTTTCAATGGCGGATTATTATGATCATATTATGATTTTTTGTTTCTCGGAAGATGGTGCCGTACACGTTTCCTTTTGTATTTTAAGAATTAGAATCACATTTCCTCTGTAGTCTTCCATGACTATTAATTCCTATTCCTTAACATTCAGATATGCACACATAATATGTTTTATGCATATCTCCCGAATGTCTACCAGAGACATCAAAATAGCAATAAATTATCAAATGTTGCATGGGACTGTATAATGGCAGTTTTTTGGAGTTTGTAGGTCACATAACATGCTTTAGATTTTGTGCATTTAACAGCTTCTTGCTGTTTTTGCAATCTTTATGACTATTATCTGTTGTGAAATGAGTCTAATGGCTCTGAGGTTTAATCCGGCTCATGGTTAGTCTGTTTCCTCCTCATCCACTGCTTTGAGCCTTCTGACAGATATTTGCGGATGTGAGGACGTTTTTTTTAATGTATGTGATCATATATTTTGCTATACACTATCAGTCAAAAGTTTTTAGTTTTTTAAAGTCTCTTCTGCTCACCAAGCCTGGATTTTTTTGATCCAACGAACAACAAATGCAGTAAAAAAATTTTACTGTTTAAAATAACTGCTTTCTATTTGAATATATTTTAAAATGTAATTTATTCCTGTGATCAAAGCTAAATTTTCAGCATCATTACTCCAGTCTTTAGTGTCTCGTGATCCTTCAGAAATCATTCTAATATGCTGATTTGCTGCTCAAGAAACATTTACTATTATTATTATTATTAGCAATATTTAAAACAGTTGAGTACTTTTTCTCAGCATTGATCTGAAATAAAAAGATTTGTAACATTATACACTATACCATTCAAAAGCTTGGAGTCAATATATATATATATATATATATATATATATATATATACACTACCGTTCAAAAGTTTGGGGTCAGTACATTTTTATTGTTTCTTTTATTTTAAAGAAATTAATACTTTTATTCACCAAGGATGTATTAAGTTAATAATTAAAAGTTTATTAAAAGTTAATAATAAATAATATACATTGTTATAAAATATTTATATTTTAAATAAACACTGTACTTTTTAAACTTGTTATTCATGAAAGAATCCTGAAAAAAAAATCACAGGTTCCAAAAAATATTTGGCAGCACAACTGTTGATATTATCCAACATTGATCATTCTAATAATAAATCCGCATATTAGAATGATTTCTGAAGGATCATGTGACACTTAAGACTGGAGTAACAGCTGATAAAAATTCAGCTTTTCATCACAGGAATAAATTCTATTTTAAAGTATGTTAAAATAAAAAACATTATTTTATATTGTAAAAATATTTTGCAATATTACTGTTTTTTTTTCTATATTTTTAATCAAATAAATGCAGCCTTGATGAGCATAAGAGACTTCTTTAAAGACTATTACAAGTCTTACTGACCCCAAACTTTTGAACGGTAGTGTATATATATATATTTGCTAATCCTTGCTTATTAATACTATTATTTAGCAAGGATGCTTTAAATTGATCAAAAGTGATGATAAAGACATTTCTAATGTTACAGAAGATTTCTGTTTCAAATAAATGCTGTTGTTCTGAAATCCACTTTTTTCCAAATAATAATAATAATAATAATATCAGGAATAAAGTACATTTTAAATTATATTCAAATAGAAAAGTTATTTTAAGTAGTAAAATAATTTCATAATTTTGCTGTTTTTGCTGTACTTTGAATCAAATTAATGCAGGCTTGGTGAGCAGAAGATATTTCTTTGAAAAACATTAAAGATCTTACTGTTCAAAAACTTTTGACTGATAGTGTAAGATGTTTCACAAATGACAATAATGATCGTTCCAATTTTGTGAGTGTATATTTTGTAAAGTGTGCATAAATTATCAACAGTAGCATTTCCTACAGGTTTTGACTTGTTATTTGTAGTTTCTATTGTTCATGTTTTTTTTTTCTTTCTATTTTTCTTACTTAATCAGAAGGCGAGACCAATCAAGTGGAGCTTTTCCATCATTAGCAAAGGGTGGCCATGGCAACGGAAACCCAAACACACGTATCCTGATTAAGAGTCACATCCTTAAATCCAGGAAGTGCACAAACTTCATCTGCGACTAATCTAGCACTAATCACATTTACTCATTGATTGCGTTCTTTTGCGCTCCAAATCCAAAATAGCAAAGCACTTTCTGTTTTTATTTTCTTTTAAAAACAAAATCAGATTTTTGTTAATTTAGATGATTTGTAATAAAAGATGACAGAAGCATGTGCGTGTGTATGTAATTAGTTATAGTGCATTTTAATCTGTAATAATGGGTTTCCTGTAGTCGAGCTTAATCCCAGCCACATGTTCAGATGTTTAAACATCAGATCAATTACGCAGGCACACTCATTAAAGTGGATTTCTTTAAAGCGATCCAGAGACACAAAGAATTCAAATGAAAGCAGAAACTGAATAGAGAAACACAATGTTGTGAAAATGTACAGATGGAATAGTAAAGCACAAACCAGTCAACTAAAAAAAATTAATAATCCAGAGAAAAAAAAAAAAATGAAGTATTTGTCTGGGAAGTGCTAGGATGATGTTACAGTCACCAAAATATTAAATATTCTGAAGTTCAAAATATTAAAAATTTGTTTCCTCATGTTTAACATTCTGGCTATTGCATAAGCAGTTCAAGATGTTTTTACTCATCACAATCATCTCATCGTAATTCAAAATATCCTAACATTATTACTTTTAAAGCACTTTAAGACATTATTTTTGCTATAGAATGTAAATTCAAAATATCCCCTTTCCAAAAGGCAAATGCATTTATAAAAGGTAGCACTTTGAAGGTCTGTGACTGAGCGAACTGAAGTTCGAGTGCATTTGTATGTAATTAAAACAAGTGATTATTTTCCGCTGGGATTATCCTGGAGGTCCAGCTGGTCTGGAGGATTTGAACACCCTCACCCTGGGCTGGAGAAAGGGCAAACTCCCAGCGGACGCTGCCAAATTGGCTCCCTAACCAAGAGCCGAGATCACAAATCCATGCACACCGTTACAAAATCAACAAAAACTGCCAGAGTATGAAGAGCCATTTTTATTCCCTGTTTGTTCCTGCTTCAATGTTCAGAAGACAGACAGTAGCTGCTTACAGACCTAGTTTTTCAATGTTCAGGTTGAGAAGAGATGAACTTAGAAGGGGCCATGAAAGTATTGTATGGCCCGTGCCTATATAGTTAAATGACTTTTAGATTTTGTTATTTAACACTGTGAGGAATTACAAAATAAATCTAATAAATCATGACCTTCTTAGCTCAATAACACCATCAAATCAAAATGACAATTTTAATCTGCCATTGTTAGATAAGCTTCCATATGTATGGTAATATGGCTTATTTCCACTAAGGAATTTAAAAAATAAATAAACAAATATCTGACTTTTCTCACAACTGTGAATTTATGTCTTAAATTTTTGGATGCTAAATTTTTGGATGCTGCCTTAGAATTGTGAGTTTACATCTCACAATTAAATTTTTTTTTCTCAGAATTCCAAGTTTACAATTTGTAATTCATCTTTTTTTTCTTTTGGAATTCTGAGTTTACATCTCAAAATTCAGTTTTTTTCCCCCCCAGAATTCAGAGTTTACAACTTGTAATTCAGCTTTTTTTCTGTTGGAATTCTGAGTTTACATCTCAAAATTCTATTTTTATCCTCAGAATTCTGAGTTTACAACTTGTATAGTTGGAATTCTAACCTTACATCTCAAAATTCATTTTTTTCCCTCAGAATTCTGAGTTTACAACTTGTAATTCAGCTTTTTTCTGTCTGAATTCTGAGTTCACATATCACAATTCTGATTTTTAGTTCCACCACGGTATGATACTTCTGACGTTTTCTTGCAATTCTCAGGGGGTTTTTTTTCTGTCAAATAGAAACGTTTGAGGAAGTGTGACGAAAAAGTTGCAATTTTTGCCATTGTTGTTTTGTGTCAGAAACAAGTTTTCATACTATCCTACCACCAATAGCTAGAAACTTTTTACAGATTTAATTTTCAACCTTTCTCTTCTGCCAGAATGCACAAAAATATTGAGATTTCTCTTGTTTGGTTTGCAGGACTGTAAAAAGATGTATACAATATGCCTAAAATGCACTCTAGAATAGCAGTGTCTCTTCTAACTACTACATTAACAAATCATGATAGTTCACATCTGTGATGTAAACTACTGCCTGTTTGAATGTAGGATATTCAATATTTCATTCAGTTAATGCAATTTGTGTAACCCACAAGAGATAGTATATCTATGTAACATGACAAAATGTGATCGCAAATGTGTAATTGTCATTCATCCATTCAGTCCATTGGGATTTTATTAAAATGTACCAATGAGAATTTTTATTGTGTTTCATATTCCATAAATGTTCCATAAAATTAAATACAGCAGAGAGAACATTTTGTGGAAAGGATAGTTTTGTTTCATAAAAAAAGGAGAATATCTTGAACATAGATTTTGATATACCTGTACATGGATGTTGATGATACATCTGTACTTTTCTTCTCATTTGCGTATGTACATTATGTAAATATATATAGTTTAAAATGTCACAGAAATGCATTTGATGCATGCGAGTTCATATTCCTGACTTGGAATAAAAGAGTTATGAGGTTAAAATGAGGTTATGTGATTAAATTGTGTATTCTATAAGCAAATATCATATTATTCTGACATACTTATGCATGTTTACCAGTTCATCCAGACTAAAGTATTTCAGTGTGCAACATATTGAGAAAAAAGCCCTTGCATAAATAAAATGTAAGAGCTTAGGGTAATTTCAGCTGATTCAAATTTTGCATTATACATAGTCGTATATCCATTTTAATGCAGTTAAATCAACATGAAATCCATTTTACTGCTGTAAGATTAGTGAAACAGAATATTTAACCCAAGACAATTTAGAACGATACTGGATTTGTATCCACTGGGAATTGATTGAATCATTAAAAGTGGGCGCTGCATGTCAAAATGGAGCAGTGCTGTTGGAGAGGAGGGGTTGAGAAGTACATGACATCAGTCAGAAAAGGAAAGTGGTTTCATTTTGACAAAAGATTACATAGATTCTTTCTTTGGAATAACATGCACCAATTGTGCACAATTGGAACAGGAGCATGTACATGTATTTACTTAAATAGTCCAATTTGATGTCATATTGACTTTAAACCATTTTTAAACACAGTTTCCTGCCTGTGTTCAACAAGAAAAACAAATTCCCCAAACACTGATAAAAATGCAAAATCACTCACTTTGTAAGAGGAAATAGTAATTCGAACTGCATTTGGAGGCCTTTTCCTTGCATCAGTACTCTCATCAAGTTTTCAAAAAAAAAGTGATAGTATTCTTCACTTAATCCTGAGCAGCGGAAAACTCGGAAAAACTCTATGTGGCCTGTTATGCTTTGTAGGAAACATTCAAAATTACATCTGTGCAATATATTACAGTTGTGATATGTGTAACACATCTGTGCTGAAGTACATTCTCTACCTAAAACGTTTGCGCGTACATCCTCACGTTGATATATCCATGTATTTCTGTCCGCTTATCATGATACAATGTCATATTCTATGACAAAAACTATTTCTTACAGATAAAAAAGTGAAATCTTGTTCGCGTGTGGATTCATTTACACACATCCAAACTTGGTAAAAAAGCAAGCAAAGATGGGTTACTTAGAAAAGGGTTCCTAAAGAATGGTCTCATCATACATCTCTTCTGATTTATGAGGCTCACTGGATTGAGAGTCAGGCTTTAACATCTTAAAATGGTCACTAGGATCTCTTGTTACAGCCTCATAGGATGGCGGCCCCTTCTCGGGACCGTAGTGCACTTTTATCATAGACGCTATGAGTCCTTCCCGCTCTAGAGCGCCGTCCTCTTCAGACCAGCGTGCATCTTGGTTTATGTGCCTGTATAGGTAAGACGCCTGCTTCATTTGCCGTCTAACCAGGTGCCGTCGATAGGCGCGCTGGATCAGGGATGCCGAAAGCTCCTCCTGCTTGCGCCGCAGCGTAGTGGTGATGGGCTCGTGGGATATCTTGGACGGGTTCGCCATCATAAACTTCTCCTCCATTTGCTGCTTCAAAGCGTCCATTTCTCCGGTTTCCCCGAGGACCCGCTTCGTGAAGGCGAACAGGATATCCAAGCAGTGGATCCTGTCACCGCTGACCATTGGTAGATCCATGTTGATGAGTTTGATTTTGTTGGGTTTGGCGATCCTCAGAGGTTCGGAAAGGCTGTCAGCGAAGCTCGAGAGTTTGGAGTATTCGATGAAGTGCGTGGCCTCGACATCGAACTTCTCCCAAACCTCATAGAACATCTCAAAGTCGTCCTCGCTCAGAGGTTCGGTGCTCTCCTCTGTGGCCACACTGAAGTTTTCCAGAATGATGGCGATGTACATGTTGACTACGATTAAGAAGGAAATAATGATGTAGCTGACAAAAAAAGTGATCCCTACTGAAGGATTTCCGCAGTTGCCCTTAGTATTGGTTCCGGTGTTCACATAACTCGAGCTGCATTCTTCCGGAGAGTTGTTGAGAATGGGATCCAGGAGGTTGTCCCAACCGGCCGACGTGGTGATCTGGAAAAGGCAGATCATGCTGTTCCCGAAGGTTTCGAAGTTGAACATGTCGTCAATCCCACCCTGCTTCTTTACGTAGGCGAAATTCGCCATGCCAAAAATGGCGTAGATGAACATGACCAGGAAGAGCAGGAGCCCGATGTTGAACAACGCCGGCAAGGACATCATTAAGGCAAAAAGCAACGTCCTTATTCCTTTAGCTGCTCGTATTAGTCTAAGAACTCGTCCTATTCTTGCCAACCGGATCACTCGAAACAGAGTTGGGGACACAAAGTATTTTTCTATTATGTCCGCAAGGACAATTCCTGAAAGGAAGAACAATTAAAAGCACATATCAACACACAGAAGCAGGACTCTTAAAGAAAATCTCTTGAAGAATTGAGAAATGCCACTATGAACATCTCAGATCACAACAACCCAGTTGAAAAGACAAGCTGGTGTCTCTGCGAAGTTTCTTAACTAACTTAACCAAACCAGCAAGCCTTCTTTGGCTTCACCATAATGGTGACCAGATGGACCAGTACCAAAGAGCTAACCAGTATAAACCAAGTTGGTCTTTTCAGCAGGGAAGTATCTTGAATCAGCCACACGTACCACTTACCAGACTGTAAAGTCGTGCACTTACCAACGATGGACAGAATAACCACTACAAAGTCAAAAATGTTCCAACTAATGGTGAAGAAATAACAGCGGAGGGCAAATAACTTGATGAGGCATTCGGTGGTAAAGATGACAATGAAGGCCAGGTTGATGTTATTGAGGATGGTCTCCATGCGAGCAGATTGTTCGTCGGTCTCGACCATCATAGTTATCATGTTGAGAATAATGAGCATCATGATGGTGATGTCAAAGGCTTGCTTGGAGACCAAGTCGAAGAAGAATCCTTGTAAAATGTTCTAGATGGAAATGCGTTTATGGTGAGAAATCAGAAAGGGAATTTGGTACCAGTTCAAGGATTTTTAGGGTGTGTTCACACTTGTTTGGTTCTCTTGGTTTGTTTTGTCCGGACCAACAAAAGAAAACAATACATTTGGTCCTGGTCCGCTTAGTGTTCACACTGGCGTTTTTGACAGCAACCCTAAAGATACACTGTAAAAAACAATTGGTTGAGTCAGCCTTTAAATAATTTGTTACCCCTCTACCTTAAATTTTTAAGTTCAGTCAACTCAAAAAAAAAAGTTTAGTCAACTTGAAATGTTAAGTTTTACTAAGTGACAACTTATATTTGATATTTAACTTAAACTTGATACTTGAGTTGATTCAACTTACAATTTTAAGGCAGTCGGGTAACAAACATGGCTTTTAAGTTTAACAAACCAATTTTTTTAGTGTAGTCAACTCAAATATCTAAGTTGTCTCTAAGTACAACTTAGCATTTCAAGTTGAATAAACTTATTTGAGTTGACTGAACTTAATTTTAAAGCAGCAGGGTAACATTATTTTAAGGTGACCCAACAAATTATTTTAAGTTTGTTGGGTAAGTTTTGTTTTGCTTTTTTACAGTGTACCAAACCTAAAGGCATAGTGATGCATTCACAAACTGATTGGTTGGGTTTATGTATATTTCATGATGGTAACTTACCGAACACCCCAAACCATAGATGTGTTCGACTTAAAGTGCCGCTGGGCAGGCCATTATTCGGTGAATGACAGGGTTCCTCAAATATTGGAAACTTTGCTTCCTTTGCTCCTGTAAACAAACGTTGGTTTGTGCAAGACTCCCTGACGCATGCGCAACGCCAATGTCTTACGTCATCTGGAACAGCTTCTATGTACGACCAGTTGGCGCAAGCTAGATTAAAGTGATTCTTGCATTTTAAATATGGATATTTTTCTTAAAAAATGCATTGATTTCCTACAGGAGGCCTTTATTGTGAGGCACTTTTTTTAATGAATGGATGAAATTTATTGGACTTGTTTTGGACTGATGAAGGGAAACATACGTCTATGCTATTCTAAAGCTTGGAAGTGCCAGGATAATATTTAATGTAATATTTAATGTAACTAATATTTAGTGTAACTAATGTAACTCCGACTGGATTCATTAGAAAGAAAGAAGTCATATAGACCTAGGATGCCAAATACACATAACGCCATCTGCTGGACTAAGCATGGTCATTGTTGCATGTATGTATGAGTTTATTTTTACCACCTGCAAAGTCACTAAGAGCTCATAAAAGGCATTTTACCTCCTCATTGCTCCAAGTTTGCCCTCTGCTCATTTTGTTTTGGATACACCACTCGTCCTCGTCGTCATATCATATACTGTTTTTGCTTCATTTAGAAGTATTTGGTCCATGTTGCGTTCATCTTTCATTCAAACCACGCCAGAATTCATTCAGAAGTGGACAGAGACCCATGTTTTTAGCGGTCTTGGTCCACTTGTTTGGTGCACCAGGGTTCGGATGGCAGCGTTCACGCTTACTCAAATGAACCGTACTAACAGAGCAGTCGCACCAGGGTTCGTTTTATTCGAACAAAACGTGACAAGTGTGAACATACCCTTAGTTACAAAAATGTTACAAATCATCATCTTACCACTGGTCTTGGAATTGGCTTCTGTGGCTTTTTCGAACCTAGTTTCTTCATTGCATTGTAGTACTTTTTCTGCTCTTCGGTCATGAATATATCCTGGCCACCTTTAGTACAAAAAACAACCAGCTGCTATTTTTTTCACTGAACGCGTTAAATGTAAACGAATGCTTTTGGAAAAGAAATAAATCTTAAACACCTATCATTCTTTTCTGTTGATTGAAGTTGTCGATGATGACACCAATGAACAGATTTAATGTAAAGAAGGATCCGAAGATGATGAAAATGACAAAGTAGAGGTACATGTAGAGGTTTATCTCTTTGATGGGCTGCTCCTCAACCTGCCAAAAAAGGACAATATAAAATTTAAAGGACTCAAAAGATGGTTTTCCAGACTGTCTACATTACACACTGTCTAAAATGAAGGTTCTTCAATGGTTAGATGAACCCTCTTCTAGGTACTGAATTCTAGGTACTTTGAATGGGTTTCTTAACCAACCGTATTGTTTTTAACATTTTGATAGTTCATAGTCAATGCCATTGACATGTCATTCATTTTAGTAATGAAAAGAACATGCTTACTCCACGGGAATCGACGGCGGCGTACATGATTTCCATCCAGCCTTTGAATGTTGCCTGAAAGACAAAATAATTAAAAATGCTTAAATGTCCATCTAAAAGAGAAAGATTGTCAGTTTATTCAAATATATGTTCTGCTTCTAGGTGAGCACAGTTCTTTCCATGCCTGACCATGGCGAAACTTGGCTTTTTACTCTGAGGTAATTACGCATTTAAGTTTCATACCTTCTGTAAAGACAAAGAGTTGTGACTCACCAAGAGTCAGCATGAACGCTATTACGCTAGGCCATTTTTGGATGTTGTAGCCATGGTTACAGAAATTATAACCTGTGGTGATTGAGAGACTGTTCCTAGAGGTAAATGATAGGTTGAGGCCCAGCGAGGAGTTGCAGGCCCCTGAAGAACTCTGGTTGCTTGGCTACCTTAAGAAATATGAGGGATGATGGCCAGAATTCAGAATCTAAGAATTGGCTGCCTTTACATTAATGAGTGTGAATTTGAATTGGAATGGAACAGGGTCAGAAATTAGCTAACTCTAACCTTAGAATGAAATGACAGGAAGAGGAATTCATTGAAGTGCGATTAAAATAAATGTAACAGCCATATTACAGATGCATTTCATATGTTCAACATAAGTTTTGCATCAAAACGTAAATAATTAGATCATTAATTTGTACTAATTGTACCTAATTTATTCTCTGAAGTGTAGAATAAATTTCTCCAAACCTGACATATTGCTAGACACTTTTCAGTCCTAACCTATCTATACTAGTTCAACCATCAAAACACTTTGTAACGGTAAAAAACTAAATGAAAAAACCTGTCTATGCCATTCTAAACATTGTATGCAAGATTTTGTGATTTTCAAAATTAGCACAATAAAAAAGATTTACAAGCAATTTCTAAAAGTCTGGTCATTTTGCCTGCAGAAACACGAAGTTAGGTAGAGGATTTTCAGCACAGCACAAAATTTGCACAAAACTCTGCATCCTGTTTGACAGCTTGGTAAAATCATTCTCAGTGCAATTCTGAATGGTGCCCGTCCTCGAGACACTCACCACCTGCAGAAGTGACAGGTATCCAAGTCCAACATTGTCGAAGTTGACTTTGACTTTGGTCCAGTAGAACTGGGTGTCATTCATGGCCTGACAGTCACTCTTGTTGTTGACCAAGTTTACACTGTGAATGTATCCTGTCCTGTTGACACACTTCCCGAATTTCCCAGCGAATAGATTGACACCCATGATGCTAAATATGAGCCAGAAGATCAGACACACCAGCAGTACGTTCATGATGGACGGGATGGCCCCGATCAACGCATTCACCACCACCTGGAAGACAGGAAATTAGGATGTGATAGCATACAGGAAGCAATCATAATGTAATGGCATGCAACAAACAGCAGCGCTAGATCACCAAAGCCATTAAAAAAAAAAAACGCATCAAATCAACTTTCTGCTAAATAACAAATACACACATATTTTGATTTTCTCAATACATGCAAATTATGAATAATATACTATGCTATACTACAGACATAGCCCTGCATCTTTAAAAAAAAATTCTGTTAATTTTCAAAAAAAGGCCTAATTTGATGATGCAGAGTTCAAAAATATCAATTACAACGTTCTATTTTTAAAAACCTTTCAAAATAACAAGATAAGTCAAAAGTTCCGGTAAAGTTCTAAAAATGTATCATTTAACTTAAAAGAAACAAGCATTGAATTTTATTCAGCAAATATGTTGCAGGGTGGCCTATGATGATTGAATTCACTAAAAGTTCACGTTACAACGAGTATCATTTTTACAATATATTTAGAAAGCCGAAGCGAGACAGAAGACGGCATCTTACCCGCATTCCTTCGAATCTAGACAGGGCCCTCAGGGGCCTCAGAGCTCTGAGAGTCCTCAAAGACTTAATGGCTCCAAAGTCAGAGTAGCCCAGAGAGTTAGCAACCAAGCTAATCAAGGACACCTGCAAAAAGAGAACACATAAATTACTTTTTAATGAAATACTTAATATTAACATGAATTTTTAAATTAATATTAATAAAACACCTCTCTGAATGGCTTTTTACATATACTAAAATATGTAACTTGATGCGATTTATTTATAAAAGGAAAAAAATATATATTTATGCATTTTTGGGACATTCTATAGGAACACATTTATTGGGATATATAAATCAGATCAGTTTTACAAGTCAATTTAAAACCACAATAGGTTTCCACTCTATTCTACAGTCAAACTAGACAGACAGAGTAGAACAAAATGTGTTTCTGTTGTAATGGCAGGTTGTGGCCACAGGAACAGTAGGAATTCAATCGATGAGCCAATGAGGTGAAATGAAGACAAATAAAGTATGCAGATATGTACATCAATGTATATACCCACATACTCAACTATATATGCATAATCAATATGCATATATATAAAATAGAGTGATGTTTTATAAAGAATTTGGGTTTTTCTTTAAAATCATTTTAGATCAGATTTGATTTTCATCAGTCCAAACAGTGTTCTGAATTTCCAATTGTTTAATTTCATTTTAGATTACATTTATAAATTATTAAATGCAGTCCCAAGAATTGTCAGTTCTTTATAAAAAACAATTTCTATAGTTTTCCTTGTCACTGCAATATATCTAAAGAAGATATTTCTGTGCAATTTGCTCTAAAACACAACATCAGAAAAACAAATATTAAATGATATACATAGAAATATAAAATTAATTTATAAAATCATTAAAAATAAAGTCATAATTTAAAATTCAGCTAAAATGTTCTTTAAATGTATTACACTTAGACGTCTCACTGTAATGTATGTTTACAATGTCTAAAAGTAACTGATCTTCTCTAGATTATTCTTTGATACATTGAGTATATTCTGATATAAAAGCCAAGGTCCTGTGGGAATAGTTATTAAACATATCAGACTTGACATCATGTTACATTACAGGTAGAAATGAATCCATTTAGATTGCTGACAGAGAGACAGTGGCATTTATATCTTTGCGTGGATGAGCAGAGAACTGCAGCTGAGATACAGATGTGAGCCTTCACTCACCTCTGACCTTTGAACTGTAAACTTACCCTATCATTAAAGGTGTGTGTGGAGATCTGTGTGGGTTAGATGACCATCAGGTGAGACACACTTGTGTTTATTTCAGCTATTTGATGCTGTGTCAGGTCTTTCATTCGGTGTGTTCATGTGTAGTTGTGTGTACGTGTATTTTGTGCAATTATCTCAGCGTTTGAGGGATGTGTTTGCCATAACATCTCAATTCCGATATCACTCTGAATACAATCTGCCATAAAAGAGTTTCTTCTGTGTGAGATGTCATTGTACCAGTAACACAAAACCATCAATTTCTAAACTTCAAAGTTAAATTGTATTACTATGTCTTTAATGTCAATTATGGATAGCTCAGACTTTAAATGCTGGCTATATTAAGTTAATATGATGCTTGTTAAATCCAAACAGTCTACAGTTTATACAAACTATATTATTTATGGAAGAACTGTTTAATCCAATTATACACACATTTGTGTTTTATCATAGTGGTGTTTTAAACATTTTATAAAAGCAATAGGCCACGTCTGAGTCCGTTTTACTGTTTTATCATGATTAAAAGAGTTTTAAACACTCCCCTTCACAGTATTTGTGGTAAAATCACTGTAATGAACATATGCAAATTCTAGTTATAATTTTTGCAGTTTTATAGCTAGAAAAGTCCTCATTTTAAACCAAATAGAAGTCAAATTTATATTACTTTCATGGCCCTGTATACTAACAAAATATACTATTATACTAATAATATACCAAATATAGTAAATAAAGTAAATAGTAAATAAAATTAAATAAATATAAGTAAATAAATAAAGTATATAATACAGTACAGAACTAGTCAAAAATGTGGAATAATTCATTTTTTTAGTTACTTTGGTTAGTTTTTTTCCCTATGTTTTTGAATGTAGTCTTTTATGCTCATCATGGCTATATTTATTTGATGAAAATACAGTAAAAACATTAACATTGTTACTTATAATATTATTACAATTTAAAATAACTATTTCCTATAGTTATATAGAAATATTTCTAATTATTATCAATGTTAAAAACAGTTGTGCTGCTTCATATTTTTGTGAAAATTGATGCATTTCCTTTTTCAGGATTCTCTGATAAATTAGAAAGTAAAAAAACAGCATTTATTTAAAATAGATTTTTGTAGCATTATAAATGTCTTTACTGTCTCTTTTGCTCAATTTAATTCATGCAATTTAATGCTGAATAAAAGTGTTGCTTTTTTTTTCGTTTTTTTTTTTTTAATCTTACTAATCCCAAACTTTTGAATTGAAGTATATCATAGTTTTTACAAAGCAATAGATGAGCATATTAGAATGATTTCTGATGATTGTGTGACACTGTAGACTGTAGTAATGATGCTGAAAATTCAGCTTTGCATCACAGAAATAAATTACATTTTAAAATATGCTTAAAAAACAAATAAATGCACCCATGGTGAGCATAATTGATTTCATTTAAAAACTCTGTCTGACATATCAAAGTGCAGCAGTTCAGTATCCAGTATTCAGCTAGAGAAGATTCTTCTACTCACATCCACAATCAGGAAGTCCAGCCAGCACCAGTAGTTAGTGAAGTACTTCTTAAAACCATAAGCGATCCACTTTAAAAACATCTCCAGCACGAAGATGTAACTGAACACCTTGTCAGCATATTCCAACACCACCTTCACCACCTTCCGCTGTTCAATGTAAATGTCTTCAAATGCCTGACCGAAGAAGAGTATCATAACAAATTAAGCAAGCAACACATTAAATCATAATATGTAACAGTAATAACAGTAAACAAATAGTTAAAGTTCACTTTTCAGCATGGTTCCTCACCAGAGCTCCACTGCTGAGGAGGATCATGAAGATGATGAAGGTCTCAAACCAGCTGTGCTCTACAATCTGATAGCACGTCTTCCTTAACCTCCACCAGATTTCACCCAGACCACTCGTCGTGTTGATATTACAACACTTACAGCGTTGCATACAGACTGGAGAGATACAGAAAGATTAGTTTGATCGGCTCCTTACAAAAAAACATTATTATAAAACAAATATTATTAGTCTTGTAATTTGCTTACACTCAGGGAAACACTCTTCTGGATCCATGCCATCGTCTGCCATCTCAGAATATTCCTCCTCATCTTCGCCAGGCTTCCTCAAGTCCACAGTACTCCCTTCAGAGAGGCTGATGACTTCCTGTTGAACAAGACAGCGAAGCTTGCATTGAGTTTTAAATAAAAATGTACTTCAAAACTACAGCTGGTAATAACCTTTTTGAAACAAAAAAACACAATTTGTTGAGTCAACTTAAAATAATTTGTTACCCTCCTGCCTTAAAATTTTAAGTTCAGTCAACTCAAATAAGTTTAGTCCATTTGAAATGTTTGACTAAACTATTTGAGTTGACTAAACTAAAAAATTTGGTTTGTTGAACTTAAAAGCTGGACTTGTTACCCAGCTGCCATCAATTTTTTTTAGGTTAAATCAACGCTAATATATGTTATCACTTAGTACAACTTAACATTTCAGGTTGCCTAAACTTTTTTTGAGTTGACTGAACTTAAAATTTTGAAGGCAGCCAGGTAACAAATTATTTTAAGTTGACTCAATTGTTTTTTACAGTAAAGACTTCATCTATTTGTTCAAAAATACAGTAAAAATTGTAATATTGTGAAATAAAATTACCATTTAAAATAACACTGTTCTATTTTAATATCTTTTAAAATGTAATTTATGCCTGTGATGCAAAACTGAATTTTCATCAGCCATTACTGAATGAATGTTTTATGTCTGTGTGCTTGATCCCCATATGCAATGCATATTCATATTTCCATATTCCATCATATCCACACTACATCTAATGATTAATGCGATGCATATGCTATCATTTAGGTTCTTTGGCTTCATACAAACTAGTACTGAATCTGTTAATTCAATAATTTGGGTGTTAACTGCACAATATTGGTGTGTCTTTGCACATATGAGCCAGAAAATCAGCATTGACTGAAAAATCCTCTGGGTTTGGCATGGAAAATGCAGACAGCTAATATAACGCATGCATCCCAAGATACATATGGCGCAATACTAGCATATGCATCTAATCCACAAGCACACAAGTCAAGGTCAGCGACCTCCGGTATAATCTGAGATGGCGAGAGAGAGAGCTGTTCTAAATCTGCCTGAATGCACACTCATTCTTGTTGCTTTCTCTTTAGACAGTGGTCTTCTTAATACAATTTTGATGAGATTTTCCCTGCATGTAATGGCAACATATTTAAAATGATTTACAGAGATTACTGGCCCGAAGGTGCCAGCACAATCCAATAGCGCTGTTTATGTAATCCCACATTACAGGGCGAGCAGCGTATGTGTGTGAAGCTGGATTACTCTTAATTTTGTATCCCTAAGACATCAAAATGGTTTTGGTAGACGCTTGCAACCAAATAACTTTATTACGTTCATTCTGGGATGTTTTTTAGATTGTACTGAAAGAGTTTGCATGTACAATGCACACTTATTGGCTGTTTTACTTCACCCCACCTTGCTCCAACTGACCTATTTTACTTTTTTTTTAATTAAAATTTTAGTTTTGTGAAAAAAAAAAAAACATACAAAGGCAAATATGCTAAAAACTATACAGTACAAATTTTTAATGGCATGCCTTTCAAACAGCATAAAATCAGTCAAAACTAAATGTATGCACAAATTACACAAATTACCTCATATCTCTGCTTTATGATTAAAACCACTTCCTGTGTAGCCCGTTAATTCTTCATCTAATTAATGCAATGCATATGTTGCCTTTCAGGTGCTTGGCCTTGTGTATACCAGTATTATATCTGTAAATTCAATAATTTGAGTAATAATTAAACAAAGGTGGTCTTTGCACATATCAACCAGAAGAAATCACCCCAGTAAAAGCATAGTAAAATGTTAATATTGTAAAAAAAAAAAAAAAATGTCTCTATGAAGTCCACAAGAACGTTTTGCTGTCAGTGTTGTGAAACTTTGTACGTTTCGAATAACTCACACAAACAAAATGTCACCAGGTCAATGATGGCATTTTTTGACATGCCAAATTTTAGAAATTTCCTCACGATGACCTGTCATTTGGAATATAATGCTGTTGTATGAACCTATGCTGTTGTATTTTTGTAGTGCACCATCCCACCATTTTATACCCATATTGTTCTCTCCGCTGCCTGTTTCTCTTATATAACAAATATGGCGTCTGGTGGGTTCACCTTGTCTGCTTTGCAGCTTATCAGCTTATGCATCTGTACGTCCCCTCCACGTCTACGGCTACTGGCTCGCTCCCTCACATGTGTCATATCATATCATCTGTCTGACCTCTGACCTCACTCACTCGTTTGAGCTCCCGGCCACTCACAATAAGGATAAACAACTGAACCATTACATGCAGTATATGAAGGATTTAGGGTCATATATCTAAAATTCTGTCATTAATTTCTCACCCTCATGTCTTTCCAAACCCGTAAGACCTTCGTTCGTCTTTGGAACACAAATTAAGATATTTTTGATAAAAAAAAGAGAGCTCTCTAATGCCTCTAGGGTAATGTGGAGGAGAAGCATTGTTGAATAAAGTTCTTATTTTAGGTCCTTTCTGGACCTTGAACATGGTAGGACCCTTGCTGTCTATGGAGGGTCAGAGAGCTCTTGGATTTCATAAGAAATATCTTAATTTGTGTTCCCAAGACAAATGAAGGTCTTACAGGTTTGGAATGACATGAGGTTGAGTAATTAATGACAGAATTATTTGTGAGTGCATTTTTTCATCTCTCAAAAGTCAGATGGGCTATACTAATTGGGGATTGTTATCAAAAGAATTAAATTATTCTGGTTGCACTTAACAGAATTTACATTTACATTTAAACATTTAGCAGACGCTTTTATCCAAACGACTTACGAAAGAGGACAATGCAAGCAATCAAAATCCATAAAAGAGCAATAACATGCAAGTGTTATGACAAGTCTCAGTTAGCCTAATGCAGTACACATAACAAGGGTTTTTTTTAATTATATAATAAATAAAAAGAAAACAGATAGAATAAAAAAAAGAAAGGAATTGAAATGATCCTAGTTATTTAATAATCCCATTAACAATTCTTTTAATACTTTTATTTTAAAATCCAATTGAAAGAACTCATTTATTATAAAGAAAACATGTATATTGTCTTTAAATTGGACATGACTAAAGTAGCAGCAGTTCAGGAAGTGAATGAACCAACCTATTCAAAACAACTTAGTAGTTTCAGACTGGTTGGCTTTGACCAACGCATTAAAAAAAATCAGTTCATATGAGTCATTTGCTGCTTGTGAATCAGACTACACAGCCTCAAGAATCTAACACAATTCCCAACTCTAATTCTAATAAATCACCTCTCATAAATTCACATTTATGAGTGCATTTTTGGTTTACTTTCTCAAAAGTACAGATGTGCACTTTTAAAAATAATGCTTCACGATACCATAGAAAAACCTTTTTTGTTTAAATGGTTCCATAAAGAACCTTTAACATCTGAAGAACCTTTCCGTTTCACAAAAGGTTCTTTGTGGCAAAAGAAGGTTCTTCAGATTATAAAAAGGTAAGAAAGAGATGGTTCTTTAAAGAACCTTTGACTAAATGGTTCTTTGTGGAACTAAAAATGGTTCTTATTTGGCATTGTTGTGAAGAACCTTTTAAAGCACCTTTATTTTTAAGAGTGTACTACAGTAATTATGGATCATAATCGAATGAAATTATTCTGTTTCTAAATTTCCATTCAACTTTAAAGAACTGAAATGGAAATGAGTCTGCATTCTTAATAATTCCATTAACAATTCAAATAACTAAATATTTGTGACATGTGACCCTGGACCACAAAACCAGTCATATTTGGCCAAGATACAACTATTTTAAAATCTGGAATCTGAGGTTGCAAAAAAAAAAATCAAAAAAATTGCAAAATTTTTAGAAAATCGCCTTTAAAGTTGTCCAAATGAAGTTCTTAGCAATTCATATTACTTATCAAAACTTAAGTTTTGATATATTTACAGTAGGAAATTTACAAAATATCTTCATGGAACACGATCTTCACTTAATATCCTAATAATTTTTTGCATAAAAGAAAAATCAATTATTTTGACGCATACAATGTATTGTTGGCTTTTGCTACAAATACACTCATGCTACTTAAGACTGGTTTTGCGGTCCAGGGTCACACATACTAAACAGAAAGGAATACTTTGTTTCTTATGAAATGCATCAGAGTAAATAGACCGACCAATGAGTTTGAGGCTAACTTGTGTTTTTGACCAGTGCATTAAAAGGAATTTGAGTCATATGAGTCATTTGCTTGTGAATCAGACTATACAACGTCAAGAACCTAATGAACGAAATTCCCAACGCTAACACCAATAAATCACATCTCATAACCTCTCACCGGTTTCTGATCTTCATCCTCTGATGACTCTGTCTCCTCCTCCTCCTCTTCCTCTAGGAATTCCACGTCCGACTCTCCTGGCGCAATGGGCACACAGATGGTGAGGTTGGGATTGGTCATGTAACTGTCCTCTCCTTCTGGAATAATGTACTTCCCTCCATGCTGCTCTAAATGTCCCACACCACCATTGCACTCAGTGTGGTTCTCTTTTAGCGACGCCTGCACTTCTATGACCTTTTGTCTATGCCGTGACAGGTTCCCGTTGAAGAGATCTTTGATGGCGTCCAGCAGCCAAGAGAAACCGAAGTGGATTCGACCGATGGCTATCTGAAGGTTGTTCATTTCACCATCATCGTCAGGCGCTGACAGGTTATCAGAGCTGAAGGAGCTCAACAACAGGGCAAGGAAGAGATTTAACACCTAGAGAAAAACCAAGAATACAGATCTGTAAGCAAGTAATATGATATGAATGCACTAAATTTGGGAATGTTTGGCATATCATAAAGACAAATGTGGTTTTTGGGCTCAACACTGATGTAAAGTTGTATATTTACTGAAATGGCAGTAAATCTATCTAACTAGGGTACTGTAAGTGAAGCAACAAACAGTTGCTGATCTAAAACCTTCTGTGACATCAACAGCAGTCTCCATTTCCGAGAACAACAGTCTTTATAAGATAAGCCCTTGTTCAATTGCAGCAATGTCAACCACTTATAAAAAAAAATGTCCCATGTTCATCATAACAAGATTTTTTCTGGCAGTCTGGTCTATTATAAGAGCCACTTTGTGTGTTGTCATGGAAACCTGATTAGTTGCACTCTGACCTTTAATCACACTAGACAGCAAAGATAATCCCAAACTGACTTGTGTCAAAAAGGAAGGAGATGGACAGATCTCTCTGGATTGTGTTACAGAGGGTTTAATGCGGCCCAAAAGAAGGCAACTGATAACAAATTCATGTTAAACTTGATGTGGTCATTATAAACTATTGTTTAGAAAAAAAGAAGCATGCAATTTCTCATTTTGTGTTTTTCCAGAAAATTAACCAAATAGATTTTTGGACAGAAATGTCAAAACTAGTAACAAATAATTATAATTAATATGTAAAAACCATAACATATATAACCTAATATCATAAAATAAATCTGTTTAATACTAATCTATTTCTGTTTGAAATAAAGTCAGATTCTAACATGTTTACATTTATTACCGTTGTTGACGTCATCGAACTTACATCTGATTGGTCCGTATTTGTAATCGTTCTAAGAGTCGATGCTTCTAAAAGATTCAATCCGCTGGTATAGACAAGACGCTAATTGCATGCTTGCAATAGGTTAACTAACCTATACTAAACTAAATGTAGCGAATAAAACTATTTAAGTGCTCAGAATCTGTGTGGCACAAAATCGAGTATGTATTTCTGGCGCGGAATGACGCGCTTGTGTCACGTTAGTGCTTAAACGAACGACGCGAATCGCGCGATACCTGCTACGCATTTAAAAGTTCGTTACTGTTAAAATCTCGCCACAACACCCCAAAAATAAACGTGAACATTAATTACGATAGGCGATTCGAAGTCTCATAGTCCAAAACAGACTGTTGAATGCGGAGAATTTCACGAACTATGTGCACACAAATGCGCTTTATTTTGAGACTGACAGGATTTAGTGAGCCTATTCAGTTCAAAACGATTACCGAACGAGTCATTGTAAGAACCGATTCATATGAATCATTTGTTCGTGAATCGGACTAACGTTACACTGGTCACGTGCAGCCCGCCTTTTTTTCTTTTGACACATTCCGTTTAGACTTCAAACTCATATCCACTACTAATCGACTTCACTAATCGGTTGTTGGATAAGTAGTTTACTATCCTGACCAGTTTCTAGTTTGGAATGACATGAGGGTGAGTAAATAATTACACATTATAAGCTCTGAGTGAGCTATTTGGCTAAGGCCCAGTTTATACTTTGTAAAATGATGTTTGATTAATTGTGGTCAGTGATTAAAATAAATCAAACACCAAAAAACACACATTTACTGTAGAAATTGTAATTGTATTCATTTGGACCTACAGTATAAATTGTTATTTTTAGTGACTTTTAATTTACAGTACAAATAGGCCTTTTTCAGCTAAATCAGCCACTTTTTTGTGCTTTTCTCTCTAGTAGTATTTCAGGAAAGACCAAATGCCCCACAATTTTAGTCAAGTCCATGTTGTGCGCCTGTCTGTTTGGCTTTAAAAAGCACTGTTGTTCAATTACTAGTGACAAACAGCTGTTTCTGCTGTGTATTACAACATTTATGGAGTACACAAGTTACCGGTTATAAGCTGGAAATGCCAGAAGAGGATAATAGTGTATACTTAAGTATACTTAGGAAGTAGCCTGTGGAACCTGTTCCAAGAATGCATTTCTAAACAACACACAACAGGGGATTTCTGGGTAAAATATGGAGGTTAAAGCTAAAATTTGCGGATTTATTTTCTTGGAAAGGCCCTTAGTCATGGGTGCATGCTATTATTTCATTTGACGCAAATGAAAACATGAGTGTACCGTATGTTCTTGTTGTACTGTTGTGTACCTTGGTGTTAATTATATAGCTATCATAAAAAAAAGTATTGAAAAATCCAAAAAATCCAAAAAGCATTCTAGTGCAAAAAACAACTGTGTTAAACCAACTGTTATCACTCACTGGCTCGTTTTCTTTTGCATCAGCCTAAATATGGCATCTACCATGAGGGTTCATTGATTTATGTTTACAATCTGACAAATGCATTTGGGTAACTATATATACAGTATGATGGTAACATGTCAATCATGATT
This sequence comes from Labeo catla, assembly GCA_012976165.1. Classification (NCBI taxonomy): domain Eukaryota; kingdom Metazoa; phylum Chordata; class Actinopteri; order Cypriniformes; family Cyprinidae; genus Labeo; species Labeo catla. The sequence goes on along the minus strand of VONZ01000365.1, from coordinate 418,794 downwards.
CCCAAACCTTTTGACCAATGAATTTTCATGTTCGTGCATGTTGTCTATTTTGCTAACTTGACATCATTTCTTTTTTTTAGGACAGTCGTCATGTCAAAACAGGAAAACTTAGGAAGGAAAGCTTAGCGGCTTGTCATTTTCCGGGAAAAGACCTTCAATTACTCTTCTTAGAGGTATTTTCTGGTCACAACTGGATCATAGAAGACCATCTGGAAGAATTAAGTTATATTTTTCTAATGCCATCTCGTGTATCCTCACAGTCTGAAATTTTTCTTAGGGTATAATGGTATATCTTCAAAATACATTGAAATGCATGAATAATAAACCAGACATCCCAAAAACTAGTTGAGAATTGAGAGACGCAAAAGGAATGCAAACTGAACAAATACATATTTATGGCAATTTAATATTTCAAAAAGCAAAAGCTTTTCTTACATATAATTTTTATTTCTAGTATTAAATGGAATATGTAAGGGTTAATGCACAGCCACTTTTGCAAATTCTAAATTATTAGGGTTTATCATGTAAATAATTTATTTTATAAATAAATTAATGAACGGACATGAAACATTGATATGAGATTAAATGATTTTATTATGTGAGAAGAAATGATACTCACCACCAGATTTCCTATGACCATGACCAGCATGAAAACCAGAATGCAAAGCGGCTGTCCGGCCACCTCCATACAATCCCACATGGTCTCTATCCATTCCCCGCATAAGACCCGGAACACAATGAGGAATGAGTGGAAGAAGTCCTTCATGTGCCAGCGAGGAAGAGTGCAGTCGTAGCTGATCTTGCAGACACAGTCCTGATAGTTCTTTCCAAACAGCTGCATGCCCACCACAGCGAAGATGAAGACGATGATGGCCAAGACTAGCGTCAGGTTCCCCAAGGCACCCACAGAGTTACCGATGATCTTTATCAGCGTGTTGAGGGTGGGCCATGACTTTGCTAGTTTAAAAACTCTCAGCTGAGGACAAAATATAGAACATAATTCAGTCAGTATTATCGCCATTAAAACAAAATGTAAAATTTACTCAGGCTATCCAAGATGGAGATGAATTTGTTTCTTCATCAGAACAGATTTGGAGAAATTTAGCATTACATCAGTCACTCACTAATGGATCCTCTGCAGTGAATGGGTGCCGTCAGAATGAGAGTCCAAACAGCTGATAAAAACATCACAATAATCCACAAATAATCCACACCACTCCAGTCCATCAATTAACATTTTATGAATTGAAAAGCTGCATGATTGCATTAACAAATCCATAATTAAGGCGTTTTAACTTTAATCCATAATAACGCATCCATTGTCTGTTGTCCTCTCACATCAAAATCCACCCACATATTAGTTTTCACTGTTTTCACTGTTTTCACTGTTTTCACTGTTTTCACTTGGGGGCAGCGTGGCCTAATGGTTAGGGAGTCGGGCTTGTAACCGAAAGGTTGCGGGTTCGAGTCCCAGGTCCGGCAGAGATTGAAGGTGGTGGGAGTGAATATCCAGCGCTCTCTCCACCCTCAATACCACGACTAAGGTGAGTCCCTTGAGCAAGGCACCGATCCCCCAACTGCTCCCTGGGCGCTGCTTCGGGTGTGTGTTCACGGTGTGTGTGTGTGTGTGTTTGATCACTTCTCACTACTGTGTGTGTGCACTTGGATGGGTTAAATGCAGAGCACAAATTCTGAGTATGGGTCACCATACTTGGCCACATGTCACGTCCTTTCCTTTCCTTAAACAGTGCTTGATCTGTGCATATTTTTCACTAAAGAAAGCAATATTTTGGATCGTGGAAGCAATGGTTTGAAGTTAAAAAGACCTTAATGATGGATTTGTTTCTTACAAGCACGCAGCTTTTCTCTTCAAAAGATGTTAATTGATGGACTGGACTGGAGTGGTGTGGATTATTGTGATTTTTTTTTTTAATCAGCTGTTTGGACTCCCATTCTGACGGCAAAGATTCACTGCAGAGGATCCATTGGTGAGCAAGTGATGTAATGCTAAATTTCTCCAAATCTGTTTGGATTAAGAAACAAACCCATCTACATTTTGAATGTCAGTGATTTGTCTCATGTAAACTCACCCAACTGTTATTTCATTTTAGCTAAAGCATGGCCTACATTCAGTTTGCAATGTGACTGACGTTGAACTAAAAGAAAGTGTAGCCCACTTTTTGAGATGCCAACTCCAACATATTTAATCTCACTAATGGATAAAGGATTACTGCCCTGCCAAATATGCACATGTGGGTGAAGCCATGAAAAAAGTCATTTTTAACGTACACACAGTGCGCTGCCTAACAACAGTATTTATCACAATATAAAGGGATGTTAAAAGCTCTGTCCAGCTTTAATCTGGTAATGAATAACAAGACACTTGAGTTCAAAAGGATCAGACAAGTTCAGATGGACTGTGCGTGCCGCGTTCGTCACGCGTACTGCGTTATACATAGCATAGATACAGATGTGCTGATATTTAAAACTTTAATGGAGTGTCTGTACTAGTGGATTCAGTGTGTATCAAGTACACTAATGCCTTCTAATTACATACCGCAGATACAAAACATTGATGTCAGTTTAAGAGGCAAGGTTCAAGGTCATTGAGTCTAAAATTATGCCTTTTTTTGATTTTGATTTGTTTAAATCTACTTTCAAAACTCCTCCCTGAACTGTGCATACTAATATTTATGCTGGCAAAATTACCATTTTGAGTATTGTGATTAAGTTGGCCATAATGATGTTTAACTAGTTTTGCAATCCTTGTCTTGTGAATATGTGAGTGCATTTTAACAAAAATGGCACTCATTTCTGTGAGTCAGTTTAAAAACTGCTTCAGTTAACTGATTCAAAACATTCACATCTCCTTATGGCATTTCTCATATATTGTGCATGTGGCAATCTTCACTGTCCAATCTAGAGAATTTACTATGCTTACTTCCAAGCAGAGTTGAAACTTACCAGTCTGAATGAGCGGAGGACAGACAGACCTTCCACGTTGGAAAGGCCCAACTCCATCAGACTCAAACAAACGATAATTCCATCAAAGATGTTCCAGCCTTGCTGAAAGTAATAGTATGGATCCAGAGCAAAGATCTTCAGCACCATCTCTGCTGTGAAGATTCCAGTGAAAACCTGGTAAGCAAAAACAAAACTTTACGTTGAAATTAAATATGTAATTTTACAGGCAGACAAAAAGAAACAAATAAACAGGGCTGGTTGAGTTGCTTTTGTGTCCTCACCAGGTTTCCAATACTCAACATGCTGTTGAATTCATCAGTCATGGGGTAGTGCTCTAGTGCCATGAACAATGTGTTGAGAACAATGCAAATGGTGATTGCAAGGTCCAAGAAGGGGTCCATAACCATGATTTTTAGTCCTTCCTTCACTCTCAGCCAGGCTGGAGAACATGTCCAAATCAGGTACTTCTTTGCAAATTCATACCAGCATGGAGGACATTTCTGATGGGCCTCTTCAAGTTCTAAGAGAAGAAATGAAAATCGTTAAATGAGTAACTGAGAAGAAACCTGGACATTAAGGTGAGCTGATGTTTGATATGTTGGATACGATGAAATCATTTTTATCTTTTGAATCATCTTTTAGTAGCTAAATTATTTGTCCTTGACAGCAGTGAGATTAAACGGAGAAAAATTAAGATACTTTTGCTTCTCCTTTTTTGTATCATGACAAAAATGTTCAGAAGAGAGCATAAACTGCTCAGATTTATCAAGGTACAAAAGTACAAACATTTCTCATCAAATTCTTTCAGATTCAATGATCTAAGCTCATATCCACATAGATTTTATAGTTCTTTACTTTTACTGCATGTCAGTGGTCTCATTTGTGTTTTTTATTTTTCCTAAAAAAGTCCATCACACCATCTATGGCGTCACTGAAGAAGCTGACAGAGCTCAGTCCTCTCTTCCTGCGAGGGGGCGGGACTTCTTCCTGCATATCAACAGTCAGCTTGGCAGCTGGAGTGGTCTGTTCATTCTGACACACAGGCTCCTGTCAATCAAAGTGAACATCAAAACATCAACTCTTTTCCAAAACCTAGTGAACTCTTCATTGTTTGATACCTACATAGGCAACTTCCTTCTAAAGCAGCATTCAAATTACAGTGGAACCTTGTAAGTGACCGATTTGAAACATTCCTCCACAAATAATACTTTAACAAGAATACACACACATATTGTTTAACCCTGTGAAACCTGGTATGTGACCCTGGACCATAAGGGTCAATATTTTGAAAGTGAGATTTATACACAATATTTGGCCGAGATACAACTATTTGAAAATCTGGAATCTGAGTGTGCAAAAAAAATCTAAATATTGAAAAAAATTGCCTTTAAAGTTGTCCAGATGAAGTTCTTATCAATGCATAATACTAATCAAAAATTAAGTTTTGATATGTTTATGGTAGGAAATTTACAAAATATCTTAATGGAACATGATCTTTACTTGATATTTGAATGATTTTTGGCTTAAAAGAAAAATCGATAATTTTGACTTATACAATGTGTTGTTGGCTATTGCTACAAATATACCCGTGCTACTTACGACTGGCTTTGTGGTCCAGGGTCACAGAAAAGTCACCGAAAAATCACAGAATTTTTTTTTTTTGTATGTGTTTATTGAATCTTTAAACAAAATATTAAAAAAAAAAAATTCTTTAAACACACCTTCAGTTAATTCAGAAGCCCAAATTAAGCAAAACAAATACACAATTTGTATGGCAAATTGTATTTGTATGGCCAAAAAGTACAGTGAAATTCTTATAGCTTGTAATGTAAATTAATGAGATCTTTAGAATATTACTAGATCTTTAGAATATACAAAAATTGCACTTTATTTTACAGTACATGCACTTATGTGTACGTACATTGTACTTAAATACAGGGTAATATTATATACTTATAATTACAAGGGTTAAGGTTAGGTTTAGGGGTAGGTTCAGGGTAAGTGCATAGTTATTACCCAGTTACCGTAATTACTATAATAAGTACATACAGTTTACATGTGGAACAGAACTGTAAAGTATAGTGATACTAAAATGATACTATAAGGCCTTTTGCAATCTTAAAAGTATGAACTATCAATCAAGATGACAGAAGGCATGTAGTAGATTGTGTACAACAGGTTTTTTCAGCAGTATTAGGCTTTATAGGATTAAAATAGCCCATTTTTAATTAGATTGAACCTTTTTATTAAGGTTTCAGTATTAAATCATTATTATATTAACATTTTTCTCACTTTGTCCATCCAATAGCCATCCTTAACTAATTTTTCGAAAGATGGAAGTTGATAGATTTGCCTGGATTTTGAGGGACTTTTGAGGAATATGAGGGTAAGTTAACAACATGATTTCCATTTTGCATGGAAAACAGGTGTAATAAGACCATACCGTATCCTCCTGGACCTTCTCCATGCTGAATGCTGGAACAGATGTCAGAGTATGTGGACTGACGCTGGTGATGCCGTTCTGATCCAGAGAAATGTTTAGTCTGCCGTTAAGAGTGAGGGTGGGAGTGAACACCTGTGACGAGTGACTCCTGATGCTGCCCGTACGACGCTTGTTCCACGGCGTCGCCATGGAACCCGCTCGGCTCCGCCCATCACCGTGGATGCTGTGTTCGTCGTCTGCAAACTCGGCCTCTGAATTGTTCCGCGGCCTGAAGGTGAAGATACTGAGTTGGCTTCCGCGACGGGTGCTCAGAGGATGAGAGGAAAGAGTGGCTAGAAGAGGGTGAGCTGGCTAGAGAGAGATTAGAAAATAGATGATAAGAAAAACAAGACATTCACTTAACAAGACAGTCAACACAAAATTACAAAAGCTAAAAAAACTAAAAAAGATAAAAATGACAACTATTATAATGTATCAATGATACTGAAATATAAGAATTTTATGTAGAAAATGCGATATATTTTCTATTTAAATTTTTTATATATTTTTCTTAATTTAGGTTGGGATTTAAAAGTGCACTCATTTCATTTTCTAGAACAACAGCTTTTTTTAATCTGTAAAAATGAGTGTAGCTTAAAGCCAAATATAAATTAAACAGTTATGAAATGGTACTTACTTTCTCATCAAATGGGTCAAATTTTGGCAAGAAGTTGTCCTCCATCTCCTCTGAAAGCGTTCGGTGGGATCTCGTTCTGCTTCGGCATTTCACAGAGTCTTTTCGAGAGAAAGGTGACGGAGATAAATCTGCTGCCAGGGCCATCTCAGCCTCCTTTCTACGCTGTTTTGCTAATGCCTAATACCAATGAGAACAGAAAAATCAGATGTGTATGTGCCATTGAAATTAAATGCAATAAGTATACAAATTGTATATTTTCATAATATACATGTTTCTTTCAGTGTAAACACATTTTAGGTACAATTGAAGTCAAACATTTACATAAACCTTGCAGAATCTGCAAAATGTTCATTATGTTACCAATATAAGAGGGATCATCATATTTGAAACTACTTTGGTACTTATTTCATACTGCTAGTTATAAAATATTTGTCAAATTACCCTTTGTTCCTTGCGTAACTGTTCCATCGCCAACTGAAACTCTCTTTCTTTTGCCCAGGCCTCTGCAATTGTCGCTTGGTTTTGCTCCTCGTATGCCATAGCCACGACAGCCAAAATCAAGTTGACCAGATAGAACGAACCCAGAAATATCACCAGGACAAAGAAAATCATGTAGGTCTTCCCTGCCGAACGCAAAGTCTGCCATGGAGAGGATGAAGAGAGATTTGTAATAAATTTAAAGAACAGATGCTTATTCCTTCAGTGTAATTTCTTGTACCTGATGGTAGAGGTTTTCCCAGTAGTCTTGTGTCATGAGTCTGAAGAGAGCCAGGAAGGCCCAGCCAAAGGTGTCAAAGCTTGTGTAGCCGTAGTTTGGGTTCCGACCTGTTTTTAAACAGTCAAACCCATCAGGGCACTTCCTGTGTGTGGAGACATTAAAGATACTATATTAACAGTGGGAATGGTAGTGTGAGTCAGAGGAGCATATTCATGGGTGAATGGGATGAAACTACATTCATATCTCATTTCAACCCCAGTAAAGAAATATTTTGCTTTTAGAACATAAAAACTATTTTTGTAGGATTAATGTAGGACTATGTATTTAAATCTAGAGAAAACCATCTCAGTTCCATTAAGGCGGCACAACAGTCGCATGCGTTTAGGCCCAAAAGGAAGATTATAAGTTAACAGATGGGTATTGAGTTGCAGTTAATTTTTTTCCACCCGTCCTCAGTCCATCCTCTCTTTCTCTCCGTTACCATGGTGACATTAAGTTTGAGTGACAGGCCAAGCAGAGGACAGACGCATGTCAATCTGACAGAGGGATCATTTAGTAATGGAACTGCCAACAGCTGGACAGCAGAGCTGCAAAACGAGGCCATCTATAAATCTCTCGCCCAAAGGCAGAAAGAGAGAGAGAGACGGTGCAACTGTGATCTCCCTGACAATGTGTTCAAACACACACAGGTTTATATAATACAGTGCAGTACAATACCACGCTTAGAGACTGTTAGCGATAAAATCTGTGTTTCACAGACAGGTGGATAAATCTAGAATGTTATTTTTAGATGATTCTACTACAAAAAGGAGAATTAATAGGCACTGATGAGAGAATTGTTGACAATTTTATATTTGAATATATGTGGGTCATTTTTTCAAAATTGAGATTTATACATCATATGAAAGCTGGATAAATAAGCTTTTCATTAATGTATAGTTTGTTAGGATGGGACAATATTTGACCGAGATTAAACTATTTAAAAATCAGGAATCTGAGGGTGTAAAAAAATCAAAATATTGAGAAAATTGCCTTTAAAGTTCTTCAAATAATGTTCTTAACAATGTATATTACTAATCAAAAATTAAGTTTTTGTCATACATTTACAGTAGGAATTTTACAAAATATCTTCATGGAACATGATCTTTACTTAATTTCCTAATGATTTTTTGCCATAGAAGAAAAATCAATAATTTTGACCCATACCATGTATTTTTGGCTATTGCTACAAATAAACCCCAGCGACTTAAGACTGGTTTTGTGGTCCAGGGTCACATATTTATGCAATAAAGGTTAAAAGTTTGGGGTCAGAATTTTTTTTTTTTTTATCTTTTATGCTCACCGAAACTGCATTTATTTGATCAAAAAATATGGTAAAAACAGAAATATTGTGAAAAGTTATTACAATTTAAAAGAACTGCTTGCTATGTGAATATATGTTAAAATGTAATTTATTCTTGTGATGCAAAGCTGAATTTTCATCAGCGAGTCTTCAGTGTCACATGATCCTTCAGAAATCATTCTAATATGCTAATTTGCTGCTCAAGAAACATTTCTTATTATCAATGCTGAAAACGGTTGTGCTGCTTCATGTTTTTGTGAAAATCATGACCCACTTAATTTTCAGGATTTTTTGATGAATAGAAAATGTAAAAAACAGCATTTATTTGAAACAGAAATCATTTGTAGCATCATAAATGTTTGCACTGTCACTTTTTATCAATTTAATGTGTCCTTGCTGAATAAAAGTATTTTACATTAACATTACTTTTAACATTTTTTTCACGTGCAACATTTGAGATCTCATTTGTGTTTCTGATCTTTCCTGTAGGTCTGGTCCAGTTCAGCATCAGTTCACAGGATAAATCCGTGCATTAGTTGGGATTGAGGTTGCCATGAGGACCGAGGTACTCGGGTCTCTATAGTAACCATGTATTAGAGGTGATTGAAACGATGGTAATAAGAGTCTCTCCTGTTCTGCCCACTCACATGTAAGTGCTGACCTTCCATATCAGCTGCTGAAGAATTTAGCAAGTATGCAAGCATTTGACAGCAGGTTAAACATAAAGTGTGGCACACACACAGGTGTGCTATTATTATATATTTTATAAGAGAGCAGGCTTATAAATTCCAGTTGTTACACTATAAAGCAAGCAATCAAATCGCACAGACTTGCATTGAAGAGACCCGAGCCATATAAGCACACACATTTGGAATTGTACCAAATGATCATGGTATGTGAGCCCAACTTTGTTGTAAAGTACAAGCAGCCCATCTGTTTACACTAGCTCCAATGTTTGGTTGAAAAAGGTGGTGTAGGACGTGGCGGTACTATTTGACTCACTTGACCCGATTTCTAATCCGTCTTTTGCTGAACTTCTTCTTTTCTCTTTTCCCATAACATATCAGATTAAATACATTTATTTAAAAATGAAGGAAATATTTGAAAAGTGAAATGTTTATCAGGTAGGGTTAGGGGTAGGTTAGGGAGGGCTTTATTTTCCTAATACAGTATAAGGTGGGATCTATATAATAATTTTAATAAATATGATCATTTACAATACTGTTTTATAATGTACTACAATTCTGAGGTGCAAATACCTGCCGTTTTTTGCACTACCATTTACACTTTTTCCAAAGGAAATGCTGCTTTGTTTACCTAGTGTAAATAGCATCTCTTGCTAAAAAAATGCTATTATCATTTAGTGTACATGCATCTATCATTTTTTGCACTTAGTGCAAATAGCCACTGGCAAATAAATTAGTTTAGGGTTGTTGTTTATAATAATTGTTGTTTATAATAAATTACACTTTGTTTGTTTTATATGTATATTTTCTTTTCTGGCCCATTCTGAATACCATTAAAATTAAAGGGTTCATTATAGATTAAGGGGAACTTCTAAAACTTCTAATTGTTTTGTTTTATTTACCAGTATTTTACATTATTTATTAATAGCCCAGTTAACAAATATATTCAGTTCAACTATAAAAATGTTATTTCTGAATGTTCTCTAAACATTAAAAATGTGCATGTTTTTTTTAATGTAAATGTGAAGGTAACATTATTGTTTAATTTTGCAAACATTATGGGAACGTTACTTTTGAATTTTCTCTGAACATCCTAGTAACATTTAAAAAACATTAGATGAACGTCTAACCATTTTAGAAATAAACGTTCCATGAACTATGTTTAAACAATATTTTTGTGCTAATATTGTGGGAACCACATTTATTAAAAACCAGATAACTCTGAACAACCATTCTGTTAAAATTACCAGAAGAGCGTTTATTACTAAGTTCAGTCAGAGAACCTTTCCAGAATGTTAGCCAAAATTTTGAGAACGTTCCTTGTTAGCTGGTATAATGTGACTTATACACTGATGCAACTTTTTTTTCTACCAAAAATACCAAATTTCGACTTACTTTACAGAAAAACCTTTTGACAAAATTTTTGATTAGTCACCAATTTGCATATAAGTGATTTTACAAGAGCCAAATGAATTTAAGCCATATTTAAGCTGTATAAATTGGTCTGATCTTAGTGCATGTAATGTTATATAGGGTGTTTATATCATATTACATGTCATTCTCTGTTTCTCATACAGAAAGAGAGAGAGAAAAGAGCAGTGCAAATCCCCAATGTTCTGTTGTCGTAAAAACAGCCATTAACAAACCTACAAAAGGGCTTAGGAGGGATCAGATGTGAATGTAGAGGGGAAATCCTCTCTGGGATGTGTGCCGTGAGCCGAGGAGAGCAGTGGTGGAAACTGAAATTGTTAAATCCAGATGACAGACAGACACGAAATACAGATCATTGTTTCTTCTTACTGGGTGAGGCTGATATAAGTTATAAAGGCTTGCAGGATGAGGTTTGTAGTTAAGGAGAGTGAAACTTATCTCGAGTGATTACAAAACCCTTTGCTAAGTAAAGAAAGCTTGCATTTTGTGCATGTTGTCTAAAAGTTATTCAGTAGTTTGTCCTTTAATTCAGCAGGTAAATTAGTTAAATTCTGCAATTTATTGCAATTTATAATTCTTCGCTCAATTGTTTTGCACAAACAAAAAACTCAGCATTCATGGATTGTATACAATAAAGTATACCTTAAAGTGTAATTCCTTTAATGCAGTAATTCTATTTTTTGCTAATATAAATGGCAAATTTTAAATGTGCTTTTTTAAATACCTTTTCTATATAAAATTTGTATAACAGTTTCTGCAGGTGTTAAAAAGCTCTTAAAATGTCTTAATTCACCCTTCCGCAAATTAAGGCCTAAAACTAAGCAGAATGTCTTAAATTCAATAAAGTTGGGGCATTAAATATTGCATGCACTCCAAAAAAAAAAAAAAAAAGAATATCTTCCACTGTAGTTTTCCAAAACAAATATCTACACATCCTTAAATCAAGACACTTTAACTTGAGATGCAAAATGAAGTCTTGTTTTTGGAGAAATTGTGTGGTCACTAATGGACCTTAGTCAAAAAGCCTGTTTCTGTGATATTCTGGTCTCTAGATATGGCTGAGGTCCCTCCTTCAATGCAAGTTTGTATATTTTCACCTGTTTTTTTTTTATCCAGCAGGTAGAAATCATATATCTGATCACTTAGTAAAGTAACAGCCCAACTCTCCTCAACAAGACACATGATTTGAGGCATCATTCATGTCATGTCTCATGTCATGCACATAATAGTATCACAGTAATCCTCAATGCATCAATTCACTATGAGATGTTTAGGAAAGTGCATCATAATCTCTTGCCTCTTTCCCATAGGAGAATCACTGCAGGTTTATTATCTAAGAGGTTAGTCAAGGTTAGTGGTTACTAGACTGCATTGGAATGGTTACCCTTTAGTTGTCACATGAGGATTGGTTTGAACTCTGATGAATAATACAGCAGGGTTAGATTAATAGTGCATTTTTGGTAAGCCATCTAGCAACATATTCTAAAATATGAAATTTTTAAATGGAATTTTACTAGGGTTGCTTAAAGGGGTGCTGTTATGCTTTTTCACTTTACTTTAGTCAGTGTGTGGTGTGTTTCTTTGGGCATAAAAAAGATCTACAGAGTTACAAATCTCAAAGTCCACTCCGAAAGGAGATATTTTGTTTTTAAAAAATCCCTTTTCAAGAGCTACAACGAATGGCTTCTTTGGACTACTACTTTGATGTCACAAGGCGGTCCATTAGAATATCATTAAATTAGCCACAACGTGCCGTGTGTGGTAAGAGATTTATTCATCATACAGTGTGGATAGCATCACTTATAACGTGAGTGTTTTTTAAAATACCTAAACTTGCACTAGAATAGGCTAGGCTAATCAGTGATGATGTTCTTTGATAATGTTAGGCTGCTTTTAGCCTTATGCCGGAGCTGCCTTCGGGCAGTGAAAGTAAGTATGTAAATAATTAAATAAATTAGCACGATAATATCATGTATTGGCGATCTTACAGACCCAACACCACTGAAGCGTATTATTTACTCTCCCTCCATGCATCCTAGGTGTATATGACTTCCTCCTTTCAGACGAATGCAATTGTGGCAGTACTGAAACACCGTCTAAGCTGTTCACGAATCACAATGCAGTAGGACAGCTAACCAATCACAACACATTTAGTTTTTCGAAAGGCGGGCCTTCATTAAACCCGGAACTAATCGAGCCATATGTGCCTGGCTGAGAGAAATGTATTGTAATGATGTAAATTATGTTAAAAATAATGCGTTTTTCAAACCACAAAGCATGATAGCATGTTCCAGTACACCCCCAAAACAAAATCAAGACTTTGTAAAAGAGCATAATAGAACCCCTTTAAAAGAAATGATGCATTTTATGGATGTTTGTATACTTTTTCTTGCAACATAAAATGCAAAGACAACTAGGTTAATTCACTCTGATGTGCGTACATGCTGTGATTTTATTTATTTACTCATCAGGGCAGTGTTATTTTAGTGTCACTGATAAATTATTATTGTTTTTGTCAATATTTTGAATTAGATTTTATTTTTATATTTTTTGTTTTAATTTTTAAGTTCAAAGTTTTAGTAATTTTGTAGTGTGCTTTTTTAAAATGTCTGTTAGTTTTAATTATTTTAGAACTTTAGTTACTTTAGAACTGTTTTAGAACTCTAGAATTGATAAAAGAAATTTTATTTAATTTACTGTATTTATTTTATGTCTTATTTTGTTATATTTTGTTTATTTTGTTTCCAGTAATGAAAATATTTATTTTATGGTTTTATTTTTAGTTAACAATAATAACCCTTCTTTGGGAAACTGTATGAAGACTGTAATTTTTTCCCAAAAAATTTTTCCTGCCATTATAATAGGGATTTAAAGCTTGCTCCTAATGACAGCTGCTCATTTAGTCATATCGTGAGAGATTGTGGTTAACTATCACAGACCTCCGATTATGTGCCACATGTCAGCATGCTGACCGCTCTGTGTCCTCACATGCAGAGACGACGCTGTGTGTTCTCAGATAAACCATTATCCCTTTTAGCATTTATGGAAATTATAGCTGAACTATGGCTGTTTCATTTCATATTAATGACAATGGGCTGGATGAGCTCATGGTACACTGATACTGAGTGATTATCTACATAAGCCCGAGCTGCAAGTAGTTTTGCATGGTCAACTTGTGCAGAAATTATTCATTAAAAATTCTGTATTCAGTAATTCACACTAATAAAAGCTTCTTGGGTTTGCTCAGTGTAATAAGTCAGATGACTTACCCAGCATCGCTGCTGTATCCACATATTAAGGCATCCTTGGATCCTTCAATTTTGTAGAAATTGTCTGAGAGAAAAAAAAAAAAAAAAAACATGTCAGACTGAGAGCTTTGAATCAGTGAAACCTTGAATCAGTGTTATTAACTAAAACCATAAATAAAATTCCATTATTTTAAATAAACATGAACTAAAATTAAAATAAAATATACAAATGTTTTTATTTATTATTAATAATTATTATAATTTATATTTATTATACATTATAATTAAAAATTATTATACATTTTATTATTATTATTTATTAGCTTATTTTATTTCTGCTAGTTGCCAGTGCAGCATTTCTCATTATTGTTTAATTTCAATTGAAGTACTAAAATAACTTAAAAATATGAAGTATGTTTAAAAATAAATAAATAAATAATAGTAATAATGACAAAAACAAAATTTCTTAAACATTAACTACAGTTCAAAATTCAAATTCAAATTAAAACAAAATATTAAAAAATAAATATAAATAATATAATTCAAAATATAATTCAGAATATTAACAAAAAGTTTAATAGTATATACTAAAATAACACTGCTTTGCATATCTGTTTAGTATAATTACAGAGTGCATTAGCATTTTAAACATCTCTAGTGAATCCACTAAGCTAGGCAAAATGATGTTGACCTCTGTCATGTTGATCTAATACTGACTAACAAATGTTATCTTGTTGAGTTTCATTGATTTGTTTTCAGCGCCGATTACTCAACCTTGTTCAACATTAAATATCAGCCTAAAATACAAGGGTGTGACAGAAAATCGATGCAATTTACAATTCATTGGTTTTCAGTTCAGTGCAAAAGTGATCGGTTTTGTAAATTCAGAATGATTGAATGTGATTCAGTGCACAATTCAGCACATTAATTTGATTTAGTGAGAATTTTTAACTTTTTAAATTGTATTTATAGGACTCTTGAGACATGCCATAATGTGATGACAAAGCAATATGATGATAATACATCCCTACTATGTGACATCAGTGTTTACAGTAGAATTAATCTTTGCCATGAAGCATTATATCCAATAAAAATTAGTTAAACCTTCATTAGTTAAGAAGTCCTTGACGGAGGGCCAGGTCTTATTGTTACAAACGAAGCTCCCGTTGATGGGGTAGGTGGAGTTAACGCAGTGGGCGGGGCTACGGACACACTTCTGTCGTAGGATTCCCATAAAGAGCTGTAGACCAATCAGAGCGAAGACACTGAGACAGAAAACAGTAAGGATCATCACGTCCGCTAGCTTTTTAACCGACTGGATGAGAGCACTGACAATGGTCTTTAAACCTGAAGAAATAAAAAAAAAACAATTATTGCATTTAAACAAATGAATTAATTGGCTTATCCACTGCCTATATGAAAGTTAAGCAGATAGTGGTGCTGAATGCGTCTCTCACCTGGGATCACTGATATAGTTTTTAGAGCACGCAGAACTCTGAACGTCCGTAATGCTGATACATTGCCGAGGTCCACAAACTCTGTCACATACCTGGAAAAACAAAAGACAGCAGTCGGTCAGCTTTTCAAAATAGTGCCAAAAAAAAAGCCTGCATTGATTTATGTTCATGCAAAGACATGATCATTTTGACTCACACCTCAGGAATATGAAACTTAAACACATAATAAACATTTTATGTTGTTAGTTAATAAGGGGCACAAGGTTGTCACAAACGTCAAGGTTTCCTGTAAAGGCAAACAAACAATGGGTTGAACTTACAATGGATGTCCAAGGGACAACAATATATTTAAGATGATGTAAAAGCAAAAACTGTGCCGCTTTTGTTATTAAAGTGCATTTTAGTTTATTATAGATTAATTCTTAAAATGTGTGCTAATTGATTTTTAAAGTTTCTCAGTTTGCTTTTTTTTTTTACCTATAAGACTACTTGTCTGTGCGTAAAACTATTAAAAACTCTTTTATAAATTGAAAAAAGCTAAAAATAAAATAAAATATTAATAAAATAATGTAAGAATTTAACTGAAAAATATTAGAAATGTTGCCTAAGCAACTAACTGAAATCAGTTTTAAGTTGAAAAACTGAAATAAAAACAGAAATAGAAATATTTCAAAGAAATACTGATGTACAAAAATAAAAGCTATTTCAAAATATTAATAAATACCGTAATATATTATCATAATATTATAATAATAATAATAATAATAATAAAATAGTATATAATTAAAACTATAATAACACCGGTCCAGATTTGTGTTAACCATCTGTTCCTGTGGGTGAAAAAATAGTCCCTTTCTGATATCCTTATGCATATCATGGGAAAGATAACGTAAATACTTTCTTTACATAGTCATTACAGGATATAACTTTACACAGACAAGATAAGTAAGCAATTTATCACACTATTTTCATGTTAACACATATAATGTTTAAGTCTTGTGGCTATATTTTTTAAACTGTGTAATTTATTGTTTTACCTCACTGCAATATCCCATAGACTTTTATTTTAAGTGCTTTTTGTTAAAATAATTTTCTGTGGTAATCACATTTCACATATGCTGAACTACATACAGCTTAACTTTATACGCCATCTCCATCTCCCCACAGTATTTCTCTAGTTAACGGTGTTGCCACCAAAGGATGTGACATTTGAAATCTGCTCTTTCTCCTTGTGATTTTACACAAAGAGACACCACAATAATCCAATCAGCTGGGCTTTATGGTCTTTGAGCATTTTGCTAAATCAATAACAAGCAGAGTGGATATTTTGGTGACAGTCACACATCAGCAGCAGACTGTTCTTCCAACTGTCATAAATAATAATGAGTATATATAATTTTAGAACAAAATTTTAAGTTTAATTAATTAGTTTATTTTTTATAAGGGCATGAGTGGGTCATGTAGAAATGTCAAGTTTTCCTGAGAAAGAGTGCATCTGACATTTATTTTACACAACAAAAGTTCAGATGCAACAAACTTTGAAAACAGCTTGGAAGGACAAACTAGAGCGGTTTGTTAATGAGGGGAAATGTTCATCCTGCGGTAGTCTGTCTCTCTGTCTCTCTCTTTCAGTTAATCCACTCCTCTGATTTGGTGGAGCTGTAATGCTGGATATTTAGGTCACCTGACAAATCCCGATCTGGAAACCTGAATCCCTTGATTTACATCTTTCTTGGTTCCTCTCTCTTTATATTCACACTCAACTCCAGTCACAGGTCTAATTGGTTTGGTGTTCAGCACCACGGACAGCTCCATAAATAACTGAATCTCATGGGAATATGACCTGATGATATTTACTTAAAGAACAGCTCATTAGCTCGTTTTTTGTTTCTAATCCTTAGTTAATTTTTACAGTACAATATATTTACACATAGCAAATTTGAATAACCAATGAGATCAAACGTTTCACTGAATAACAACTGAAATTTCAGTCTGCTGGTCACACAGAGCAATCATATGACTTGAAATACAACAAATAAGTCATATGAATGATTATCATGATCATTTCTGGTGTTGTTTTGTCATTTATGAAGCATGATAGCTGAAGTCACTGTCCACTTTTGTAAGATTCGAAACTGCAGCATGAAGAATAAGCTAAATTTCTCCTTTTGTTCCAGGGAAGAAAGAAAGTCATTCAGGCTTTGGACTGCTATGAGGGTGAGTAAATTATGACACAGTTTTCATATTTGTGAACCATTGTTTCATTGTCAAAATAGTAGTGAGAAAATGAGAATTTTGCGAAATAGAACCATGTATTAAACCTTTAGGCAATTTAAAAAAAAAAAAGTTTGCAAATGTATTTTTTGTTGATTATCATATTTGATACATCAGGTTTTAATGGCTTGTTCAGTAAGACATAGTTAAAATATACTGAGTTCATAGAGGTATAAAATACCTGAATTTTATTTAAACTAAAGCAAAAATACACAATTTGGTGGAGTTGCTGACATTTATATGGCCAAAATGTATGATAACATTCTGATAGCTTTTAATTTAAATCACTGAGATAACAGATAAGCAGAAAACATACATAAAATGCATATAAATATCAGTTGTCACTCCAATAATGTCTTAATAAGATATTTAAATGCTTAGTTTTATCATCAAAATGTAGATGATTGATAGATGAACAAATAAACGTTTCTCAAAAGCCTGATGATCAGATTTGATACTCGCATTTTAAGATGATTTTTCTAAAAACATGGCGTCTGGATAATCAAGTAAACCTAAGTTGATTCAGTCCAGTAAGTTTTCGTTTTGGAATATTACTAACAATATAAAAGTTATTCTTACATTTACTTTATAATAAAAAAATCTGTAAAGATTTTACAGCAAAAACACATGTGAAGCACGAGTACAATTATACTAAAATTACTTTTACTTTCTAAAAAAGCATGACTATCAGTCAGATAACAACAAGCATGACAGTGTGCAACAGGTTTAACAGCAAAGTTTTGATCATGCCGATCATTTAGAAGCCTTAGAAATTTGATAAATATGATACTACATAGGGTTAATAAAAGCAAAAGTCAAACTCACGCCATGACAATGACGCTGAAATCCAGCCAATTCCATGGGTCTCGGAGGAAGGTGAAAGACTCTATGCAAAACCCTCTGGCCAAGATTTTTATTAGAGACTCGAATGTGTAAATGCCAGTAAATGTATACCTGCAGGAATACAAAAGCAAACATCAGCTATTTACAGTGAGCTGTGTTGCTAACCACTACTTAAGTGGACTTGTTTTAAATAAACATGCATACAATTCGTTCAATAATTTTTTTGATGCAAGTGGTAAATTGTTAACATGCTGCATGCTTAGATTCAACCTCTCAAAAAATTCCATGCATGCATTTGATGCTTTATTAAAGCTGGGTCATCATGGCTTTGTATTAGGGCATGTAGAGGCATAATCAGTGAATATGGAACCTCTGGTCATCTGTTAAAATCTAGGCCACTGCTTAGACACCGGAAACCTGCGCTTTAGCTTAAATTTAACACTGTCACGTTCCCATGTGAATGAGCTGTTATGCTATAGCTCTTCCAAACATAACAGGAAGTGACATCATGGGCATGTGGCATTCCTGATGCTGCAGGCAGAATGGTGGAGATGCAACTCTTACCAGTGCAGTTATCAGGACCTTAGCAAAGCATTAAATTAAGACGAAAACTCTTTTTAGCATTTCAGCACACATTCTGAAGCACTTATAAATGCTAATGTTATTAGTTATGTGCATTAAAGTCAATAATAAATCAGAATAATGCACATTTATTTATCATTTATTTTACTTAGAAATGCATCATTTTGGAAGTGTTGTCAACATTTTACATTGACGTTAAAATGCATAAGTGCAAATTCTTTATATTTTATAACAATGAACAAATATCATCTACACAGACATATTCTAGAGATCAAAATGATGTTTAATGTGATTTTTAACAGAATTTTTAGTGTAAAACATAATAAATGATTATTATATTTTATTATTTATTTTATTTATTTTAATTTATTTTGTCAATACAAACAGGTTAGTGATAAATTAATATTTTTAAAAACATTCAAATTTTTCTTTGAATTTAGGTAAAATGTCATTGTATTAATTAATAATTAAGGTTCAACTGATGAGTTTCATTTTAAAAAAGAATAAAAAGAGCATGAGTACAAATTCTTTAAATGTGTCAGTTTTTACAGGTTAACAGGTTTAACAGGTTTTAACAGGTTATGAACAAATAATATATACAGACATGTAGAGACAATGATTATTATTATTTATTTATTTATTTATTTATTAACAAAACAGTATATTTAGTGTCTGTGATGGTATGGTAAAAATGTATTTATTTGGTAAATTGGTTAGTAAATTCAGGTTTTTAAAAACCTGCAATTATTTATTGTGACCTTGTTTGAAAAATGTCAATATTAATTAATAAACATTTAAAAGTATTATTTTTTTTGTTTTAATATCTGTATTTGTTGCAATAATTATGGTATGACTGATAAGATTCATTTAGAAAAAAAAATGAGTGCAAATTCTTTACATTAAATGTGTTTTTAGAGTTTAAAATGAACAAATAAGAATATATACAGACATGTAGAGATCACCAAAATAATTATTATTTTTAAAAAAAAAAACAGTATATTTAGTGTCTGTGATGTTAAAAAAAAGTCAGATGTCATTTGTGTCAAATGTCAATATTATTTAATAAACATTTAAAAGTGTTTTAATTTTTATTTTTAACATTTGTATTTTTTTAAATAATTGTAGCATGACTGACAAGTTTAATTTAGAGAAAAAAGAGCATGTGTGCAAATTCTTCAAATTAAATATGTGGCTGCTTTAAGAGTTTAAAACAATGAACAAATAAGAATATCTATACAGAGATCTTTTAGGGATCACCAAAATGATGCAGTTGTGTTGGTAGTAGTAAAATACTACTATAAAGCTACACTATAGCTTTAAATATATGTTTAAACATTGAAACACTCACTCTAGGTATTTGGTCCACAGTGGAGGATCCGACATGGCCATGAAGCAGCAGTTTGTTAAAATTGTGCACATGATGAACAAGCTAAACAAAGTGAACAAGTTAAGGAAATAAGCAGTACTTCAGGGTTGAGTTGAATGGAGAATGAGTGTTTTAATATGCCTTTTCAGTACATACTCTACAAATGATCATTATTGACTTCAGAGTTGAAATTTCAATATGTTTGTAAGCATGAATTTGAAAGCTGGAAATGTCTGATGCCATTTATTGTATTTCAGAATGACTGTGCCTGTGCCTGTGAGTTATGGATGACTCTCTGAAACATCACCAAAGTAAGTTACAGTTATGATTGAACTACATAGTAAATGAGGACTTTGCCACTCTAAGGTCTTCAAACAAACTTCTGGAGAAGCTGCTATCCTGCAATTTTCTTTTCTGTGTATCCTAACTGAAAATATAGAAGGATTTTACCCCACTGATAGGCAAGCAGCTGTTTTCTGTATTCGCTTTGTGAGGTTTTAATAGAGCCTGAACATGGACTCAGTGTGGGGATTTTCAGAGCCTGTGGCATTTGGGGATAACACAAGATATCGCTGGCCCTGTCTGAACTGCTTATAATAAACATCCAGTCAGAGGAGACGCTGCGACACACTTTAGTGTTTGAACTAGAGGTGGATCATTCCACAATTGTGTTATAAAATGCTCTAAAGTCTTGCTAATACCTGGGAAAGCAATTTGAAGTTGTAAATCAAACTAAGATTATTAGTACATTTTATGAAAAAAATACTAAATCAGTTTTTCTACTTTACTTGCAGTTACTTTGTAATTCTTGGTGAAATTTACTAGTTTGTCAGTGAATATTTTTTCTACACCATATATAATGTAAATGGGCTGAAATATAATAATAATAATAATAATTATTATTATTATTATTAATAATTATTTTAATAATAAAAGACTGAAAATTAGCCTAGAACACAACTGATAATGCCTTTGATTTTACATTAATTAAATATAAAAATTATATTTAAAATGTAACATTTTACAAGAGTATTGTAGTGCCAGTAATATTATAATAATAAAAATAATAATACAATTTTTTGTCAATAATTATTTATTGAAAAATAATAAAATAAAGAAGTAAAATGTTGATATATTTATTAATTAGTAAAGATAACACTTTACTTTAAGCTTTTATGTATAAATGCATTATAAATGTATTCGTAATGCACATTAAAATGCATTATATCTTTTCATAAATAAGTGTAACCAACGTTAAAATGCTTTATAATATTTGGAGATTCCTTGTTACATCTGAATTTTTTTTTTACCATGTGTTTTAATGCTTTGTACTTTTTAAAGCACTGTAAATAAATAAAAAATCTTAAGAATTTCAACTAAAAAATTTCATTTGCTGCCTTATATTTTGTAAGTATAATCAAATTGGCTGTAGTTATTTTTAATCTTAAATATATTAGACTGACATTAAAAATTAGTTGAAACTTTAAAAATGACGTTAAAATTAGTTCAATACCAGTTTTTATTTATTAAGTTTGTTTACATGACTTATTGCTCTTATCTGGCATCATATCTCATATAATAATAACAATAATTATTATTATTAATTATTATTATTATTGTTATTATTATATTTTTTCCTCCTTGGCCTCTTTATTTTTATTAAATTTATTCTTTATTTAATTGTTTAATTATTCTTTAGCTATAAACAAATCTGAAACTGAATCATATCTTACAGTGTCTATTAATAGATAAATATTATATTGTATTATCATATTTTAAGTATTGTATTATCATATTATATTGTATTTTATTGTATTATGCCTTATAGATCATGCATTATAAAATGCCTTACAAGGCATAATTCATGCATTAAAAATAATACATTTTATAATGTATTATACTGTATATGAAGTCTTCATGTAAAGTGTTAACTTTTTTAGTGTTGAAATCATTAGTATTATTTTTGGCAATAATTAAAATATGACGAGATAAAACATAAATGTCACCGAGTTTAGTGTAGAATAATTGTGTGTTTTATTAAAGTATGAAGACTATACATCCCTGTCCCATTCTCTGCTAAATAGTAATGCTTTTTAATTGTTTAATTGCACAGAAACGGCTAACACAAGACCGGACACCTGCATGCATCATGACCACGGACACACAAAACATCTGTGCATGCAACGCGCTGTAACATGCAGCTGTCACATGATGCCAAATCACTTTGCTCTTATTTCATTTGGGGAATTAGAAGAGGAATCTCAGCGGATTTGGTTGCCGATGCCAGAGAAGAACATTACAGAGCTGTTTCAAAAATGAGATCAAATCCAATAGAATTCTGATGGTACGTATTTTAGATTCGCTTCTAAGTGTGAGCAGCTGGATATCATTTCACTGTTGGGCCAGATTTTTGGATTTTGATGCCTTTTGATAATAATGATTAATTTCAGAGACCTTATGGGAAGCATCAAACCACTTTTCACTTTTTCTGATAGTATAAGTGCTGTTTGCCCATGCGAAAGCCACCATAATGATACGATTTTGTGGATGGTTGCTAGTGCATTGCATTACAATCTCAGACAAAAAGGTACAAATGCTGTCACTGGGGCTGTACCTTTTCAAAAGGTACACATACATAGCATTTAGGTACAAATATGTACAATTTACCTACTTAAATATACTTTTAAGATGCGTATATGCACCCTTTGGGGTAATTAAGGCACAAAGGTGTAGTGACATAGTGATAGCTTTTGCACCTTTTTTTGCAGTGTATAGTATAGGTGTTCTGGCCCAGGTCAAAATACACCTGCCTTTTAGAATGCTTTTGAAAAGCAGTTTTATAAAATGTCTCACAAATTAAAAAAGAAATCAGTGCAGCTGTGTTTCTAGAGAAGCTTGTGGTCTTAAAGTCTGATATCTGTGCAAGTTATTAAACACAAATCAGAGGCACGGCTGTAAACAGACCAAATCTCTCTGTAATTCTCCAAGCAAGTAAACATGAACACGTAGAGACACATTTTTCTAAGAGGCAGTGGAAGGATATGAATGGACTAGAATTCTGATGGCGATTCTTCTGATGCAGTGAAACGGACTGAATATGTAGAGCGCAGATGTGGCACTGAAGCGGAAGATGGCTTTTCCCTTGTTTAGTACTATAAAGGTCTGTGAAAAGAGAAACAAAAGAAAAGCAAAAGTCAGTCGGACAGGTGAAATGTCTTTCATTTTTTACCTTTCTGCTTTTAAAGATACATCACCATTCAAAAGTTTAGGGTCAGTACGATTTTTTTTTTTTTTAAGAAATTGATATTGATTGTTTTATTAAGCATTAAATTGATTAAAAGTAACAGTAAAGATTTGTAATGTTACAAATTTTTGTTTCAAATAAATGCTGTTCTTTTGAACTTTCAATTCATCAAAGAATCTTGAAAAAAAAAATGCATCACAGTTTTTACAAATATATGAAGCACCACAACTGTTTTTAACAGTGATAATAATCAGAAATGCTTTTTGAGCATCCAATCCGCATATTAGAATGATTTCTGAAGGATCATGTGACATTGAAGACTGGAATAATGATGCTGAAAATTCAGCATTGCGTCACAGGAATAAATTATATTTTAAATATATTCAAATTGAAAACAGTTGTTTTAAATTATAATAATATTTCACAAACTTACTGTATTTTTGATCTTTCAAAACCATTTTTTTTTTAATCTTACCAACCCCAGACTTTGGAACACACTGTAAAAAACAATTTGTTGAGTCAACTTAAAGTAATTTGTAACCTGGCTGCCTTAAAATTTTGAGTTCAGTCAACTCAAAAAAAAGTTTATTCAACTTGAAATGTTAAATTATACTAAGTGGCAACTTAGATATTTGAGTTGAATCAATTTAAAATTTTAAGGCAGCTGGGTTACTTACCCATCTGTTTAGTTTAGCAAACACAAATATCTAAGTTGTTACTTAGTACAGCTTAACATTTCAAGTTCATTAAACTTATTTTAGTTGACTGAACTCAAAATTTTAAGGCAGCAGGGTAACAAATTATTTTAAGCTGACTCAACAAATTGTGTTTTTTATTTTTTACAGTGCAGTAGGTTATGAAATTGAACATGCAAAATTGAGTATGCAAAAATTAGACAGAAAAAGAAAGAATGTCGTAATGAAAAATATACTAAAATGTATTTAAAATACATTTATTTCATGCGAAGTATACTATAAATACATTTACATATTATGTAGTTAATAAAAATACCCTGCAGTTGTACTTTTAGTATACTAAACTGGTATAATTAAAGTCTGCTAAATTGGAACAACTAATTTTGCATTTAATGCACTTCAACTTTGCGTAAGTAGTGCTGAAGTCCTACTAAAGATATGCTTAGATATATTTCATTGTACACTTTAAATATTTTACATTTAAAGACTGATATTATTTAAAGATCATACAGTCCTCATCAATAGTGACATTTAAACATATTTTAGGCTTAATATTAAAAATGTGCATTGTGCACAAGTAGTACTCCAAATAAAGTTTAATTGCAATTTTTATATCAGTAAAGTCTCGAGCAATATGTCAGTAGATATGTCAATAGACTTGAACTATACTTAGTATAAAATTAATACATTTCAAATCTATTTTACTAGGGTATTGATGAAGGAAAAAATGCTATGAATATTAATGTTCAGTGTGGTACAATAGTTCATCAGTCATTCATATATGATGATATAATATTTTTTTTTCTGTAGGACTGAAGAACCAGGTGGGCGATATTTCAAGGTAGGTGATTCATAAAAACAGAAAATGTTTTTCCACAGCTTTTAAGAATGCACTCTTTGCCTATACAAGACAAAATCATTACACACACTTGTATAAATGTATCTGCCTATTCAAGGCCTGCAGCAATTATCAACTACAAACATGAACTTCTCATCCATTAGACCTCATTTACAGCACTTACTCCTCCTTCGAGAAGCACTAAAACATCTGAAAGCCACTTGTAACCTCAGACTGACTCACCCTCTGATTTTTGAAGTAGAAAGGGTCGATGTCCTCCAGTGGGACTCCGACCAGTCCTGCGGGGATGTCGCCAAAAATACGAGGCAGGCCCTTCCCAGCCTCCAGGTCGGCGCGGGGTTTGGGCTCCTCCACATTCCCGGGGTCCGCCTTGTTATCCTTCGTGTTCTTGGTCCGCTCTTCGCTGATCCTCTGCTCGATGGCCGCCAGAGACTCTCGAGTGTACGGTCGCAAGCCATCAGGACCCGCTGGTAAGAGCATGGTCGCCATCTTTTCATCCTGATCGTCCTGTACTAGAAGTTACTCAAAGCTAGAGTGAGTCAGACAGGGAAATAAAGTTAGAAAGTCAGTCTTTAAGGCTAAATTATTAAAAAAGCTTGTTTACAGCTCAGTGACTGTGGGTTTGGTCCTTCTAGAGTCAGTATGTGCAGTACTCGAGGGCTTTATGGTTTTCCCTCAGAGACTTTTAAGTTCACTGGATGTAATAACCAAGGGATCAGGCCTGTAACATCTGAATTCCCAGTTCATAGCGTAAACCTCCAGACTACTACAACCACTGCTCTCTGAGTGCTTTATTAATGTGTTATTCATATACAGTGACCTCTAAAATATTTTGAACAGTTTAAAAGTCTAAATGCCATTGCATAAGATGCAAAATGTCAAAACAAGTGTCATTTATTGTAAAGAAAAATGCAAAAATATAAAAAACAGTGTGTTCAGTATGGATCATCTTGATAGTTAATGTGATTTTTACACCTGTCGTTCCTCTGCTAGGCCGTCTGTGTGAAATTGAGGAGAAATGGAACCATAAATCCACTAAAAATCACAACAACTGATTCAGTAACTTTGAGAGTAAATGAAAAAGAAAAAAAAGATCCTATAGCATTTGAGATACAGACACTTGATCTAGATTTTATGTAATGCAAATATTTTGTCAGTACCACCTGAGATTTTAAGCTAATATTTTAGCTAATATAAGGCTTTTATTTTAAGATAATATGCATTTGCATGTTCATCAGTCTCCGAAGTTAATGATGACATGCAGCTAAACAAATAAAATGAATTTTAAATATTTTTAAAAATAATTGAAAATATTAAATGTTGTATTTTGATTGTTTTTATTCCACAATTATTTATTTTAAAGCTTTCATTAATTAATAACTTTTCATCAACTCATGAACCCCAGTTTAGGAAACCCTGATCTCATGCAATGTTTGTTTGTTTGTTTATTTATTTTTATATACTCCAATGTTTAAATGTTTGAGGTCTCTTCTGCTCAACAAGGCTTCATTTATTTGATAAAAAATACATCAAAAACAGTAATATCGTAAAATATTATTACAATTTCAAAGATAGATTTTTTTGTAGATTTTTGTTTTAATTGTTGTTTAAGCTGAATTTTTTGATCAGTTTAATGCTTTTTTTTAATCAGTTTTAGTTCTTGCTGAATAAAAATAATATATGTATATATATATATATATTATTTTAAACTTCTGAAATGTAGTGTATATTTTTTTATAAAAGTCAGAATAAATAACTGGCAGTATAGCAAATACTAAATGCTGAATTAATACTATATTTACATTAATACTGCATTAAAACTATATTTTGTGTTTGCAATTGTGAGAACATAAAGATGAAAATGTGCTTAATTGTCATGTAAATAATGATAAATGCATACATTTTTTATGCAGAATGTAATATGAACTTGCCATGTATTTGTGATCCTGGACCACAAAACCAGTCATAAATAGCATGGGTATATTTGTTGCAATAGCCAAAAATACATTGTATGGGTCAAAATTATTGATTTTTCTTTTATGCCAAAAATCATTAGAACAAGAACAAGAAGATATTTTGTAAGTTTCCTACCGTAAATGTTTCAAAACTTAAATTTTGATTTGTAATATGCATTGATAAGAACTTCATTTGGACAACTTTAAAGGCGATTTTCTCAATATTTAGATTTTTTGCACCCTCAGATTCCAGATTTTCAAATAGTTGTATTTTGGCCAGATATTGTCCTATTCTAACAAACCACACATCAATGGAAAGCTTATCAGCTTTTCAGATAATGTATAATTTTTTTAAATCACCCTTATGATTGGTTTTGTGGTCCAGGGTCACAATTAAAGATTCTCAAATCTTAAGCAATTATCAAATCCATCAATATTCATTATATAATATTCAGGAAAGCTAAAGATTTGTGACTTTCCTTATAACCAGAACAGGATTCGTTCAGTACAGTTACATGTTGTATAAGAAATCATCGACTAAGTCCAGCATGAATACAAGCTTATCCAGCCTTGACCTTCTCAATTTCCTGCTTCATCTCTCATCCTGAATGGAACATTAGACTAAATTAGTGTCAGGCAGGACATATATTAGTAAAACTGATGACTAACAGGACTGAGCTGCTCTCATTAACAGCCTGTGCTTTTATTGCAGTTGAACTCGGCAGCTGGAGTGACGTGTCTATGAAGATTAGCGCCTGGAGAAGGAAGTTCCTGTTCCTCTCCCGGCAGACATGTTTTCAGTTCTTCACCAGAAAGTGTTATCTAACCCACAGCCTTAAAGTGGCTTACAGCGGCTTGATCTGACCCACAGTTCTCAGCTGTAGAGAATTATTCAGCTGGCAGTTTAGACGCATATTAATGTGGGACGTCACTTCTGATGTGCGTTTACACTGATGGTCAACTGGTCAAACGCTTTCATAAGCCTGTTCATAAGCCTGTTCGTTGTTTTAACACCACCAGCATGCTGGTTTTAAAACAAAGTAATAGTTTAGCAAAAAATGAAAAACTGTTCCTCAGGCCATCCAAGATGTAGAAGAGTTTGTTTCTTCATCAGAACAGATTTGGAGAAATGTAGCATTACATCACTTGTTCACTAATAGATCCTCTGCAGTGAATGGGTGCCGTCAGAATGAGAGTCCAAACATCTGAATAAAACATCACAATAATCCACAAGTAATCCACACCACTCGAGTTTATCAATTAACCTCTTTTGAAGCAAAAAGCTGCATATTTGTGAAAAACAAATCCATCATTAGGGTATTTAAAATTTTAAACCATCACTTCTGGCTAAAATATGAGTCCATAATCCATAATAACGCTTCCTCCAGTGAAAAAGTCCATCTCCTGTTGTCCTCTCACATCAAAAGCCATCAACATACTTGTTTACAACTGTTTTGGACTGTTTTCACTTGTAAACAGTGAGTAATCTGTGCATATTTCTCTCCTAATTCAGACAAAATGACTTTTTTTTACTTAAGAAAGTAATATTATGGATTATACATGATGATAATATTTTGGAAGTTTTTTGAAGTTTAAATAGTCTAAATGGATTTGTTTCTTTCAAACATGCAGCTTTTTGCTTCACAAGACATTAATCGATGGGCTGAAATGTTGTGGATTACTTGTTGATTATTGTGATGTTTTTATCAGCTGTTTGGACTCTCGTTCTGACGGCACCCATTCACTGCAGAGGATCCATTAGTGAGCAAGTGATGTAATAATGTCTCCAAATCTGTCTCATCTACATCTTGGATACTCTCAAAAATAAAACTTTTTAGAAAAAACCTTAAACATCCATGGAATCTTTCTGTTCCATTAAAAGTTCTTTATAGTGGAAAAAAGTTTTTTTTTTTCCCTTAGATTTTTAAAACGCTCTTCAAACAGAAAAATGGTTCTTTTTAGGAACTGATTGCTGAAAGGTTCCAAAAATTGAAACCAACAATTGTTCTTCTATTGCAATGTTGTGAAAACCCCATTTTGGAACCTTTAATTTTATTGTACAAACTTTTTTTTATGTTAGTGGATCATAAGGCTGTCGTATTACTTGCCTCTGTTCTCATTTAAAATAACAGGTCTGTGCTTGTACAGTATTTCTAAAGCTTTACAGCCACAACAAAGTCCATTCAGAACATAAAAAGAGTCATTTAAATTACAAATGCGGCATATAATTTCCTGACCTTTGATCAAGCTGATTAGTGTTCAAATTAATGTTTGTAAATACCTGTATTCATAATTTCGACCCGTCCTTCAGCTAATAATGCAAAGTCAGGGTGATGTGAGTGTGCCATTGAGCCGTTTGTCTGCTGATGTCAATCGAAATGACTGTCACATTCTCTCAAACATAATGTAATCAAAGTAAGTCAGGATTTTGCTAATCGTCTTAACAAGCAGTACTTTCACACACACACACACACACACATACACACGCACATAGTTTTTCTCTCTTTCATGCTTTCATGCTGTTTCTCTAGGGTTCTTCATCTGTTTGCATCGCTACTCTTGATTGTATTAACTTTTTCAGCAGGTTATTTTTTTTTTTATAAACTTCAGGATTTAGAGACTCTGATCATCCAGCACAGCTGATTTACTGTAGGCGGTCATCACTAAAATTCAATTTAGTAGACCCAATACTCCTTTTAAGATAAAGAGTTTATATCATGGTTCATGTCATATCACTATTTTTGTTGGTTGAGAAGAAAATAATTGACCATATGGTCATATTATATACTTCATCTAGCTTGTGTTACTGATTATTTGTACAATGTGTAATGTTTCATCCAACAGACAAAAGACACCTGACAGTTTTTAATTAAGTTCATGCAGGAATTGCCTGGATTCATGCAGACAATGTGAAACCAATGCAAGCATGTTGAAGAACAAATATTTCCCTACAGCAAACAGAGATTGTATTACCTATTTAGTCACTTTTACTGAGACATTTCTAAGAATTAGGGCAGGCCTTTGTGATCATTACAAATATCCATCCACCTATTTTCTATGCTGATTATATAATTTTAAAGGTATTCATAATGCTGTATGATACATAATATTATGCATTATAATTTATCTCATCATTGATTCTATTATTTTCCTGTTTATTCGAGTGAAGCTGCTTTGAACCAGCCTGTATTGTATAAAGCAGTATATAAAAAGATGATGACTTTATATAAATAATTGAAATTAGTGATTAGTCAAGATTTGGCCATTTTGAGATTATCGGCATCAGCTGGTGTATTTAGCTTGTGTTCAGAAGTGAGTACATTTTATGCAGAACCATTTTTATTACACTCAAGCAACTTTATGTACATTTCAGTTCCTTATTAAATGATAATGCAATTATTGGCATTTTATTGGCCAGATTGCACTCTAGATATCGTTATTGGAATCAACTGATCAAAACTCAATATAATGCTTAGCAATTCATGCTTACACTGTTAAAGAGCATAAGGCATTATAACAGGCACAAACTTATGAGTTGTTGTGATTTAAAGTGTTAAAGTATCCTGTTAAGAAAAAGATGCATTATAAGCTATTAGGATAAACTTTATAATTTGTTTCTGCTAATATCGGTATATTTTAAAAAGAAAAACACAAAGTGTTCAAACATAAGCTAGAACACGCAAACACACCTACTGAGAGCTAAATAACATCCTTTCATCCAAAATTCATTGAAATCACAACAACACAAGTTTGAACTTTCTCTGATTTCCTCACAGTTCTGACTGGCCACAGTAATGACTGGCCTGACCAACAGATCCATTAAGGATCATTAAATGGGAGGTGCCATGCAGAGTGCTGTCCCATAATGCATTATATCCATGTCCTCCCTGCAGGCCATCTGAATTGGCTGCTAAACTCCAACCGATGAGAGACAAGTGAGGACAGAGAACCAGTTGGGCTCAAACATAGAAATGCATCTTCCTTGACTTTAGTGCATATAGCAGATGCTTTTGTTCAAAGTGCATTCAAGGTACAGGGATTAAACCCACAACCTTAGCATCACAAGGTTTCCAAAAGAGGGTTTTTGCAGTAATGCTGTAGAAGAACCATTTTTGGTTCCCCAATGAATCTTGAACAGTTCTTAAATAACAGTTGTTTTGTGAGGAACATTTTAAATAATCTGAGAGCGTCCTTCCAAATATGAACAAAGGTTCTTTTAGTAACAAATAAAATGTTCATTCTAAGTTATCTGGTCTTTAACAAAGTTCTCATAAAATTAGTATAAAAATGTGATTTATACACTGTTCATGGAACTTTTTTCCTGAAATTCTTTAGTTTGACGTTAATCTAGCATTTTTTAAATGTTACTAGAGAACATTCAAAAGTAACATTCACATAATGTCTGCAGACTGATAATATGGAATGTTCCCATGTTCGTATAACTAAGAAAGAAACATTTTTTTAAAGATGTTTTGAACATGTAGATTGTTTCAGAACTTAATGTAACGTTTTTGTTAGTTGGGAAGAAACTTTTGTGTAATGGAAAGGTTCCATGGATGTTAAAATGTGAAAAAGTCACCTTAAGGTCAATTATCAATTGCAATAGTTTTCAGGATGAATTCAGTCTTAAAAGGTTTAAACTTACTGAGACTATAAGTGAAAATGTTTATATTTTAACAGCATGAATTTGATCATGTCTCTGAGTTTGACTAGAGCAGACATGAATAAACTGTGATGATCATATTTTCCATCAGAGTATCTTGAGCTCCAGTGGAAGAACATCTGACTCTCTTTACAAAGACTCATTTATGTTTTTTCACGTTTTTTCAATATACATGCTTTTCTTTGTTTTAAATTATTCTAAATCCTCAAATCCCTCAACCTATTTTGAAGTTGAATTAAAAAGGAAATCCATTATTTTCGATGTGGACTTTTGGACCTTATATGTGACAACTATTGAGACGTCTGTTAACAGATGAGAATCTAAAACTTGATCTGAAGAATCTTTTAGAATAACTTTTAATGTCCAAAGAACCATATATCCGCAATACATCAAAGAAAAGAATAAGGCTTGTTGCTGAACCTTTAAGAATCTCCACTTTAAAGAAAGTTCTTCTATTTGGCCTCTGTTATTTATATTTCAGCATGCATTCCCCAATATTAAATTATTGCATATGCTGATTTACACCAGCAATGAATGGGAAAACTATAACGATTTAAAACTCTGCAAATTGATACTCTACAGACATTGCATCAACTTTCACCTCTTTTAAAGGTAAATAAAGTGTTTTTCTTACATGTAAACTCCCATAATCGCAGCAGTGCGTCCACGCGTTTTCCATTTGTTGCGCTGATGTAAATCCAAAATCCCATTCTGATCCATGATGAGTAGGAATAACCCCAATCCCAGAAAGAAAGAAAAAAATATTCCGTATAGATTTTTCAGACTGTCTCTAATGCAGTAAGCAAATAGTTTTTCACTGAAATCTGGATTCCCCACAAATGCATTACTCTCAAATCCCACGCAACGCTCATTTTACGCGCTCCGAATTTAAAGTTTAACTATATTTCCCCAGCATTCATATAAAAAGAACTCCGGATCCAAACGTTGTCTGTGCTTCCAGAAGATCAGAGTGCATTTTAGCCCATTTACAAATTTCTCCAGCTTGTTTGGCGCACAGCATCGGTTTGCGCGTCTCTCCGTGCGCAGGAACTGTTGCCAAACACCCTGCGCACGTCCTTGAGCTGCGCTGCCGGATTACGCACATCATAACCAAACATTTGCGCACACCAAATGAGTTACAAATCAAGAAAATATGACTATTACAAGTATTGATAGTATTATACGTGTATTGGCCGGTTTATAATTCTGAGTTCACTTAGGGCGCAACTGGTTAGACATACAGTATAGTTTTAACGTCAGGATTTGTGTTTCCAGTCTGTTTTATAACCATCAAAAGTAGTAAATCTATGTTTATTTATATTTCCTTAAGGTTGCATTCAATTACTTAGTCAATTTTAGTACATGACATGAATATCACAGCTTATATTTTAATATGAAGCAACATGAAAAACTCTTTCCCGTTTAAGAATTAGTTTCCTATCCAGTTTCTCCCTCTAGTGGTCTCGATGAAATCTTTTTCAAATTGGAGTTTTTTTTATATTATATAAACCACCTTACTGTCATTAGCACCTTCCGGTTTAACAGCTCTCTGCATACTACTCATATTCATATTACTGTGTGTTATTCTAAATATATGAGCTAGTCTGAAATTCTCCATCTTGCTTACACTTGCCTCCTCTAGTCGCCTGTAATACCGGCGCTCCGCTAGTGGTGGCAGCACTGCGGCGTATGAGTCACCGATATACACACAGTGTGTACCGTCGAGGAAGAAGAAGCGTCCAACGCGTTTACTGTACAAACAGTTGAGCAGTAATTTGTCGTTTTTAGTTTAACTTTTAATCACTTAAGGAGAACCATGTCAGAAAGAAAAGTTTTGAATGTAAGTACTTTCGTTTTTAATTTTGTATTAATGTTGTGTTTGGAGTTAAAGTGGATTTGAGTAGCTATCTACTCAATATCAGTATGCTAATGATTTAGCAACACAATGTGTATATATATTTTTTTTTAATTAAATACACGTCAGATTCATTCTTTTTCCATATTTACAAATGTTTTCGATTATCTACAAGTATATAAATGTTGAAGTAGTCTTGAACAAACCTGTTAAGATGAACCTTGCAATAAATTTCTGTTTACAAAGTTCACTACTGTGGTAAACTGTCACTTTACAGGATGTCTTCTTGTTTTTCCTCAGAAATACTACCCCCCGGATTTTGATCCATCTAAAATCCCTAAACTCAAACTGCCCAAAGACCGTCAGTATGTCGTTCGATTGATGGCACCATTTAATATGAGGTATGTTTTAATTTAATTTAATTTAATTTAATTTAATGTACATATTACACATACTATTGCAGGGTTTAAAAAAAACAAACAAACAAACATGCTTTTAGAAATTAATTTTAGCTATTTTATGCAGCTTCTCAACAAAGTGTAAATAATAAATAAATGTATAATATAATATTATATATGTATGTATGTAATTTTTGTTTTATTTTTATTTCCATTTATTAGAATGTGTCCTGTTTATTTATTTTTTTCTGTGTAAAAGTAATGCTGATTTTACATTTACATTACCATGATTTACAGAAAATAAATTTTCAATAATTTAAAATACAGTAACTTTTATGATCACTTTTTATAATTTATCTCATTATTTTATGCATTTTAATAAGTATAGGTCTGAATGCATAGATTGTTTCATACATAAACATATGTTTTATACTGAATGATGATTTTTTTTACCCAAAATTTAGCATTTCATTTTCACAAAAGTTACTGGAACATTAAAGTAGACATTTTACTTGCATTTAATATGCTTTCTGTGTTTATAAAACCATTTCTGTCAATTTAATTTGACTAGGATGTCTTGTCTTTGACCCATATATGTGCCTGTAAAAACAAGATTATCACAAATGAAAATTTCTGATTAAATACAACTGATTAATTATGTTCAATGTGAAACTATTTTAGCGGTGATAAATCTCTTAACTTCTCTAGGTAGTGAGGAACACATCTGTAGTTTGATTTATAAGAGATTATATTATCTTTGAGATAATAATACTTGTTGTTCCACAGGTGTAAAACATGTGGAGAATACATTTACAAAGGGAAGAAGTTCAATGCCCGTAAGGAGACTGTTCAGAACGAACTGTACCTGGGGCTTCCCATTTTCAGATTCTATATTAAATGCACCAGATGCCTGGCTGAGATCACATTCAAGGTACTAAATTAAACATAATACCATTTAAATCCAGCAGATGAACACTTAAGGTGTTTTATGGTTGTCCTTAGGTGTTTGTTTGGTTGCACTTCATCTGATAGCTGTGTTTCACAGACAGATCCAGAGAACACAGATTACGCCATGGAACATGGAGCAACACGCAATTTTCAGGCAGAGAAACTGATCGAAGAGGAGGAGAAAAAGATCCAACAGGAGCGAGAGGAAGAGGAACTCAACAACCCCATGAAGGTCTGATAGAAATGTTAAAGATTGCATGTGTATTTTATTACACATGATATTAGAGGTTTTATGTTTTTATTGCTTTATTCTGTGCTATTTATTTAATTTGGGATGTATTCTCTTTCCAGATTTTCCTTTTATTTATATATTTATTTATTTACTTTTTTAAATAAATGTTTTCCACATTTAACATACATAAAAGCCTTTATAGCATCTTTGTAGGAAAACAAACAAAAGCCTGTACAAACTTAAAACATAACCTCCCTGAATGTCATCACAGGTCCTGGAGAACCGCACACGGGACTCAAAGATGGAGATGGAGGTGCTGGAGAACCTGCAGGAGCTGAAGGAGCTGAACCAGAGGCAGGCACAGGTGGACTTTGAGGGCATGCTGGACCAGTACAAAGAGATGGAGCGGAGACAGAGAGAGAGAGAGAAGGAGGAAGATGAACGAGAGACCAAGTACGAAACTTTTGGACTTTATACTTAATGTTGAAATATTTGAACTCTATAAAATACATTTGTCACACTACAGGTTCATTTAAGTGCACAAAAATGCAAAAAAGTGATTTTTATGACCAGGGGTACAGTACAACTTACAATTTGTAATGACTTGTGGTAAGAAGCACTTATCAACAAAAGATGTTTGAAAATGAATAAATTTTAGTATTGTAATTTTACAGTTAAGTAAAATAAAATAATCATAATAATTATTATTATTACTATTGGTGGTGGTGGTAGTAGTAGTAGTAGTAGTACTATTATAATAATTGTTATTATTATTAATAAATGCTGGATTTTTTTTTATTTTACAGTGAAGTATTTCTTAATTAGTTTTTTTTTGTTAGTAATTTTTATATTTTTATTTCATAATTATAATATTAATATTATTGGTTTGTTATAGTCATATTTATATATAATCTTTTTTTTTTTGGTCAAATTGTGCAGCCCTACAAACAAGCAGACCGAGCTTGGATTTTTTTTTTTTTTATCAGATTTTAAGGTTCAAATTTTTATCAGAAAAATGTTTTTTTTTTTTTTCCCTCAAATTATGCAGCCTTAGATTACTACATTTAAAATACAGTATATGTACAAAATGTAAATATTCCTTTTGCATTTTAACCTAAAATTGTGGATGTTTGAAAGTCATGATTGTGTCAGTATTGTTTATTGTTTACATTTATATTTGACAATCATTGCACTTTTATGAGATCTTGTGCATGTAAGCAGTTTTTCCAAAGCATGTAATCTCAAGATTAAGAAGCATGAATTATATAATATCCTGTGGTTTAGACTTCTCTTTTCTTTTGCTCCTCATATAGAGAGATGTTGGAAAGAGCTCTGGTCAAACGACTGAGGGACTCAGACTCTGAAGAGGAGGCAGAAAATGCAAAAGACAGAGGCAGGAAACCCACAGCTGATAAACCCACAGACATCCTTACCACAGACGGGAGCTTGGGATCACAGGTGGAGAGAAACACAGCAGTTGCGACATGCTGCTGTTAAATATTACCGTTAATGTTGCTCTCAGGCAAAAAACATCCTACTCAGCTATTTTCTCTCCACACTTGCTGTTCTCACATAATTCAGCTCAAATCAATATTTCAAAACTATTTGTTTATTTACTGCAATAAGTATTAAGTAGGATAAAGCACACTCAGGCATTACTGCATTAACACAAGGATTGTTGACTGTACATTGTATATTATGATTTGCATATAAATGCATCACACAAAACTTAATTTTTCTTTTGCTTACATGTGTTTCTGTTGTCTGTTTTAACACCCCGTCTGTTTTAGCGCCCCATCTGTTTCTCTCAGTATTTTTTGCGCTGATTTCCTACCGGTCTCCACAGGGCTCATCGTCTGTGAGCGTCAAGAAACAGAAGGTGGAGAGCTGGGAGAGGAGTGTTGGAGGTCTGGGTGGGAAGGGAGCTCTGGGGTCTCTCGTGGTGAGAAAGAAACCAGTTGATTCTGCCTGTAAACCTGTTGCCGCTGCACCACGACAGGCTGCTGACACACAAACAGGTTCATGATCTATTAAAACTACTGAATCAGAAACTCGGGGACAGCCAGACTGAAATGAGTGTGTGGGGGTGCATTACAATTATTAAAGAAATAATTCATTAATTTAATCTTTTATACAATCTCAATAACACATTTTGGTGTCAGAAAGACTTTATGCTTCATAAACTATATGGTGGAATATTGCGGTTTTAAAAATGCATTTGTCACGCTGCAGGTTCATTTTAAATGCACGAAAAGCAAAAAAGTGACTTTAAATGGGTGATAAACTTAAATGATCAGGATTACAGTAGGAATTTAATAAAATTTTAATAAGACACTCATAAATATTAGCATTATAATTTTACAGTTAACAAATTTACTTTCTGTTATTATATTATTTTTCCTACATACTGGATTACAGTAGTAATGTTTCTAGTTTTTTTTATAATAATATTATTATTTTTATCCTTGTTAATTTCAGTAGTTATTATTATTACTATTATTATTATTATTATTTTATAACCATATTAAGATAGAATTCATTATTTAATGATTTAAACAATCACTATCACATTTTGGTGTCAGAAAGAGTTCATAATTTTTTTTTGAAAGAAGCCTCTTATGCTCATCATAGCTGCATTATTTGGTCAAAAATAAATCAATAATATTGTAAAATAATATTGCAGTTTAAAATAGCTGCTTTCTGTTTTGAATATATTGTAAAGTGAAATTTTATAAATATATACAAGTATAAATATAAATAAATAAATAAATATATATATATATATATATATATTTATTTATTTATTTTTAATAATAAAAAAGTCTGTATTATGTATGTATTTAATAAACCAAAATTGCAAGTGAATGATTATTTTATTATTAGCTTGTTTTATTATTACTCTTATTAATATATTTAATAGTTAGATGTTTGTTATTAGTATTTAACAAGCTAAAATGATTATTCATCATTAACTTGTTTTATTGTTTTGTTAATTTAATTAATAAATATTATCCTATACAAAATTGAAACTGTATGATTATTTTATTCACTTGTTTTATTAATGTTTTTGTTTTATTTATGTAGTTAATAAATAGATATTTATTATTTAATAATAATTTATTTTTTTATTTATTGATTTTTTTTTTTTATTTCTGTAGAATCAAGGAATGCTACAGATGTGGAGTGTGCAAGCCATTTAAAAGAGAATTAAGAGATTAAACCCCACTACAGTTTTCACCACAAACCCTGATGTTGTATTTGTGTACCAGACAGAGTTTAGGGTTTTGCCATCTCTGTTAACCTGCATTTCCTGTGTCTTTCCGCATCATTCAGGCACAGGTGCTGCCAAACCCGAGTCCTCCACAGCATCCAATGGACAACCAGCCGCATCTCAGAACGGTTCTTCTCTCAGCCTCTTGGGGGCGTATACAGACAGCGACGACAGCAACTCCGACTAGAATGGAGAAAATGCTGTGCCGTTTTGGCCAATGAAATTAAATGTATATTTTCAGACCAGCAAAAATGGCCACCTCACTTTTCACAGCCCACTTTAAGTTTCCTTAACCTGGACTCTTATTTTTCAGTAATGAACTTTTTAGCTGAAGGAGCATTGTTTATGAGAAGCTGTTTCCATTGCCTGGATTTCATTCGGGCTATTAGCTCGACATCATCCCGCTGTCTCTAATGTACTCTGTAATGTGCAGCTAATGTATTATGCACTCTATAATGTAGTGTTTGTTTCTCCTTGTTTGTTCAATCAATACGAGGAAATGCATTTGAGGGTTTAAGTGGAGATAAGTAAATCAGAATCTAATTTCTACTGATCATTTCATTGATCATCTTATTTCATTATCCCAGACATTAAACAAATAAAATGTTCCTTGTGTTTTGTTTCCGAGCACAGACTAGTTTTTCCAGTTATGTTGGTTTTGACAAATATATTTCAGATATATTATTTATCAAATCTTTTCTATATTGTGACCTTCACAAAAGGTGATTTTAAACATCTGGATTAAGGCTACAAAGTAAGCAACATTAAATTATAGGAGGATGTTATAATATTCAGAAATGCATGAGAAACGTCAGAATTATGACAGTTGCAATTATCTTTATTATTTTTTTATTCCATGGCAGAAATAGACCTAAAATCTGCCTTATGCAGATAGACCTAAATGCCACTTCAGATGTGCTTCTTTGCCACCTTTGCAGTGTAAATTTGGCAGAGGTTACTCAATTTGACGTTCCGGTAAAGCGTCAGTGGCTTGTTTTGGTGTTTAAGGTAACACTTGCTAATGTGATGTTAATGCAATTCAATGTGTGGACTAGCCATTATTCACCATCTCCTATATTGATTCACCAAAGTGCTTGTGACCTTCTAACCTTACAATTTGACCTCTGTATGCTGATGGAGAAGGTGTTAATGAGGGCTGGTTTGACAGATGGGGCATGTATTGAATTAGATTGCTTCTATTAGTGTGTGTGGTTAACAAGAAGTCCCTGCTTGTATGCATTTCATTGCACTCACTCTGTTAGTTTTATCTGCACTTTATTATTAATTGTGCTTTTGCAGTCATGCAACATTTTGTAGGATGCAAGCCAAAGCACGAGCCAGCATGTGAAATGAAGTGCCTCAGCAAGAACAAAGACAATGCAACTCTCCAGTGGGCTTTAACATAAAGTCGAGCCTGTGTGTTGTTCACCAGCTCAGCTCAGCTGAGCTGAGCTGCAACAACCAATGCAATCCAATGCAACTCATCCATCCATCTGGACGTGCACACGCTCGTCACTTTTTGAGATTCCCCTCACAGCTGCTTTATATACTCACTTCCATTCGTCCATCATTGAGAGGTGAGTATCTTGCAAATGTTTTGGGGGATTGTGGGCTTCTGAAGTGTTTTATGAGTTGTAACTGTCGTATTAGATGAACAGTTTGCACACGCTCGTCTGTGAGTATCCATCGGGGATCGCGCGCTGCATAGTTAGCACGCCAGCAAGCCGGCTAACAAAATGCAGCTTAAATTGGTTAGTTTTTACTTTTGTGATCCAAATTAGTTCAGTATTTGACTTCCATGTTAAATTTACTTTAGTGTTCATGTACATAATCACATTTGACGCTAAATAAAGTGAATATAATGCAAGGTGGCGGAGTTTAAAGATGTTAGCCGGGTTGCTAACATGAGTTTTAATCTATACTGACAGTTTTTGTCTATTTCAGTTTAAGAAATATTAAAATCTCTCAGTTATGTGTTGAATTAAAGAGGGAACGATAAGAAAGTGGGTGTGTACGGTTGGTGCATGTTCTTGTTTTGACAGGATTCTTTGCCAAGATTGAGCAGTGCGAGTTTGTTTTGTGTGTTAAACTTTCTTTTTGATTTCTTTGTTTTTATTCCTGTGGAATCATTGCTATCATGTTTCATTTATAACCCAAGTACAGTACAAAAGCATTAGTCTTAGGCTTATCAGCTGAGATATATGACGATATGTTTTTGTTTAAAGGAACCGCTCGCCCAAAAATTAAAATTATGTAACGGTTCGTTCACGCCGATTTTGTTCCAAATCCTATTGTTTCTATCTTCTATGAAACACAAAAGCAGTTGTTAAGCAAAACGTGAGTGACTAACAACCGCAGTCACTACCTTCATTGCATCGTTTTTCATTCATCAAGTGAAAATGAACGTGACTGTAAATATTTGGTTAAAATAAAGGACAATGAGCATCATAAAAGTTGCTTGTATAACTAATTCGATGTATTATAACTCATATGAGAGATTGTTTGACGAAAAATACCTGAATTTAACAAACTATTAACTAAAATCTTGTTTGACAGACATGGTCACCATTCACTTTCATTGTTTGAAAAATAACTGGTTAGTCATTCTGCTAACTGACTACTTTTGTGTCCCAAACAACCTGAGGTTGAGTAAATAACAGGGTTGCCAGGTTTTCACAACAAAACCTGCACAATTTCTCCTCAAAACTAGCCCAAAACATTACATACTTTTTGAGGAGGGTCCCTCAGTAAAAATCGAGTTCGGGGGTAAAATATACGTTTGTTTTAGTAAGGTTTTCCAGGTACAGTTCGCATCAGTGTTGCCAAGTCCTCGGTTTTCCCGCACAATTGGGCTACTGTAACACTATTGCAGGTTGTTTCCCAAAAACAATACATTTAGCCCCTGGCATGCAAACTATACCAGGGGAACCCTACGAAAATAAATGTGTATTTTACCCCCCGGAATGGGTTTTTAACCAGTGGGACCCCCCTCGAAATGTGATTGGGCTAGTTTTGAGAAGCAGTTGGGCAGGTTTTGTGAAAACCTGGCAACCGTGGTTCGCAATTGCATGCAAGGGGCTAAATATAATGTTATTGGGGTTGCTTCTACCCGCAGACATGAAAAACAACCCACTGCAACCGTGTTAAAGTAGCCCAATTCCGCAGGAAACCCGCAGACTTGGCAACACTCATAAATTATGAAGGTGTTTATTTTTGTGTTACACTGTAATATGTGACCCTGGACCACAAAACCAGTCATAAGGGTACATTTTTTTGAAATTGGGATTTATGCATCATCTGAAAGCTGAATAAATAAGCTTATGCTTAAGCTGATGTATGGTTTGTCCTGATAGGACAATATTTGGTCAAGATACAGCTGTTTGAAAATCTGGAATCTGAGGGTGCAAAAAATCTAAATACTGAGAAAATTGCCTTTAAAGTTGTCCAAATAAGGTTTTTAGCAATGCATATTACTAATCATAAATTAAGTTTTGATATATTTACGGTGGGAAATTTACAAAATATCTTAATGGGGCATGATGTTTGCTTAAAATCCTAATGATTTTTGGCATAAAAGAAAAATCAATAATTTTGACCCATACAATGTATTTTTGGCTATTGCTACAAATATACCTGTGCTACTTAAGACTGGTTTTGTGATCCAGGATCACCTGTGTTTTCCGGTGGGGCAGGTCTTGGGGTGGAGGCTTAAACTAATCCACATCTGCCTTTCTTTCACATTGCTTGCTTTTTTTAATGTCACAACCGTGCTTTTGCTTTCCAGATCAATTTATTGCATGCAAACAGGCGTTGGATGTTCTAAAGCATCGATGCATTGGGGAAACTGAGGTGAGCTATTGCACAATATTATATTTGCCACTTATTGCCACGCTGTTAGTAATAAGTAACTTATTGGTTAGGTGTTTCAGAATTTATGGATGGTGTTTCATGGAAGAACTAGGATAAAGTCCTTTTTAGAAGCATAACAGCTGTTTTAACGTTTTTTTTTTGCGTCTTGTGTTGGTCGTAGACCCATGGCAAAGTGGTTTAGAGATCACCTAAGTTTTGGCAGCAGGAAAGGACCGCCGCAGCCCCCGAAACCGGACTACACCGAAAGCGAGATCCTACGGGCCTACAGGGCTCAGAAAGAGCTGGACTTCGAGGACCCCTACGAACCCTCCGAGAACCGGGTGGTGAACGGCTCTGGGTCGGTGGAAACATTCCCTGCGTTTGGCACGGTGCTGTCCAACGGCGTGGAGGTGAAGATCGTGTCTCCCAAACACAGACTGATAAAAGTGGAATCTCAGGAATTTGGGCGCAGCAAAGTACCGCTAAACATCGTGACCTTTGAGGAACCGCAGGCCCCTGTGAGTTCTTGTTTTCTTAACATATGGAGAGCTTAAATGGGTCCTACTGGACTGTTATCAGCATGAATTATGTGCTTTGAAATGTTTCCTGTGTTGATATATAGAAAAATGATTGGGTTTGGGCAAGAACCAAACCCAGAAAGTGTAAAAATGTAGTTTAGTAGTGTGCTTTACTGAGCATTTTCCTCTTCTAATGTGTACTTGAATGTCTTAATAATGATGAATGTTTGTTTACATGAAATTATTTTACTGGCACGTTGATTAAAGTCCCTCCAGTCAATTTCTTTCATCATGGTTAGAATATGAATCAGTATATGACAAATGAGGCGGTTATGAGAGTCTTAGGGTTTGTTTTTCTAGCATTACATTGTGTGATTGTTTTAGAGTAGATTTGTGTGGTGCACGTGTCATGGGTGAGTTTGCAGATGTCATAACAAACCAGCAAATTCACTCATGTTTCCTTTTGTCATCAGAGGTGAAGGGTGTGAGTGTTGGGAATCAATTTCATTAACCCAAATACATTTAATCCCAATGCCTGCGGGTTTTATAGACTCTCACACCAACCCTCTCTCTTGCTCGTTTGGTTTTTTTAAAGGGATTGTGTGTCCAAAAATGAAAATACTGTCATGTCACTCCATGTCTCTCCTTTTTCTTCAGTAAAACAAAAAAGCTATGTTTAGCAAAATGGTCTTTTCTGTGCAATGTTAGCATAATGTAATTTTAGACTGGACAAAATGAATTATTGACTTGTAGTATTTTTTATGTACTTTCAGACATCTGCTTTTGAAAGAGATCAGGTTTATGTTTGTAGAAAAATTGGTTTGAGAGCTGCAGCCTCTATATTTTTGGTTTGTAGTTTTTTTAAGGGATTTAATTTAATTTTAGTTAAAGTTTTAGTAATTTTGTGTTTTTAGCTGATTAGCTATTTATATAATAAATGCATTATTCATTGTGCTTAATAATTTGTTGATTCATCAAACAGAAATACATAGTAAATAAAACGTATTGTAAAAAATAAAATAGAAAAAGTATTTTAAAAGCAGTTTTATAGTATAGGGTAATATGGTATAGTTTATTTTATATTTATTTATATTTATTAATATAAACTACATTCATTAATAAATAAATACAATAGCAATAATATTATAATTAATATTATATTATTTATATTTTAATAATAATTTATTAATAATTAATAATAATAATATAATTACAATATTATAATAATTAAG
Source organism: Labeo catla (assembly GCA_012976165.1). Classification (NCBI taxonomy): domain Eukaryota; kingdom Metazoa; phylum Chordata; class Actinopteri; order Cypriniformes; family Cyprinidae; genus Labeo; species Labeo catla. The sequence continues at coordinate 375,045 of VONZ01000365.1, read as the reverse complement.
TAAACAATGCAATAATAGAGTATAATAATATTTCTCAATTTGATGTTATTTTATTTTTTATTTTAAATATAAAATTGTGTCATTAAAGAACATAACTAGTAGATAAACAAACAATGCATAATACTAATACTAATAATAATTCTTTATTTGGTGTTATTCAATTTATTATTATTATTGTTGTTGCTGTTGTAAAAAAAAAATCAAATAATCAATAATGAAATGCATTACTATTGCTGCTTCAATGCCTCTAGGTAAAAAAAATGCATATAATAATAATAATAATAATAATTATAATTATAATTCTTTATTTGGTGTTATTAATTTTTTTTATTATGAATTTAAAAAACTATCAATAAAAATCAATAAAGAAATACATTACTATTTCTGCTGCAACACTTCTGGGTAAAGAATTCATAATAATAATAATAATAATGAATTCTTTATTTGGTGTTATTAAATGTAGTATTATTATTATACATATAAAAAAACATCAATAAAGAAAGATTACTATTGCAGTACTACTAAAGTAATGTATAATAATAATAATAATAATAAATAGTTTACTATTCAGTTTGGTATTATTCAATTATAAAAAATTTATACTAATTATTATTTTCAATGTAATATTTTTATATATTTTTTTTACTTTTTGTATTTTTTTTTGTATTATAAGTAATACTTTCAGATTTTATATGTATTTTTTTTTATTTCAGTTGGTTTTTCATATAATTTATATATATATATATATATATATATATATATATATATAGTTTCTGGTGGATGAAAATGCTGGAAAATGCTTATGTGTGTTTACTTGAGCTAGCAGAATCACATACTGTGTTAAACTCTACAGTTGTCTTCGTTTCTAATTCATATGATCATCATGATCTCTCATCACTCGTTCCTTGTTCTTTTCCCCAGGTGGTTCCCTCGGCTCCTGCAGTCGGGGAGACGGATTACTCAGACCCGTTTGACGCCAGACCGGACCCGCGTCCCAGACCCGGCTGGGAGCAGAACGCCGTAGAGGCCAGCAGCAGTTACATGGAGCCGTTTGAGGCCCAGCGGTTCATAAGTGGTAAAAGCAATTTCCCACTGGATCTCTTAGAATTCCAAAGACAGCATTTATTTGTCCATTGTTATTCCAGTCTGTTTATTTTGTGGTGTGCCCGGCAATATGTGGTACTTTTGTGTACATTTTCCGAAGCTGGACAACTCCAGTCCTCATTCACTTTCATAATACTCAAATATCATGTTGTCTGGTTCAATTGAATGTGTTTGTTGTATGTCAGAGCTCCAGCACAGCACAGATCGGGGCAGAAACAGCCCGCAGCTCTACGACAGCCCGTACGAGGAGAGAGTTCGGCCCCGGGCGGCCCCTGTGGAGGACGAGAGAGAAAGCCGTCTGCCCCAGGATGACGAGAGGCCCCCAGATGAGTACGACCAGCCCTGGGAGTGGAAGAAAGAGAACATCTCCAAAGCCTTCGCTGGTAAGACGTGTTGCTGGATGGAGATTGGCGCAGTTCCACACCAGTATGTTTTCATACTCTTTTGAAAATGTAGTTTACTACACTACAAGCAGGGTACAAAATAAACAGTTGGCAAATGGCAAATGTGAGTATATGAAACTGTGTTATTTGCTATTTGGCTGGTGTTTTGGAGAAGCTTTCATTTGGTTTTCTGGCAAAATAAAAGCTCTGAGGTTTAGTACTTGAAATTAAGATGGCCATAAATATTAGAAATCAGATTTACTCTTATTCTGTAAAATATTATTGTTATATATTTATCATTTACTCTAGTATTATAGCAATTGTAATATATTTCTTTATTGATCTGTGTATTTTAAAATAAATTATTAAAATACAAAAAATCTACTGAATGACATTAAACATTATTATTATTATTATTATGCATTACTAATAATATCTTTATTGCTTCTTTGAATGTTTTTAAATCTAATAATAATAATAATAATAATAAATTGAATAACATTCAAAATATATTATTATTATGTATTGCGTGTTAACTCGATAGTATTATAGCAATCATAATGTATTTCTTTATTGATTTTTTTTTTTTGTATTAGTTTATAATAATAATAATAACAACAACATTAAAATATTATTGTTGTTATTGTGCATTGCTTATTAACTCAATAGTATTATCAATAGTAATGTATTTCTTTATTGATTCATTATTAATAGTTTTTAATAATAATAAATTAAATAACATTAAAATATTATCATTATTATCAATATCATTATTATTCATTACTTGCTTACTCAGTAGTTATAATATCTTTACGGATTCTTTATTGACAGTTTTTTAAAACATAATAATAATAATAATAAATGTAATAACATTAAAATATATTATTATTTGTAGGATTATTATTATGCATTGCTTGTTAAATTGATAGTATTATAGCAATAGTAATGTATTTATTGATTCTTTATTAATTTTTGTAATAATTATAATAATAACTATTATTATTATAATAACTTAAGTAACATTAATAAGTGAAATTATTATTTTAGCTACTATTATGCATTGCTTGTTAACTCTTTATTGATAGTTTTTAAATGTTTATAATAATAAATTGAATAACATCAAAAAAAAAGTTATTATTATTATTGTTAATAAGCATAGTGGTCGTCAGTCGCAGCTGTAAACACTGGATTTGTCTGCATTCAGTAAAATGATCTGTAGGTGCAGTCTGTCTTTTATCCCGCACATGAGAAAGGAAGATGTCTATTATTTTTTTTGTGAGGAGAGGGATGTGTGGGGAGATGGAAGCAGGAGGAGAGGAGAGAAGTAGAGCAGTCATGCAGAAAGATCAGAGCCACTGTGTGACTGCTGCTCTGCATCTCACACACACACACACACACACACGCACACTCAGATCATCTCTCCCTACGTGACTGAAATGTCACACACACTTCATCACATGGTCATTTCACCACTTCTGATCAGATTGCCGGTTGCTCATGGATTGTTCACGCTCTGTCAGATGCAGATTCCGCACAAACATGGCAAGAGCTTCTCAAATCAGTCTCTACCAAGATTGTCACAGCAGGAACAGTGATGCTGGAAGAGAGTAACTTGTGTTGTTTGCAAAAGCATGAAATGCTAATTTCATTGTTTATACTGAGGGATGGTGATTTAAACAAAGCCTTAATTATAAATATATTAATGTCTTTTTTTAAATGTTGCACAAAATTGGGGATTGGAGTTGTTCTTAATTGTCATCATTTTCTATGTTTGAAAATAAAATTGTATGAAATGCTTCGTAATTTAATACATCTATAATTTCATGGGTGAAAAAAAACAATTAAAGCAACTAAAACGTTTAAATATTAATACAAATATATTATTTCATTTATAAACATTTTAAAATGAAATATTTTAAATATCAAATATATATTAAAAATTAAAATTGATTTAATTAATTTTAATGTATATTTTTAACACACTCTTATTGGTTGCTTTTTTTTTTTTTTTTTAAAGTTTACAATTGTTTTGTAGTAACCTTTGCAGCAATAATGTATTTTTCATTTTTATAGTTTTATAATGCATGAAATCATGTTTTAATAATAATTACAACAAAACTAATTGAAGAATAACTTCATTTGTGGTAGTAGTAAATGCTCAGTTTGTTATTGCATTTCTTTATTTGATAGTATTATCGTAGTAATGTATTTTATGGAAAAACATCATAAAACAATTTTCACTTTTTTATGTATATTAATATCTATAATATCTGTAATATGTTATATTTAAATAAAATACATGAAAATAAAATATAACATTTTTTAATGTATAGAATTTTTTTTAACTAGCTCTTTTTTTCTTGCAATTTTCAAAAGTTTGTTTATAATTAAAGAGTTTATTTGCAAAAACAGAATGTTTTTTAAATTTTTAAAAAATTTTATGTCATCATGTTTTTATTGTTTTAGTTAGCTGTATTATTTTAGTTATTTTTACTTGATCAAAATAACCCAACTGCAGTTTAACTGAGATTAATTTGAATGCACAGTGAAAAAACATGATTTTTGAGTTGTCAGTTTTTGCAAATGAACTCTTCAATTATTTAAGTAACTTTTTTTTAACGCTTATGTTTAGGGACCAGTTCTCACTATTAACTAGTTGCTTATAAGCATACATATTACTATATGCATATTGGCTGTTTATTAAAGCACATATTAATGCTTTATTCTGCATGATCATATTTTAGATCCCTTAATCCACCCCATACCTAAACTTAACAACTACCTTACTATTAATAAGCAGCAAATTAGGCGTTTATTGAGGCAAACATTTTAGCTTCCCAAACTAAAGTGTAGCCCTTTTATGTTTTGTAGTAACTTTTGAAGCCAGAGACTGGGATCAATGCACGCTGCCCCGCGACGAGGTGCCGAGGAAGGTAGGAGCGTCTAGAATCAGCCCTTCGTCCAGCAGAGCCACCAGCCTGCACAAACCCAGTAACACACACGGCATCCTGGGAGAGAGAGTGGATCCCACACTGCCCCTGGAGAAACAGGTGTATGTATTAACACACGCACAGCCTAAGCTGTGCTGCTCAGTGTATTTAATGCAAAAAACTGTGTACTTTTTAAGCACAAATAACATGATGATATGTCAGATGCGTGCATGTGTGATGTGGCGTGGTGAAACACTTACCTCAGGAAAGTTATCCAGTGTGCATAAGTAGTTTAACAGAAGAGCAATCTGCTAAAATTTCATTACACCACTCTGCATTATATTTCCTGAGTGAAATCCAATACTCATTTCTAATGGCAGATTCCAAAAATAGTCTGTTCTGCTCTATAGCACATCACGCTTTCTCACAAATGTATGCATTTCATTGCATTTGTAAGGTGTATAACGTTACTTTAAAGGCTTGCGCACTCAACTGTGCGAAATGGACCTTTGTGCTCTTGTATCCTCTCTCATTCAGCACAAATCCAAATATTCAAAAATATTTCCATATTTGCGATGCATCCGAATGCTAAACTATTATTTATTATGTAAATTATAGACTTTGTACTTTAGTCATGTTCTAACGGTGACACAGTGAGGCGGGCGCACTGATGTTTGGTTCACTGTGTTTTATTTTGGTAAAGTAGCAACTGCGTTGTCAAGTTAGCAATGCTGGAAGCCTGGAACTGATATGTTTTGTGTTTGTGTGCGCCAGCGCGATTACTTCAACTTTCCTCATACCAGCAAAATCAACTTAAAAAACAAATAGAATGTCACTTTCTGCCATTTGAGTTTTCTTTCTGTCACAAAACTGAAGATACTGAAATCGTTTTGAACCGTGACCCTCGAACCAAGGTACGTACAGAACCGTGACATCTGTGTACCGTTACACCACTAGTATACAAATTTCTTCTTCTTTTTTTTTTTTGTAAGAAAATGACCGATCACTTCACTAGATAAAACCCTTATTCCTCAGCTGTGATCATTCAGAGCCCTTTGAAGCTGCATTTAAACTGCATTTTGGACGTTTAAACTCACAGGCACCACTGAAGTCCACTATATGGAGATAATTCCTGAAATGTTTTCCTCAAAAAACAATTTCTTTACAGCTGAAGAAAGAAAGACATGAACATCTTGGATGACAACGGGGAGAGTACATGATTTGTAAATTTTTGTTCTGAAAGTGAACTAGGCCACGAGGGGAAACATGTCTTTCTGGCGGTGGTTCTGCTGATTAAAGGAGTATGGAGTATTAAATTTGAGCAGAAAGCGGAGCATTTAAGCCGCGTGAAGAACGCAAAACTGACGGGAGGGAGCGGCTCCAGTGGAGACTAAATATAAAACTTTCAGATGACAAACAGCTCATTTCTCCGTCACTGTAAGTTACTGAAACCACACATTAAAGCACACGGTAGACGCGCGTTTGTGTGGCAGAGCGGCTCTCTTACACTGTATGACGTGACATAGTTGTCCAGTCCTGTTCCGTTCACACAGCGCGTGTGTTCAAATAATGCGATTGTGAATCCTGAAAATTTACGGGTGTGAATTCGGTTATAGAATACGGTTGTCACACCTGTAAATAACTGTACTGTGTGTGAATGGAACCGTATTAAGGACTCAAATACGATATTGACAACCGTATTCTGCTGTTGTGTGAACGTGGCCATACTCCTTTAATTAGTACAACAAAGACATGATTCCCCTCATCCTCTGAGCCAGATTACTACTATTTTTTTTAATTCGCAGATGCTTTTTACATACATAAAGGATGCTGAACACATTATTTTGCCTAATCCTGATTTCAAAGAATTATGAAGAATTGTGATCAGTGACTGGAAATGCAAACGTGAACCAGATGTTTTCTGCTACATCTGTGGGTGTTTCACTACACCCAAACAGCCACAGAAAATTATTTTTTGTGAAAATCTATTTATAAACTTGTTTATGTACATTTGTTTGAGATTACATGGAGTATGTGAACATGTGCTTATAATCCTTTGCAGATTATAAACTAAAATACATGTTTTGAATACTGAAATACTGGTGTTGTGAAAACCCTAAAAGTGGCCCATTTGTACTGCAGATTTTATAGCCTATATATGACATTAATTTGATATAATATTTAGTATTTTCACATGTAGGTGGGAAAAATTTAAATGATACCGAAATTGTATCGGAACTTGACCCTCGAACTGAGGTACGTACAGAACCGTGACATCTGTGTGCTGTTACACCACTAGTATACAATATTTTTTATTTTTTTATTTTATTTATTTTATTTTTTTTAAGAAATTGACCAATCGCTTCACTAAATAAACCCTTATTCCTCAGCTGGGATTGTTCAGAGCCCTTTAAAGCTGCATTTACACTGCATTTTGGACGTTTAAATTCACAGGCACCACTGAAGTCCACTATATGGAGATAATTCCTGAAATGTTTTCCTCAAAAAACAATTTCTTTACAACTGAAGAAAGAAAGACATGAACATCTTGGATGACAACGGGGAGAGTACATGATTTGCAAATTTTTGTTCTGAAAGTGAACTAGGCCACGTTCACACTGTCAGTTTTTGGGATTGACAACCGCATTTACTTACAGGTGTGAGTCTCGAAATGTCCCGTTCACACAGCAGTTTATAGTCACTTTTCGAATATTGTCTGTAAACGCGCAAGGGAATTCAAGCCCGTATTCCTTACAAGTAACCAAAGCAATGATCAAAGATGGCGACGTCCATAAAACTGAAAGTATTACCGGGCTCTGACCAAGCGGCAACCTCCCTCTTGAAGCCAACACGGAAGTGACTAAAACTGCAATTCATCGACTGGCCGCTAGAGACAAAAGGGAGTCAATCCCATAGACTCCCCATGTTAAAATGGCCAACTTCACAGCAGAAAAAAAAATGTTTACAGCCTGGTTCAAAAAGTGGTTTTGGTCTATGTAGCTAATTTTGCCCTTCATGTCAATTGTGAGGGGCGTGAATTTTTTTTTATAACTCATCCGTTTAATTTATATTAAGCCTTAAAGTTCTGCATAATTTAAGGCGTGGCCACTTGAGTGACAGGTGGATTGCACCGTCGCGCTTGGCAGGCGTGGTTTCAGCAACCAGCTCCACCCACGTCCCGCCTATTTGCCCATTTTCGATTATCCGGGAGTGACGTGCAGTGACGCGATTCCAAGATGGCGACGGCCGACTCCCACCCACTAAGAGCGTCAGAAATGCTCTTCAGAAACCTGCGGGTGACGTCACGGACACTACGTCCATATTTTTTACAGTCTATGGTTCTGACATGACATATTCTGCTGTTGTGTGAACGTGGCCATACTCCTTTAATTAGCAATTCCCCTCGTCCTCTGACCCAGATTACTATTTTTTTTTTTTTTTTAATTCGCAGATGCTTTTTGCATACATGCTGAAGACATTATTTTGTCTAATCCTGATTTCAAAGATAGAATTATAAAGAATTGTGATCAGTGACTGGAAATGCAAACGTGAACCAGATGTTTTCTGCTACATCTGCAGGTGTTTCACTACACCCAAAAAGCCACAGAAAGTTAAACCTATTTATAAACTTGTTTATGTCCATTTCTTTGAGATTACATAGAGTATGTGAACATATGCTTATAATCCTTTGCAGATTATAAACTAAAATACATGTTTTGAATACTGAAATACTGGTGTTGTGGAAACCCTAAAAGTGGCCCATTTGTGTGTTTCAGATGGTACCATGGTGCACTGACTCGCTCAGAAGCTGAATCTCTGCTCACACTCTGTAAGGAGTGCAGTTACTTGGTGAGAAAAAGCCAGACCAGTCGAAACGACTACTCGCTGTCTCTCAGGTACAGTCTTTCAAACCCCAAAAAAGTCATACTTTATGGAAAGTCTACCTCACAAGTAGACTTTTTGTTGTTTTAAGTTTCAAATCAATTTAAATTGTGTTGTCGTGACTTATCTCAGGGCTTTTTGGTTTGGTTCAGTCCTTTAATACCTTCAAATAAGGCCACTGATAACCTGGGTGTTCCCTGTTGCGTTCTATTAGTGTGCTGTAAATGCTACTGATTTGTGCTGTAATTGTTTTCAAATGTGTAATACCTGAAGTACACATTCACTTTCGTTTCATGAAATAGTTAGAGTCATGTGACTCTATAAATAGTGCAAATTGTTTTTGCTAAACTGGGTTTGTCTTTCTGCATCTTTACGGTAAATATTTATATGGCTATTTAAAGACCATTAAGGCACGACTCAGTGTTTCTCTGGGCACAAAATTACCATAAATTTCTACATGATTATGCACTAATGTAGCTATTTTAAATGTACATTTTTATGTACTACTCCAGCTACTAAAACCTCTAACACTGTCACTCAAAAGTTTGGGATCAGTAGCTTTTAAATGGTTTTTTTAAAGGCTCATCAAGGCTGCATTTATTTTATCAAAAATACAGAAAACACTGTAATATCATGAAATATTATTTCAATTTAAAATAACTGTTTTCTATGTGAATATATTTTAAAATGTAATTTATTCCTGTGATACAAAGCTGAATTTTCAGCATCATTACTGCAGTCTTCGATGTCACATGATCCTTCAAAAATCGTTCTAATATGCTGATTTATTATCAATGTTGAAAACAGTTATGCTGCTTCATATTTAGGAACCTGTTGTTTTTATTTTTATTTTCCAGGATTCTTTAACAAATAAAAAGTTAAAAAGAAATCTTTTGTAACAATACAAACTACCATCTAAAAGTTTTGGGGTCAGTAAAATTCTTATTCTTTCTTTTTTTGAATGAAATTAATACTTTCATTCACCAAATGTGTTAAATTGATAAAAAGTGATAGCAAAGACTTATATTGTTAGAAAAGATTTATATTTTGAATAAATGCTGTTTTTGTTTTTTTTAAACCTTTTATTCATCAAGAATCCTAAAATAATAATCATAGATTCCAAAAAAAAAAAATTAAGCAGCATAACTGTTTCCAGCATTCATAATAACAGTAATTAATCAGCATATTAGAATGATTTTTGAAGAATCATGTGACACTGAAAACCGAAGTAATGGCTAATAATTCAGCATTGCATCACAGGAATAATGTTTTACAGTAAAATCCCATTAGTTTGCATTGAAGGAGTGGCCAGATTCACCTAGAAACCAGACTATTAAAGAGACATGAGGGTGGTTTTAATTATACTTTTGTGAGTAAACAACCAATTAGCAACCAGTTTGAACACTCTAGCAACCACATAGCAATGCCCTAGCAGCCATCTGGTCAACCTCTTTCTAAATCTGCTTTCATTTATTTATTTTTTTTTTTCTTTCCCACTCATGCTACCTACATGTTCTACTGCTGGAGGGCAGTTACGTTTAGTTATTCTAGTTCTGTGTAATATATTCTGGTTTGAGGTGTTTTGTGTGGGTCTGAATGCGTTTAGCATGATATTAATAATATTGTGCACACCAAAAAGCATGGCTGCTTTTCAGTTTTTTGGGGGTGAGCGGTATGACCAAAATCATACATTATTTTAAGTATTTTAATCTTTTAATCATTTTTTTGGACTGTATAAATATATATATGTGACCCCTGGACCACAAAACCAGTCTTAAGTAGCACGGGTATATTTGTAGCAGTAGCCAAAAATACATTGTATGGGTCAAAATTATAGATTTTTTTTCAATTATGCCAAAAATCATTAGGATATTAAGTAAAGATTATATTCCATTAAGATATTTTGTTAATTTCCTACTGTAAATGTATCAACTTAAATTTTTATTAGTAATATGCATTGCTAAGAACTTCATTTGGACAACTTTAAAGGTGATTTTTCTCAATATTTAGTTTTTTTTTTTTTTTGCATCCTCAGATTCCAGATTTTCAAATTGTTGTATCTCGGCCCAAATATTGTCCTATGCTAACAAACCATACATCATTGCAAAGCTTATTTATTCAGCTGTGCAATGATGAATCGCAATTAATCGCATACAAAATAAAAGTTTGTTTACATAATATGTGTGTGTATATGTGTATATTTATTATATATATATAAATACACAGACATACAGTATATATTTTGAAAATATTTACATGTATTTACATGCATATATTTTTGAGATAATTAATATTATATATAAATATCTTTAATTTCTAAACATAACATATTTTTCTTAAATATGTCCATGCATATGTGTGTGTTTTTATATGTACATAATAAATATACACAATACACACACACATATTTTGTAAACAAAAACTTTTATTTTGGATGTGATTAATCACAATTAATCATTGCACAGCACTAATATATATTATTTTTGCTGGACATTTAACAAAAAATGGATTATATATTAATTGTCATAATTACTATAGTGAAATTATCCAGTTAATTAAATACTTTAGAAATGAAATGTGCGTAATGTCATTTAATTGTTTTTAATGTTTATTTTTTTATTAATGTGGTGAGTTGCAACATCACTCAAACCATAAACTCTTAAAGCTATTTTATCCTCAACTTGTTTCTTTATGAAATTTTAGACAATTTATGTATTTTCACATATGTTCCCATTTCCTTACTGCTTTCACTTCAGTACTATTTATATACTATTATTGTATTTATTAATATTTTTAATTGGTTTTTATTTACATTTTTTCAGAATTCTTTATTTCATCATTTATTTTTAGTAATTTTAGTAACTTGAACTTTTAGTAACTTTAGAAACTTCAGCGTAAACTTGTAACAATAGTCAATTTCATTAAAAAAAGATACATCACACTTTTATGGTTCATATGATAAAGTGAGAATATGGAGCTCAGACTCGAAGAGGAAAAAACTAAATTTTTTTCAGAGCTACAGACTGAGCAAAAATATGCAATTTGGTGCATGTATCAGCTGTCTCTCTGTATCTCCCAATAAAGTCTTAAGATGACATTGAAATGCTTAGTTGATGAATATTTCACAGCAAAAGATGCACAAACGAGCTGAAGTTTGTACAATTATACTAAAAGGCCTTTTACTTGCTAAATCAAGGCAACTCTCAATCAAACAACAGAATGCATGTAGTAGATTGTGTACAGCAGGTCTTTCTGCAAAGTTTTGATCATGCCTATAATTTAGAGGCCTTAGAAATTTGCATATCAAATATGAAACAGTAGGCTTTATAGGGTTAAACTTTCTTATTTTGGTTTCATGTAACATTTCAGCTTTATTTCAATGAACCAAAATGGTTTTGTAATGACCTCATTAACAATAACAACACCGTTTCATCTATTCATAATATACAGCAGTCTTGCCTACTAATGTGTTGTATAAACAGTACAGCGCAGTCTCTACCGTTCCAGGTCAGCCACGCAAAGTAATATGCAAACTCAGTGACTTTCTCTCTCCCCCCTCCATCTGTCTGTCTCCGTGTCTCTGCAGGAGCTGTCACGGGTTCATGCACATGAAGTTCTCGCAGTCTCGTGATGGGAAGTTCATCCTGGGAGAGAACAGTCCTCCGTTTGACTCCATCCCTGAAGTCATTCATTTCTACACCACGAACAAACTGCCCATCCGCGGAGCCGAACACCTGTCTCTGCTGTTCCCGGTGCTGGTGCAGACACTCTGAGACCCCACACACACACACAAACACACACTTATCGCGCTCGCACGCTCAGGGCTTCACTCAGACGGCTACTATACTGCTTCATTTTCAATCACATATTGCAGGCTCTTTGACAGTTTGATTAGTGTTTGCAGTGGGAATTTGATTTTTCAACCCTGGTGTGATTGAAAAAACAGTCAGCCTGTACTGACACTGTATCGATGTGCTGCACGTGTGTTAAGAGTATTTTCCGCACCACTGGACTGTAAAGTGTCTTCGCGTCACACTGGGAACTGCAATATTATTCCTTTCTCTACTCCAAACTCTTCAAATGATAGATTTAGTATTTGAGGATGAAATGTAGCCCGACCAAAGTATTTATAAAGATTTTGCTAAACACTAAAAAGCAATGTTGTACAGTACGAATCCCATCCTTTGTAGGATTTCTTGATTTAAAAAGTTAAATAATTCACCTGAAATTACATTTGACTCATTCTCGTGTCACTCCGAATCTGTATGACTGAGTTTCTTCTGTGGAACACAAAATAAGATATTTTAAACAATGTTAAAGCTGCTTCTTTCCAAGCAGTGAAAGTGGATGGTGACCAAAATCAGCATAAGACTTCTAGAGCAACACAATAGTTTTGTGTGAAGAAAACACAGCAAGTTTAGTCATACGTAAATGTTTCAGTATTCTGCAGCTGTCAATTCTTATATGCGACCTTGGACCACAAAACCAGTCATAAGTAGCACGGGTATGTTTGTAGCAATAGCCAACAATATGGGTCAAAATGATCAATTTTTCATTACGATATTAAGTGAAGATTGTGTTCCATTAAAATATTTTGTACATTTCCTAACGTAAATATGTCAAAACATAATTTTTCATTAGTAATATGCATTGCTAAGAACTTAATTTGGACAACTTTAAAGGCGAATTTCTCGATATTTAGATTTTTTTGCACCCTTAGATTCCAGATTTTTTAAGTAGTTGCATCTCGACCAAATATTGTCATATCCTAACAAACCATACATCAATGGAAAGCTTATTCATTCAGCTTTTAGGTGATGTACAAATGTACAAATATTTATTAGCAAAAGTTGAAGCTGGGAAAGTCATAATTATGAGATTAAAAAACAATCTGAAGTACGGCAAGATAAAAAGTCATAATTATCCAAATTTTGAGTTATAATTATGACAAAAGCTAGTCAAAATTATGATTAATAAAGCTGAAATGACACTGGAAATATGAGAAAATAATAAATACAGATTTGATCATACTTTTTACCTCATAATTGACTTTTAAATTTTAACTCTTTATGTCATAATTACATTATCACCACAATTTTTTCATTTGTGTTTACACAGTTAAACTAGGGCAGAGGGAAAGATACAAATAACTTGTTTGGGTCTGTTGGGAAAAAGTTGAAATTGACACAAAGTATCATAATTATGACAAATTTAAACCTGACAGTCAAATTACGACGTGCTAATAAAAGGTTCAAATAATAGAAATTATTAAAGTCATAATTATGACAAGTGCATAATTTGTCAATTACACAATTTACACTTTTTACCTCATAATTAGCACTTTCTGTAAATTTTAACATACCTAAATGTTTCACTATGTTACAGCTCTCAATTCTCATGTGTGACCCTGTACCACAAAACCACTCTTAGGGGTCAATTTTTCTAAATTGAGATTTATACATCATCTGAAAGCTGAATAAATAAGCTTTCCATTGATATCCATTGATGTATGGTTTGTTAGGATAGGACAATATTTGGTGGAGATACAACTATTTGAAAATCTGGCATCTGAGGGTGCAAAAAAAAGAAAATCAAAATATTGAGAAAATTGCCTGTAAAGTTGTCCAAATGAAGTTCTTAGCAATGCATATTACTATCAAAAATGTACAAAAATGTACAAAATATCTTCATGTAACATGATCTTTACTTAATATCCTAATAAAAAAAAAAAAAAGATAGTTTTGACCCATATTGTTGGCTATTGCTACAACTATACGCATGCTACCTAAGACTGGTTTTGTGGTCCAAAGTCACATTTGTGTTTCTGTATATTCAAGAGAAATATTCAAATATTAACTTTTGGTCTGTCTGTCATACAAAGCTATCAAATGTTTGCCATCAAAAATTACATAGACAATATTTATGGTGTTTTTGTCCCTTTTTATAGCTTAATGGCGATGGTACGCATCCATTTCCATTGTGTTGCAAACTCGGTACTAAATTTCTCTTTGCGTTCCACTATCTAAACTCATAATGGCTTGAAATGACGTGCATAATTGAATAATAATTGAATTTTAATTTTGAGTGACTTTAAGCAAAAACGAGGGTTTCTCTTTAGGAACATGAACAGGACGACGCCCCTTAACTTCCTTTTGTTACTAACTAGAAGCGATGAATCATGGTATAGCCGTAAGGAAGTGAAGATATGACACTGGAATGTTCTGAATGCGACTTTCGCTTGTCCGGATGGCCATCTGCTAACACAGACTTCTGAATTCTGCTGCTGAAGATGATGAAAACAGGAAATGATGTCCTCCGACCATCTAGACCTGTACTTTCATTCGCTTCAGTGCTTTGGTCTCATAGCATGACAGGAAGCGGTCATTACTGTGGCATTCGGCTTTACTTAAGGCAGCTGTCACAATGCTACCCATCATTTCTCTCGACTAGATATCGTTTAATGCCGTCGGCTCGTTTCTGGGGACTTCTTAGCAATACTTAAAGCTTGATGAGAAACCTTACATGACCGTTTCGTTTCTTCTGAGTTAATCTGGGGTTGGGATATTTGAAATAAGGTCACCTCATAATCATAAGCCGTTTACGTATGCGTATGAAACTTGAGCATTGTCCTCTGAAGAAACGCTTCTCCCGCTGTTTAGGTAATGTTATAGTAAACAGCTTTCAAATGAGCGTGGTTTTGGGATCGGTTTACTTGCACATCCTTCGAACACACACACATACACTACTGCATTTAGACTTCTACACAGGGTTTCTAAATTGCTATAGAGATCCACACGGTAGCTATTATTTGTTATGATGACTGTAATTTTAGTGCATTTTTGTTTGTTTGTTTTTTTTCTATATGCTGTTTTCCAGCTTTTCATCTCTTTGGAATAAATTAGGAGTTGTTTTCTAAAATTCAAGTGTGTGTGTTGAATTGTCGTCTGTGCGGTTGGATCTTCACAGGATGTGATGTTTCTAGGCTGAAGGGTGAACTGTGTCTCTCAGCAGAAGGCAGCGAAAGGGTTCCTCCTCATAAAGCGTTCATGCAACACGCTGTAAAAAAGGTCAGACCTCCTCCATGTGACCGAGCTTATACACACTCTGTTGTTGACTCTGGGTGTGTGTGTGTATGTGTGTTAGTGGGAATCAGACTCAACACAGCTGATATATGCTGTCAAGGCAATGTCCCATCTGAATTGTCTTGCATATCATGCTGTTGCAGATGAGAACAACCAGCTGGGTGACTTTTGTAAAGCACCATCTTTCAGTTCTCTCAGCGCTCTCGTTTTTTTTGTTTGTGCCTTTCTCTAGACCAACAATTACTGGTGTTTGCTTCAAAACACCAAGCCTAAGGCCAGAAACCTACTCTTATTTATGCAGATGTTTGGCCAGGATCTTGAGGATCTGTTGGATGTTCTTATGTTACTGTGGCAGTAACAAACCTCCAGTTCTCAAAAGCAGCAATAGTTACCTTCAAATGTATGTGCATGTGAACCTGCCGTTCATAAGATTTTTAATGTTTTTTTATTTTATTTTATTTTTTTTTTTTACAGTAGTTTCTTGCTCATCAAGGCTGTGCTTATTTGACCAAAAATACAGAAAAAAATGTAATGTTGTAAAATATTAGTATGATGTAAAATAATGTTTTTCTATTTTAATATACATTAAAATCTATTTTATTCCTGTAAGCAAAGCTTCAGTGTCACATGATTCTTCAGAAATTCTAATATGCTGATTTATTACCAATGTTGGAAACAGTTGTGCTGCTTTATTTTTCTTTTTTTTTAACCTATGATACTTTTTTTTTTACGATACTTTCAGAACAGCATTTATTTTTTCCAAACAATTTTTATTTTTCCAAACAATTTACAAAAGTTTAGGGTCAGTACATTTTTATTCTTTTTAAAAAAAAAGAAATTAATGGTTTTATTCAGCAAGGATGTGTTAAATTGATAAAAAATGATATCAAAGATTTCTATTTTGAATACATGGTGTTCTTTTAAAATTTTTATTCATCAAAGAATCCTGAAAAAAACATCACAGGTTCCAAAATAAATTTGGCAGCACAACTGTTGAAAACAGAGTATTCTAATCATAAATCTGCATATTAGAATGATTTCTAAAGGATCATGTGACTCTTACGACTGGAGTAATGGCTCATGAAAATACAGCTTTGCATCACAGGAATAAATTATATTTTAAAGTATATTAAAATAGAAACCATTATTTTATATTGTAATAACATTTTGCAATATTACTGTTTTTTCTGTATTTTTGATCGAATAAATGCTGCCTTGATGAGCATATGAGACTTCTTTTAAAAAAAAAAACATTACAAGTTTTACTGATCCCAAACTTATGAACAGCATTAAATACAGAATATTATCTTATTTATTTTATTTTATTTTATTTTATTTTATTTTTATTTTATTTAAAAACTGGTATAAGCAGCAAATACAAAAACAAGAAGGTTAACACTGGCAAAGTGCCAGTAATGAGTAATGGGTATGAAAACCATATTTGCACCACACACACACACACACACAAAAAATAATGTGGTGAATCATAATTAAGACATAAAAATTTAAAAAGATGATACACTAAACCATAATTATGAGATAATAATTGATAATTATGAAAGTGACCATAAATATATATCATAATTCAAACTTTTTGTTAGTACTAGTTGCTAATTAGCATGCGTGTTACTAGAATATTAGCCATTTATTAGTACTAATTAAGCACATAATAATGCCTTATTCTACATGACCTTATTCTACATCCCTAATCCTACCCAATACCTAAACTTAACAACTACCTTACTAACTTTTAATAAGCAGCAAATTAAGAATTTATTGAGGGGAAAAGTGGTAGTTAATAGTGAATAAGTGTTCCCTATTCTAAAGTGTTACCTCACAATTATGAGAGAACTCCAAATTGAAAAAGAGTCATAAATGTGACAATGTGAAAATTATTTCAACATGTCATAATTTCTTTCACACTTTTATTAATGCAAGTCATTATTATGAGGGGGGAAAAGTCAATTGTGACATACTAAGTCATTATGAGAAGTTAAAATTGAGATTATGAAAACAAAAAGTAATAGCTATGTCATAATAGCATAATAATAATAATAGCAGTCATATGCAATTGAATTTATATATATATATATATATACACTACCGTTCAAAAGTTTGGGGTCAGTAAGACTTGTAATAGTCTTTAAAGAAGTCTCTTATGCTCATCAAGGCTGCATTTATTTGATTAAAAAATATAGAAAAAAAACAGTAATATTGCAAAATGTTTTTACAATATAAAATAATGTTTTTTATTTTAACATACTTTAAAATAGAATTTATTCCTGTGATGAAAAGCTGAATTTTTATCAGCTGTTACTCCAGTCTTAAGTGTCACATGATCCTTCAGAAATCATTCTAATATGCGGATTTATTATTAGAATGATCAATGTTGGATAATATCAACAGTTGTGCTGCCAAATATTTTTTGGAACCTGTGATTTTTTTTTTTTCAGGATTCTTTCATGAATAACAAGTTTAAAAAGTACAGTGTTTATTCAAAATATAAATATTTTATAACAATGTAAATTATTTATTATTAACTTTTAATAAACTTTTAATTATTAACTTAATACATCCTTGGTGAATAAAAGTATTAATTTCTTAAAAAAAAAAAAAAAAAGAAACAATAAAAATGTACTGACCCCAAACTTTTGAACGGTAGTGTATATATATATAGAAAGAGAGAGAGAGAGAGAGAGTTATACACTGTAAAAAAAAAAAAATAGATATTTGAGAAAACTTTAAAAAAAAAAGTTTTTTAGTTTTTCTCAGTGAAGATACTTTGTCTAGCCAACATAAATTTGTTTGTTCATGCAATGCTGATTGTCTTATGCTGCTAATAGAAAAGTCTTGTAACCACAATTACTGTCGTTGAACTAATTTATTTTTTTATGTGTCAATTTTTTGTTTATTTACAAATGACAAATAGTGAATTGTTATAGAAACCTTAATGGATAACTAATATCTAATATGTAGACAATATTGTCTTTGTAGAACGTCTTACAAGACTAAGATATCCAGCAAACAGATATAAGTGGTTAAACAGACTCTAGGCCTCAAAACTACACACAAACCTCAAGAACGGTTGCAATCAACAAATGTTAAAAGATGAGCTCTTTACATCACAGTTCAACAAATAACTAACAATAATAACAAAACAACAAGAAACAGTTTAAATAAGTCAGCAAACAGCAAAACAATAATCCTAAAACAGTAACTGCATAATTTATGCATGCTGGGAAAGCCTTAACATTTCAACAATATGAAATTCTTTGTTCAGACAACTGTGTTTGACTAGTTGGGACAACATTTTGGGTCATTTTGTTGGTCTGACAAGGGTTTTTATGTTGTTTCAAAAAAATAGCATTTTTTTAGTATTTGAGAAAGTGTATTTGCATCTTTTACAGTGTACTTTTTCTGTCGTAATTATAACATTTCATGCTATTGCAGTTTACCAAAGCATGATTATTGTTGAGGTAGCCAAGAGTCTAACTTGCTTATCAGGATTCTCTTTAAACTGTTGCTCTATCGTGATAATAATTGACCTGTCACATGGGTACAGGTTTGGTTGGTTAACTTCAGTGGTTTTTCCTCTGTAGGCAGAAGCCAACAGAATGCAATTTGGCAATGCAAACAGCATACAGTTATACAGTTACCTTCCTGTGATTTACACTGCAGTAAATGTTTTACCAGTGACGGCTTTTAACCATTTATATGGCATTCATGGCTCAGGGTGATTGTCTCAAAGATGTTTCTGAAAATATGGCAACATGCACGTGGCATGCATCTGGATAAACTCAATGTGTCTCTCATTTCCTCTCAGATCTCCTTGTGTCTTTGCCCAGGCAATCTTAGGATTATTTCAACTTTATCTCTTAGCTTTCTAACATGTTATCCTGAGGAAACAAGTGCCAACATTGTACTGAGTGAGTCACTGTAAATAACCAACCGTCCTGCATCCTTGCATTGTGTTACGGTATGCGTTGGTGCATTACTGTCTTCTTGAGGTTATGAGTCAGTGTCAAGACTAAATAGACTGTTTATGATTAAAATGTTGATATTGATAATACTGTTTACACACTTAACTCTCATCTAAACTGAATTTAATTATTTTTTTAATAATTATTCAATTTCCCTACATTTCTTAATATTATAATTATAAAATAGTGAAGGGAAAAAAGTGATTTAAATGGTGAAAAATGTAAAAGACATGGTCATATAACCTAACATTTTGTTGAGACAAAGTTATTTTTTGTTTGCCTTCTCATTAACATGCCTTTGGCTGTAATTGTTAATTTGTGTGCAGCGTGTGTGTAGGTGTACTGTTCGCTGAAGCAGGAACATTTCATCAGTGTCGGGTCAAAGAAAATTCCTGAACAACCACCAGGAAACCACCTCGGTCACCACGGCAACAGCTGATCCTGGACTCCAGCCTCCCTTTGGTCTGATCCAACAAGACCTACACGTTTCAGAAAGCAGAGAAGGGCAAATGAAGGGTGTGGACAAGTTAAACTTCCTGCATAATTAGTGAACGTGAACACGGCAACAGAAGCACTGTAATAGGTTATTCGTAGTGTTTGTTAAAGGAATAGTTCACCTGAAAATAAAAGTTAATGTACTGACCCTTAGGCCATCCAAGATGAGTTTGTTTCTTCTTCATATTTGGAGAAATGTTTCATTCTATCACTCACCAATGGATCCTCTGCAGTGAATGGGTGCCGTCAGAATGAGAGTCCAAACAGCTGATAAAAACATCACAAGTAATCCACACCAGTCCGGTCCATCAGTTAATGTCATGAGTAATTTTCAGTACATTTTCATTCTCTGGTGAACTGTTCCTTTGAGACAAGTACCAGTGTTAATTATTGTTGCTCACAACTTATTATGTGATATTGTTCTGAACTCCTAACCCAAAGTTTTACACTTTTACACAATGTTTGTGCTACACGTCTTGAATCATGCTTTAAGCAATTTTTAATACAGGTAAGCATCTTCATATATCTAAGGTATATTTCTATATATTTAATAATTAAGTCATAATGGTTTAAAAATAACAATCAGTGAGTACATCATAAAACCAGCTTCCAAAATGTATTGTTGTCTTAACCTAAATCACTCATCATATTAAGCTCATAATATTTTTTTCCTATTTAAGAGTTGTCTGGACAGATTTTCCAGGAAACTATACTTTAATCATTCATCCCTCGTATTCATAAATTAACCCTTAAGAAAACTAACCATGGTTAATTTTTGCAAGTGAAGGAAGGAAGGTCGAAACGGAAAGAGTTTGTAAGTGGAAAAGGCAAATCGACACCTGTAATAAAACACAACTAAGACACACAAGACAGTGTTTATGCTAATAATGATAATGTTAATTTCCAAACTAATTACTTTTATCTATTTGCCTATATGGTTAGCAATTGTTATGTATGAATGCACATTTTCTGGCACTGAATAAAATTAAAAAAGGTTATAGAGGCATTGCACTTACGTCAGGATTTGGTCAGATACCCGGATGTAAACAACAGCATGGATTGCATGGTCAACGCACTACTGAATACGTTGTTCTGCTAATTTATGCTGTCTAAACCATGGAAAGAAAAAAAAAGGTGTGGAGGCTGCTAAATCATACAGAGAAGGACTTACTAAGCAGGAAAGGGTGCAATATTTTGAGAAACTAAAGTTAATAGATGGTAAAGATACATATGAGCAGTATTAATTAAGATATTAGCCTAATTTTTTATCTGCCTGACCAGAAATTATAAAAACGAACACGAATGTTGTCAAGATTGTTGCCCTGGAAATCCCGGTTCAGTTTGGCCAAACACAAAGGCCTTTTGTTCCTCAGACAGAGTCCTTTTTGCACTCTTCTTGATTAGTTATAACTTTTGGCAATCTGTAGTACTCCAAATGTTTTTCCTGGTGCTGACTGATTAGTACAGCCCAAAACATGACAATAATTGACCATTTTCAGCAGCAGTAATCAGCAAAATATGTGAGTTTTGTTTGTTCAGTGGCATTGTTTACATTCAGTGCCGCCAATATGACCAATTGATGGTGCGTCATTAAAACACTCTGACTTTTTTTTTCTCAGAATTGCATGATACAAACTAGCAATTCTTACCTTTTTTTCTCAGAATTGTAGCCATTGCGAGTAATAAAGTAAGAATTTCATGATATAAACTCGCAATTGTGAGTTAAGTCAGAATTGCAAGATAACTCACAGTTGACTTTTTTTAAATCGAAAAACAGTTTTGCAAACTCACAATTGATATAAGATATATTTTAAAGTTCTTTATTTCTCAGTAAGTTTATATCTCGCTTACTTTCTAATTCGCAATTGTTTATATCATGCAATTCTGAGAAAATAAGTCAGATTTGCGAGTATATATCTTACAATTCTGGGAGAAAGTCAAAATGGGAGACGTACACTTGCAACAAAGTCCCTTTAAGGCAAGTCATTTCACTCGGCAGCCATCTTTGAAACTGTTCACCAAGCTTACGATTAAATTTCATATTTGAAAGCACCAATGAAATCTGACAAGAACTGCCTCATAAATACTGTTTCTTATGCTCCAGTAGCCTTATATAAAAAAAAAAAACAAAAACAGGCGAGATCAGCCAGTGCGCGTGCGCAGTACTGAGCGCACGTCACGCTGACTGTTTCAACCGGGACTTCTAACAGTAGCTGCAGTGACACGCTGACTACCGATTAACGATTGGCTCATTTATTTGGAAGGCGGGGCTTCGCGGCCATAAAGTGCGTTGCATTTTCCTCATTCAAAACTATACGAGTGACAGGTCTTGGGTATTCTATAGTCTTTGACTTGCAATTGCGAGGAAAAACGTTAGAATTGTGAGAAGTTGCGATTAGCTTTTTTATTTTTTACTCAGTGGCGTAAACGGGCTTTCATATGTGATAATGTCAGCATTGCTAACAGTTGACGATTTCAAAAACAACGGCATATCAGCTAATTAACTGCTCATAAATATTTTGCAGAAATCTGTCTTTCGTTAATGGGAGAGTTTTGACGTTGTTAGTGTCATCCGACCGCACTGATAACGTGATAATCCGCGTGGAACAGCGGAGCCGCAGCACAACTCACGTAATAATCAAAACAATGTTCCTCCGCAAGTAACTGTCGCTTTATGCTGCAGCCGCTAGAGGGTCAAAAGTTACATGGTGTAGATTTAAACTAAACTTAATTATATTAAAACTCTCAGCGGAGGTTGTAAATGTCTGTGCAAGCACAAGGTGAACATGAATTACGCTTTGCAGAATTTCCTAATGCATTTGTGAATTTTACATCTAGTAAAATGTAATTTCACCCCAGTATTGAGTTATTGGGCAATATTGTGGTAACTGTTTAACTTGTGTCTACATGTATGGTGATTTGTGCTCAACTAGCATACTTCAGCATGTTCAAACACACTGGTGTTCAGCGTTTTGCCCTGCAGTGACAGTATACATTTCTTAAGAACCTTTTTGTAATGTTCACCTTGATCCTTCAAAGATCTTCAAGCTTCAGGAGGGTTTAACTAGTTTAATGATGATGTCTAACAAATTATATCTATGACTTTATTATAATGTGATAATTATATAATGACAGCATGATTCAGCAAAGAACCATGCTTACTTAAGAATC
Source organism: Labeo catla (assembly GCA_012976165.1). NCBI lineage: Eukaryota > Metazoa > Chordata > Actinopteri > Cypriniformes > Cyprinidae > Labeo > Labeo catla. The sequence continues at coordinate 352,018 of VONZ01000365.1, read as the reverse complement.
ATTCCTTGCTGTTGAATTCTAGAGTGCTTGCTTGCTTTTTCATTGTGTGAACTTGTTTATGTTGGCTTCTGTCGCTGTTTTATAGTTCTGGAGTAAATGTTTAATGAATGCGTGCATAAATCAACAATCACTCTTATGTAATGTTTGCTTTAATTGTTTATGCAGATACATTCTGTTAGTTGTTATCAGTTCACACACGTGGAAGCACAAGCAATGATACATACACAAGAAATGTTGATAGGAAGTGAAATTATTTTACTATGTGAAAAGAAAGTGTGCTATGAGCAGTGTAAGAGATAGGTTACCAGTTTTGAGGTCATTGTACAAACATTATACAATGCGTTTGCCCAATCAGAAGTGAGTATGATATATATTCAGTTCAGTGGGAGGAGGTTATATATAATGAACACCCCAGTGAGATCATGTGATCTGAGTGAAAGCGCAGCACACTAAGGCCCATACCAGCAGCTGCTGATGGGGTTATTCTCTGATGCATTTGTTTTTTCTAATCTCCAGCATTGTCCTCATGGTTAACCCTCTCTTGGGCTCAGTTATCAGTCTAACAGTTGAATTTGGTGGTCATTATGCATGATTAGCTCCAGCTTCCATCTGCAGCTACTGCTGCTGTGAGTCGCAGGCCCTCAGGGCTCAGACAGTATTTCACAAGTTATTTATTTGGTGCTTCTCCCAACCACACAGGCTGTATTTTGCAATCCTAAAGCATCTAATTTTATTTGATTAATTTATTTACCTTTTTTTGCAGCGGTATAGTGGTTTCACATAAAAAAATAAAACACAGTACACTAGACACAATAGAACACAATAAAACCACACTAGCATAAATTCAGGCAAGAGACATAATTAAGATAAATTTTAACTAAACTGTTCAATTGTGTTTTTAGGACAAGATTTCTGATTAATTTTTTTTTTGTGTGTTTTATTTGATGTACATTTGGGGTCAATACATACACCTTACATAATCTTCAAAACGTAAATTATTTTACCAGTAAAAAGAGGGATCGTACAAAATGCATGTTATTTTTTATTTAGTACAGACCTGAATAAGATATTTCACATAAAAGACATTTAGTCCATGAAAGAAAATAATAGTTGAATTTATAAAAATTACCCCATTCAAAGGTTGACATACACTTGATTCTTATTACTATGGTGTTACATGAATGATCTACAGCTGTGTTTTTTGTTTTGTTTTTGTTTAGTGATAGTTGTTCATGAGTCCCTTGTTTGTCCTGAACAGTTAAACTGCCTGTTGTTCTTCAGAAAAATCCTTCAGGTCCCACAAATTCTTTGGTTTTTCAGCATTTTTGTGTGTTTAAGCCCTTTCCAACATTGACTGTATGATTTTGAGATCCATCATTTCACATTGATGACATAAAAACGAAAACAGAACGAAAAACGATGCATTAAGAGCTGGGGGGTGAAAACATTCGAACAGAATGAAGATGTGCAGTCTGAAGCATCAGTGAGTGTTTGAACCTTCTGTAATAGTTGCATATGAGTCCCTCAGTTGTCCTCAGTGTGAAAAGATGGATCTCAAAATCATACAGGCATTGTCGGAAAGGGTTCAAACACACAAAAATGCTGAAAAACCAAAGAATTTGCTGGACCTGAACAACTGCGGGCAGTTTAACTGTTCAGGACAAACAAAGGACTCACTTAAAAACAAACAAAAAACAGCTTTGGCTCATTCAGGTAACAACACAGTTAAGAATCAAGTGTATGTAAACTTTTGAACGGGGTCATTTTTAGAAATTCATTTATTTTCTTGCGTGGACTATATGTAAACATCTTTTATGTGAAATATATTATTCAGGTCAGTACTAAATAAAAACATGCATTTTGTAAAAATAATTAACATTTTACAGATTCTGCAAGGTGTATGTAAACTTTTGACCTCAGCTGTATATGCAATATGCCATATGCTCCTGTACGAATTTATTCGATTCTTAATAAAAATGTCTTTACACCTCGGCATATGTAGTGCACGGCATACTTACAAACTGTTTTAGATGAAGATCCTTCATTAGAGCGCCGTCACGTGACCTGTTGCTACGGTGACCCGTAATGCGCAGCAGGGCACATGACGCTTGGAACGGTGAGTGAGTTGTGGAAGCTTCTGTTTATCTAATAAAACCGCCTTTAATTAACCCATCAAAGCGGTGTAAAAATAATTTAAATCTAAAAACAAGACTTGCTTGCTAATTCGTTGTCTGAACTAGTCGCTGTTTTGTAGTTCTGCAGTAAATAATTAATGAGTGCGTGGAATTCATATTAGCATAAGCTCATTCACTCTTATGTAACGTTTTCTTTAATTAACGTTACTTGTTTACACAGATACGTTCAGAATGTATGATAAGAATGTATGAATCTGTTTAAAGCACAAGTTTGTGTTCCAAACACACTAACTAGGCTTCTGGAAATTGTTGTGGTTAGTGAGCAGTGATGCCTACACGGATAGAAGAGCTAGCGTTGCCCAAACCAAACCTCCTCAAGTTCCCTGACAGGTGGGTTACTGCGGTACATTATCATAACATACGATTCCTTATAGCCTATAAATAAACACAGGGGTGTGTCCTATATATAAGACCCTATATTTATATAGGACATCCTGGTGCCAGTTTGTCCAATGACATACTTTTACTTCAGATATCAATTTTTAGTTTTTTTGTAAATTAAATAAAATGTAATATTTTTTGGTGTAGGGTAATTCCATGCAAGCGTCAGCCATAATAGGAAAAAATAACGTTTTTACCAAAGGTTTTTACTATACTGATAGCACAGATGTCAAAATTTGGTTGTTCAAATATCTGTGTGAGGTCTCTTTTAAAGTTTTTAAAGCATTTTTTTTTTTTAGTGCATGATTTTAAGTCTGGTAAGTGCTGTTTTCAGGCTTGTCACATCCATAATAGTACATATTCCTCAAAAGTAGACACATCAAAATTAAAATAAAGTAACAATTATATGTTCGGTGGAGAGCCATCGTTTTATTTGTTGGGTATTATTGCATCTGGTTTGTGCATTTTAATTCGCAAAAATCCTACAAAGTATTTTTAAAAAACGTCCTTTTTTTGTCACATCCATAAAGCATGATTATTTCCATTTTAACATATAAAACCTGTGCATAAACTGATATTTTTCTGATGTTTAGACTCTATCAACAAGGGTTTATTAAAATATAAACAGATGGTTTGGTATATTAGTAACACATACATTTTCTAAGCATTTATATGTCACACCTATAACGCTGGATTCACCCTGTAACTTACAATGCATAAAAATAGGCTATACTGCAGTAATGAGAGTCATATTTCAGAACATCTTTAGAGAAATGTCAGTAGCACTTTATTTTACAGTCCTGTTCCTTATGTACACCCTATGTAATTATTATAGCAATTACAATAACTAGGTACTAAACCTGAACCTACCCATGAACCTAACCCTACCCTATGTAGTTACCTTATATTATCAGTGCTTTCTTAGGTAAGTACACATACTGTAAAATAAAGTGTCTCATACAGAGGACATGCATGCATGTCTTTCTTGTAAAAGTAAATAATACTCTGCTTTGAAAAGTGACTTGAAAATACATTTTGAAATTCAGTTAAGACAAGATAGAAGGATGTAAATCTGTGACAACATCCTCTACAGAGGACAAAACTGAACTGCTGTGTTCCAGGAGAATAAAGACTGCTATTCTCTCAAACATGCTTATAACCTATGTTACTGTTTGACCTAGTTTTTTTTAAAATAAACTGGCATATTTGCCCACAAGGGGGCTCTTTGACTCATTCAAACAGTAGATAACTTGGGCATCTTCTTGTGAATCATCCATGCTTTAACTTTAACTTTTCATTTCTGTGCAGTGCAGTAACCCTGACCCCAATAATGCTTTTGTATATTTGTGATGAAATACAGCAGTTCTATTTGTTCAAATCACCTGTTTATCTTTGTGCATTGATGCAAAAATCACTGTGTCTTTTTTATATATTTACAGGCGCTCAGTATACTGGCTTGATGAGCTACCAACCAGGTCAAAGAACACAACTACTGCCTTTGGTATGAGAATCACTTCATGTTGTAATCTTTGTTTCCATCCATTTCACAAGTTTTAGTTCAGAGCAGTCAAATCTGGCCACTTTGTTTAATTACAAATTTAAGGCAGGGCTTTTTTTTACAGTGAATGTGTCCTAACTGTTTAATTTCATGTATTGAAATTGTCTTCACAGAATTGACTCCTCGTTTGGAGCAGCTTGCCCAGAGCAAACAATCAAACCGTTTCCTTGAGGAGAGCAGGTGAGTAATGAGACTGCTTAATATAAAGCTATAGTTCTTAAAGGAAAAGTTTGCTCAAAAATGAAAATTGTACTGATATGAAAACTGCTGAAAATATACTCATCCTCAAGCCATCCAAGATGTAAATGAGTTTGTTTCTTCATCAGATTTGGAGAAACGTAGCATTACATCGCTTCCTTACAAATGGATCCTCTGCAGTGAATGGGTGCCGTCAGAATGAGAGTCCAAACAGCAGATAAAAACAAAACAATAATCCACAAGTAATCCACATCACTCCAGTTCATCAATTAACATCTTGTGAAGTGAAAAGCTTCATGTTTGTAAGAAACAAATCCATCATTAAGGCATTTTAACTTTGAATCATCACTTCCGGTTAAAATACCAGAATACCAAAATACCAAAATACCAAAGTCCATAATCCATAATAATGCTTCCTCTATCAACATCAAAATCCACCCACATATTTATTTAAAACTGTTTTGGACTTTTTTCACTTGTAAACTGTTTGATCATTGTTAAACGACTTTTTCACTGGATGAAGCAATATTACGGATTATAGACTTGAATTTTGGCCAGAACACAGTCACAAACACAGCTTTTCGCGTCTCAAGATGTTAAAGGGGTCATCGGATGCCCATTTTCCACAAGTTGATATGATTCTTTAGGGTCTTAATGAAAGGTTTATAATATACTTTGGTTAAAAATTCTTAATGGTAGTGTAAAACAACACCCTTTTTACCTTGTCAAAATGAGCTCTGCAAAAATCAACCCATTCTGATGGATTGTACCTTTAAATGCAAATGAGCTCTGTTTGCCTCTCCCCTCTCTTCTCTGTGGAGTGACAGACTGTGCTCGGAGAGATTGTTTACTTTAGCCACGTTTAGCCGCGAAAGTTGCTAACTAGCACGTTATTAGGAAAGGTGATTGCAGATATTCATTAAAAAAAAACCTTATACTCACTTCTGCTGTAGGTGAAGCTGGATCACGAATGATTTGCGTAAACATAGACGCATTTATGTATATCAGGAGGTGCATTCCCTTCACAAACAAACGTAATCCACTGCATCTTCAGCGGCTCAGATGTCGGGAGTAAACGACGACTACTATGTTCATTATTACATGCAGCAACACAACACCTCAATCGCTCAATCAGAGATATTCTTGTCTAACTTATATCGCTGCTCTTGCATCGAAACAATGGAGGTCGGAGTGTTACAGCTGATCTGAGGTAAGACGCTCATGTCAATCAACTATCGAGGGGGCGACCTCTGTTGGTGTGACGCCACATTGACAGGCATCTGAGAATGGCTCGATTTGAAAAAGGGGATATTATATTTACAGATTAATTAAAAACCACTGCATGGATTTTAATCATAATAGGGTAGATTTGTACACACACTGCCAACACACACTGATGTTCAAACAACATGTAAAAGTGAACTTTGCATCCGATGACCCTTTTAATTGATGGACTGAAGTGGTGTGGATTACTTAGATTATAGTGATGTTTTTATCAGCTGTTTGATCTCTCATTCTGATAGCACCCATTCACTGCAGAGAATCGACTGGTGAGCAGGTAATGCAATGCTAAATTTCCACGCAGGACTGTACATGTATATGCGGTATTTTATAGCCAGTTAACACAGCTCAGCCTAGACGATAAGAGTTAAACTTATATTCATTCCATTTCATCCTCGTTAAAACACACAAACAGTAATTTCACTTCCATAGCATCCCATATTGCACATCTCATAAATTCATTATCCATTTAGAGAATCGCAAAGCAGCACAACAACTGACGTCTTCATGCAATAACGGGTCTCCCGGGCCTACTGTTCTCACTGTCCTCATGGCTCCCATCAAATGCTAAACTCAAAAAGTCTCAAAGCTCATCGTACGGCTTTAATTAGCTGTGGTCCTCACTGATGATGCCGTCTGTAATTAGTCAATATGAAAATATAAATCTGGCTCTCTCAGGTGTCATCTAGTTGATTTGAAGTAAAGAAAGAAGCTGAAAGCTAATAAATCATGATCACAATCCACAGCAATACTAGTTTTATTTATTTAGAAAAATAGCATGTGAAACAGAAAATAATAATGCAACAACCATTTTTTTCCCCAGTTAAGTGCACTGCCTTGCATTCTTCATAGTGTGCTGTGATCCTACATTGCACATTTGGCAATTGCAGTAGGTCACCGGGGATTTTTTTTGCATACAGAGAATTTGCATGCACAGTATTCTGCAGAAATAGCATTATGTCAGTATGCTATTCTGAACACGGCTCATATGTCTGTCCTTACAGAAGGTCACCGGAGTGGATGGTTAGTGCAGCAGCGCTAAAAGCAGGTCCTTCTGAAAGAGTGTGTTCACTGGCACTGCCTCGTATGCCAGCTGATGGATGGCAGCCTGATCGCCCTCTGCTGGCCACTGTAAGTAAATTGACTACCTTTTACAATGCCAAAATGAATTTGTGATCCATCTTGCACTCTTAATAAAAGTTCTTCACGGGTTCTTTAACCCTATTAAACATGATATATGAAAAACAGCGGGAAAAATATATATACACTACCAGTCAAAAGTTTTACGATTTTTAAGGTTTTTTAAAGAATTCTCTTCTGCTCGCGAAGCTTGCATTTATATTTTCTATTTGAATATATTTTCGAATGTAAATATGATTTCAAAGCTGAATTTTTAGCATGATTTTCTGCCCAAAAAACATTTATTATTATTATTATTATTATTTTGAAAACAGCTGAGTAGATTTTTCAGGTTTCTTTGATGAATAGAAAGTTCAGAAGAACAGCATTTATCTGAAATAGAAGTCTTTTGTAACATTCCAAATGTCTTTATCATCACATTTGATTGAATTAAAGCATCCTTGCTAAATAAAAGTATTAATTTCTCTCATTTCTTCAAAAAATAAAAAAATAAATTATACTGACTTCAAGCTTTTGAAGTGTAGGCCTGTAGTATATAATGTTACTCAAGCTTTTTTATTTCAGATAAATGCTGATCTTTGGATCTTTCTATTCATCAAAGAGTCCTCAAAAAATTACTCAATTGTTTTAAATATTGATGATGATGATGATAATAATAATAATAAATGTTTCTTGAATAGCAGATCAGCATGTTAGAATGATTTCTGAAGGATCATGTGACACTGAAGACTGGAGTAATGATGCTGAAAATTTAAATTTGATCACATGAATAAATTACATTTTAAATATATATATATATATATATATATATATATATATTAAATAGTAACAATATTTTACAGTATTTCTACTTTTGTATTTTGGATAAAATAAATGCAGGCTTGGTGAGCAGATGGGAATTCTTTAAAAAGCATTAAAAATCTTACTGTTCAAAAACTTTTGACTGGTAGTGTATATTTTTAAATTTAACAGTATATTGAACTATTTTAAAAACATGTTTTTTTTAGAGTATCATATTTGATAATGAAGCTTTTATTGCTTATATAGTGTAATACAGTAAGAAAATGGAGGTCAAACTCGAGGAGGAATTAAACATCAGTTTTACTGAAAAATATGCAATTTAGTGCATTTGCTGATATTTAGATGAAATTCTGATAATTCTGTAAGACAGCATAACAGACTACTGACATAAAATGCATATAAATATCAGCTGTCACTCGTATTTCACAATAATATGTCACAGTAAGATAATATTTGAATGTGTAATTTTATGATCAAATCTCTAAAGTTGCAAAACATAGAATGCAATGCAATGATGATTAACAGATGAGTAAATAAACTCTCATCAAAAGCCTTATTATTATATCTGGTACTCACATTTTAACATGATATTTTTAAGTAAACCTAAGCTTCAGCTTAGTACATGTTCCTCTTGAAATATTAAGAACAATATAAACTTCATTCCCAAGTCTATTTTATAAAAATCAGTGAATATTTCACTGCAAAAAGACATGTGAACCACAACCTGAAATTAGAAATTTGTGTTTCATATATGACACAACAGACTTTATAGAGTTAAAAATCTCTAACAGCATTTTAAAGAAGTTTTTGCATCCGAATTCTGAGCTTGTGCACATTTTAACATTATATTTTTTGTCAGGTTATAGACCCTTTCGCTAGATGTAAACAACACTGGTCCAGAAGCAGTTCCTTTTTTTTTTTTTTCACATATACAAATACATCTTAAAGGTGCTAATGTAACATTTTCATCCAGTCAAATGTTATGTTGGTTGTATTTTTTTGTGATGTTTGTGTAAAGTTAAAAAAAAAAAGAAACAGGAAGTGTATCGGGACCAGTATGTTTACATCTGACGAAATGGTCTATACTTTATGTGGTAATATTTAAAGTCTGATGGACACTTTATTTTTAATCATGCAATCTTCAGGTGTTAAAAACCCTACAAATATAAAGAGCTGAGGTCGTTCTGCAAGGATTCAGGAAATATCTAATATACTTCAATATGCGTCATCATGTCTGTGATCTAATCTAAAGCACACAAGCTATTTTAAAACAGCTGGAGTTCAGCGAAGGACCCTCTTCTTATCAAGTGTGAAAAAGCTATTTCCTCCTCGGCATCAATAACTGCACCCAAACACTTCCTGTAGTTACGCATGAGTGTTTCTCGCCTCTGTGGAGGAAGTTCCAGAACTTCTTCAGCTCTGTGACATTTGGAGACTTTTTTTTTACACCCAAAGACTGCGTAATTGAAACCTTAAAAGCCAAAGACAAAGAAAACTCCCACCAATACCTTCAACCACCAGCATCTAAATACTACCACAGCAACCCACAATCTGACAGCATGCAATGTTTACTTTCTCTAACCACTACATAAGCTCGAATGGTAAGAAGAAAGTAATATAAAAGGTTATCCTGTGAGGCGTTAAAGTCATTTTTGAATAATTTTGCGCTCTATAGCTAATAGAAAATGTAATGGGGAATGTATTATTTATTAAGAAAGTCTAAATGATAAATAATGCATATAAAGAGTCGTCTCAGGCAAACTCATAGCACTATACTACACTATTTCTAGTGTCTTTTCAGTGTGCAGGAGGTGTGTTTGAGCTAATGTTCCCTAAGTCACAAATTAGGTGTGAGGTGAACTAAGGGCTATTAGCTATTTTTAAACTGGGGCAATCCCATTAATGTTTCCCACCACACCTTCCAGTTTCAATATGATATATTCTATAGACTTGGGGGGGAAAATTATGCTCGTCAAGCCATTTCCTGCAATCATGTAGCTGGATACTAATGCATGCAAGTGCAAATGTTAAATGATATCTGCTATGAAAGTTATTTGGTAAGTCCTGGTATTCATATGCAGTCTTACCACATTCTTAGTGTGAAGATTCCTGTCACAAGGGAAGTGCATACTTTTAGCATGTGGTCACCAGCGTTACTTGAAATTAAATAAACATTAATTCATATAAAATACGTTTTAAAAAGTTAACTTATTTCACCTAGTTGATGAGGGAATGTTTTTGCATTTTTGGTTTAGTTTAAGTTGAAGTACTAAAATAACCAAAACTAGATCAGTGAAAACTGCTAAAAAATGACTAAATATGAATATTAAAAAATGAATAAAAATAACAGAAACAGAGCAGAATTAATGAGATTTAAAACTAAAGTGATAACAGAATATACACTACCAGTTAAAGTTTTTGGACCGTTTTAAAAGATTTTTAATGCTTCTTGGAAAGAAGTCTCTTCTGCTCACCTCACCAAGCCTGCATTTATTTGATCAAAAAAACAGCAAAATCAGTAATATTGTGATATATTTTTACTATTTAAAATAACTATTTTCTATTTGAATACGAGTTAAAATGTAATTTATTCTTGTGGTACAAAACTGAATTTTCAGCATCATTACTCCGGTCTTCAGTGTCACATGACCCTTCAGAAATCATTCTAATATGCTGATTTGCTGTTCAAGAAACATTATTATATTTAAATTAAAAAAAAAAACAACTTTTATTTAGCAAGGATGCTTTAAATTGATCAGAAGTGATGATAAAAACATTTATATTGTTACAAAAGATTTCTATTTGAGATGAATGCTGTTCTTCTGAACTTTATATTCATCAAAGAAACCTGAAAAAAAATCTACTGTTTTCAATATAACAATAATAATAAATGTTTTTTGAGTAGAATATTAGAATGATTTCTGAAGGATCATGTGACTAGAGTAATGATGCAAAAAAATCAGCTTTGAAATCACAGGAATAAATTGCATTTTAAAACATATTCAAATAGAAAGCAGTTATTTCAAATAGTAAATATATTTCAGATTTTTACAGTTTTTGCTGTACTTTGGATCAAATAAATGCAGACTTGGTGAGCAGAAGAGACAGAATAAATCTTACTGTCCAAAAACTTTTGACTGGTAGTGTATAAAAATTAAATCTAATTCAAAATATTAACATAATCTGCAATAGTACATATTATGCTATTAGGCCAGAAGCCAGACTGGTAATTCTTCTAGTGTTGACTGATCATCATACACCTGGTTTCTTAATTACTGGGTTTGTCGCTGTGTATTACAGTTTTAAAACATTGCATCAGACTGTTGTTTGGCCCTCGAGCACATGTGAAACGTTCCTTTCAGTGCTAATTGCGTGACATGTGGCACATCTAGGTTCTTGTGGTCTTACAGTTAAGTGTTGCGGTTAAAACTGCCAAGCCGAGTACAAGAACATGTCATCTGGCACAACCAAAGCGGGCAAAAACGCTGTTAACACAGTGCAGTGTCGATTCAAGCGCCCACGTGATCAGCATTCCCATCACACCCTCCTCACGCATACTACAGCTGGCTTGTGAGTGCATATCACCACCCTTTTTATACTATAAATGATCATCTACTGCATAAACAGGTCAGAAATTAAAAGGCTCAGTAATTTATTTTCTCTCTTCCGTCATTATTTTTCACTCTCAGCTCCTAAGCAGGTCCATGCACAGCATGCTCTCGCAAGGCCGGTTTCTTGGCCGGTTCCAGATTGTGTTCTGAAGGCCGTAGCCAGCGAGAGACTGCAGAAACTGGCTCGACCCAAGACCCGTCAGGCCCTGTTTGAGGGGTACGACCCCTACCGGGTCAGTCTTGCCGCTCGGGCCGCCACCGCGTCCCCCAGACTGCTGGAACTGTCTTTACCCTTACCACGCAAATGTAAAAGCCAATAAGCTATCATCCCACAATCTTTAGTGAAGTGCTTTCGGTACATTTTCGATTTTATTCTCATAATTTTGACTTTATTCTCAAGACATTTAGACTTTATTCTCATAATTTTGACTTTATTCTACAATAATCTACAATTTTTTTACTTTATTCTCGAAATATTTTAACTTTATTCTAAAACGTTTCAACTTTATTCTCATAATTTCGACTTTATTCTCGTAATTTTGACTTTATTCTCATAATTTCGACTTTATTCTCATAATTTTGACTTTAATCTCATAATTTTGACTTTATTCTCACAATTTTTTTACTTTATTCTCGAAATATTTTAACTTTATTCTAAAACGTTTCGACTTTATTCTCATAATTTCGACTTTATTCTCGTAATTTTGACTTTATTCTCAAAACATTTAGACTTTATTCTCATAATTTTGACTTTATTCTTGCAATTTTTTTAATTTATTCTCAAAATATAATTTATTGCGTAATTTAGCTTTGCGTTACAGAAAATTATTATTTTTTTTTTTAAATTTGTAATCATATTTCAGTACTGTTTTACTGTATTTTTGATCAAATAAATGCAACCTTGGTGAGAATAACAGACTAAGAAAAATATTAATATTCCAAACTTTTAACTGTTAGTGTTATTTTTCCTCGAAATCACTTGTAATGTTACTCATGGTTTGTTGCTTCTAAAATAAGCATGTTTTGAGTTCTGAAAGTCAAAGTTGAAATTTAGGCTCTCATACTTACCGTGCATTTCTAAAAAGTCATAAAACCATTGTGAAACACAATGCTCTGAATGCATTTCATGTCCACATCAAATGTATTCATGTGTGGTAAATGAGATGTTGTTCTCAACGACAAGTTACTGCAGATCTGAAATTCCCCCTCAAGCCTTCAGGCTAGCATTGTGTTGACGGGTATATTTACTGTTCACCGATAAAGATCACAGAATGAATGGCGAGCATCGGTGTTGTTCGTCTTTCAGCATTATTTAAAACCATAAATTATCTGTGTTTTGACTATAATAGATTCAAAGCTTTGTAACATCCTATATCTATTTTTAATTACTACTAAACTTCAAATAAATCTTATTTTAGTAGTCTCAGTAGGCTCTCTTGAAGAGCTGAGACTACTTTGCATATCTCATAAGATAAAGGCACCTAAGTTACAGCATGCTCATGTATTGTTTCTGTCTGCTGTGTGTGCAGTTTGACTAACAATGGACTTCACAAAGAACCTGGTGCAATTCCAACAAGGATGAGTGTGTGGTCAGGTGATACTGAAATCAGTCTTAATTCTTAATGAGCATTATTTGTATTACTACAAATTGGAAAACAGACAGCAATGCAATATTATTTTATCAAATGATTCATTATGGTATTCAGCAAACAACAAATGACTCATTTGAATGTATGTTCGTTATGTTATCTTGAATTCTTCCCCATTAATTCTGCATCACGACTGAGCTCACGAGAGATGTATTTGTGTTGAGCGATGAAGCAAGTGAGTAAATGGTCATTGTGAATCATGCAATATGTGCACTGGGATATAGAAATAATCATTTTACAATTAAAATAAATGTTGCATCACATTTAAGAATTGCAACATTTAAGAATTGTAAATTTGATCAAATTTGGCACATTTTGGATTCCTCTATAACTTATTTTACCCGTTTTCTTCTGAACATCTGTTGATGTCATTTAGAAAGAAGTGACTTATTTCAGGTCTTTTGGAAAGTCTTGATCTTCTTCACAAAAACACACATCATGCATCTTTGCTTAAATTCAACATTTTTGGACCACAGCATCAACCTTGACTCCTCAGTGGACATTTTAGGTGTTCTTTCTCTAATGTGAGTCCCTTTATCATGACATTGTTAATGTGCATTAAAGGGGTCATCGGATGCTAAGTTCACTTTTTCATGTTGTTTGAACATTAATGTGTGTTGTCAGTGTATGTACAAATCTACCCTATAATGATAAAAATCCATGCAGTGGTTTTTTAATTAATCTGTAAAAATAATATCCCCTTTTTCAAATCGAGCCGTTCTCAGATGCCTGTCGGTGTAGCGTCACACCAACAAAGGCTGCTCCCAGTTGATTGACATGAGCATCTTACCTCAGACCCGCCTTACATCAGCTGTAACAATCCGACCTTAGTTGTTTGGATGCCGGAGCAGGGATGTAAGTTAGACAAGAATATCTCCGATTGAGCGATTGAGGTGTTGTGTTGCTGGATGTAATAATGAACATAGTTGTCGTCATTTACTCCTGACATCTGAGTCACTGAAGATGCAGTAGATTACATTTGTTTGTGAAGGGAATGCACCTCCCGATCTACATATATCCGTCTGTGTTCGCACGAATCATTCATGATCCAGCTTCACTTACAGCAGAAGTGAGTATAAGCGTTTTTTTTTTTTAACTTTGCGATCGACTTTCCTTATAAGGTGGTAGTTAGGAAGTTTAGCGGCTAAACACGGCTAAATGCAGCTAAAGTAAACAAGATCGTCTTTCCATAGAGAGAAGAGAGGGGCGGGGTGAGCAGAGCTCATTTGCATTTAAAGGAACAACCCCTTAGAATGAGATGATTTTTGCAGAGCTCATTTTGACAAGGTAAAAAGAGTGTTGTTTTACAAAACCATTGAGAATTTTTAACCAAAGTATATTAGAGACTTTTCATTAAGACTCTAAAGAGTCATATCAACTTGCGAAAAATGGGCATCCGATGACCCCTTTAATGCTAAAATATAGTATAGTACCTGATTTACAGTCTGGACTAATCAGTGCTCCACAAATACATGCAGTATAAGCATACTGTGGATTGGATTTGCACAGTTATTAAGTTAAAAGCACTGATGCATTTGATGAGCAATAATTGTTTTGTTTCTCCTGCCTGTTCCACAAACCACACATTACGATTCTTAATGTTATATTTGTTAGTGCAACACCCTTAAGGGAGGTAATACACTCATTTGCATGTTATTGAATGAGAATCCGCAGCATACTGTATGTATTCCAATATCCTGTTATATGGGACTTTAGGGAAGCTGATATCTGAAATATATGCTTCCTCTGAGCCGTTGTGATCATTTAAACTCTGTTTATGACAGGCCAAGGGCTTTGTAAAGTTATTTTACTTCAGGTACATAACTCATTCTAGTTTAAGTACTTCCACTGTTTTTATCACTCCACATGGTCAAAATTAACACAGTGTGAGAAAACACAATGCGTTGCTGTATGAATGACTGGTGAAACACTGCACAGTTAAAGGAATAGCTCACCCAAAAAAGAATTTGCTTACCCTCAGGCCATCGCAAGACAAAGATGAGTTTGTTTCTTCATGGGAATTTGGAGGAATTTAGTATTGCATCACTTGCTCACCAATGGATCCTCTGCAGTGAATGGGTGCCGTCAGAATGAGAGTCCAAACAACTGATAAGAACATCACAATAGTCCACAAGTAATCCACACCACTCCAATCCATCCATTAACATCTTGTGAAGTGAAAAGCTGCATGTTTGCAAGAAATCTATCAAGACATTTTAATGTTAAACTGCTGCTTGAAACTAAAATATATATGCATACAAATAAATATAAAAGCTGTTTTGGACGCTTTTTTTGTTTGTAAACAGTGCTTGATTGGTGCATATTTCTCTCCTGATTCAGACAAAATAACTTATTCACTGAAGATAGTGGTTTATTATAGATAGAGGAATTGTTTAAAGTTAAAACCAACTTGATGGATTTGATTACTACAAACATGCATCTTTTCACTTCACAAGACATTAATTGATGGACTGAAGTGGTGTGGGTTACTTGTGGATTATTGTCATGTTTTTATCAGCTGTTTGGACTCTCATTCTGATGGCAAATATTAAGCAAATATTTAGTTTTAGTTACACCGTAAGGCATGATTTGAATCAGCTTTTTGTGACATACTGTACATGCTTTGTTGTACGTCACACGCTTTGTATGTTGTTTTGCAACTCTTATGTTAATGAAAGAATGTGGCATGTTGTTATATACTATTCTCATCACAGTGTTGTGTGTTTGTATCTCCACAAGAGTGATTTGAGGTTGTTTTCTCTTTCTCTGAGGGAGGGCTAAACATAGCTCTAAACCACATCTGGTCTGTTTCAAATATCCTGCAAAGTTCGCTATAATATTCTAAACATCACCTGCCCATACTAGGAGGATTAGGTTTCATTTATTTCAGTTTAGTCACCATGTTCAATAAATTATAATTTCATATTTAATATTTAAAACTCTCTGCAGTTTTTCTTTCCATTCAAAGTTCTAGCAGTATTACAAAGTTCTAATATTCTAATCAAATAAATGGTCTTAAACCATTATGGCATTTTTAGTCAGAAAGACTAATGTCCCCAAATTATAATCACTAATGTTGCAAAGTACAAATTGTTTAGAAGCTGTACTGAAAACTTTATTGCTTTGCTGTTCCAGTCCTACTCTTTTTACAGCATGTAATTAAGCATTTGTGGATGGATTTGTGAGTCATTTGAAGGAAAAGTTCAAATTACGGTATAATAAACATAACAGTTTTGTCATAGTCTGAGCATTTTACAAATCCACAGCTGTGTTTTTTTTTTTTTGGTGTTTCAAATTCAAAATGTTTTCACCCCCCGGCTCTTAATACAATCGTATTTCCTTCTGGAGCATCAGTGAGCTTTTAAACCTTCTTTGATAGTTGCATACGAGTTCCTCAGTTGTCCTCAGTGTGAAAAGATGGATCTCAAATTGATAAAGTCATTGTTGGAAAGGGTTCAAATGCACAGAAATGCTGAAAAACCAAAGAATTAGTGGGAACTGTTTTGTTCTTCAGAAAAAAGATATTTTTTCCTCTGAAGAACAAAAGGGACTCATGAACAACTGTCACTAAACAAACAAAAAAAAAAAACAACTGTGGATCATTCGGATAACAGCACAGTATTAAGAATCAAGTGCATGTAAACTTTTGAACAGGGTCATTATTTTCTCTTGTCTATATGTAAACATCTTTTATGTGAAATATCTTATTCGGGTCAGTACTAAATAACATGCATTTTGTATGATCCATCTTATTTTGGTAAAATAATTAACATTTTGCATATTCTGCAAGGTGTACGTAAACTTTTGACTTGAACTGTATTAATAAATATTGATTTACAACCTATTTTGGGTTCTTTTAAGCAAGAAAACTGTAATTTTTAAGCAAAAATTGAGTTAAATAAAACTACCCAGAAGGCTGAGTTAAACATTTACCAATGGCTGGGTTTGTTCATATTTCATTGTTGTTAACCCAGCAATTTTTTAGAGTGAGGTTTGCTTTGGTTTTATGAAATAACCAACAAAATAGATGTTCACACATTTTTTTATTGTATATTATTGTCACGGACATCGTTTGCGGGAATGAGGAGTAGGGACGAGGAAATCAGGAAACACAGTTTATTTTTGTAATCCATACAATGGAGCAGGAACCAACAGGAACAGAAGGGAAACCACACGCAAACAACTTACAAAGACCTTGAAATACATAGAGTGACTTAAACAATAATCGACCAACCAATGGGGAACAGAACCAGTGTTGCCAGATCGGGTTGACGATTTCCAGCCCAAAAGTTTACCAAAACCCACCCACTTCAAAAAAACCAGCCCAAAATTTTTACTGCCAAAAATAATGTGATGGAATTTTATTGCCATGTCAGTCAAGGTTGATAAGGACCATTTTTATATCCTTAAAAAAATAAAGATGACAAAATAAAGATTTAAGTCGCTCTAAAACTTTTTATCGTGTAACTTATATTTAGGCCACTTTGCCATCGCAATCACTCAAACAAAATGAATGAATGAATATATATATATAGCTGCACATTCAAAATCTTGCCCTTTATAGCGCCAAAACCCCGTCACTCTCGAGTCATCACATCTCACAACATAAAATATGGTAAATTGATTGATAGGTCTGGGTTAAATGATGTTGATGACTGCACTACACATTTTTTTACTTTTTATACTTTGAGCGCGAACATATTAAAATAACATGACTAAAGATAAAAGCGAAGAAAAAAAGCAGCTGATTGGGTGGCTTTTAATTGTTTTAAAGCAGCCCAAATTTTGTCTACCCGCCCAATGCGTTATTCTCCGGTACAAGCCGATCAAAAGAAGCCCAATTGGGCGGCAACCCACCCAATCTAGCAACACTGAACAGAACCAAACTTATATACACAGACCAATCAAACGAGGACAGGTGTGAACGATTAAACAATGACGTAATAATTGAAGACGGAACAGGAAAGACCAAATAAGGGCATACATCTAGGTACAGCAGGAGTTCATGCCGATGCAGTTGTTGGTCTTTCGCTTTGGGTAGTTCACAGTAATAGCATTTAGTTTACTTCACTTGCTTTTGCTTTTGCTTTTTCATTCATGCCAAATGTGTGTTTAACGTAGTCAGTAGAAAAAGTAGAACTGAGCTTATTTTCATGATTTATCTGTCTAGAAAGACCAAATACGGGCATACATTGGGAAAAACCACAGAAACCCCACAAGAAAGTCCACAGGGGTGTGACAATTATTTGATGCATAACTATTAAATACATGATTTTAGTTTTATATAAAATGTTATATAGAAACATAAAATATATTTATATCATAATATATAACGTCTATTATTATTATTATTATTATTATTAAACATCATACTCACTGAAATTGCATTATTGTATTATTTAATGCATGAGAAACATTCAAATAAATGTTTTTGATCAGATACGATACAAAACGATGATATACTGGCTCCATCAGTTCTCAAACAGAGTGCACCGTGCACTTTTCCACATCACTGCGCATGTCTGTTGAGCGAGTAATATCGAAACAGATCAGATCATCACATCGTATCCGCTGCCGTCATTATGTCATCAGCATCTCCGACACTTAAATGTTGGACAGGTTTCAGGTCTCTGCGTCTGCAACTTTATCCAGCACAGGTACAGCACGAGTTCATGCCGACGCAGCTGTTGGTCTTTCGCTTTGGGTGGTTCACGGTAATAGCATTTAGTTTACTTCACTTGCTTTTTCTTTCATGCCAGATGTGTGTTTAACGTAGTCAGTAGAAAAAGTAGAACTGAGCTTATTTTCATGATTTATCTGTCTAGAAAGTGCTTTGTAAAAAGTGGTGCTTTTTATATGTCAGTACATGTTTATTATTTTTTATTTATTTTGTTATTTTTTTTATGTAGACTAAAATACGCTTTTCATCAAGTGAGGTTTGGATATAGTGTGCTTGTGTGGAAAGTTATCTTAACGTAAAACATTGCGCAAGAGTTTGGCTGTGATCCTGTGGTGACTTGATTTGCAAATATTTCGGCTGAAATTGATTGAGCTTGCTGTGCAGCTGACAGCCTTCAAGCCAGAAATGAGCCGAATGAAGCTGCCTCATGCTGGACTCCTCGTCTGGATGTGTGTAATGAACAGGGTCCTGGACACAGGTAAGCGTTTACGATAAGTGTAAGCGTACTTTTTTTTACTTCTAAAGCGACAGTCTTGATTGTGTCAAAGCTGTAATGTAATAATTAAAGATCTGGGCTGGTAATCGACAGGTTGTAGAAGGTCAACTCTCTGTATTTTGTGCTTTCGCGAATTAATAGCTCTCATCCATTCTCATCCACTTTCAGTTTTTTTCAGTGAAAAACGCCGGATTTTTTTCTAGACAAGTCTGTCCATATTGACCACATAATTTCTATTAAAAAATATCCAGGTTTTGGCTTTGTTTTGCTACTGATGGTTTCTCTACAGTCCTCATACATTATGTTATATATGCGCATTTGTATTACTTTGACCGCTCTTCTCGCACACTACGATTGGTCGATTACATACAATGCCTGCACGCTATTGGTCTAACTGCATTTCAGTCAACACTCTAAGTAAATATAAAACAAATGACAAAACCTGGACATTTTAGGCAATATAGAAAACCGAAAAAGCATACGTACGGTCGCCTGAGTAATATACAACTCATATGCTACGCAAGTTTTGTGTGAGGAACAGATCAGGATTAAACCGTTATTCACTGAAAATCCAGATACGCGGCCCTATTGGAGATACTCGGATGTAAACAACAGCATGGATTGCACAGTTAATGTATTACTGAATAGGTTGTTCTGCTAATTTAAGTTGTTTAAACCATGGAAAAATGTATGGAAGCTGCAAAATTATATAGAGAAGGACTTATTAAGCAGAAAAGGGTGCAATATTTTGACAAATTTAAATTAATAGGTGGTAAAGATATGTGCAAGCAGTATTAATTAAGATATTACCGTAATATTTCACTTACCTGACCGAAAATGATAAGAACAAACACAGATGTTGTCAAGATTCTTGCCTTGGAAATCCCGCTTCAGTTTGGCCAACCAAAAATGCCCTTTTTCCTCAGTTTTTTGTACTCTTCTCTTTGATTTGACTCCTTTTGGCGGTCTATAGTACTCCAAATGTTTTTCCCGGTCCAACTGAGCAGCATTACGCAGCAAAATATGCCAGTTGATGATGCGTTGTGAAAACACTCTATATGCTGCAGGTTGGACGTCATTTTTACACAAACTTAATTCATGTCAAACCTGAGGCAATACGTCTAACACAAAAATATTTGATTTGAAGCATCTTCATCAAATCTGTGATTGTGTGTTCTCTTAATATTCAATTCAAGTTTCAATAAATGGCTGCTTTATTTCCCATCCTTATAGCTTAAGGATAGTATTAGATATTTTTGCATGTCATTTGAAGCCTTTGGAAGTGTCTGTCACCTCTCATATCAAAACAACAACAACAACAAAATCTGAATCAGTAATTGAACATTTTGCATTTGGCTGAAGGCTGAACTTGGTTGAAAAATAAACTGTGGTTCTGTTTTCTCCCATACTACAAAACTGTAAGAAATGAGAAGTGTTTCACTGAGTCACTTCTGTTACCCTAAACAACAGCACAATATTGTGCACAGTTGCGAAACATCTGTAAAAGTTAAACACTCTATAAAAACTTCCTTCAATTCATGTTGTAGAAATGACGCCATTCATTTGTCCTGTTCAGAGTTGCTGTATGTTTCCCGGCACTTGACGTTTATCCTGAAATTAGATCTGTATCTGTTGTTCGCATTGTGGTTCAGTTCACACACAAACTGCTGCTAATCTGTGATTATTTAGGATGTATAGGGCAGAACAATCTAGTTGGCACACCGAGGGCTACGGCTGGTGATACACGGGGTTAACTTTTTGAGCAATGTTGTTGGGCAATGTTGCCAACAAGGGGCAACCAAGTGAAACATGGCCCACGACCGAACGAAAGTTTTCAGATAGAAATTTGTTGCTCATTCTCAATGGAAAAGTGCCCAAGCAACGTCGATTGGCAACATTGCTCAAAAAGTTGCTTCATGTATCATCATAAATCTCAGTTGCTATAAAGTTAAATAATATAATAAGGATTTTAACTGAATAATTTTGATGTAAAAATGTCAGGCCGGTCACATTTAAGTTGTTATTTTATGCAATTTTAAAAAGCAGTGAGACTTGTGTTTGTGCTCAGAAACAATCTTTCTCTCTGCTTCACAGCAGAATCATCATCAGCACTGTCAATCACCCAGTGTGAGATCATGCAGTACACCAGCATCACCTGTTACTGGAAAACAGCCAAACACCTGAACATCAGCAGCTACAAGCTTGAGATTAACAAGTAAGCCATATGTCACACTAACAAAATCTACAAAATTTATCTGCCATGGGCTTTGGGCCTGTATCACATCAATATACAGTACTGTGCAAAAGTCTTAGGCCACTAGTATTTTCACCAGCTAAAAAATGGTTTAAAGTAAGTTCTTTTGCTGTAGTGTGTCAGTAAGAAATATCATTTTACATTTCTAAACATTCATTTTGCCATTCATTATAATAATCCAGTGAGATTTTTGTATGGAGCACAGGCTGTTGTCAGACTCCTTGTGCAAACAGAGATCTGATCTCTCCATCATTCAATCCAGTCTGTCTTAAGAAACAGCAAAAACGGAGACAGACTAAATCCAGGAGAACTGTGGAAACATCTCCAAGATGCTTTAAGAGACCTATACCTACAAAGCTACAGTACTGTTAACATTTTTAGGCAGTTAGGCACATAAAATGAGGATGCTGTCAAAAATAATGTCATAAATAGATTTTCTTTATCAGTGAACTTCTATTAACTAAAATAAATAAGCATTTGATGTGACAATCCTTTGCGTTTAAAGCAGCTTTTGCCCTATGTGCACTTGTGCTTAGTTTTTCAGGTAGGTTACTTGAAAGATCTTGGAGACGTTGCCACAGTTCTTCTGGATTTAGTCTGTCTCAGTTTTACTGTCAGTCTCATGTCATTCCAGAGACAGACTGGATGATGGTGAGATCAGATGTCTGTGTAGAGCACTGGCTGTTGTCAGACTCCTTGTGCAAGCAAAAATCTCACTTGATTATTACAATTAATGGCAAACAGAATGTTTGGAAATGTAAACTGATGTTTCCTACTGACACACTACAGCAAAAGATAGAAATAACTTACTTTAAACCATTTTTTAGCTGGTGAAAATACTAGTGGCCTAAAACTTTTGCACAGTACTGTATATATGTCCTATTGCTATCCATCTGTCTATCTATCTGTCTTTCTGTCTGTCTGTCTGTCTGTCTGTCCGTCGATGTTTAATTCAGTAGGTTTCTTGTGTTTTAGTGGTAGACATCTGGTCAAATGGTTGTGCCACCACACTTATGGTGGATTTGACTAGCGTGACTGTTGTCAACCAGCATGCAAATTTGTGCTGATCAGTGAAACTGATAACTGATAAACATTAATGATTTAGGAAACATGTTAAAGCTGCCTAACTCATGTCTCACGCACTGGGAAATTCATTTACATAAACATCAATACATAACATCCTTTTATCATTTTTAGGGGATTTACACACTAATGTTTTTATTAGTTTTAAGTCTTCTATTAGTTTTAAGTCTAGTTTTAAGTCATCATGACTCATTGCATTGATTTTTGAAGCAGCTTTACTTGCTACGCAGTCCTCTTCTTTTGCTGTATACTTTTTTGCAAATTCAACAAAGCTGTTGATGTTGCATTGTAGGTTCTTCAGATCAGTGTTTTGATTTATAGTGTTAGATCGCTGTCTCCATGCCTAGACAATTAACATCCAGACCCTGACGCCTGATCCCGTCAGTCCAGTATCAGAACAACTCGTCAGCAGAAAGGTCTAATACCCAAACCCTGTTAGCAGGAGGTCTTGTCTGGTACCCAAAATACCCAAAACACTATTAACAGTCTTCTGCCAGCCAAGAAGTTGACTGAGGAAAAACCAGTGAAAGTGAAGAGCAGAAGCAGGAGACGAAGTATGATGATAAAAAGGAGCAGAGTTTATTGAATAGTCTTAGTTGTGTATGTCTCAATGCTCAGACTCCGTCTGGAGAACACAAATTCAACAAGTATTGTTATACCAAACTGATTCACAACAACATCCCATAAACCTTGAGTTTCCATAAACATTCTTATTCATGAAGGCAAACAGCCCTTGAAGCTACACAGTCATAAGACTAAACAACAATGGAAAATATATATAAAAAACAACTATAATATAATATAAATGACTAATCAATTAATGAATCAATAAAATGAATATATAAATGGATATAATGATTATTATAAATCATTAAATGAATGAATAATAAATGAAGAATATATAAAAAGAAAGCAAAACACAACACAAATGTATGGTTGCTCTGAGGCAAAACACACACAGTTTGCATTTGAGGATCATCAGATCCTTCATTCCCCCCTCTTAATAAATGTGACTAAATCTTTTAAAAG
Source organism: Labeo catla (assembly GCA_012976165.1). Classification (NCBI taxonomy): domain Eukaryota; kingdom Metazoa; phylum Chordata; class Actinopteri; order Cypriniformes; family Cyprinidae; genus Labeo; species Labeo catla. The sequence continues at coordinate 328,662 of VONZ01000365.1, read as the reverse complement.
TGTCCCAATATTAATCCAAACCAAACCAATTAGAATTTCCAAAAACTCATTGTGAAAAACATGTTCTTTACCAATTATGATTCCATGTGCTTTTACCTTTTCCAGCTATTACCACCTTTGGCCATTTGTCATATTTAGCATCTTTACATCTCAGCAACAGGGTTTCTGTGCCCGCGTATTTACTCAAGTTGCCTGTCAGGTTTATCAGTTGTTAATTGGAGGGTACCAATTTCAAAAACAAATCAGATAATGGTAATACATGTGAATTGAAATTCCACTACTGAGAGTGAGAGAGAACTCAGGAAAAATTCTCTTAAGGATCTTGTCCTTTGAGATTTAACCAAAATTACATCACTATGACCTTGTCATGGACAAATGATTGAATCACATCATGTCATGTTTGACCATATCTTGCAGCATGATGATAATAAACCACTCATGAATTGACCTGATTGATTTTGTATGATAAATATATGACTTAAAAACACCCATGTATATGTGTTATAAACAATATAAAAATCTTTCGTAGCTCAGAATGCCTCTATCCATGAAATGTCTCAGGAGTCAGTTCTCGAAGAGTCTTGAAGCTCTTGAAGTGTCTCTGTAGCTTGTTCTGTTCTTCCCGAAGAACCATCTTGAGTTTGAAGATTGCGAAGTTCTGACTGTCTCTCTCTGACATTCCCTGAAGTTCCTGTTATTCTGTTTGCCGTTGTTTGTCGACACAAACTGTCCCCCTTATGATAAGGCTCGAACCTCTCAGCGAATTTCTGGAAGTGTAAGGGTTCTGTCACTTCTGTCTAGTTTATTCGTGGGTTTTGTGACGGAGCCCTGGCACTCCCTTCTTGTCTTGTTTCCTTGTGAGCGTGCGGCTTTGAGTGTCCTCGAGCCACGCGCTCTCTTATCTGCGTGCATTGTTTCATGTTGGAGCGCGGTGTTCGGATCCCGGCACTCGTGTCTTGTTCAAGTTTCGGTTTCGTGTCAGGGTTTGAACACTCGCGCTCCATGTTCTGTCGTGCTGTGGGAGCATGTGGTCTCGAGTTCTCTCGGGCTGTGCGCTCATCTGTCCATGTGTGTTTTGTTTTGTTTGGCACGCAGTTCGTGTCTGGCCACATGCTTTCTCGATGTTCTGTTGTGTTGCACGCAGCTCATTTTATGGCTGCGTGCTTGCGTTTGTTTTGTCTTGTGTTGTGCTTTTCTTGTTTGTCATGTTTAGTGTGAACACGTGGCTAGTGAGTGTGTTTGTTAGCTGCGTGTTTGTGTCCTGTTCTGCACATGGCTAGTGATTTGGTTTTGCTGGCCATGTGCTCGTGTTTTTGTTTTGTGTGAGCACATGGCTTTTGTTTTGTTTCTGTGTGCCATGTGCGCTCATGTCTAACCCCGCCCACCTTGTTACTTCATTATTGGTTCATTTGCCCCACCTGTGTTCTCTCGCTACCCTCCTCATTTGCTTCCCATTTATTCTCCCTGTGTTGTCAGTCCCTGCTGTGTCGTGCCATTTCTCTTCAAGCCTTGTCCTGCCTAGCCAGTGTGTTTTCCCCTTCGGGGTAGTTTTGTTTGTTTTTGTTTTATTTCATTAATAAAGCCCTTCTGCCCTGCAATTTGAGTCCTCGCTCTCATCCCTGCAACCCACACCCCTGACAGGAAGGTCGCTGACAATGATCTGTGAAAACACAAAAACAAAAGAATGGAAAACAGAGACTGTTCTTTTTGAAAAACAAGATTGCTTAAACTTTGTTGGAATTATTTTGACTCCATTATAACCTCAATAGATTAACAAAGAACATAGAGACTGGTTGGCGACTAAACTGTAGTCCTGTGAAAGCTAATCATCATAGCCCCCCACCCCCCATATCTTCATCATGAGGTTGGCCCCCAACACTGTAAAAAATAAAAAACACAATTTGTTGAATCAGCTTAAAATAATTAGTTACCCTGCTGCCTTAAAATTTTAAGTTCAGTCAACTAAAATAAGTTTAGTCAACTTGAAATGTTAAGCTGTACTAAGTAACAACTTAGATATTTGTGTTTGCTGAACTTAACAGATGAGTAAGTAACCCAGCTGCCTTAAAATTTTAAGTTGATTCAACTCAAATGTCTAAGTTGTCACTTAGTATAATTTAACATTTCAAGTTGAATAAACTTTTTTTGAGTTGACTGAACTTAACATTTTAAGGCAGCCAGGTTACAAATTATTTTAAGTTGACTCAACAAATTGTTTTTTACAGTGAAGTCACTAAAAGACAAGGTTCTTCCTCATGACTCCTTCCTACAGCATTTCGCCGGGTCTCATTCAAAATTAATGAGCAAATTCAGAATGTCTAATATCTATCCATTTAATTTTGGCTAATAATTCTACATAATTTAGATCTGAAGGGGTTGCTAATGATAAGCTAATTTTAGCAGAATTTTATGTCCGCCCCCCTCTGGAGGAGGTTTTCATATATTCTAAAGCCTGAATTTGAACCTTTGCCTGATTGCCTAGGTTAAAACCAATTGATGTATCAGAAGAAAATCTGAATTAAGTGCACACCTGCCATAGCAAGATCTCTCATAGCAACATTTGACCTTCAGCCAAAACTGAGCCGATAAATTCATATTATGCACAGAAATAATAGAAGCATGTCTAACCATGTTAGCTCTGACGTAGCACATTTGCCAGAATGATTGTGATTAACTCTTTCAAATGACGAATGTCATTGTTAGTAGTATGAAAATCCAATGAAGTCCACAGACCTTGTGACATACCTGACCATTAAAGCGTGTTTCCCCTGGCCAGAATTAATAGTGTCTGACACTCTCATCAGGGAATGATGTCTCAAACCAATATTTAGCCAGAAAGACAGCAGTATATTGATAGTGAAAATTTTGTCAACTATAACCAAAACATCCCAGTAACTCCAGCATTTTCAAAGAGTCATAAAATCACGAATTCACAAACAGCCCTGAGGGTGCAGGTTTTCCCAGCTAAATAGGGTTTTTGACGTCACGCATCTGTTAACTTCTTCCGCATGTTTCCTAACAATCCCCTCGCCCATATTGTTTAAACATGAACAAATTAAAAACGCCTAAGTGACGGACACACACTGTGTATCTGGTGTGACCAGAAAAGGAAGCAAGGTTCCGAGCCTATTATCCATCTGATAATTTAGAAATAATCAAATCCACATATTTGCGTCTTGTCTTTATCTGTGAGTGAGGTGTTTCAGTGCGCATATGACATGCCTGAGCAGTGAAGATTTCTGCCGTTCATGCGGCGGCAACCGCAGCTGCCTGGTCAGCAAGGGTCATCCGTCTCACCTCTTAGTGAGAAACCACTCTGCTGCCAACCTGCTCCAAAGTCATACACAACACCCAAAGGCACAATGGGAGTCCATGTAGATTTCAGCATTTCAGCTGTTTTGCCATTTGCCAACTCACATTTTGAGCAACCAAATTAACTGACACTGAGACTTTTAGTCTGTAGTTACTGCTCAACCTGCCTTGCATTCACCATTGTTCACAAAACAGAAAATCAAATTTGATCCAAATTGTCTAGATGTTTTCTGCCCTTAAAAAATATTCTTAAAGAGCTCTGCACCATCTTGACCATCTGGAATTAGTTCAGATGAAACGAACTAGATTTCCCAAAAATGATGTTTGGCAATTTTAGCATCGTGGACTATTGTCACACGTCCTGCTGCTCATTAGCCAATAAAGCAACGCAGTGCAAGTGTAGACAGCAAATATTTAGCATCAGACATTACAAAGACTCACTTTGCAAAGCCAAAAAGACTGTCTAAACTGTATAAACAAGGCAAAGGCCTTGAGTCATGGTATGTGTTACGAATCTGGTCGGTGACCTGCGGTCCGCTCACCACCAGATGTCGCTCTCACCCTGTCACAACACTCAGACTGTTGCACCACACCCTGGACTACATTCCCTGTCATTCAGCGCGCTGATTGGGTCAACACCTGTGACCAGTCAGCGGCACTATAAAAGCCCCGGTCTTTACCCATGCAGATCACGGAGTATTGTGATTGGTATTCTTGTTGTGATTATCATTGTTAGTGTTCCCTTGTTCCCTTGTTCCCAGTTCCCTGTGTTTAGCTCTTTCGCCTGGCCATCTCGTTTTCATCTGTCTCGCCGCTTGCCTACTGGACTATAGCTCGTTTCTTGGATTATTCTCTTGTCTCGTCCCTTTACGGATTACGTTCGCCGCTGATTGACCCACGCCTGTCTTACGAACTGTTCTTGTGTTTTGCTCCATACACGCCTGTTTGCTACTGTTATTGTCTCGTCCTGTTAATAAAAGCTCGCAAATGGATCCGCTCGCCTCTCACTCTCCGTTACAGAATACTCCGTCACAACAGGATCCAGCAGCTTCACCCCCAGACAGTCGACAGATATGGACACAGACAGGATTCTATTCAGGATTAAACAAGGACCACGCACACTTGAGCAATATATCCGTGAGTTTCTGGCTATTGCTAATTATTCCACCCTCCCGGACTGTATAGTTACAGAGATATTCTGTGATGGCATTAACGAGCCCGTAAAGGCAAGACTGAGATGCGAGGGTCCGCGTTCATCGCTAGCCGCTTTTATGGACTTTGCATTGTTGTGTGTGGGTTCATCTTTCACTGTGGGTGTCGCGGAGGAGGAACGCGACAACGTGGTAATGGCGGCCGCGCCGGAGCGCATTCATATCATGGCGGCGACAGCGGAGCCCGTGCACAAAATAGCGGCGACAGCGGTGCCCGTTTGCAAGATGGCGGCCGCGCCGGTGCACGCTCACAAAATGGCGGCGACGGCGGAGCCCGTTTACAAAATGGAGGCGATAACGGAGCTCCGTCACGTCACAGCTGCTACCCCAGAGCCAAACAAAGCTAAAGCAGCGTTTCCAGAATCAAGTCAAGTTTCCGAGTCCAGTCAAGTTGCAGCTGCGTTTCCTGAGTCAAGTCAAGTTTCCAAGTCCAGTCAGGTTGCAGCTGTGTTTCCTGAGTCAAGTCAAGTTGCAGATGCGTTTCCCGAGTCAAGTTGCAGCTGTGCGAAGCGTCAAGTTGATTTCCCGAGTCAAGTCAAGTTGCAGCTGCGTTTTGGAGTCAAGTCGAAGTCAGTCAAGTCCAGTCAAGTTGCAGCTGTGTTTCCTGAGTCAAGTCAAGTTTCGAGGTCAGTCAAGTTGCAGCTGTGTTTCCGAGACAAGTCAAGTTTCCGAGTTCAGTCAAGTTGCAGCTGTGTTTCCTGAGTCCAGTCAAGTTACAGCTGTGTTTCCAGAGTCAAGTCAAGTTGCAGCTGTGTTTCCCAGTCAGAATCAAGTTGCAGCTGTTTCCTGGAGTCAGAGTCAGTTTCCGGAGTCCAGTCAAGTTGCAGCTGTGTTTCCCGGTCAAGTCAAGTTTCGAGTTCAGTCAAGTTGCAGCTGTGTTTCCTGAGTCCAGTCAAGTTACAGCTGTGTTTGTCAAAGTTGCAGCTGTGTTTCCCGAGTCAAGTCAAGTTGCAGCTGTTTCCTGGAGTCAGTCAAGTTACAGCTGTGTTTCCCAGAGAGTCAAGTCAAGTTGCAGCTGTGTTTCCCAGTCAAGTCAAGTTGCAGCTGTGTTTCCTGAGTCCAGTCAGGTTACAGCTGTGTTTCTAGAATCCAGTCAAGTTTCTGAGTCTAGTCAAGCTACAGCTGCTGTTCCTGAGCCTAGTCAAGATATGGCTGCCACTCCAGAGTCAAGCAAGATTACAGCAGTCGTTCCTGTGTCAAGTCAAGTAGCCGCTGTTGTTCCAGTGTCTAATCAAGTTACAACTGTGTTTCCAGGGTCAAGTCGAGTTAAAGCTGTGTTTCCTGTGTCAAGGCAAGTCAAAGCTGCTCTTCCTAAGTCAAGTCAAGCTACAGCTGTATTTCCTTTGTCAAGTCGAGTCACAGTTGTATTTCCAGTGTCAAGTCAAGTTACAGCCATGTTTCCAAGGTCAAGTCAAGTTAAAGCTGTATTTTCTGTGTCAAGTCCAGTCAGAGCCGCTCTTCCTAAGTCCAGTCAAGTTACAGCTGTTGTTCCTGTGTCAAGTAAAGCTACAGCTGTATCTCCCAAGTCAAGTCAAAAATTGGTTCCTGGAGTCCAAACAAGTCCACAGCCGTGGTTCCTGAGTCAAGCAAAGTCACAGCCGTGGTTCCTGAGTCAAGCAAAGTCACAGCCGTGGTTCCTGAGTCAAGCCTAGTCACAGCCGTGGTTACTTAGTCAAGCCAAGTCAGAGCTGCCGTTCCTGAGTCAAGTAAAGTCCCAGCTGGTCTCTACGAACCAAGTCAAGTCATCGCTGATCTCCATGAGTCGAGTCAAGTCAAGTCACTATTGATCTTCACGAGCCAAGTCAAGTCACTACTGATCTCCATGAGCCAAGTCAAGTTACCGCTGACCTCCATGAGCCAGGCCAAGCCACAGCTGGCCTCCATGAGCCAAGTCAGGCCTCAGCCGGTCTCCACAAACCAAGTCAAGTCACAGCTAACCTCCACGAACCAAGTCAAGCCACAGCTGATCTTCATGAGCCAAGTGAAGTTATTGCTGCTGTTCCAAAGTCACGTCACATCCCGCCTGACGGCCCAGAGTCAAGTCACGTCCCGCCTGACGGCCCAGAGTCAAGTCACGTCCCGCCTGACGGCCCAGAGTCAAGTCACATCCCTCCGATGGCCCAGGAGAAGTCATGTCTCACTGCTCTGCCCAGAGCCTCGCCATGTCTCGTCTAACGGAGCCTTGTCACGTCTCGTCTATCACCCAGAGCCAAGTCACGTCTCGTCTGTCTGTCCAGGGCCTAGTCACTCCACTGTCTGTCCAGAGTTTGCCACGACACGTCCTGATGCGTCAAGAGTCAAGTCAAGTCTGCGTCTGACCTCCAGAGCCTTGTCGCGTCATGTCTGCCAGTGTGATGGCGTCCACCATTCTCAGTATGTGGGCGCACTGTGCTCCAGAGGTCCGTCTGTCCACCAGTCTGCTCCAGAGGTTTCGTCCTGTCAAGTCTGTGCCAGAGGTCACCGTCTGACCCCTCCAGGCCTCATCACGTCATGTCTGCCAGTGTGATGGCGATCACCATTCTCAGTATGTGGGCCGCACACTACGCTCCAAAGGTCTCGCCTGTTCACAAGTCTGCTCCAGAGGTCTCGTCTGACCAGGAGTCAGCCCCAGAGGCCTCACCAGTCGGAGAAGCTGCGCCAATGCCTCCAGAGGTGTCAGCATCAGCTGTAGAACCTCCTATGGAGGCGGCGTTCTCCTATGGACTCTCTGCTTCTCTCCTCGTTCTGTCTACCTCCTCTATCCCTGCTCTCCCCAGGTCCCAGTCCATGACGCGGGTTCCTGCTCTGATTACATTACAAAGACTCACTTTGCAAAGCCAAAAAGACTGTCTAAACTGTATAAACAAGGCAAAGGCCTTGAGTATGTGTTACGAATCTGGTCGGTGACCTGCGGTCCGCTCACCACCAGATGTCGCTCTCACCCTGTCACAACACTCAGACTGTTGCACCACACCCCGGACTACATTCCCTGTCATTCAGCGCGCTGATTGGGTCAACACCTGTGACCAATCAGCGGCGCTATAAAAGCCCCAGTCTTTACCCATGCAGATCACGGAGTATTGTGATTGGTATTGTTGTTGTGATTATCATTGTTAGTGTTCCCTTGTTCCCTTGTTCCCAGTTCCCTGTGTTTAGCTCTTTCGCCTGGCCATCTCGTTTTTGTCTGTCTCGCCGCCTGCCTACTGGACTATATCTTGTTTCTTGGATTATTCTCTTGTCTCGTCCCTTTACGGATTACGTTCGCCGCTGATTGACCCACGCCTGCCTTACGAAATGTTCTTGTGTTTTGCTCCATACACGCCAGTTTGCTGCTGTTTTGACCCTGCCTGTTCGACTATGTTTTTGTCTCGTCCTGTTAATAAAAGCTCACAAATGGATCCGCTCGCCTCTCGCCTCTCACTCTCCGTTACAGTATGAGTTGCGGAGACTTATACCCCTCAGATAGTTATTCTGATTTTCCCATTCTTGGGTTAGCAAAGATGTCATGTAACCAATGCAAAATCTCTGCCACTGTATCTGATATATCTAGTGCGAATGCTACTTGTGTCAACTCAAAAACTATTCCAGCCTCAGGAGTTAGGAGCCCCGAACTTAACAAATTGAAGAAAACTGTTTAACACTGCAGTTTGCAGATGAGCTGCAATCCAACTACCCCTGTAGTTACATCCTCAAAAGAATCTCAGCATTTGAATAGTTCCAGAAATCAGATGTGTCCTAGCATCTCTCAACTGATACACCAGTAAGGTGTTGAATCAAATCTGCCAAAAGATTGGTGAAATAGCGGTTACACTGTTAAATCCAAAAAATATCAAATCAAGATTCACACCGGCTTTGAGACTAGCACTCTCTGCTCATGCTACATCTTTGCAGCTATCATATTAATAATTCAACAGTGAGATTAGTGTCTGCATCACATCTAAACCCATTAAATTTCCAAATTTCAGAGTTATTTACCCTACTGTTAGTGATGTGCTTCCCACATGCAAAAACAAACATACTCAAGCTTTTGTTCAAACTTGTCCCTTGTTTTGCCCAGATTCTCTTTACCTTCACTGCAATTTAGTTAGCATCTGTTTAATCTGACAAATATCTTTAAGAACTTTTAAAACATTTTAAACATTTTTTGAAAACCCTGTCTAACCCCTTCAGTTTTTCTGTTGTTCTTAGTTTAAAATGAGAACAACTTTCGGCACTGTGATTGTATGTTTAGCAACTATTAATCATGTGTTACTGCTTCTGTTTACTGATCTTAAAAATGCTCGTCCAATTGTTGTCACAGTTAATTATCCCATCTAGCTTAACATCTGACCACTCAATAACTATAGAAATGATATCATCCGACCCAGTAGCTTAGCTACCAACACACGGTACGTACCAAAATTCCAAGAAATGTCAAACAGAACACACTCACTCTGCATTGCAGTAATTAAGCCAGGAGAAGACGCCTGCGAGAGTCGTCCCCATCCTCACTCGTGGCCCGGAGTCAGAAGCCCAGTGGTCTGGGACATTCCACCGTCTGGTCATGCGAGAAACAACAACCCCGACTCCGCTCTTATAGAGATAACAGCACCGTGTTTTTCCATCCTGCCGACAATGCCAAAATGTTAGATCGCTGTCTCCATGCCTAGACAATTAAGATCCAGCCCCGGACGCCAGATCCCATCAGAAAATATCAGTTTGTCCAGTATCAGAACAACTCGTCAGCAGAGAGGTCTAATACCCAAACCCTGTTAACAGGAGGTCTTGTCTGGTACCAAAAATACCCAAAACACTATTAACAGTCTTCTGCCAGCCAAGAAGTTGACTGAGGAAAAAGCCAATGAAAATGAAGAGCAGAAGCAGGAGACAAAGTATGATGATAAAAAAGAGCAGAGTTTATTTAATAGTCTTAGTTGTGTATGTCTCAGTGCTCAGACTCCGTCTGGAGAACACAAATTCAACAAGTATTGTTATACCAAACTGATTCACAACAACATCCCATAAACCTTGAGTTTCCATAAACATTCTTATTCATGAAGACAAACAGCCCTTGAAGCTACACAGTCATAAGACTAAACAACAATGGAAAATATATATAAAAAAACAACTATAATATAACATAAATGACTAAACAATTAATGAATCAATGAAATGAATATATAAATGGATAAAATGATTATTATAAATAATTAAATGAATGAAGAATAAATGAAAAAGAAAGCAAAACAACACAAATGTATGGTTGCTCTGAGGCAAAACACACACAGTTTGCATTTGAGGATCATCAGATCCTTCAGTGGGTTCTTTAAAGCACCATTTCATTTATTTGCAAGCTTGCAAGTGAGTTTTAATATTCCTATGTTATTCTGCACAGAACCTCTTGTGAAAGTAAACACAGCTTCATCCGGGTGGGTGCCTGTAATATCAGCGGCTCTAGCTGCTCCGTTCAGCCCATTGATTCAGCATTACACTGTTTCTGTGCGGATGTGCTAGCATCTACAAGCTCCGGATTCATACGCTCAGATCCGTACTTCTTTCATGGGGTCAATAAAGGTACTACACATCATGAAACAACATTAACATGCATCCAACACTTTGTATAACACTTTGTTTGGTTCAGAATAGCATGCCACCATACTACTCCTTCAATTTCTGTAGTATTTAGAGTGAATATGTCTGCTAATTTCTATTACGCATATAATACCCACATGACCTGTTCAAAAATTTAGGGTCAGAAAATACATTTTAACACATATTCAAATAGAAAACACCTATTTTAAAATGTAATAATATTTACTGTATTTTGCATACCCCAAACTTTTAGCAGTAGTGTATATATTCTACATTTGTAGCATGCTGATGTTAGAGATGTTTGTGACTTACCCAGTTATCCACATTATTTTACATGCTATTTTTAAAATGCATACTATAAATAAAACAGTATGCAGCGTGCACACAGAAAGCAGTATGCTAGTATTCAGGTCAAGTTGTGACAATGCAAACAATGACTAAAAAGATGGCACATGCACATTTTGACCTTTCATATTGGTGACGCATCAAAAAATGTTTTGCTTTTTTTAGAATACATTGTGAAAATGACTCATTTCCATCTATTGTAATGTTTACAGTTATTTTTCATCATGCTTGTACCTGTATCCATTTCTGCCAAAGGCATTGTATACCTGCAAATAAAGAGTCTTTTCTTTTGTACTCTCATTGTTTTCTCTCTCTGCTGCAGTGAAACTGCCTCCTCCACAGATAAAACATCTCAAGCCATCAGAGAGTAGATCTGAGTGTTTGGAGGTGATCTGGAGAATGGATGAGAGCTTTTCCAAGAGTGAGAAAGCCTACATATGGCTCCAAATGGAGTACACGACACACAACCAGGTTTATACCTATATTGACTTAAATATAAGAGAGAGAGTTCCTAAAATTAAAATTTGGTCCTCATTCATGTCTTTTCAAACTTAAACTTATGATTATGACTTATATTTTGGTCTTTTTCTCACACAAAGCTATAGTTTGACCTCAGAAGGCAGATTGCAGTACATGAGTACTGAAAAAAGAAAGTAAACGATGACAGAAGTTTCATTTTCAAAAATAAGTGTACTTAATTGTACTGAATGTGCACTTGTAGTGTACCTGTATGTCAAGTCTTCAAAAGAAATTTAAAAAATCTGCACGTTCAGATAATACAGTATCAATGAAATAAAAGGCCACTCAAGTGCTCTTAAAAGAGTTCACATTCATGACTATTTCTTAACACACCTAAGTACACTTTTAAAAAGCATCAAGTTAAAAGTGTAACTTTGAAGTACATTTTAAATCATTATTTGAATAATCTTTTGTCATGCTTTAAAAAGCATGCTTATTTATGTTGACTAACATGCTAAAACACATGAAAAATACTTTATTATTTTAACTGTAGTGAGCAATTTGAATTTACATTTAAACTGTACTAAACTTAAAAATATAGAATAGAAGGAGAGAGTACTCTTTTCAAAAGTACACTAATGTGAACTTTTGTTCACAAGGTTTAAGCAAAATGATATATGATTAGGCCATATATAAGATTAGAACTTTAATAAAACTCTCTTCTATGATCCTGTAGACCCGATCCCAGACTATACAAGCATTTTCCCCGAATTTTACCAAGGAGGTGTTGGAGCTGTGTGACTTATACCCAGGATCCAAGTATACAGTGAGACTGAGAGCTCAGGACAATCGAACACACGCTCACTGGAGCTCATGGACATCTAAAGACACAACCACAGTGGAGAGAGGTGAGACTCTGAGGTTTGATGCTTCTTACTAAGGCTTGACTCTTGAAATGAGCATGCATTTTCACATGCACCAAACAGTTAGTCAAAGCAATACGCTACCCTTGAGGAAAAAGTACACCCTAACATACTTTCAAAAAGAGTAATTATTACGGACATAATATGCTTAAGAACTGAAGGTGTGTGGATTACAAATCATTTGATTCAGATCGGAACTTTGAAATGCATTTTGAGAATCATTTGATTTAGATTGAAACTTCGGAGCAGGTTCGCAAATCCTTTGATTCAGACCAGAACTTCGGGTTCACAAATCTATTTAATTCGAAACTGTGTATTGCAAATCTTTTGATTCAGATCAGGATTCGAACCCCATATTGCAAATCATTTTATTTTGATTGGAACTTCAGGTTTGCATATCTTTTGATTTAGATTAAAATTTCAGAGTGCAGATCACAAATCATTTGATTCAAGTCGGGACTTATGTGATTTCACGAATCATTTGTTTTAGATCAGAACTTCGGAGCTGGTTCGCAAATCTTTGATTCAGATCGGGATTTCGAGTGCGTTTTGAGAATCATTTGATTCAGATCGGAACTCAGGAGCGTGGATTGCAAATCTTTTGATTCAGATCAGGACTTTTGAGAGTTTTTGAGAATCATTTGATTTAGATTTTGAAGTAAGTTAGTGAATCTTTTAATTCAGATCAGAACTTCAGAGAGCTGGTCACGAATCATTTGATTCAGATCAGGACTTTGGAGCGTGTTTTGAGAATCATTTGATTTAAATCAAAACTGCGTATTGCAAATCTTTTGATTCAGATCAGGATTCGAAGCCCAGATCGCAAATCATTGTATTTTGATCGGAACTTTAGATTTGCAAATCTTTTGATTTAGATTAAAATTTCAGAGTGCAGATCGCAAATCATTTGATTCAGGTCGGGACTTATGTGGTTTCACGAATCATTTGTTTTAGATCAGAACTTCGAAGCTGGTTCGCAAATCTTTTGATTCAGGTCGGAACTTTGGAGCACGGATCGCCAATCATTTGATTCAGATCGGGATTTCGGAGCGTGTTTTGAGAATCATTTGATTTAGATCAGAACTTTGTAGCAACTTCCTAACAATAATTTGGACGAAACAATTAAATATCTGTTGTCTGCCGTTATGACCCCACCAATGCCAAACTGACAGCTACACCTATCAGAGATGTCAGTTTGAGTGATTTTTGTCTGTTAGTGTTGTTAAATGTAGCCGTGTGGATAAATATGAATTTGGATTGCTCTTTCCTCAGCTCCGTCTGCGGCTCCCCGCCTATGGAGACTCATCCAACCTGCAGAGGAAGCTGGAAGGAGACGCCTTACCCTGCTCTGGAAGGTTTGCTTTTGTTCTGTAGAAAAACTTTTTCAACTATACATGATGAGGATGCGACTGAAAAGATAGAGAGACTGGAGCCAACAGAAAAAACAGGAACCTCTTTATGCCAAGATCATTGTTTTAGTTCTCAGTTATACTGATTCAACTTTACATATCAAGATGACTCACCTAAATTTTTTTGAAGTGAGAATTAAACACAGACGCGAGTCTGCTGACAGAGATCTCCGACTTTCGATTCCAGACTTTGTTATCTTGCCAAGTTTGAGCACAGTCTCTTCTAAAAGTCTAAAGAAGACACATGAGAATACTGGGGACATTTTCATAAGAGAAGCATTTGTATTTAATATTATTGAGATGTCAAAGTGATCTAATTTGTATTTTTTCTTTTCTTGGTACAATCAGGATGTATTTACTGGAAATATATATTGAAACTAAACAATGACATGACTATTAATATTTAATTTATGTTTAATATACGTTTCCACCTGCCATGCAAACTAACACAAAACAACAGCATAAATATAGATATGTAGATAGATCCGTGACAAATATGAAAGATTACATTTGCTTGTGGCTCCAGGCACTTCCTGTTTTAATAACACTCTATGAGATTTTCCACAGTCAGCTTAAATCTGACAAACAGCACAACCACATCCTGCCTCCTCACCCACTGCACACTTATCAAACACCTGAAGGTTACACATTTTGCACCTGATTTACTGATTAGACCATCTGTGCATCTGACTTCTAGTTCACACAAAAATTATAGTTTTGCCATCTTTTGCCCTCCTGTTGTTCACAACACACCAGTATGACTTTCTCTGAACATAAAAGTCATTATTCTGAAGAATGTAAATGTGTTTTGTCCATACAGTGTTAATCAGTAGGATCCAAAGTTGTTGAGATCCTGATGTTCTGCAGAAGATCTGCAGAAGAAAGAAAGTCATACAGGTTTAGAACGACATGAGGTTGAGTTAACGATGACAGAACTACCCCGTTAAGCAATCTTCTATCTGTCTGTCTATCTATCTGTCTATCTGTCTGTCTGTCTGTCTGTCTATCTGTCTATTTACAATATATTTTAAGATTGGATATATTAAATTAACTTTAAGGACAAATTCATTTATTTGTTTAACAAAAAAATGTTACCTCAAACATTTATTTATCCAACCATCCATCCATCAATATTTATTTATTTATTTATTTATCTATCTATCTATCTATCTATCTATCTGTCTATCATCTATCTATCTATGAATGTACATATATCTACTTAGCTCTATCTACTTAATGTACAGTACAAACTGTATTTGTTCATTTACCCAAATATATTAAAAAATTGGAAATATATATTATTTGTTCTATGAAGTGCAATTTGTAATATATCATGGCATTTGAAGGTTTAAATAAATATTTTTACTTAAGCCATGCTGTTTGCATATATATTTAGTGTATATCCGAAATATAGATTAGCCAAAAGACATATTTTATGCTATGGTGTGAACTAAGATGATCGCTATCTGGATGTTTTCGCAACTTCCTTTCACAGCTGATACTATATCATGTATTTGAGTACAGCTGGTGTGATGTGTTAAATTTTCAACATCAAAGACTTAAATCTGTGGTTTTAATGTGGGTTAGATTTATTTTCTATGCACAAACACATGCTTGTGATGATCATAAACAGAAACAAATTTTTCTGGCTGGTCCGGCTCATCACTTGAGTTTGATGGAATATTGGTTATTCACCCGTGGCTTCAGTTAAACTTAACTGGTTTTAATACGCTGTTTAGTCTCTTGTCTTTCATTGCATACAATAACATTTGAAAGGATAATAACCTCAGAATAATTCCTGGCTTATAGCGGCTGCGACTAATGTGTTTGGGTGTGAGGTGATATTACTCATCCCGCGCAGAGGAACATCTGGAACAGGAAATGAACACAGAACTCACAACTGGCCCTGCCAGTCAAACTGATGCTTATTGTTTGCATGTTTATGTGTAACAGGCAGGGTTTCCGCGGGTCTCAAAAAAGTCTGCTTTTCCGTGAATTAAGGCCTTGAAAAGGTCTTAAATCAGAGCAGCAAGTCTTTAATTCATATGAGCATGGCATTAATTTTCGTGAGGGATTCTTTCCTGATGTATTTCATTTCAAAGTGAAGCAAAAGCGTAATTTCTGTGCCACATGGCTTAGGTCGCTCCAAATTCATGAAACAATATGCAGATGACGGTATGTATGTGCTGCTTCGTCTGTCAGTCACCCGAAGAAAAACTTGTCGTTTTGATTTTTTTTTATTGTAATAAAAATCAAGTAGTTCAGTTAGAGAACAGACAATACAATTAAAACTGAACGCGGCTTCTCAATGCAGCGTGCCGAAAGACAAGTCACATCACACATCAGATTTCATTTATCACGTGAAGCGTTTGTCGAGCTGACTGACAAGAAGAGAGAGGTGAGAAAGACAAAACCATGGCGGAAGAGTTTCAAAACGAAATGTAAAAGCGCCTGTTATAAAAAAATATTTTGGATTTTGAAAAGCCTGTTGACTTCTGCCATTCGTTGTTTTTTTTGTTTGCATATATTACATTAAGTAATATATGCCGTGCGTCCAAGCTTTCTTATTCGTATTGCTAATAACCGTTATTTATTTGGTTACAGTGTTTATTGATTTTCAGTTTGTGTAAATTATTATTTTATATTAGGCATATAACATGGTGTATTTTTATTGTTTTGTTAATAAAAGTTCGTTACGTTAAGGTAATGCCGCTAATTTAAAAGTGAAAGTAAAATGTGTAGAGCCCTGCACGGGCCTCAAATATAGGCCCTAGCCCGACCCTTGTCCGACAGCTTATCAGAATTCTCGGCCCGAGTCCGTCTTTTTTCCCCCCCTTCTCCCAAAACAGCTTATACAACTGTTTCAGCTATTAAAAGAGTTCGGTTTTGTATGTAATGGCAAAGTGATTATATTTTGTTTCGTTTTTTTATTAGGTTAATTTAGAAAAACGTTTTAAGTTTTTTTGTTCGTTAAAGATAAATTTTGGTTTTTTAAAGTAGCCTAAAGACCAATAACCTGCCAGCGAAAGACTGATAGTCTGTTTGATCAATTTTGCCTTCTCAAATCTTCACGACTTGCCTAAAATAAAATATATAGATGTAAAACAGTTCGAGTATGAAACAATGTTAGTTTAAATGTTAAAGAGTTCATCGGATGCTAAGTTCACTTTTTCATGTTGTTTGAACATTAATGTGTGTTGGCAGTGTATGTACAAATCTACCCTATAATGATAAAAATCCATGCAGTGGTTTTTAATAAATCTGTAAAAATAATATCCCCTTTTTTAAATCGAGCCATTCTCAGATGCCTGTCGTTGTGGCGTCACACCCACAGTGGCCGCTCCCACCATAGTTGATTGACATGAGCTCTTACCTTAGACCAGCTGTAACAGTCTAGTAACTTAACATGTTTTGATGCCAGAGCAGGGATGTAAGTTAGACAAGAATATCTCCGATTGAGTGATAGAGGCGTTGTGTTGCTGGATGTAACAATGAACATAGTGGTTGTCATTTATTTGTTTGTGAAGGGAATGGCCTCCCGATCTACATATTGTCATGATCGGGGCTGTGGGTCTTCCCTCAGCCTCTCGAGGTCGCTGTTCCCCTTGCACTGCACTCCCCTGATTGTTCATGTCTGTCTTGTCATTTGCACTGATTACGCTCACAGCTGTTCACACTCTGGACTATTGTATAAGAACTCTCACTTCTCACTCCTGTTCAGGTCTGCATTGTCTTTTGTCCTCATGTGTGTTCGGTTCGGTTTTGATTTTTTCCTTGTTTCCAGTTTGTGTTGTGCCGTGTTGGCCTTCTGGTTTACGTTCTTTTGTGTTTTGTTTCATTAAAATTATCCTTTCCTGCATTTGGACCCTGACCTCTTTTCCCCCGTACACCAAACGTGACACATATATCCCTCTATGTTCGCGCGAATCATTCATGATCCAGCTTCACTTACAGCAGAAGTGAGTATAAGCATTTTTTATGAATCTTTGCTATCGCCTTTCCTTATAACGTGGTAGTTAGGAAGTTTAGCGGGTAAATGCGGCTAATGTAAACAAGACCGTCTTTCCACAGAGAGAAGAGAGGGGCGGGGCGAGCAGAGCTCATTTGCATTTAAAGGAACAACCCCTTAGAATGAGATGATTTTTGCAGAGGTGATTTTGACAAGGTAAAAAGGGTGTTGTTTTACAAAACCATTGAGAATTTTTAATCAAAGTATATTAGAGACTTTTCATTAAGACCCTAAAGAATCATATCAACTTGTGGAAAATGGACATCCGATGACCCCTTTAAACCTAGATAAATGTCTGCTATTGGGTGGATATCCAATCGATTGTGCGGAGAAAGCTGAAGCGTGATTTGCAGGACATGCGGCGCCAGCGCGATCACTTGCATTTTTTCAGTCATTTTTGCTTATAAATGTAAGAGTAATACATCATTAGGAACTGTAAAGAGTACTTTTATTTGTGCGCACTCACTATATCACCAAATTGTTGCAAACGGTGCTTTTATATTAAAAAAACGTGATGCGCTTTCTGACGACTCAACAGAGTGCTTCACAAAAATGAACCGAAACTCAGCGAATACATACGGTCTCAAAAGTAAAAGCGAAGTAAGTCTCATGTTGTTTCCACCAGCGCTATATCATCACTATAATTGGTGGATGTATAAAATATAAAAATAAGGAGAAGCCTAAAACAGACCTGGCCCTAGGCGCATAAAAAAGTAAGGGCAGTCTAAAAATGTGCACGACGCTTTTACAAGCTACTTAAAACCGAAGGAAAGTGAAGAAAAGAGGGAAAACTTAAACAAACTTAAAACAAACAACTGCTTAAGGTGGAATTGCTGCTAATTTGAAAGTGAAAGTAAAATATGCACGGCGCTTTTACCGAAGGAATGCGAGGAAAAGAGGGAAAACTGAAACGAACTAAAAACAAACAATTGATAGATGCTGAATTGCTGCTAATTTGAAACTAAAACTCAAATTATACTTGGAGAACATATTGCTGGATTGTTTTCTCTTCGATTTTTTTTTTCCCTTAAATTTTCTTTAATTGGTCTTAAAAAGGTGTTAAATTTACTCTCATAAAACCTGCAGAAACCCTGAGCAGGGTTATTTTTGTTAACTGAACTAAATAAAAACATTTCTGTTAATAAATAAACTAAATGTTGAATGTGTGTGTGTGTGTATATATATATATATATATATATATGGAAAAAAACACAACAAAGCTAGTAAAACTTTGACTAAAAGTAAAATCATAATGAAAAATGTAAAATTTTGGTCAGTGTATATAGCACATTTCATATGCAATGGTAATTGAAAGTGCTGTACATAAAAGGAATTAAAATGATCATAAAAAATAATCACAACAATAAAAACAAGGAATTTAAGAACATTTAAATTGATTTAAAAATAGATTCAAAATAGTTAAGAATAAAATTGATCATACATGAAATACAGTGCAATCAATTTGGTAAAAACTAATTCAAAATATTAATAAAAGCTTTATATATATATATATATATATATATAAAACGTTTTCTTATATTATACTTACTTTTCTTATATTTTACTTACTAACTTTTACATTTCCATTAGAGGTTATGTTAAAATAAATCTTTATAATGCTGATTTGCAGTGTGGATCACTTAAACAAGATATTAGTTTAATTAAATATGTTTAATGAAATTCATTTAAAAATAATAAACCAAATTTTATATTACAAATGTACTTTTCATTCTGTTTTACTAAGAGTGATCAGAAATAATTATTATTATATATTATTATATTGTTGTGTAATTATTATTATTATCATGGTTATTTTATTCTTTTTTTTAATTACTTATTAACCGTACATATCGAATACTAATTTTTATTTTTTACTTTTTTTTTACGAAAAAGAACGGTTGTTGCAACTTTCTTTCTTTCAAAAAGTCTCAATTACATACTTGAAGCACCCTCTGAGATTTTATATATTTTCAAAAACATTATGTAGAATAATTTAAATGACTAATTTTTACATAATTATCAGTATTTAATACGACACAGAAGTCCAGCTTTGATCAAGAAGTTCAGGTTTGTTTGGTTATTCTTATTGATCTTATAACTACATCTGACTGCAATTAGCATCTTTCTCCACTGTGCTGCATTAAAATATGTCATAATTATTCATAATAACTAATATCTCTTGGTTTTATGCGTCTATTCCAGCCTCTGTCCTGGCCTGAGGTCAATGGTGTTGTGATCAGTTACTCAGCATCCTGTCGCAGTGAGCTTGATTTATCCCAGTGGTCCTGTGACATTGTAAACGCATCCAGCCACTTCTGCGAACTCACCGTGTCTGACGATCCGTGTCACTGCAGCCTGACGGCGACAAACTCTGCTGGGACGTCACCTGCAGCTCACATCTACATAACTGCACATAAGCGTACAGGTAAATCACTGATGGGATGTATCAGTATGTTTAGGATTTTCAGTGAAATTACATCTGGAATAGATTTTAATGTGCTGTAATATAAAAATAAGCACCTGTCATTTGTGAAGTATTTAATCCCCTTATTTATTTAATAATAGGCATTTTTAAATTAATTTAATGCAGATAACATACAGCCCACCTGTAGTTCTAAGTCTTATTTTATTAGCTTGTTGTTACCTCTTTCTTTTTCTGTCTATTGTTCACAACTAGGATGGAAAACTAACATCCTGCTAAAAACACAAAGTAACTTTTTATGGTTGTTTAATGAAATGGTGATGTTTATGGGAAATCCTATACGAAGGTTCATAAAAACAACATCATTACTGGAAACCACGTGGTCATTTATCCCAAACTTGTGTCCCGTTTCCTTTCCTAGAAGAACTCCCGCCTCCTCAGAATGTCAGCGCCACCCTATTGGACGACACTCGATTGAAGGTGGAATGGAAAGCTGCACTGAACCAATCAAGTAGCGGCTTTGTGGTGCAGTGGACTTCTGTGCCTTACAGTAAACCAGATAGTCTGCACTGGGAACATATGAAAGAAACTGCAAGAAGTTTTATTGTCACAGGTCTGAAAAATCACTTAGTTTCCTATAGAAATCATACAGTCGTTTTTTGTTTTAATATAACAGTGGCCTGCTGGTGAGGATTCACATTATGCAAATGTTTACAGTTAACAATGGCATTAATGTATTATATTATATTATATTATTTTATTTTTGCCTACTTTTTTATTTAAGTATGAAATAAGATAATATCTTTATTATTATTAATATTATTATTATTATTGTAGTTGTTGTTGTATAGTTATATATTGAATGGGACTTTGAGCATTTTTGTCCTTAACTGAAAGGCCATGCTTGATTTTTAAGATATTATATTGTAGTTTTTTACTAATAATTTTTGTTTAATGATAAACTACAACAGAATAGTGTTAGTTCATGTGTGTGTTTCAGGTCTTCAGCCACGAGTCCCATATAATCTGTCGGTCACGAGTCTGTATGGGGGAATCGCAGGAAGTGACTTGTCAGTCATTGCTTTCACACGGGAAGGAGGTCAGATATTACCTTGAAAAATGTGCATTTATTGGAACTGAAGGTGTGGTTGTATTGCAGTAGTATTCGTTAGCTCTTTTGCCATAAGCTATGCTCAAAAAAAAAATTGAACTAAATATCTTTAGGGGGGACTGGGGCTAGTTGTCACACGTCTTACAATACAACTATATATACTTATCATCCTTCTGCCAGAAGATCTATTTTTTAAAATAGATTAAAAAATTTACAGATAATTATCAACAAAATTTTGGGGGTTTTTTTAGACATGGAAATGTAGTTACATAACAAAACATAATCAGAAATATTATATTTAGATTTCTTTAATTTTTTTAAATGCAATTTTTTATGTACAGTATTATAAGATTGCATATTAACTGTACTTAAACAGAAAAAAAAAATCAATCTATATATACTATAGCAACAGTACATAAATACTGGCGGATCAGCATGTCAGAAGTCCTAATTTTGCTAAGAAGACATTAAATATTTTTTTGGAAGATGTGTATGTGTGTCTATAAAAGTATATTATAAATATATATTTTTATAAGGTATTATTCTCAGATCACCGATTCCCACTGTGACAACTTACCCCATATAGTTTGACAATATGCCCCAGTTACCATTAAACATAATTAGTTTTTTTTTTCCTGTATATTATTTTTTAATAATTTTCTTACCAGTTAAGATACTTAAGATACAAAGATACAAGAAAAGGTAGGTAACCAAAGAAAGTCTGTCAATATAATAAAAATATGCAGCTGTTCATGACAACACCTGTAGTTAAATATGTATAAGAACATGAACACGTTTTCATAATTAAAGTTATTTAAATGGATAATATTTAAAGGGATAATTCACCCAAAAATTTTTTTACTCACCCTTAAGTTGTTCCAAACCTGCATGAATTTCTTGGGGTAACCAACAGGGTTGGCAGTTTTTTTTTTTTTTAACAACAAAACCAAAAAAAAAAGACTACTCAAAACTATCACAAAATTAGCCCAGTTGCAATTCAGGTCATGGGAGTGGGTCGTCCCTGCATTGCGGGTGGTAAAATACATTTTAAAATCGTTTTTAGTGGGGTTCCCTGATACAGTTTGTATTCCATGGAGCTAAATATTAAGTCATTGTGGTCGTTTCCACCCACGGACATGAAAAACAGCCCGCGGCAACAGTTTTAAAGTAGCCCAGTTCTGTGGGAATACCATGGAGTTGGCAACACTGGTAACCAAACAGTTGACAGTAGCCACTGACTGCCATCGTATGGACCAAAATACAATTGAAGTCAATGTGGCAACTCTTTGGTTACCCACAATCTTCAAAATATCGTCTTTTGTGTTCAACAAAAGAAAGAAATTTTTTACAGGTTTGGAACAACTTGAGGGTGATGACACAATTTTCATTTAGAGTAAACTATTCCTAGGAGAAGTCCACTTCCAAAACAAAGATTCACACAGAATTTACTCACCCCCTTGTTGTCCAAGATGTTCATGTCTTTCTTTCTTCATTCGTAAAGAAATTATGTTTTTTAAGGAAAACATTTCAGGATTTTTCTCCATATAATGGACTGATATGGTGCCCCGATTTTGAACTTCCAAAATGCAGTTTAAATGTGGCTGCAAACGATCCCAAAACGATCCCAAAAACTCAAAAAAGAGTTTATATACTTTTAATGCCAAACGCTCGTCTTGTCTTACTCTGCCTGGACTGATTTTGTTCCGATTCATGACAGTTGACAGGGTATGTCGTCCTATATCGATGTTTTACCTTTGTTTGATCTTCTTTGCATGTTCACTTTGCAAAGACTGGGTCAATACTTCTGCAGCGATGTAGGATGATTTTGAAATTATTTTTGAAGTTGAGGGAGAAAATACCATTGGATTTTTTCGACCCTAACTGTCTTGAGCCAGAATACACAGAGTTCAGGGAGAGAAAGGCAAGATGAGCATTTGAGATTAAAAATGTATTTAAATTGTATTTTTTTAATGAAATTAACCGATCGTTATGCTAGATAAGACCCTTCTTCTTCGGCTGGAGGAAGAGCATTTGGGATCGTTTAAAGCCGCATTTAAACTGGAAGTTCAAAATCGGGGCACCATATCAGTCCAATTTATGGGAAAAAAATGCAGAAAAAAAAAATTCTTTACGACTGAAGAAAGAAAGACATGAACATTTTGGATGACAAGGGGGTGAGTACATTTTATGTGAATCTTTGTTTTGGAAGTGGACTTCTCCTTTAATGCTCTCTCATGTGGATGATCAATGTATTCCTGTGTTTCAGCACCCTCTGTCGGTCCAAATATGACAATGCTGACGACCAGCAGCAGAAGTGTTTTTCTGAAATGGGACCCTGTTCCTTTAGAGAAGCTTCATGGCATCATTCAGAACTACACCATTCTGTACAGCATAAATGGCAAAGGCAAAAGTAAGATGGAAATCTTTCTTTGCAAAATGCTTATCAAAGGGGTGGGAATTAAATTGATGAAAGAACTCTCATATTTGAGTTTGACGCTTTCTGTTTGTGAAGGTGAGACGGTAGGCCATCAAGTTAAACAGAAAACTCTCACTGGACTGATGGAAGGAACATATAACATCTGTGTAATGGCTCATACTGCAGTAGGGGGCGCCACTGGGCCCTGTCAGATGGTGGTTGTGGGTAAGAATGATGACAGTTGGATTGATTTTATTTTATTTTTTTTTAAACATTCTCGCCTGTATAAACACAGCATTATCTTTAAACCTGTTTGTGTGTGTCCACAGGGCTTGAGGATGTACAAGTGATTCCCATACTGCTGTGTGCACTTCTGCTGTGTTTTCTGATTCTAATCATTCCAGTATGCATGAGAGTGAGGTAAGAAAATGTGTAAAATTATGATTCAGTTATTAAATACATAGTCATTAAAGGTGGAGATTAATAAAAGTGGTTCTTTTTCAGTAGATGTGGGTTACTGATAGCATATTAAAACTTTTATTTATTTAATATGACATCATGCAATAACATGCAGTCCTTATAGTCAATGTTTATTGTCGTCTTTTAGGATTAAAAAGTGTCTGTGTCCGACTGTACCAGACCCTTCAAAAAGCAGCCTGTCTGTCTGGTCTAACACTAAACCGTGTCAGGTAAGATCAAATACATTAAAAGCCACATGCTATTAGGCCCTCATTGTATCAATAGTGTTTTTGGTGACTGAATTGTGTCTCTTGCTGCCGGCAGGGGGAGTTGTTGTGTCTAGAAAGATAGTTTCTTCCCAATATACCCAATATAGTGAAAAGCCCCTAAATCCATCTGACCTATTTCTTTAAAATTAGCATTTCTTTCTGGCTACTTTGTATAGGTTTCTGTGTAAGTACCGGTACTTCTGATTGGGTTGAGGCTGGAATTTAGTACAATTGCAAGCTGTTTTAATGTACATAAATACGTAAATGTATTTGGAGTATGCTTAGCATGACATATATGTATTTCAAATACATCTTAGTATTTTTTTTTTTTACTAGGGTATGTATATTTGTGTATGTATAAAGAGTTCATTTGCAAAAACAACATTTTTTAACAATTTTCAGAAATCATGTTTTTTCATTGTGCATTCCAATTAATCTCAAACTTCAGTTGGGTTATTTTGATTAAGTAAAAATAACTTAAAAAAAATAAAGCTAACTAACACAAAAAAAACATGATTTTTGAAAACATACCACAACAAAATCATTTTCATTCAGTTTCTTTTCAATCTTTAACAGCATAAGCTACCATCCTTGTCACCCATGAGCTCCATCATCTCTGTGGGTCAAGCTACAATCTATCAAGATTGTTGTGAAAAAGACCATGTCCCCATCCAGGTGTTCACCTACCACACTGTTCCACATGACAGCAATGAGCCCGAAACCAAGACCTACAACAACACTTCTGCTACAACATACCAGGACACTAAACTCACACCAGCTCAAGCTTTCCCAACACATTTCCTCAACCAGAGCTATACCATACCAGACCAAGTCATTCCTGTTGTATATAAAGACGACCCACAGCCCGCATCTGACGATCTATTGTTTGATTCGCTCTTCACCCACAAAATAAATCAAGCAGATTTATGCGGCTACATCCACGTGTCTCAGAGCTACGCACCGGTCATTACGACCATAGATGCGTACAGGACTCTCAACCTGGATGAGTGTCCGCATTTCGTACAGGTTTTACCAGAGAACACCAGCACGTAGTTCACTGCAGCGTAAAGACAACGAATCTTACATGACTGGGATTTCACAATCCCATTCTCTCCAGCCTGCCAAAACATGAGCCCTCAAATAAACTACCATCTCTGTGTGCTTTCTGATTGACAGATATACACAGGCTTGTGCACTAACAGGATAGTTGAAATGGCATAAGGCTGGTACGTAAAGCTGGATGCAGTTAAAAATCTGAGTATAGACAGCCTCAGTCAGTTATAATAGTTGCACTGGACTTGCAATAGTTTCATGGGCAGGTTCAAGAGATTGCATCCGATTGCCATTCTGCTTGATACTTGAAAATGAATTGTGAGCTTTTTCCAAGCAGCCTTTTTATCTGAGCACCTCCCGTCAGATCTTGTCCAGGTCAAGGACACCACATGAGGGCCGCTAGTCATTTCCACATGTGACACCTCTCTCACAAAACCACTCTCATCTTGTGTCAAATGTGCATAAACTGCTGATACCAGTTGCCAGATTCATGGAAAAAATGTGCCGGGTAGGAAAATTTGCTTTTGTTGCATGGAAACTTGGCCTTTATTTGCTATTTCTGAGATAAAACAGTGGCACTTTACTGGTGACATATTGCTTTTCTCGTTTGTATTAGCAAATGGTGCTTGAACAATGCAAGTGTCCACATTATGGTACATTTGTATTGTGATATTCGGTTTAATATGACATTTTTATTGTGGAATTAGACGTCGTAAACCTTCCCATTTCTGTTTACACAATAAAGGATAAACAGCCTCCGATGGGACAACACATTACACTTTTTTGGACTGATGACATCATGGACACCTTGGAGTTTTATGGGCCTGTTTAACTGGGGGTATGTTTTTATTGTGTATTTTCGATGTAGCACTGCTGCTGCTTGTGTTACACATGTCATCTCCTGCTTTCTGCTCTGTCCTGGTTCCCTCTGTTAAACTTTTGGCTGATAATTGAGTTTACAAATCTCAAACCTAACTGGTTTTAGGTATCAGACAAGACTAAATGTTAACTGGTTTTGGACATCTGAACTCAATCCTAACTGGTTTTGTATATCTGAAAAAACTCAATCCTAACTGGTTTTGGATATCAGACAAACTAAATTTGAACTGGTTTTAGGTAACAGACAGGAATAAATGTTGACAGGTTTTGGACAACAGACAGAACTCAATCCTAACTGGTTTTAGGTATCAGAACTAAATGTTAACTGGTTTTGGACATCAGACAGAACTCAATCCTAACTCACTTTTTAGGTATCAGACAGAACTCAATCTTAAATGGTTTTAGATATCAGACAGAACACAATCCTAACTGGTTTTAGGTATCAGACAAAACTCAAACTTAACTGTTTTGGATATCAGACATAACTAAATCCTAACTGGTTTTGGATTTCAGACAGAACTCAATCCTAACTGGTTTTAGGTATCAGAACTCAATCCTAACCGGATTTAGGTATCAGACAGAGCTTAATCTTAACTGGTTTATCAGACAGAACTCAATCCTAACTGGTGTTGGGTATCAGACAGAACTCAATCCTAACTAGTTTTAGGTATGACAGAGCTTAATCTTAACTGGTTTTAGATATCAGACAGAACTCAGTCCTAACTCGTTTTAGGTATCAGAACTCAATCCTAACCGGATTTAGATATCAGACAGAGCTTAATCTTTACTGGTTTTATCAGACAAAACTCAATCCTAACCGGTTTTAGGTATCAGACAGAACTCAGTCCTAACTGGTTTTAGGTATCAGACAGAACTCAATCTTAACTGCTTTTAGATATCAGACAGAACTCAATAATAACTGGTTTTAGGTATCAGAACTCAATCCTAAGCGGTTTTAGGTATCAGGCAGAACTCAATAGTAACTGGTTTTAGATATCAGACAGAACTCAATCCTAACTGGTTTTAGGTATTAGACAGAGCTCAATTTTAACTGATTGTGGATATCAGACAGAACTACAGGTCTAGTCTTTAAACAAAATCCAATCAGAAGACATCCATTTTGTCTGGTGGAAGCTATTTTAGTTTGTGAATCAGACTGGTATCCTGGAAAGCTGTGGAAAACAAAATAACCCACCTGATCTGAACTATATATATATTTTATTTCCTACTGAAATTATTTGAGCAATGCAATTCCAAAATAATGTCAAACGTTTATTTTTGTGAACTGTATCTGAAGATAAACCAGATTCTGCGGAAAAGGAAAGGAAAGTGAGAGGGACACTCGGCATCAGGAACATTTTGTTGGGAATGCTGTGGCTTCGGGCCAGAGTTCACCACCACCGGTTCATCTTTCCTGCGACTGGAATTCCCGATAAAGTCCCTCTTTGTTTGGACAGAGACGGGCAAGGGCAGTGTCACACATACATCTGGCTCTAGAGAGTTGATCTTTGGCGACAGGAGTGCGGATCGGCCGCGTGCCAGAGCTGGTGCAGCAATATTTATTGTGGATGAAATGTGCTATTGTTGACAGTAGATGGATATTCACACTGACCTGCCAGAGCCGTGTGGATCGTTAGTGCATAACATGCTCCATGCATTCCACCATTCCATCGGGAATTCGTCAGCCTGTGAATATGGCTCAAAAAGGAATGGATTAAAGCTTAGAACAATATTTGTCATTCCTGTAGTGATGTTGAGAAACTCAAGTCTCTGTACAGTATGTATATATTCTGATAAAGCACATGTTATTGTTATTTGTCTAATAAAATGAACAGAAACAACTTGTGTTATTTTTATCTCATGTCACAAAGGTTAATATTTGAAAGTAAACACTGTAAGTCTTTCTTAATTTGAGAAAATATGTGCATTTAAATACGTTTTACACATACTGAGTGCTTTGAAATGCCAGCATATGTTGGACTTTGGTTATATTTACTGATACGTCTTGGGTGTGGTGATTGATCATAGGTGAATTTTCTTTGCACTTTGACAGCTCTGCAGTGGAGATCTTCTGTGCATGGAGAAATTAGTATGAAAAGTCTCTTTTTTTGTGTGCACATTTGTTACCTTTGGGTATTTCTGTATTTAACTTCCCTAACGTCAACAGAACAATAGCACAATCTGACAAAACATCCTTGGGAAGAAGGAAGAAGGTTCATAAAAGGGCATGATAATTTAAAATTTTTTTTTTTGAGAATTCTGTCCTTTAAACTAAAGTATCCTTGCATTATTGCTATATCAGTTGTATTAAATAGTGATCACAATAACCACACTGACACACATTCACATTGTGTAGGGTTGACTACACAATGAAAGTAAAAGACTGGATTGTGTTATCACCTTCTCGCATTGTGTTTTTCCAGAAATAAAAGGTTGAGGCAAGTTGCACTTCACATAAAAGTAGGGTATATTTTATGGGTTTGGCTTCGGATCTTATCCGCATCCAGCTATTTTTAGCTGTACAAAACAGCTTGTTTTGCTGCTTGATATTGTAAATTGGTGTGTCTTACCATATTATTTTTATGTATTATTTTAATTATGAACACACACTGGTTTGTAGTGCAAACCGTTTTACCGTTTACTGTTTTTTTTTTTTTTTTTATTATTTCCCCATAGCAGCTAATGAACTGGAAGTCTCACCCATAAACTTACTTCTACGTTAAAAAAAGTGTGGATACAGTTTATTAATTAGGTTATAAATAGCCAAAAATAGTTACTTTTAAATTTTCTATTGAATAATTATATAAAGCGGTTTTACAGTTTACATTTAACCTATAATAACTGTTTAATGGCAGTTTTCATTGTGACAACTTGCCCCATCACAAAGGTCAGTGTATTTAATAAACTGCAGTAGAGGGTTTGCACTTAGGTGCGCGGCCATATTGAAGATACTCGGATGTAAACAACAGCATGGATTGCACGGGTAAATGTACTACTGAACATGTTGTTCTGCTAATTTATGCTGTCTAAACCATGGGAAAAAACGAGAGAATGACTTATAAGAAGAAAAGAGCACAATATTTTGACAAACTAAAGTTAATAGGTGGTAAAGATACCTACGAGCAGTATTAAGTAAGATATTAGCCTAATATTTCACCTACCTGACTGGAAATTATAAGAACAGACACGAATGTTGTCAAGATTCTTGCCCTGGAAATCCTGCTTCAGTTTGGTCAACTACAAATGCCTTTTGTTCCTCAGACAGTTTTTTGCACTCTTCTCCTTGATTTGCTATAACTTTTAGCAGTCCAAAGTACTCCAAAATGTTTTTCCCGGTCCAACCGATTAGTACAGCCCAAAACATGTCAATAATTGACCATTTTCAGAAGCAATAATCAGCAAAATATGCGCGTTTCGTTCGGTTAAGTGGCATTGTTTACATTCATTGCCGCCAATTGATGACGCGTCGTGATACACTCTAAACTTTATTAAATTAGGTTAACTACAATTACTATTTTTACATTTTATAAAATACATTAATAAAAATATTTGACATATAGTTACTTATAATTAAGTATACGTTTAAAAAAAAACTAATAAATTATATACAATATATAAATTATAATGGATGTAACAGATGTAACAAAAAGTGATTAATTGTAATTTTTTGATACATTTATTATATTGTCATATATGTGATTGCCAGAAACACAATCCTAGTCTAGTTTGACCGGGTTAATCTTGTATTATATCTCCAACTGTAGTGTGTGTGTGAGGAAGAAAGAGAGAGAGCGAGAGAGAACACGGATGACGTCAGCAGTGGGCGTGTACCTGAGCGAGTAAAGTCACTTCAAACTGTTAGTGGTTCAGTCTTCACTCTTCACGCGTCTCCTTCACTCGCGTGAAACTCGCGTCCGTGAAATTACGCAGCCCGGACGCGTTACATCATCAGCGCACCTTAACGCAGGTGACACACAGGACACCCGGAAGAACACGAGCATCGACTATCACACGAGTCACTTCAGTTTCAGTCAAGCCCAGAAGAGCCGAGCAGATCGCAGTCATGTCAGAGCTCAAGAAGAACAAGCTGTTTATGGTGCTGATGGATGTCGTGTGTGTGCTCGTGGGTAAGTGTAATCTTTTGTTACGTTTGCATTTCTGTCTTACATGATCTGAGGCAGATCGTTGTGAAATCCAGCCTGAGTTCACCAAAGTTCACCTGCCACCTTTAACTCTTGCTTTCCATGGGATACACGCACATTAAATCTCGGTTAATGACTGTGACAGTGGTGAATCTGTAAAGAAAATGCTAGGTTTTATAAATGTTTAAAAAATGTTCATAACATTTTCTAAAATTCTTTTTTTTTTAAATGACACATGAATCATTACTTTCAAAACCTATATATATATAAATATATATAATGAAGAGTTCAGATGCAAAAGCTTCTAAATTCATCTGACTACTTCAGATTGGGTTGAGGCTGGAATTTAGTGAGTTTAAAGTAAAAATATTTGATGGACATATACTATGTGTCAGGAGCATTCACTCAGTATAATTATCTCATTTTTGACCGAAATGGCTTTTAACTGGTTTTGCATCTGAACTCTTTATATATATATATATATATATATATATATATACACATTTAATTTGTTTGTTTGTTTGTGTACAAATATCATGTGTTAAACATTTCTCACCATAGTTGGTCAATTTGACTTGAACATCCATGTTCATAAAAGGTCAAAGGTCAACTTTTAGAGTGTTATTCATTTTGATTTTTCATCTGAAAATAAAAGATGTATAAGTTTTTTTGTTTGTTTTTTTTTTTTTTAATGAATTGCAGTTTTACACTGCCAGTTAAAAGGTTTTTTTAGTGTTTTTTCACCAAGCCTGCATTTTGATCCAAAATTACAGCAGAAACAGTAAAATTGTGAAATATTTTTACTATTTAAAATAACTGCTTTCTGTTGGAATGTATTTTAAAATGTAATTTATTCCTGTGATCAAAGCTGAATTTTCAGCATCATTACTCATTATTTTTTTATTTTATTTTTTTTTAAATGAACATCCAGTCTTTCGACCGGTGTCTTTTTTTGTAAATTTACTCTAGTGACTGGCGTATATATTGTGTAAGAGGTAAATGTTGAGCAATGTAATGCCTGAAGTGTTAAATTCATATGTCTAGTCCAGGGGTGGCGAACGCCGGTCCTGGAGAGCCGCAGCCCTGCATAGTTTTGCTTCAACCCTAATCAAACGCACCTGAACAAGCTAATCAAGGTCTGAAGGGTTACTAAAAAGCTACAGGCAGGTGAGTTTTAATTAGGGTTGGAGCTGAACTCTGCAGGGCTGCAGCTCTCCAGGACCAGAGTTCGCCACCCCGGTCTAGTCTATTTCATCCCAAAACAACAAATGGAGAAATTACAGAAATATACCAAGGATGTTACCAAGATTGGGTGGAGAAATCTGACAATGCAAGTTATTTTGAACATTGTGTCTCCCTCACTGTGCATACGATGGTTGCATCCTTTAATGTGTATGTGAATCGTACCATATTAGTACCATATTAGACTGCTATTGAAAATGCATGGATTTTTACATACTTCTCTGAATTAATACTAAAATTTTTTATTACAAATTATATTATGACATAATGATCATGATCTCATGATCTCAAAGAGCATCTTGAGCTTCAGTGGCAGCAAGAAAATCAGTTTACTTACTTGTTTAGTGACCTAGAACTAGAT
Source organism: Labeo catla (assembly GCA_012976165.1). Lineage (NCBI taxonomy): Eukaryota > Metazoa > Chordata > Actinopteri > Cypriniformes > Cyprinidae > Labeo > Labeo catla. The sequence continues at coordinate 297,090 of VONZ01000365.1, read as the reverse complement.
AATCGTTCGGTTTACAAAAAAACAAGATTATTTGTATTACACTGTCTCATCAATCAATATTTTTACCATCTGATAAAGTCTTTTATAAAGCATTACACCATGAAGCTTCTCGTAAGTTCAGAGCTTGTTCACACATGCAGTGCTTTATTTGATATGAATCAGTCTTAAAAAAAGAACTGGCGCTGTTTATTTCCATAATGATTAGTTCAGATGTAGCAATCATTATAACTGTGGCTGACATGTTCTCTTCACATATTCACACTCCTACTCTTCCTATGCTAGTGCATCTTTGATTTAAGCTCTTTGTTGTGAAGATTCAGCTTGATATTTACCCACTAACTATTATTTGAGGCAGCACATAATAACACCTGTAATGTTACACCGGTGAAATGAACCACGCAAGCATTATCTGATGCACTCAGCTGTATCCTCTGAAGCACAAATCATCACAGTAACAATAGCGACCTTTAGGAGTATCTCCATCAATGCATGATTACAGCTGAAGGGAACAATGCCTTCTACACACTGCAGCTCATATATGCTTCAGTTCATCTGTGTGGTCTGTCCAGATGGCTCAGCATGGAGTGAATAGCATTTGTAAATCAGTTTCTCTTAAGTTCGCTTGGCGTGAGTCAGTTTTACATCCAAGACGTGTTTATTAACAGCTGCTGACTCAGCAAACTCTCTCACAGATGAGAACTGATGAGTCTTAAATTCAGGATATCTGTGCCAGGATTGGTGTGTTGGAATCTGTTTTCAGTTAAGCAATAGTTCACCCGAAAATGGTGATTCTGTCATCGTTTGTGTTCGAAATGATGACAAAAAGAGTAATAAAAGCACTGTGAATGTAGCCGTATGACTTATGCACGATATTGCATGTGTTCTGAAAAGTAACTGTGGTAGACAAGTTTTTTTAGTTTATGCCTCAAATGACTTCAAAAGACTTGTCTGAATTGTATGCAATGGTGTCCGTCCACTTTTCAGCGACCTTAGCTTTTTGCCATTCTTTTTTTCTTAACAGGATTTTTTTTTTTTAAAAAAAAGTCTTTGCTAAAGAGTTATAATCAGCAAACTAACCAGCTATGAGATGGATCACAACAATGCAAATGCTGATTTGAAGCAGAAACCTTGCAAGTCTGACAATCAAAACAAAGGAACAAGACTATACTTAATGGTTTTAATGAGAGAAATAACTACAATTACATGCAGCATTGCATATTACGTAATCAAATTAAAATTGTTAGAGAAATATATTCAATTATAGATTCACACAAAAATCAAAAATGAAAATTCATGTTCAAGTTGTTCCAAACCTGTATGTGTTTCTTTCTTCTGTTGAACAAAAGAAGATATTTTGAAGAATGTTGGATAACAAACAACTGACAGTCATTGACTTCCATAACATGGAAAAAAATATATGGAAGTCAGTGGCTACAGAACTATCCCTTTAGGATGTTGTATTATATGTAGAAACAATATATTTTGTTTTTTGCAGAATGTGCATATATATGAAAATATTTAAGTAGTTTAGAGCACAGTGGGATTAAGATTTTGGGCAGTAAAGATTTATTTTTGATTTTAGAAAAGTATTGTTTTGTTTTCTAATAATTCCACTGATTAAATATGAATATTTTAAAAATAAGTTGATATAATGACTGACAACAAATGCATATACCATTGATTAACAACCTTGTAGCTCACAGAAGGTCTGTGTTTAATTGTAAGTTATTGTTAAAATTATTATTAATAATTATTATTTCCCATGCGAAAAAAAAAATATATAAAAAAAATAAAAATATATATATATATATATATATATAAATCTCAAAAACAAATGCTGTAAAATATACATGAGAGTCAGTTGGTACTACATTATTATAATTTAAAAGGTTAAAATTCCATGAAAACGTTTAAGTTAACTTTAATAAAGTTTTTATAATAATGTGTTACATTTGCATAATTAGGCTATGTTTCTACTTCAGTTTGTTTTTGGAAAATAAACATTAAAATGGTGTCTGTCTTAAAAACTTGACGGATGTATTCATAATTAACGTAAATTAAACACTAAATTATAATGAATATGCTAGAATATGCGTATTTTTTTGTAAAATGCTCCTCTTTAGAGTTAATTTTTCAATATTCACTGAAGTCTTTGCATGATTGAAACACTGATTGAGTGATTACTTGATGAGTCAGGATATGGATTTCGGTAAGTTGTGCTTTTTCTTTCAACATACCTTTGGGTGTTCATTCATGTTTATTTCATGCTGAAACTTCTATTAAAGCGAAAATGATGATGATCAGTTTGCAATGCTGCTGAAGCACTACAGCGCTCTGTCACTCTGCATTAAACAGCGGCAAAATGCCATTTGAATACTGTGATGAAATGGACAGAATTTAAAAATCTAAGCCTTTGTTTCATATCAAAAGTAACAAAAAAGCGTTTGGCAATTTATTGGATGGGAGGTGCACTACAATGTTCAATCTACAAGGCTAGGCTAATCAATTTGTGGGATTTAAGTGTCAGTATCGTAAAAATAAGAATTGATTAAAATCGAGAATAACTATTTTTACCCAGCCCTACTATATTGAGAGCACAGATTGACTGTGTGAATGATATTTACTGGTAGTGTGGGTGTGGCCTACAGGTAAAGCCCACCTGTGGCTTTCAGTGGGAAGAGTGCACCAACAGGAAAGAAGAGGTTAAACAAAGTGGGTCGACGCAATGAATCCCATGCTTGTGTTTGTCTGTTTGCGTCAGTAAATGTGATGCGACGCTGCGTGTCGAGGCTTGCTGCAAAATCAGGTCTGTGCAAGTACGGCTTCGGCAAAGTCTCACACTATTCTCTGCTGTCAACGCCGGAGAGGGACTGCTTTCAAATCATCCCCATTTACATGTCTGTCCAGACCAAGTCAAATATTTGTGCATGTGTCTGGTTATCCGGAAAGGCTGATGGGGTGGAGTAGAATTAGTGTGCAGTTTAATGCAAAAAATCCCCAAATATGCTTAGATTGAAGTAGGGCTGCACAATTAATAGAAATAAAACTGTGATATAGCTTAGTGAGATTTAATTAAATCAATAGTGAAGTAAAGCACTGTGTGTTTACACCTGAGCAGCTTATGACCTGTTTTTTTCAGTGTCTCAGAATGACATAAAACTATCTTCCCGAATATAATTTTTATTTATTTATTTATTTATTTTAATAATAAACAATTGATGTGTATATCAGTCACATCCATCTGAATCTGTATAGCATTTGAAAGAAAAGTAACATTTGTTGAGATGACTATTAAAAGTATAGGTGAAATTTTCTCCTTTCAGATTCTCCAAATCATTATTTAAAAGGATATTGTTAATTTCTGGCTGCAAAATTGATTTGTAGCCCAGCTCAGGTTCTAATATTACATGATTATGGTTCATCTCTGCCAGACCAGCCTTTCTAGACCAGTTCATGCCTCATTGGTAGGCCTTTGTGGGGTTTGGAAAATCTGCCTTCGGATTGGCAGGTTGCATTGTTTGTGACCTTTGAGCAAATCCTCAGACGTCCACACCCCTCAGAACTTCATACATACACATCAAGCGGCTGTAGAAAATTTTCAAAGCTCTTTATAATGAAACTGGAAGACAGTATATCATATTTCAAATGCTGAATGTTCCATTTAAAGCATCAGTCTTTTTAATAAAGTTTTTTTTTTTTTTTTTGCTGTGATGCAACAGAAGAACCTCTCAGTGAATAGTTCTTAAAAACATGACATTTCTTGTTCTACTATAATGAACCTTTTGTGGAATGGAAAGATTCTATGGATATTAAAGGATTAGTTCACTTCCAGAATTAAAATTTCCTGATGATTTACTGACCCCCATGTCATCATGAGATGTTCATGTCTTTCTTCAGTCGAATAGAAATTATGGTGTCTGAGGAAAACGTTCCAGGGTTTTTCTCCATATGGTGGACTTCAATGGGGATCAACAGGTTGAAGGTCCAAATTGCAGATTCAATGCAGCTTCAAATGGCTCTACACGATTCCAGCCAAGCAATAATCTTATCTAGGGAAACGATGCACATTTATATACCTTTTAACCACAAATGCTCGTCTTGCACTAGCTCACGCATTACATAGTCAAGTTGGAAAGGTCACATAGTGACATAGGCTGAAGTACCGACCCAATGTTTACAAAGCAAGTTTGCAAAGAAAGCCAAACTCTTTTTGCAAAAATTGGTAGAACAACGTCAGATTTGATGTTAGAAAATGAGATGGACTTTTTCGCCCCACCCTACCTTTTTGAATTGGAGCACACAGACGAAGAACTAACTGCGCAAGACCTTTTCTAGCATGATTACAACACATAAAGTCACAGACGTGCATCGCATAAAAATACAAGGCCTCCAAGCTCCAAAAATTTAGGGTTGGAAAGATTTTTAAATGTTTTTCTCTAATGCACAATAAGGCTGCATTTATTTAATAAAAATACAGTAATTTTGTGAAATATCATTACAATTTAAAGTAAATGTTTCATATTTGAATATATTATAAAATGTAATTTATTCCTGTGATGCAAATCTGAATTTTCTGAATTTCACATGACCCTTCAGAAATCATGTGGACCTTTCCAACATGTTTACGTAACAGACATGCATCGCAGAGCTAGTGCAAGATGAGCATTTGTGGTTAAAAAGTATATAATTTTTTTGTTTTTTTTTTTAGAAAATGACCAATTGTTTCGCTAAATAAGACCCTTATTCCTCAGCTGGGATTGTGTAGAGGACTTTGAAGCTGCATTGAAACTGCAATTTGGACCTTCATCCCGTTGATCCCCTTTGAAGTCCACTATATGGAGAAAAATCCTAGAATGTTTTTCTCAAAAACCTTAATTTAAACCTTTTAACTGATGAAAGAAAGACGTGAACATTTTGGATGACATGAGGGTGAGTAAACTCTGAATTTTTTTTTTTTTTTCTTCTGGAGTGAACTAATGCTTTAGAGGTTCTTCAAGGAACCATCAATGCCAGTAACAAACCTTTATTTGTACAAGAGGTGTACAGGGATGCATGGCAGTGAAACTTCATCTCAGTGACTTGATTTCCTCTTTCCATTGATGCATCAGCAGTTTTAGAAGAATTCATGAGTTCATGTTTGTGTTTGGCTCATAAAGTCCTTCACAGGATGCAGAGGTTGAGCCTCTGCTCTTCTGTCTTCCTCTTCTCATGTCCCATGATTCCCACTGACTTATTGCTCCATCTGCTTTAAGTGTATAGAATTCACAAACATCCAAGCCTCCTTGAAGAATGCTAATTACAGGATTTCCTCAAACGATCTGGACTATACAGTTTAATTAGATGAAAATTTACCCTTGTGTTGTTCCAAATCTGTGACTTTCTTTAGTGGAGCACCAATTATGTTTTGAAGAACGCTGAGGTCTAAAAAAACATTGATACATTTTCAGAATATCTTTTTTAATGTTCTGCTGAAGAAAGAAGGTTATACAGGTCTGGAATGACATAAGATCAGGGTTTGTACAAGGTGCTTGAAGTACTTGAAGTTGATTTTTGAAATTTAAGGCCTGGAAAAATTTGAAAATAGCAATATTCCTGAATAGGTACTTGAAAAGTGCTTGAATTATTGACAGACAATGTGTGACCCAGGACCACAAAACCAGTCTTAAGTAGCACGGGTATATTTGAAGCAGTTGTCAAAAATACATTGCATGGGTCAAAATGATCGATTTTTCTTTTATGTCAAAAATCATTAGGATATTAAGTAAAGATCATGTTCCATGTAGATATTTTGTAAATTTACTACCATAAATATATCAAAACCTAATTTTTGATTAGTAACATGCATTGCAACTTAATTTGAACAACTTTAAAGGCGATTTTCTTAATATTAAGATTTTTTTGCACCCTCAGGTTCCAGATTTTCAAATAGTTGAATCTATGCGAAATATTGTCTTATCATAGCAAACCATAAATCAATGGAAAACTTATTATTTTTAGTTTTAAAAAAATTAACCTTATGACTGGTTTTGTGGTCCAGGGTTACATATATCTGTGAAATAAGTAATTAATTTTTTGTTTTCATGGAAAATTCATGCAATTAAAAAGCAATTTTTTTTTTTTTTTGCTTCTTTCAGTTAATGTCATAAAACTATCAAGCTAAAACAGTAGTAGCACTGACAGTGTCATGTAAACATGGCTGAAGACATAAAAGAGAAACAGATGAACCAAATCAATAGAGTGAGTTGTTTAAGCTGGAATTGATTCAAACTTGTGACTTTCAAGTGATTCACTAGCAAAAACCAGATCATTTTCGAATTTCGACATCGCTTGTAATGATTTTAAAAACCATTGCATCGCAACATGATTCACTGTTTCAAAGCGCTCCAATCAGATCACGTATTGTGAATCATTTGATTCAATCGGGCCTTCAAATCATGTATCATGAATCATTTGATTTAGATCAGGACAGTGGGTTTGCGAATCATTTGACTTAGATCACAACCCCAAGTCATGAATCATTTGATTCAGATCGGGACTTCAGAGCAGGTTCTTGAATCATTCCGTGAATTGAATGATTCGTGATTCACGATTAATGCTCTGAATCCTGATCTGAAATGATGTTTTCGCAAATCTTTTTTTCTGATAAGTGAGATCTCTGATTGAATCCTTGACAATCAAAAAAGCAGTGCTTGAAAGGTCTTTGAAAGTCCTTGAATTTTATTTCACAGTATCTGTATGAACGCTGTAAGTATAAATATGCCTCTAGTGTGTCAGACATGATCTGAACCTGAGAAAGTTTGCGTTCCTCCAAAACTCTTCTTTTTGACTCGGATACACCCTGTAAATATCCATGAGAAAGGTCTGTTTTTGATGGTCCAGCAGAAGTTGTCATCAGCATGTTGAATCAAATATTTAGTTTTATTTCATACCCATAAAGCTGAGTAGTGAGGATGTGTTCCTAACATTTAATTTGCAGTGTTTTGTTCTCCTTTCTCTAAATTAGTCTGGGACGGCCCGGCCAGATAACATCGGAAAACATGCCAAACTGATTTAATCCAAATCCTCTGATTTTCAGAGAAGCTGTTGTGCTAAGTGCTTAGAGGCTCCGTCTTTAATTCTTATCAGATGCTTTCCTTCCTTTACTTTAAAGCCACGCTTCAATTTCCCCTCCCTACATCTGTGCGAGTCTGTCAGATCGGCTCATATTCTGCACAGACGCCCATATTTCCTCATTTAAATGTTAAAGCAATTATGTATGTGGGCGCAAATGACCGACAAATGATAAAATAATAGGACATACTGGAAGCGTTCTAGTATTCCGTGTCACGCAGCTCACTTGCTGTGGCTCCATTACAAATTTACAAACTATCTAGAGTAAACAATATGTTAAAAATGCTAATGAAAATAGCATGGTGTATAATATCCATATTTACAAGGTATGCATCCATGCATGCCGTTTGCAAACTTTTTTTTCTTTCGACTAATGAATCGTTCACGATAAGACCAGGAACAGGAGTTAAGGAAGTAAATATTTAGTTCCAAATTCTTGTTGATTTATGGTTTGAAAAATAGAAGGCCTTCAAGCTCAACCATTTGAGATTTTTATGCTCTTATGCTCAACAAGGCCGCATTTATTTAATTAAAAAATACAATAAAGTCAGTAATTTTGTGAAATATTATTACAATTTAAAATAAGTGTTTTCTATTTGAATATGTTTTAGAATTTAATTTATTTCTGTGACGCAAAGCTGAATTTTCAGCATCATTACTTCAGTCTTGTCACATGATCCTTCAGAAATCATTCTAATATGCTGATTTGCTGCTCAAGAAACTTCTTATAAGCAATGCTGAACATCAATCTTCAATGTTCTTTGATGAATATAAAGTTCAGCATTTATTTGAAATTTAAATCTTTTGAAATATTATGTCAGTTTTGATTAATGCATCACAAAATGCAAAAAAAAAACAAAAAAACTACTGACCCCAAACTTTTTAGTGTTTAAACCCAAAAGTTAAGTAAAAGTGAGTTTGAAAGTATTGAATTAGCTACGTATGAACTGGTGAAACTGGTTTAATCTCTCAAATACTACAACTCCCTGCTAAAAGAGCTGATTAAATCAGCCTAAGATGGTCTACCAATATTAGCGGGTTTCCGCCTGGCCAAACTGATGTTTAGCTATATTTGGCCAACCTGTTTCTCCAGCTAACAAGTGGCCAAAACCCTTTTAAAACTAGCCAACCAGACCAGCCAGACCAGCTCATGCTGACGTCACAGAAGTACTTGAATGTGTAGTATAGAATGCATGTGTAGGCTGTGTTTTAGAGTTAAAATGTGTGTGTGTGTGTGTGTGTGTGTCTTGTTTGGTAGACTGAAGAGTGAATGAATCAGATAATCAGGTCTGTCTTCACTCCGCTGAACATTCAGAATGCATGAAACAAAACCACAGACCACATGACAGACTAAACGAGGGATCAGAAGAAAGCAGGAGAGATGTGGGTGGTGATATTTGGAGATGAGGGAAAGAAAGAAAGGAATGGGCTGAGGGAAAGAAAGAGGAGGACTGGAAGAGGGAGGGGGTTTGTCCTGTCCTGTGTGGATTAGATGTGTCAGGTTTAATGGCCAGTTCTGTGAGCACATACCACTGAGTATTACTCACTCACACACACTTTCGCTCTCACACACACACATGTGAGGAGATCAAGAACTGAAAGGAACGTTTGAATGTAACTGTTGGGGAACTAGTACATACTGTAGGCACGGTTCCAAAACCTAGTTAGCGGCTATGTATGTAGCATTTTAATATATCATATGTGGCATACAGGAAAGTTACAGGTTAGAACAAAGTTATAGAATGCTACTGAAGGTTCTTTATGGAACTTTGGTTTCAAAGATGTTCTTGTTGTTTCATTACAGGTTCTTTAGATGAGAGTTTCGGTTTCTAGGTTCTTTAAAGCACCAGAATGTAGATTGTTTTCTAATGACATGGGATAGAAAGTTATTTGTGGGAGGTTTAAAAGGTACTGAAATCAGACTGTTAATGCCTTTGTTTAAATTGGAACTACTTTTGGTGAACGGCAGGTGGACCTGACGTTTCTATAAGGCTGTTAATTAGTTTGGTTAGTTTGAGTCATGTAAATTTAATCAAAAGGATTTTGGGGTATGTAATGGTTGTCTTTTTGATGTGTTTATTATGATTAGGAGACATGGCCGTCAACACCCCCAAGTTAGTAAAATTGTTATAACAAGTTATATTGACAAGTTATAAATTGGATATATTATTTTAGAACTGTGCCAACTTTTCCACCCCATTATTTTATTTTATTATATTTATTTTTTATTTTATTTTATTTATTATTATTTTTTTTTTAATCTCTCCCAAGTTATAAATTGGATTTTAAAAAAAAAACAACTTTTTTATTTTATTTTATTTTATTTAAAGAAATTAATTATTTTTTCAGCAAGGATGCATTAAATTGATCAAAAGTGACAGTAAAGATATTTGTACTGTTACCAAAGATTTCTATTTCAAATAAATGTTTTCTTTTCATTGAAAAAATCCTGAAAAAAATATAAGGCTTTCCACAAAAATATAAGGCAGCACAACTCTTTTCACCATTGGTAATAATAAAAAATGTTTCTTGAGCAGTAAATCAGTTCTTTGCAAGTTATTTATATTTTCTGAAATAAATAAATGTACAATTTAGAGGTCAGTAAGATTTGTATTTTTTTTTTTTTTAAAGAAGTCTCTTCTATGCACCAAAGCTATATTTATTTGATAAAAAAAAATACAGTAAAAACAGCAAAATTGTGGAAAAAAATTATAATTTAAAACAGCTGTTTTATGTTTGAATATATTTTAAAATATAATTTATTTTAATTTAATTTATTATTTATTTATTTTTAAAGAAATTATTTATTCAGCAAGGATGCATTAAATTGATCAAAAGTGACAAAGATATTTGTAATATTACTAAAGATTTCTATTTCAAATAAATGCTTTTTTTAATCAAAGAATCATAAAAAATATAAGGCTTTCCACAAAAATATGAAGCAGCACAACTGTTTTCACCATTGATAATCAGAAATGTTTCTTGAGCAGCAATTCAGCATATTAGAATGATTTCCTGAAGGATCGTGTGACACTGAAGACTGAAGTAATGATGCTGAAAATGCATATTTGCATCACAGAAATAAATTACATTTTAAAATATATTCAAATAAAAAATGGTTATTTTAAATCGTAATAATATTTCAAAATGTTACTGTTTTTACTGTATTTTTGATTATATAAATGTAGCCTTGGTGAGCAGAGACTTTCAAAAACATTTAAAAAATCACAGCTCGTTTTCTTCTTGCTAAACAACAGCAGCTGCAAAACAGCTAATACTCATTTTGTTTTTTAGTGACCCCTTTTAAAATCCTCTTCTGTGATTGGTGCAGACACTCTGTAGGGTGTTTGTCAGTTGTTTGAGTGTGTCAGCATGATGGAAATCACACGGATTGAGCCTCTCAGCACATCCGTTTCTCAGGTTCATTGAAAAGTGCTGTGTTTTTTGCGTTTTCTCAAAAGTGGAAACCTTCAAAGCACACACACCCAAAACTTGAGTTTCCGGTCTATAGATTCGCTGTAACTTTGTGGATTTCTTTTTTGTTTTGTTTGGCAAACTACTAATAAGATGCAGCTAAACTATGTAAATTGGCATTGAATAACCAACAGAAATGTAATTTATCCCTGTGATTTCAAAGCTGAATTTTTAGCATCATTACTCAAGTCACATGATCCTTCAGAAAGCATTCTAATATTGATTTGCTGCTCAAAAATAAAAAAAAGAACCTTTATTATTATTTTGAATTATGTTAAAAACAGCTGAATAGAATTTTTCAGGTTTCTTTGATTAATAGAAAATCTAAATAAATAAATAAATGAGTTATACTGACTCCAAGCTTTTGAATGGTATAATGTTACAAAAGCTTTTTATTTCAGATAAATGCTGATCTTTGGATCTTTCTATTCATTAAGGAATCATGACATTTTTTTTTTACTAATTTAAAATTTTAATCTTTCTTGAACAGCAAATCAGCATATTAGAATGATTTCTGAAGGATCATGTGACACTGAAGACTGGAGTAATGATGCTGAAAATTCAGCTTTGCATCGCAGGAATAAATTACACTTTAAAATGTATTAAAATAGAAAACAGTTATTTTAAATAGTAAAATATTTCAGAATTTTACAGCTTTTGCTGTATTTTGAATCAAATAAATGCAGGCTCGGTGAGGCTTCTTTAAAAACATGGAAAAATATTACTGTCTAAACTTTTGACTGGTGATGAGTGTTGACCTCAGCTCTTCTTTCTGCTTGTCTGTTAAATGTTATTAAAGGTTATTGTCCTTTAAGTGTGCTTTCTTACAGCACTTGACCAGTGCATTCATTTCCACTTTACATCATTTTAAACACTAAATATATCAGGATTTGTGATGTTGAGGGCAGCATGTTTGAAACAGCTTTGATCAATCTGAGTGAAGTGACTTCAGTGACTGTAATTTCCTCTGACTTAGTTTTGTGCATTCTTTGAGACCCTTTCTCTTCATATATTGCATTGTCTTTCTCAGAAAGACTTGAAAAGATCACACGTGAAATATTTGCACAGTATTTGTCATTGTCCTGTGAAACACCACTCGTATTTTCTTTAATAAATGTGTGAACTGTTGAAACTGTTGGATGCAAATTCTGTCATGTTTTGATATTATGCAGAGATACAATGTTTTCACTCAGCGGCTGCGGTCAGCTTTTGCAGTTTTGTGTGAAAATGACACTGATCCCAGTCCAGAGAGCCAGTGAAATTTCACAAGCACACATCCAGCTTGTAAATCAAGGGTTTTAGATTCAGGGGTTGCCATGACCATAAAAAACATGAAATATCATGGAATTTTAAAATGATTGTGTACAATATTACAAAAGTTATGTTATTTATAAATATATGGCATATACTGCTGTTCCAAATGTTGGCGTTTTTACTGAAACAGGAAAATTGTGAATATTTAGTTTTTTGGTAATGACAGGAAAATTGTGAAAAAAAAAAAAAATATATATATTACAATTTAAAATAGCTGTTTTCTATGTAAATATATTTAAAAATATAATTTATAAATGTGATGCAATGCTGAATTTTCAGCATCATTACTCCAGTTTTAAGTGACGCATGATCCGTCAGAAATCATTCTAATATGCTGATTTGCTGCTCAAGAAGCATTTCTGATTATCATCAATGTTAAAAACAGCTGTGCTTCTTCATATTTTCATAGAAGCTGTCATACATTTTCCATTTTCAGGGTCAGGAAGTTCAAAAGAACGGTGTTTATTTGAATTGGAAATCTTTTGTAACATTCTAAATGTCTTTACTCTCACTTTTAATTAATTTGATCAATGCATTTGTGCTGAATACTCATTTCTTTTTTAAAGAAAGAGCCTTATTGCAGCTAGTGTTTATTAAAACCAAAAAATGCCAAAATGATTAATAAACTCATTTAATTCAGGCAAATTAGAAGCTGATGGAAGAGCTTTTTAAAGTCATGGCTCATCATATGTTGCAATCTTCCTCAAGATTTTTATTATCTCTGTCTCAGCCAACATTCCTGTTCAAATGTTGTCATATCGCTTCATCATTCCAGCATGGCAACACTTTCTCTCTCGTTTTCCATCATCGTACAGCCTTCGTTTTGGCTGTATTCAGCCACATTCTCCAAAATGATTGTGAAAGAATTTGAGACCTGAACAGCTGTCTTTTTAAAAATCTCTTTGGCTGCTGTTAAACACGGATACTGTTCTGATATTATGTGTATTTTGGCTTGGTCGAGCTTGGGAAGACCAATAACATGTATAATTTCAAATTTCTCTGGTCCTGGGAAACGCAGAACAGAGTCAAAGGCCACGAGGATAGCAAACTGTGTCCAATTGCGAATTCTTGCCTGTTTGTTTTATCCAGTTTCGTCCTGGCTGAAACGCGAGAGCCAGATGACATTGCGACAGGCCCCAAGACAATAGCGCTTCTTATTCCGTGAGTTCGGACCCATACGAGCGCGAAGACAAACGATCTTTTGGCACAGCTCCAGATCACTCCGCACTGTAATAACTTCAAAATATGCCTGCCATGCGGTCGATCCACTGGAAGGCCAGAGCTGTGCGTGAGGAATTTGAGCTCTCGGGATTACCAGGAACTCATCGCGTCCCTGACCTTCAGGACAAATCATCGCGGTGAATAAGAAACAAGCTAATCTCTTTTGATTACAGAGGCGGCACGTTTGTTTTGAAACTCTCTGTAGATGGTTTTCTGCGCCAGTGACATTTAGATTAATTTACTGCCAGTTTGAGAGTATTTTCATAAAGTCCCCAACTGGAGTTGGATGGAGGGTTTTTATTAAAAGACATGCAGAAATAATAAGCAAGAACTTTCAGGCCAGAAACAATTTACACAAATACGCAAACACTGACATTCAAAAGTTTTGAAAGAAATGAATAGTTTTTTTTCTGCACGGATGCATTAAATTGATCAAAAGTGACAGTAAGGACGTTGTTGCAAACAACAAATATGTATCATGCTTTCCACAAAATATTAAGCATCACAAATGTTTCTGGGAAATGTTTCTTGAGCAGTAAATCAGCATACTAGAATGATTTCTGAAGGATCGTGTAACACTGAAGACTGGAGTAATGATGCAAAAAATTCAGCTTTGCATCACAAAAATAAATTACATTTTAAAATATATTCAAATAGAAAACACTTATTTTAAATTGTAATAATATTTCACAATGTTGCTGTTTTTGCTGAATTTTTAATCTAATAGATGTTGCCTTTACTAAGACTTACAGTTGAGGTCAAAAGTTTACATAGAGTACCCCTTTCAGATTCTGCAAAATGTTAATTATTTTACCAAAATAAGAGGGATCATACAAAATGCATGTTATTGTTTATTTAGGAATAAGATATTTCACATAAAAGATGTTTACATATAGTCCACAAGAGAAAATAGTTGAATATATAAAAAATGACCCTGTTCAAAAGCTTTTTTGTTTAGTAATAGTTGTTCATGAGTCTCTTGTTTGTCCTGAACAGTTAAACTGTCTGCTGTTCTTCAGAAAAATCCTTTAGGTCCCACAAATTCTTTGGTTTTTTTCAGCATGTTTCACACTGAGGACAACTGAGGGACTCATATGCAACTATTACAGAAGGTTCAAACGCTCACTGATGCTTCAGAAAAAAAATACATGCATTGAGAGCCGGGGGGTGAAAACTTTTTGAATTTGAAGATCAGGGTAAATTTAACTCATTTTGTCTGCTGGGGAACATGCAAGTATCATCTGTAGCCTCTGAAGGGCAGTGCTGCATGAAAAAACTATGATATTTAGACAAAATAAGAAAAATGTAGACATCTCCATTCTGTTCAAAAGTTTTCACCCCCAGCTCTTAATGCATTGTATTTCCTTCTGAAGCATCAGTGAGTGTTTGAACCTTCTGTAATAGTTGCATATGAGTCCCTCAGTTGTCCTCAGTTTGAATAGATGCATCTCAAAATCATACAGTCATTGTTGGAAAGGGTTCAAATACGCAAAAATGCTTGAAAACAAAACAATTTGTTGGACCTGAAAGATTACTTTCTGAAGAACAGCAGGCAGTTTAACTATTCAGGACAAACAAGGGAACAACTATCACTAAGCAAAATAAAAAAACAGCTTTTGAACGGGGTCATTTTTATAAATTCAACTATTATTTTCTCTTGTGGATTATATGTAAACACTGTTATGTGAAATATCTTATTCAGGTCAGTACTAAATAAACAATAACATGCATTTTGTATGATCCGTCTTATTTTGGTAAAATAATTAACATTTGCAGATGTAAGGGGGAAGCAAACTTTTGACCTCAACTGTAGTGTACATAGTGACTGTTGTATTTTGAAGTTCAATCTTGTGTCATCTAACACAAAATGATCTTTACTTCACGTAATCTAAAGGGACAGGATTTATTTCTCTGTGTGGAAAGAGTTAAAGTTAAAACAGATGTAAGTTCTGAGTCAGCGGCTGATCTCAAACATCACCCACTTACCGTAAATGACTTTAGATGCCAGTGTCATAGCAGTAAGATCTGATTGAAAAGACATGTGAGGTGTGTTTTATTTTGTGTCAGCTACATTTTATCTGGAACGATGCGTTTTAGCCAAATAGGATGTGTGGAACAAATTTCCATTAACCCATCCTTATCAGAACCTATCCTAAAATCAGAAAGAAATTAACCCAGTAATCTTAAAATCTGATTGGTTGATGCAAATGTTGTTCCAAGAATGTGATTATAATCAATGTGAGAACCAAAACTTTATGCAAGTATAGAATTGCTTGATTTCATAAAGCATGTCAAAATGCCAGTCATTATGCAGTACAAGTCAGCATCACATCCTCATTAGTGTAAACAGCTGGTAGTGTTTTAATGCAGCACTTTATAACATTAAAGGAAATAAACATTTGCTGAAAATGTTCTCATCCTCAAGCCATCCAGGATGTAGATGAGTTTGTTTCTTCTTCAGATTTGGAGAAATGTGGCATTGCATCAATTGCTTGCCTGCAGTGAATGGGTGCCGTCAAAAAATGAGAGTCCAAACAGTTGATAAAAACATTACAATAATCCGCACAACTCCACTCCAGCTCTGTGATGTTTTTATCAGCTGTTTGGACTCTGACGGCACCCATTCACTAACCCTATCCCTAACTCATCTACATCTTGCGAATTTTAATTTTTAGGTGATCTGATCCTTTAATGACTAATGCTGACCTGTGGTTAAACCCGAAGATGTAAGTGTGGACACACGTGTCGGTATTCAGCTGGAACACGATCCACTCACAAAGTAGTTCAGGAGAAAATTCCAGAAATTATAAAAAGATCCCATCTGGTGCATGTTTATTTCAGGTGACATTAAACACACACGAAGGACAAATGAAGTGAGACACCTGTTCAGATGGCGAGACACGAACCTGTCTGTCTTCTACTAGACAGACTTTTCCTGATGCTACAAAGATACTTCTGTAAGCTGAATGTCATCATTTGTTGACATTTTTTGAGGAGCTCCGGCTCACTTGGATGTTTTGTGTACCGTCATGGCCTCATGCGGCTGGTATGTTCCGTCAAATATAATATTTGCATGTTCCATATATTATTTAATGTCCAGCATGAAACATACCACATTTAGAAAACATTAGCCCTGTGGAGCCATGGTAGAACAGAAATGCAAATGCACCATAGTGGTGTTAGCACAGCATGAAATGGCATTATGTTTTATATCATAATACTGAATATTCATGCTATATTCATGATCCATTTGCATACATGCATTAGATGATCTATTACATATATACTACTACAGAATTTATTGATTAGCTTTTATTTTTATATTTTCAGTTTTTCATGTTAATTCAAGTTTAGGTTTTAGTAATAGCTTTTGGCATTTTTATTACTTTTTATGTTTTTTTTGTTTTACAATTTTTCTATAAAACTTTACTTCTTTTTATTTTACTTTTAGTCATTTTATTACTTAAAAAAAAACAAACAAAAAAAACAATTCAATTATTTAAGAAGATCGGTTTGTTGGGATGGTTCATTTCCATATTAATTCAAGTTTAGGTTTTAGTCATTTAATGTTATTTTGTCATTTTTATTAACATTTTATATATATATTTTTTTATATTATATTTTTTTTCTATAAAACATCACTTTTCTTATTTTAGTAATTTTATTACTTCAACATAAACATTTAATAAAACAATTAATAATGCACCATTTTCTATAATGCCAGTTTTCCATGTAATATTTTTAATTAATGTTTTATTTTTTAATTTTATTCAATTTTATTCATTTTATTTTTATTCACTTTCATTTTATTTTTTATTTATTTTATTTTTAATTTAATTTAATTTATTTTAATTTCATTTTATATTTTATTTCATTTCTTTGCATTTTATTTAATTTATTTTCGTTTCATTTTATTTAATTTCTTTGCATTTTATTCCATTTAATTTCATTTTACTTAATTTTATTTAATTTTATTTTATTTTACCAAAATGATTTTTATTTGTTACAACTGTTTTTCGGACAACTGAGCAGACGAGTTCTTTTGCCATTTTTATTTAATTTTTATTTTTCTATAAAACGTCACCTACTTTTTTTTTATTTTAGTAATATTGTTACTTCAACATAAATAAATGTTACAAAACAATTAATAATGCAGCATTTCTATAATGCATTTAATTTAATTTTGTTTTACTTTATTTTATTTCATTTTATTTCATTTTATTTTATTTTACCAAAGTTCAACCTAGTTACCTAGTTAAAAATGTATTTTGGACACTTCCATATAACTGAGCAAACAAGTTAAATTATTTAAGAAGATCAGTTTGTTGGGATGGTTCATATGGATTTTTTTATATATATATTTTTTTTCTATAAAACATCACTTTTTTTTTCTTATTTTAGTAATTTTATTACTTCAACATAAACATTTAATAAAACAATTAATAATGCACCATTTATTGTATAATGCAAGTTTTCTGTGTCATTTTTATTATTTTATTTTATTTTATTTTATTTTATTTTATTTTATTTTATTTTATTTTTATTTTTATTTTTATTTTCCAAAATGATTTTTATTACTTTTAGTTAAATCTGTATTTTGTAAATGCCCTTACAACTGAGCAAACAAGTTAAATTAGTTAAGCAGATCAGTTTGTTTGGATGGTTCATTTTCAGGAAACTGATTAAAAACAATATTATGTAAAATATAATAAATGATATCTGAGTCATCGGTCAGCAGTGTTCCCAGAAATCCCTGTGCCACTTTTTTTTTTTTTTTTTTTTTTTTTTTTAAGCACACTGTTTTTGTTAAATACTTTTGCTATTGACTCAGTTATATAAATAATTTCACTCTGTTTAGTATGAATTTGTTCACATTTAATACTTTGACTTTAGGCGACGTCATTACAGATTGTTGTTGAAATAAATGGTGCAATCTAAAACGTTATTGCTCTTTTAAATCATTTAAATGTAGATAACTTCTTTGAGTAACTTCACAACTTTGTAAAGTGCTTTAACTCCCTTTTAGAGGGTAGTTTGCCTGTAGTTGAACTGCTTGAAATGATGAGAAGTTTGTACGGTCTGAGCTCTGTTTATGTGAGCGTGCTGCGATCCGCCTCCTCTGAGTTGGCAGCACCTCTGCCAGTGGAAATTTCCCGCACACGCACTCTTATTAAAAGCCAAATGCTTGAACTCTGCCATCTGACTGCAGTTCTCCATCGAATCCCAGCTTTTATTTCTAAAGTGCTCCATTCGGGGTCTTCAGCTGCTCTTGTCTCAGTTCTCTAAACGGCATCAGTGATCTCTTCTGAGAGTTTCACATCCCTTAGGTTAAACCAGTATTCAGCACATGCCGTTGGAGTGAACGAGCCGATCAAAGATGGCTCATCCATGAAACGTTAACCGTCAGGATACAAAAGGAAGAACTGACCTTACTAGTTTTATTTTCTTTCCCATGCTGACATATAGAGCCTACGTGCTAAATATCAGAGCTGCTCTAGAAATGTCTACATGTACCACGGTTAGTGCATGTTATGTGTTTTTATTTATTTTTTTATTCAAAGGTGCAAAAGTTTTTTTTATGTTAGTAGTACTTATAATTGAAAGTAACTACATCTTAACATAACTTTAATGTAACTACACATGCATAAATATGGTGTAGCAGGACATGCACAAACATGCTCAGGATGTTTTGCTGCATTACCCAGATTTGATATTGTGTTTGTTATCTGACATGGTGCCAGATTTGTTTATCGAAAAAATAAAAAAAAATGTTTTCATGTTTCCAGTTTTAATTTCAGTTTAAGTTTTAGCAGTTTTGTGCTTTTGACAGTTTTATTAGCTTATATGTATGTTTATATGTATGTTTATATGTATGCATGTATGTGTGTGTGTGTGTGTATGTGTATGTGTATGTGTGTGTGCACCTGGTATTCATCACGTTATGGGGACCAAATGTCCCCACAAGGATAGTAATACCAGTAAATTTTGACCTTGTGGGGACATTTGTGAGGTCCCCATGAGGAAACAGGCTTATAAATCATGCAGAATGAGTTTTTTTGAGAAAGTAAAAGTGTGCACAGTCTCCTGTGAGGGCTAGGTTTAGGTGTAGGGTAGGTGTAGGGCGATAGAAAATACGGTTTGTACAGTATAAAAACCATTACGCCTATGGAATGTCCCCATAAAACATGTAAACACAACATGTGTGTGTGTGTGTGTGTGTGTGTGTGTGTGTGTGTGTGTGGTGTATATATATATATATATATATATATATATATATAATATTTTATAAATATTTTAAATAAAGAAATATATTTTTAATATATATATATTTTAAATACATTTATATATTACATACATATTACTTTTAATTAACAATAGTAAACACTTATTTGTCAAGCAATCAAGTTTCTTTTAAGCAAATCATTTAAAAGAAATGATATAAAAGCATATAAAATAATATAAAATATGATTAAAAAAAAAAGATACAAAATATAAAATCTAATATTTGTGTCGTCAGTTAGCAGTGTGCCCAGAATTTTGTAGAATATTTTTGAGTTATTCACTCAGTTTTATACATTTTCACATAGTGCTGAAACCTATTGTAATATTTTTTTATTTTATTTTATTTTATTTTATAGGTTTAAGCACATAGTGCTCAAACCCTTTTATTTTATTTTATTTTATTTTATTTTACCAAAATGATTTTTAGTGCTTTTAGTTAAAACTGTATTTTGTTAACGCCCTTACTACTGAGCTAACAAGTTAAAATTTTTAAGCAGATCACTTTGTTTGGATGGTTCATTTTCAGGAAACTGATCCCAAAAAATGTAAAATATAAAACATAATATCTGAGTCATCCGTCAACAGCGTTCCCAGAAGTCCCTGTGCCACATTTGTTATAAAGGGTTTGTTACAAAATGTAATGTTACCAGCCTTTTTCACTGAAAAAAGTATACAAAAACTCCTTTCAAATAAAACACTGACACTTTTCAAAATCGTATACATTTTAGACTACTGTTTACTTAATAAAAAAATATTTTCTCCAAAATGGATTTTTTACAATCCACATAGTTTCAAAGCAGCTTTACAGAAAATCCTGATGTTAATGATTATAAAATATACATTTTTTCATGTCTTTTAGTTGCATGTTACGCAATGATTTTATCAAGCAGTTGAGATTTGCTATATAGTCTATGTCCTTTTAACTGCTGTCTGAATGCACACATATTGTTTTAGGCTGTTGTCTAAAATAAACCCTTTTTTCATCAACAAAACTGATGTTTAAACGAAGTGTGTAATTTCTAGGCACTAGCATCACCAAAAGAAACAGCAAAAATAATGGCTGTTTTCAAACAGGTTTCCTGAACTTTATTTTAGTTCTCTTCTTCTTTAACTTGTTATATCAGGCAGGTGATGTGAATGTTTTCAAACTGAGGAAAACCAAATGATAAGGTATTTTCAAACAAGAAGGAAGAGGGAGATGTGCAAAAGGCAGATAATGGAAAAAAAGGAAGGGAGCGAAAATATTTTGAGTATAAGGAGGTTAAAGGTTGTCTTGTGTACTTTTACAGTCTTGACATTCAGATAGAGAGCTGATAAAGACTGTTTACCTGCCTTCATGGATCTTTAAGGCTCTGATTATCCTGTTATAGTGGACGATCGTGTTCCTAAAGGACAGTTTTATCTTCAAACGCATGATTTAAGTTTATCGTGTGAAGTAGCATTTAACATGTTCAAATCAAGGGTTATGTTACTAAAACCAGAGGTTCAACCCTTTCATAACCCAGCTGAATGTTATCAGTCTGAGTCAGAATGTGGATCTTGGCCAAAATCTCGTAAACTACGTAGGAAGCCTGTTATGTACGCTCCCAGTGAAAGTCAGGTTATGCGGCTTTCTACAATACTATCTTGGACGCCTAATTGAGTGTGTGTTTTAAGGAATTTTCTTTTAAAATAGCTTTTTATTATTATTTACATGTATTTTATTGTGGAATGTCTTTATTTCCACTACCGGTCAAAAATATTTTTGAGAGAAGTCTCTTCTGCTCACCAAGGCTGTATTTATTTGACCAAAAATGCAGAAAAAAACTGTAAAAAATGTTCAATAATATTATAATTCAAAATAACTTTTTTCTGTTTGAATATATTTTAAAATGTAATTTATTCCTGTGATGCAAAGATGAATTTTCAGCATCATTACTCCAGTCTTCAGTGTCACATGATCAGTGTTGAAAACAAATCCTGAGAAAAAAAAAGAACGTTTTTTACAAAAATATGAAGCACCACAACTGTTTTCAGCTGATAATAATCAGAAATGTTTCTTGAGCAGCAGATCAGCATATTAGAATGATTTCTGAAGGATCATGTGACACTAAAGCCTGGAGTAATGATGCTGAAAATTCAGCTTTGCATCACAGGAATAAATTACATTTTAAAATATATTACAATATTAAACTGTTGTTTAAATTGGAAAAATATTTTACTGTTTTTACTAATCAAATAAATGCAGCTTAGGTGGTAGACTTTTTCGAAAACATAAAAATCTTAATTATTACACACTTTTGACTGGTACTGCATGTGTATATGAACTCATAATGGCAGCTTCTGATGTTGGCAGTAAAGCGCTACTGTAGTTTGACGGTAACTGATGACTCTGCTTTCAGGTTCTAATTAAAGTTTTATGAGTTCCCAACAGACGACCCCCCCAAAGCTCACTGTCATTTCCTCACATCCGTTAAAAGACAGCTTTACAGTCGAATTCATCGTGAAAATGTGTGTGGTTGCTGGAGCCATTGTGTCAATGTTATGAATGCCGGCCAGTTTTTGTTTTTTTCTTCCTTTTACGGCCCTGTCCAGGTTTATGGACATTTCCTTTTGTGCAAGAAAAAGCTTGTTCTTTGTGCCTGAAAACAATGCATGCTTACTCAACACAACCTGGGATTTCTTGTCAGGACAAAAATGGGGATTTTTCTTGCTGGAAATAGATTATGGGTGCACAGTTGACCTAACAATGCTTCTTAAATACTAAAAGCCTTCTTAAAGGGATAGTTCCCATTTTCCCAAAAAAAGAAAATGGGAAAGTCTATGGAAGTCAATGGGGACAAACTGTTTGGTTACCCACTTTCTTCAAAATATCTTCTTTTATGTTTAACAGAAAAAGAAATACATACAGGTTTAGAAAAACATGGGATTTTATTTAGGTGAATTGTGCCTTTAAATAATTATTTTAAATATAAAAGCCAAAAGAGCATTTGCTAAAACCCCCCAAAAAACCTCTGACACAAACATATAGTCGTCATGAAAGTCATGAACTCTTCTGAAGCATGAATTTTTTTTAATTGCAAGACATAACAAAATATCAAAGCAAGTGACATTTACAAGCAAATTATCCTAGAACTAGAACTCAAAAAATGTTACAATATTTTGTAATTATATTTTAAGCATTTTAATTAAATATTTTTAAAGTTCTTTTTTTGGGCTTTTTTGTGCCTTTAATGGAGAGGACAGTAGAGAGATGACAGGAAAGTACTGGGAAGAGAGAAGTGAGTGGGATCGGTAAAGGACTTTGAGACAGGATTCGAACTCGGGTCGAAGCAGGCACAGTTGTGCTATATGTCTGTTCACTAACCACAAGGCTATTGGCATCGAATATAAATATTGAATATATTTTATAATATTGAACAATATTTTTTATTTGTATTTATACTTACAGTATATTTGTATTTATTTATTGACATTTTTAGCCTTTTTTAAGGTTAATAAATAATGCAATTTTTTTGTAATATTTTGGAATTTGACTTTGTACATTTTCTAAATTTCTTCTCTCTCATCCTTTTTTTATGCTTATGTAAAGCACTTTGAATTTTTGTTTAAAATTGTTCTATATACACTACCAGTTTTTGAACAGTAAGATTTTTAATGTTTTTTTTTTAAAGTCTCTTCTGCTCACCAAGCTTGCATTTATTTGATCCAAAATACAGCAAAAATGGTAATATTGTAAAATATTTTTACTATTTAAAATAACTGTTTTGTAGACCACTTTGAATCTGTCATTCGGTGAAGTACATCTGCTTCAGTGCTTGTGTTTCGATCCAAGTAATATAATATGTGACTGGACTCCAAGGTCCTGATCCTGGGAAAGTTACCGTGGCTTTGGGAATAGAAACTATGTTGATGAACTTCTGAGATGAAGCAAATATACTTCACCCTGCCTTAATATCCAGAGACTATTTTCCCTCGACAGTCCGGGTACATCTGATCGGCATCTATGCAGTCCGATGGGAAAAAGAGCTGTGTGGAATATTCAGACTTTGATAACACCGCTCGAGTTTATAAATATTCCCTCTCCCGGTTCTCATGACTTCAGATAGAGAAAATAATGGAGTTGCACATATTGGAGACATAAATCACTGTATTCCTGGTTACAAGAATCTGTTGTGGGCATCCGTTGAGTTGACATCTGGTGCCGTGACCCTGTCGATAATTCTCACCGGCTTCCTGCATCCGGACGGCAAGCGGGCGATTATCCAACAACACTGACTCCAGAACATGTGTTTGACGTTTATGATCAGTCATTGTCTCTTGATGTGGAAACCCTTCTGATGTGTTGTACACTGTGTCATATTCATATTCTTATCTGGATGTATCGCGGAAGTACTGATGAACTTGCACTTCGTCTGTTTTCTATTATAAAAGCATTTTTCTCTTTGTTCCCATGGAAAGTTCAACAAAAGACATGCGCTAGATGATTTGTTTTGATGTGTGCTACCAAGCCAGCCATCTGAGGCCAATAATAACGCTGTTGTTTGTGTTTCAGTGGCGATGCCGTTCATCATAATGACCATCGTGTACCAGCCGTACCAGCGTGGCGTTTACTGCAATGACGCAACCATCCATTACCCCTACAGACCAGACACCATCTCTCACAAAATGATGGCGGCCGTTACCATTTCCTGCTCCATTATTATCGTGAGTCTCCATCAGTCAATCAGCTGAGCGAACCCTGAGAACAATAAAAATTTGATGAAAATTTACGCACCCTCAGGTCATCCAAGATGTATATGAGTTTGTTTCTTCACCAGATTTGAAGAAATGTAGCATTGCATCACTTTCTCACAACGGATCCTCTGCAGTGAATGGGTGCCGAATGGTCAGAATGAGAGCTCAAACAGCTGATAAAAACATTACAATAATCCACAACTAATCCACACCACTCCAGTCCATCAATCACCATCTTGTGAAGTGAAAAGTTGTGTGTTTGTAAGAAACAAGTCCATCATTAACAGGGGTGCACATAAGTTGTTCAGTCTGGTTTGGCGCTCACACTCATTAAATGTAACTAACTATAAAAATAAAAAAAAGTAATAATAGTATTATTGCACTTTATTTAGTTGATTTTTAAAATAAAATAATAAACAACATAATAAAGTGCATGATAATACTATTATATTTTAAAATAAAAAGTGAGTATTAAATAAAAATGCAATTATTTTATTGTACACTTTAAAAAATTAAATGCTAATATTTACTTTTTTAATGAATTTTCATCATTTTCAAAATGAAAATCAGCAATTATCTCAAGGGCTTTAAAGCATTGAAGCACATATGAAAAAATACATTATTTAGCAAGCCTGTAACCACCTAAATCAATTATTTAAAAAAAAAAACATTTTTGGTAAATCTAAGTAATTATTTACCATAGAAATATGATGGTTTTTTTAACGTTTAGTGCCAGCTGTGGTCCGATCTCCTTAAAACTTTGCATGCTTGCTTAGAATCACCTGTCTCATGTGCTTAGCAGATTTTGTGAAGTTTTGAGTTTTCCTTTAAGCTTTATAGGGTTTTGGGTACATTTGGACAGAACCTTTTTTCTAAACGACCCTGTTATAGCCTCCCAAAGAGTAAATTATTTTTTTTTATATAATTATTAGCCTAGAGTGTCCAGAGAATTGTACTGCAGTGTTTTTTTTTCCAGACTAGCAAAAAACCTAGGACTAGTTTGCATAAAAATTTGTTTTTTGACATCTCTTTAATTATTTAACAAGCAATTTGATTGACAGCAGTGGTTCTAGACGCAAAGTTGTCCAGAACGAGGACTTCTATCACATGATATAAATATTATGCAATGTACAATCATTTATGCCTTTGAAAAATATGATATCCCCTGTCCCCCAGAGGCCAATTTCTTTCAAATTTCTCTCAGACCTTTGGGCCCGTGAGTCGAACAGGCCAAGTTTAATTCTGATCGGCCTCCGTTAGCCTTGTCTAACAGGTGCTCAAAATTCGTCTGCCGATGACAGGCATGTTTTTTGAGATACACAAATATCCTTACAGACACTTGTGGCACATTGGACCAAGACCATGCAGACCGATTTTTATATTGGTAAGACAAATGGTTGCACAGTTATATCCATTGGCTAAGCTCTGCGATTTTTGTCCTCCGACCCCAGATTGAGTTATAGGCATTTTACTAAAAGTGGCCCTGCCCTTTTCGAACATTTTGGCGCCCTTTTGTGATGGTGAGTCGAAAATTAAACTTTTTTTGGATAATTATTGATATTCAGTCTCTGATATTCAGGACTAGTTAGCAAAAGTAGGTTTGTTAAAAAATGATACCTGAAAATTTCGCATTTTGTCCGAGGTGAGCCAAGGATTCCAACGACATAAGACACTTGAGCCTGTGATTAATAGTTTAGGAGTTATGAGCGATTATTTATTTATTTATTTATTTTTTTTTTTTTTGGTACTTTTGTTCACTGTAGCACCCCCGTCAGGCCGATTGGGGCGAGCCTTGGTCACGTTGTAGGCGGTGTGAGTGCTACCATCCCTCCAAGTTTCAAGTCTCTACGACTTACGCTTTGGTCTGCACGATCAGTTTTATGTGGAGATTGCTGATTGTGGCCATTCTAACAATTGCAATAGGGATTCAGCACTACGTGCTTGAACCCCTAAATATGCACTGCTGGTTTTCAGTCATGCATCGGCACTTCTTATGTGTACCCCTGAACATCAAAATCCACCTACATATTTGTTTAAAACTGTTTTGGACTGTTTTGAGCTGTAAACTGTGTTTGATCTGTGCATATTTCTGGAGAAAGCAATATAATGGATTATGGTATTTTGGCTAGAAGCAACAGTTTGAAGTTAAAACATCTTAATGATGCATTTGTTGGAAATAGAGTGTGTGTTGAAGAAAGTGGATAGTGTTTTTGAAGCTGCAAAAAGGACAAAATTGTACCATAAAAGTAGTCTAGAAACCCATAAGAATAAAATAGTTTCAACTTGGTGATACGGTCACAGTAGTTCTCATGTCATTGGGTCAGTGAAAAGGAAAATTTCCTCACATGAGCTATCGGATGAATTCAGAAGAGTTAGAATGTAGTGCACAATTCAATAGGAACTGCTTTGACAGATGTAACAATTTTACCTTCATGTACCAAACATGAAAGAAAGTAAGTCATACAGGTTTGAAACAACATGAGGTTGAGTAAATATCCACCGAAATTGCATTTTTGTGTGAACTACTCATGTAAGAATCATCATGAATGTCTGAACTGATTCAGTGTTGAACTACTTGTGAGAACCAGCCAGTTGCAGTAGTTGTGAAATATAATTTCTGCGGCGTATTTGGTTACAAAAACATGCAGGTTGGTTGGGAATTATGTTCACATTTTCTGAGGGAACATTGTGATTAGTTCAGCATGATTCATCAGTAAGAGTGCAACTCAAAACATGAGTCATCTACCTCACAGATTCATAGTCTTGACTGTAATTTACTCGTATTGCTAAATCTTAAGGCAAGACAAGTTTATGTGACACATTCAGTTCATAATGGTAATTAGAGAGTGTTACATAACACATAAGAAATTAATATAATTAAAAATGTACCATTGCAGTGTGCCAATATTTAGTCATGCATTACTATTACTGTACACTCTTAAAAGGGTCCAAAAGGGGTATTTGACACAGAAGAACCATTTTTGGTTCCCCAAAGAGCACTTCAGTGAACAGTTCTTAAAACAGCTACTTTTTCTTAGTGTGAAGAACATTTTAAAAATCTAAAGAACCAAATTCCACAATAAAGAACCTTTTGTGGAATGAAAAGATTCCATGGATGTTCCAGGTTCCATCAATGCCAATAAAGAACTGTGTGAAGAATCTTTTGTGGAATGGAAAGATTCCATTTATGAATATTAATGTGTTTTCATGGAACTAATAGATTTATTTTTAAGACTGTATTACTCATACTTGGAGATAGAAATGTTACATTTAAAAATCAAATTGTTTTCTCACTTGCAGATCACTTCCGGAGAGGCCTACTTGGTCTACACTAAACGCCTCTACTCCAATTCAGACTTTAATCAGTATGCTGCGGCACTTTATAAAGTGGTGGGGACGTTTCTGTTCGGCGCGTGTGTGAGCCAGTCTCTGACCGATATGGCTAAGTACACCATCGGACGCTTGCGGCCCAACTTCATGGCAGTGTGCGCTCCTGAAGTGTGCAATGGCTACGTGCTGCAGATAAACTGCACGGGAAACCGTCACAACGTGACCGAATCCAGGTACAGAAACAGGGGAAGGGCCGGTGTCGGAGGTCGTAAACTGTTAACCTCACTTCCTGTATCTGTTTATATTTTTTACCTGTTGTTTCGCTTCCTGTTTGTCCAGTACATTTGTGCTTTCTTAGGCTTTGACCTTTGCATGCAAAGGTCTCAGTTGTGTTCTCAAATGGCACGTGTCCTCAAGAGACCTGAAACACTAATAGATTTGATTGTGTGTGCACAAAAAAACATGACCTGTGGTCAGGCACATTTTACATCAGTTTTTTTTTTCTTACTTGTAAGGAAATATTTAAGTCCTGTATCAGAAATTTGTCAATTAGGAATAAATCTTCTAATTAATATCTTAAATTAATTAAAACTTTTAAATTATAATGAAATATATAAAATTTAATTCTAATATTAAAGTTACATATTAAATATTAATTTTAAATTATATTTAAATATTTGTATTATTATTATTATTATTATTATTATTACTAGTTTTAATAATATTAATTTTATTTTAGACTTTTTTGGTTTTCTCTTCATCCCACACAGTGTTTTTTTTATTAACTAAAATTATCAGTTGTTTTGGTAAGTGAAGTAAAACTGAAATAAAATATAAATATTAGATGAAAAAATAATCAAAAAGTTTGAACGCAAATTAGAAATGTAATATTGGCATCTAACTGGAATAAAATAAGTTGAAGCATAGAAATGACTAAAATTTAAATAAGAAATAAGGATTAAAATAAGTATTTAAAAAATTAAAATGACAAAAGCGCACAACAAAATGAATAAAACCTGTGCTTTAATTTAAAAATATAAAAATAAACGCTATTTCAAAATATTAATAAATGCTATAATAGCACATAAATAATACTAAAATAACAAATGTAGACCTTTTGTGATTTTTTTATGTCTAAATTTTGTTAAATTCTGAATATTGTTTTCAATTGACTTGTTTGTTTTTAACCACGAATCACAGTTTTCAATTGCTTTCATTACAAATAAATAAATAAATATATTTATAATATCAATCTAGGGAGAACATCTCTGAAGGTCACAAATTAAAAATTAGTAAAATAGCATGTATGTAGCATGAAGAATAGTGTCAAGGGAGAACATCTCTGAAGATCAAAATGTAACAGTATCGTATTTGAGTATTTTAATTTTTTAAAAAAGTGTTTTATTTATTTTTTTATATATATAGTTAAAATGAAGCATTCATAAGTCCAAGGGTTATCAAGCTCTTTTTTTTTTAAAGTGAAAAGGGTCATTCCCATCACGCACTATATAAAAAGTGTACATCATCGCACATCATAAATGCACTTGAAAGCCAGTATGAATTTGTGACAAATCTTTTAACATAATTTGAAGATGAAGAATGCCCCATAAATGTGTCATTCTGAATGATCTGTGGACTGTGAAAATGATTCTTTTTCCTTTTCTCCTTGTACTGTTGTCTTGTATCTGTCCAATCCACCCTTCCTTCGTGGATTCTGTTGCGCCAGGCTGTCGTTCTACTCCGGTCACTCCTCCTTCGGGATGTACTGCATGTTGTTTCTGGCGGTGAGTTGTCACAGTTGTCTTCCTCTCCTGCAATCATGCTAACACAGAAAACTTGTGTAGACAGATAAAGGAGAGCTCTCAGAGCAACAGGAAAACACCACAGAGACAATAAACGACAACCTCAAACATTCCCAGTGTCTCAAGCTTTAAATCAAGACAGTATGTGGTGCTTAAAGGGACAGTACACCCAACAATTACAGCTCTCTTATCATTTACTCACCCTCATGTTATTCCAAACCTGCATGGTGTTTTCTCTTCACAGCATGAATGTTTTTTTGGGAAAATGTCAGGTTTGGAGTGACATGAGGGAGAATTAATTTTTCTTGCTGCTTTGCTCATGTTCAGACATGTCTGTAGATGTTATCAAATTATATTCACACAAGGTGCTTTCTTTTAAATAATTGCAATGGCTTGTGTTGATTTTCCTGCTACTGAACCCTAAAGACTGTTTTTTTTTTTTTTTTTCATTTGCATATTCCTTTTTCAAGTATTGTGTAATCCGTTGTTGCTTTTCCTCATTTGTCCTGTGTAGTTGTATGTCCAGGCACGTATGGCATCCAAGTGGGCCCGCCTCCTCCGGCCCACGATTCAGTTCTTCCTGGTGGCCTTTGCTATTTATGTGGGATACACACGTGTGTCTGACTACAAGCACCACTGGAGCGACGTGGTCGTGGGTCTCCTGCAAGGGGCGCTGGTTGCAGTCCTCACGGTGAGTGGGGTCAATCTCACGAAACTGGTCAAGAACCTGTTCAGGTCATATTTCACAGCTAAATATAGTTTGCTTTTTTTTGCATTGTGAAATGACCATTATTAAGCCCAAATTAAGCAACAACAAAAAAAACTGTTGAATCTTACTGAGAATTTTTTCCATATTACAGTAATTTAAATAGAATTTGGGGAGAAGTTTGACAAAATTAAAAATTGTTTTTTTAAAAAAAAATTCTGCTGCCATAGGGATAAAGTCTTTAATAAATAGTACATATATTAAATGAAATAATAAAGTAGTTCCTTCTTTTTTTTTTTTTTTTTGTTTACTAATTATACAGTCAGAATGTAAAAATCATAATGGTCCTAAATACATGGTAAAAAAACATGCTTTTTATATAAAAAATTATATTGATAATTCTCACGTCAATGTAATTATAAATTATTTGGTTTTTGGTTTGTACTTTTGTAGTATATGTATTTATTTATATATTATTTAATTGTTAAAAATTTATATAAATGTTATAGAAAAAAAAATAAATGTAGGTATTTATATATTGTTTATTTTAGTTTATTTATTTACATTTTTAAGTTTAAATATAATAATAAATATCGAACAAAAATATTATATCTTTATTATATTTATTTAAATACATAAAAATAAATATAATAAAATAAGTAGTAATAAAAATAAAATATGTATTTCTTTATATATTATATAATTTTTTTCCGTGTTTTAGTTTAAATAAGTAGTATTTAATTCATTTGTAATAATAATAAATGTATTTATTTATTTATTTGAAACACACACACACTTATATATTTATACATGTAATATTTAAAAAAAATATATATATATATATATATATATATATATATAATATTTATATATTCTATAATATATAATAATAATATTATATGTAATATTTATATTTAGAATATTTATTAATTTATTTATTTGAAACACACACACACAATTAACTTTTTTTGGTGTTCTATAATTCTGCAAGATGCATTAAGAATTTCTTCTCTCCGTCACAGGTGCGATACATCTCTGACTTCTTTAAAGAGCGCCCACCTCGCTGTCAGGATGTTGAAAATGCTGAAAACGAAGACAGCGAACGCAAGCCCAGCCTTCAGATCTCAGAAACGGACAGAAACCATTACTCCTACAGCAGGCCTGCATGAGCCTGGCCTTTGACCTGTGAGAGCAGTCACACAGAAGCACTGGAAGCTGCACCACGTCTCGTACAGACAGCAACACACAACTGTACACTGGCACTGACTGCGCTCTCTTCCACAGGGTCATGCTCCCATTTCACACAGACAGAGAGAGAGAGAGAGAGAGAGAGAGCAAGTGAATGCATGAACTAACACTGAATATTAGATTTTATACTTCTCTACAGACTGTATTTATACCCAATTTTGTCTTATGCACGCTCATATTCGCCAAGTGCACAGATCGCCTGACATCTAATGAACCGTGAGGGACTTTATTGTATCGGAGCACAAAGACGAACTTCTCCAGGGGGAACTGGTCGTTTCCATGACAACCTCAAAACCACAGGTTGACATTTACTGACTTGCCGTACTTCTGCTGTTGGAAGGGATTCTTTCGGCATGGGAAAGAAAGTGATGTTTTCTAAGCCATCAAATGACAAGAATTAATGTTTCCCTAAGTAAGAAATCCATAAAGAGAAGTCTGAACAAGGTCTTTTTCACAATGACAATTAGATATTTTATACGATTTTCTACAATTATATATATACATATATATATATATATATATATATAAGGATTATAGTGACTTATTTTAAATATATAAAGAAATTTTATTTTCCTGTGGCGGTAGGTTTAGGGACTTTATAAACAACATTTTGGTGAACTAGTTATTATATCCGCACACATGTACAAAAAAAATTCTGCATAGCATGAATGATTTTTATAAAATAACACTTTTTAGTGTTTAATTTGCTGAAGACTACCATGACAACTCGTGATTTCAATCTAGTTTTGTCGTGTCGCTCGCTCTCATAACGATGTCGTTTAATAAAAACCACTAGCTAACCGAGACACGTATATAT
Organism: Labeo catla; assembly: GCA_012976165.1. Lineage (NCBI taxonomy): Eukaryota > Metazoa > Chordata > Actinopteri > Cypriniformes > Cyprinidae > Labeo > Labeo catla. Next base: position 265,070 of record VONZ01000365.1, on the reverse strand, counting down.
CGGTATATTTCATGGAAATGATTCTTACTAACCAACCTATCCAGCAATAAGGATCAATATTAACTATCAGATTTAATACGTTAAACAGCTGTTTATGCTTGAATGTTATCACCGCATCCTAACTACGTGAACGTGAAAATGCTGCTTGTAATTTTAAAATCACAGCCAATCGCAAAGCTGTATGCTGTTTGTGGACCAATGAGGAGTCACTAGGGGGCGGGGCTACCCAACGTGAAAAGAAACTGACGCTTATAGATTCAAATAGACTTGCGCCGTTTTACCCGCATTATCGGGTTGAATGTTTCCACAGCATCATGATTGTTTAGTTTTATGTGCCTGTTTCCGGTGAACGAAATCACCAGCGAGTTCAAGAGTCAAGTTACATTTATTTTCTTCACGTCACGCTTTTGTATAAGACGAAATGACGTAAGCTGCGATCATTTGGTCTGTGAGTTTACATGTATTTTACCAGTGACCATTTTATCTGAGACTCACACTCATCGTTTACTCTAATTTACCTCATTTTATACTTCTAATTTGCGTTAATTCGGAGCTCGAACCGAGTCTCGGTATCGAACGACTCCTTCCAAGACAGCAAATAAACAATTTAGTTCAGACTGTATGGTCAGGTGACCTTGAGAAATATTAATAACAAATACGCAAATTGGGATACAACCACTGTAAGTCTACTTTGCCAGTGGAAAACTATTTGGGCGTGCCAGCTTGTCATAAAATCACCCCTTTGTCCTACAGCTAAATTAATGACCTTAAAATGAATTATTATTATCTTTAGATTCGGACACTAGAACTGTCTTGTTTTCTCAATATTTTTCTACAACTAAAAAGGAGAATGTAACATTCTCTTCTAAAATGAATCATATATTCTGGCATTTATTTTTAACTTCCCCTCTCACTTATGTTATTAATGTGGGAAAACTTTCAAAAAATAAAAACTTTCCTTCTCATGTGTAATTTATGGAGGAAAAACAATATTTTTAAATGCATCAGATTTTTTACCCATCTCACCTGTTATGTTGTTTATGGAAAAAATCCATTTCTTTCTCAAGTTTCAAGTTGTCAACAATCGCTCATGTAAACCCTGCACAACAGAATCTGCTGTCTACTGTGAGTTGCTAATGCTGCAATTTTTTATGGACACTATATTTAGTGAATATGAATGATGTCTCCCTCTTTTTTGCTTCTATGTGGAACAGAGACTCTCTTGTGATTCTGATTTAGTCACACAACCCGAACGGCCTTAAAATAAATGAGGACTGAGCTCACAGAGTGACTTACACACTGAATGTGAAAAAGATTGTGGCTCATGTGTACACTTTTGCCAATATGTGTAAAATGCAAGTATTGTTTAGTTGAATGTTTCAGAGCGATGATGATATTTTTGCGAGATTGTTGTAAGCACAACTTTATCAAGAGAATATATCATTTTAAAAAATTATTAAAAAAAATAATGTGCATTAAGTTGCATAAATTAACCTATTACAGTATGTCAAAACCAAAAAAAAAAAAAGTCTGATTAAATTGAAGCTACTGAACTTTTAGTTTTCCTAAAAAGTAATATTTCTAAACCACTTATGATGCTTCGAGCTCCAGAAATTTTATATGGACCAATTATTATTTAGTCCAATTATTATTTTGTAATGATTGGCATCCATTACTTTATAAGAAGTTTAGAGTGTATGGCATATAAATGTTGCACATATAATTTTTTTTCCTGGTATGTTTTATGTTTGTTTGTTTATACCTAACGTTCAGAATTACAATAAAAAAAATTGTACAGCATCTTTTGCCGTAATGTTTCTGCTCTTGCCGTAAATGAGCTCAAAACAGAAATTAATGAGAAGTTTTGAAACCCTTCAGAGGTCACAGTGCAGATGTCTTTAATAGTTTCATCTTAGAAGTTGTTAACACTTCATATTTCAACGTGTGTTATCCGAATTACATGTCGGCTAGGCCAAGTATCATTATTACTCTTGCTCATACTTGGTGTTTAAAGTTTGTACAAACACTAACCGTAAACGCACTGAACTTTTCTAAGCAGTCAGACTTAATTCTTTTTAGCATGTTCACATGCATTTAAGAATATTATTTTATGTTCAGCATGTGTCTTTAATTGGATGGACTTTTTGTGAAATTTAGTTTGGTGCTGTTCAGCCAAAAACCCATCCTTTTCTAACACAGAGGCGATTGTACAAAGGAATCGTGGGAATTGAAGCAGCCAAAAATGTCACGCATAAATCCTGCTTCTTTCATCAGAATGGTGTTCAAGGACTGTTGATTCCCGTCAGCTTCATTGTAACCGGGTAAATGATTCTCTGCAGGCAGGGCTGGAAGCATCTGAGAAACACTGATTTGTTTTCAAAGCAAAGCGTCCGTTGTAATGTGTATATGTAAAATTTCCATTTTTCAGTTCCATTTATAGTTTTATTAATATTCTGAATGTTTTCATTTTTGTTTTGCATTTTCATTTGAAAGTTTTAGTATTTTTTGTGTTTTTTAACTAATTTTTTTTTTTCATTCTGTTTTAATTTTATATTTTAGTAGTTTTTTGTCATTTTTGTTGAAATTTAGAATTTGTTAGAATTTTATATTTTCAATTTCCATTTTGTTTTAGTAATTTTGTCATTTCTACAAGTTTTTTAAATGACTATATATGATTTTATTTTTTATTATGTTTTATATTTTCCATTTTCTTTTTAATTTTGTTTTTTCACGTTTTTAGTTTCTATTTTTTAATTTCAGATATAGTTTAGTTTAATAAATCAAGTTGAACTAAATGAAAATGAAAAATGCTGCTTTAACAGCGAACTAAAATAAAATGCTTAAGGTTGTCATTTTTACAAGTTTTTTAAATGTCTGTATATGATTTCATTTTTTATATTTTCTGTTTTTGCGTGTTTTTAATTTCTATTTTTAAATTTAAGATAGTTTGTTTTAATCAACTTGAACTAAATGAAAATGAGAAATGTTGCTTTAACAACTAGCGAAAATAAAATAAGTTTAAGGTATATTGTAGTTTTATTTCAGCTACCATTATTTTATTTTAAGCCACAGATTTTTTATGATTTATTTAGTTATAATAACCATGCTAATAACACCAGAAGAGCATGTATTACATGTGCAAAATATGAATTTGTAAAGAAGGTAAGATATGGTGACAATTCATGAAATGGAGCGGAAATCAGTTTGAAACCGTACTGTAGTCTCAATTCCAGTTCCATGTTTCTCAATCAGTATTTGAATCTGTATGGATGTCAACACATTGAGTGATTAAAAAAAAAAACCCTGAAAAAATTGAAGAACGTTTCATCAAAATTCATATACAAACCTCATGTTACTCCAAAACAAACCCGTGATACCTAAAGTTTTAATTTTGCCCTTCTGTCACAGCATTCATCAAGAATCAGTGCTAGTATGAAGACACGACCCAAAAATGTTTCCAGCACTTCATCCTCGGAGCATTCTGAGTCGTGTGACCTGCGTTTGACTGGCAATATTTTACATTGCTGTCTTACATCAGTCAGATAACACTGTTTGGCCACTTCAGCCAAAACATTCACTCATCTGTTAAATGATTTTAGATGCACTAAATCCATCAAATTTGACGTCAACTGAGCAGGTTTCAACATGTTTCAACTCATTTTTAATGATTAGCATTAATGGCATTTTGGAAAAGTTTGCAAATAAACAGTCAAGCCACTAGATTTGTCTAGATTGGGGTTAAAGACCTTATAACTAGTTCCACATGGAGAAAAGCAAACATAAACCAACCAGACTGATATGTGTTTGATTATAGTGCAGCCTAGTGTTGAAATCAAGCAGTACAACAACAGATTCTAGTTCCAGTTTGTTCAAAGCCTGAACGGTCCTGGTTTACAATTAAAAGAAGTTAAAAAAAAAAACAGAATTGTTTTTTTGTTTAGTTTTTACTAAATTCTAGGTGACTTTCTGCATATGTTACCTACAGGAGAGAAATGGACACATGAACTTGTTTAATAAAATGATATTTTAATCAAACTTAATATGTCTTTATTATGCATTAACCATTTTCAAATGCAATAAAGCACTGGCGATTGTGCCGTATTGTGAATATAAACACACTAACATCGCCCTTTGATCATTTTATTCACAATACAGCACAGACTCTTGTGCTTTATTGCTTCATTTAGTGTCATAAAGTGAGTATTCATATATGAACAACAGAAGCCTGTTTATTATAAGCAAAAACAGCATCATTTCTCTTTGAATACTGTGTGAAACTAATGCTATGCACTCAAATTGACAGTTTTATTAAAGTCTGCTTCAGTGAGGGGAAACGATGCGTTGACTTCGGGGTGTTTCCAGCTCTTGCTTCTGACACAGTCGAAAGCTCTTGGGGGGAAAAAGTGAAATGGCGCTGTAACAGGAAAACCTCAATGTCCATTTGTCTGGAAGTTTCCATGTCTTTGTTTTGAACTCGTTTTGACACAAAATTGGCAGTAAAAGCATCTCAGTCCATTTCTGTGTGGGAGATGATACGGAGAAGCCCGTATCTTGCCTCCATTTGCCTGTCACACTGAAAGACAAAACAAAGCACGCTGGATTACACAACAGAAATGCAGTATTAGCCTCAGTTATGGTGCAGGATTGCTGGAGATCTTAAAGAGAGCTGAAGACATGAGAGATGATTCTGGATTTATGCTCTCATTTTTTATATTTTTCTGTTATCACGCTTTTAGGAAAAATTGATATTTTAATAGCCCACAAAATGATTAAACATTACATGAGGACGTTACATCATCTTCAAATAAACTATGTTTTTAAAAACAATTTCATGAAGCTATGATTTTACTCATATGGCAAACAGAGTATCTAATCTTTCATAATAACTACAGAACTAATATCTGACTCAAAAATATTAGGAATTATTATTTTTTTTAATATACATTTTTTTTCTTCATAATTTTTAAACCAAAATCTAGGTATACCCACGTGAAACTAATGATTATTAAATACAACTTGAATAATTCAAAATTAATTACAGATGGATAAGAGCCCAAGCTATATTTTTTTCCTCACTGAATATCGATTTTACTCAGAAATGTGTTACATTACAAAAGTAAAATGAGTTACAAATGTACAAAAATGTACAATTTTGAAAATTATTAGTATTCATTATTCATTTACTAAAAAGGTGTTTCAGTAAATATATAGTTTTAGACAATATAATCTGTTAGACAAAATGGCCATGTATATTCACCATGAGTTGTTGGCATAAAGAAAATATTAATATAGTAATATAATAAAATGTATTTATTTAATACATTAATATATATATATATATGAACAGTTTATTTGTAAAAACAAATAACTCCTGTTTTTTTATTTTCAAAAATCATGGTTTTTTTTATATTATGTTTTTATTGTGTTAGTTAGCTGTTTTTTGTTGTTATTTGTACTTAATCAAAATAACCCAAATGCAGTTTGATTGAGATTAATTGTTATGCTCAATGAAAAAACATGATTTTTGAAAATTGTTTTTGCAAATGTAAATGAACTCTTCATTCATATTATATTATTATTATTATATTATATTATATTAGTATATTATATTATTAAAGAATATGATCATTTATATGATAATATTAATAAGTATATTATAAAAGTAATATAAAACAATGTTTATTAAATTAATAATTTAAGAAAATCTATTTTTATGCATTCTTTAATGCACATTTGTCTGTGTACATATATATGTATAAGTGTTGTGTAAATAAATATATTCTAAAAAATATATATAAATGAATGACATAAGATAATATTAAATATACTTATTAACATTATCATTTTATTTATTATATTATATAAAAGTTATAATATATATATATATAATGTTGACTACTGTATATATATATATATATATAATATATAATATAATATAATATATAAAAAAAAATATTTTAGATACTTTTGAAATACATTACACTTATATACACACAAAAACATGCACACACACACACACTCATATACATATACACACACATCCACACCCACAGCGGAATATATTACTCACCAGAATATTCAGCTTTCTTTCTAATTGGCTGACAGAGCTGCCAGACAGCTGATTGGCTGATTACGCCCGGCGTGTGAGAGAACAGATGCAGTTCACTCAGAGTTCGGCTCGGAGGGCCACGAGGACGGATGAAGGGCTTCTGACAAGGCACCTGATGCCCAGGCCCGAGCGCTCTGGGGCCGACCCGGTGCATTCTGGGACTGGCCCCGTGCATTCTGGGGGGCGGGCGGGCTGGGGAGGGGTAGCGGCTGTCTTTCACTAGTCTCACTCCATGGGTAGGAGTGGGTCCTGTGAGAAAAACCAGACGTCAAGGTGCATAACCATTCGTCACCAAAAATGAATTGCAGGAATTGGAAAAACCATTTGGAGGCGAGCGAGAGATGAAATCACATCCGACTAAAAACCATCCCCCTGCCGCCCACGTTTACTGTAAGCGGTAAAAGCATGAGTCAGGACGTACCTAGTGTTTGAGAGCGGGAGACGGGCCACGGGTGGAGGACGAGAGAGGGCGGGGAGGTGCTGGAGAGCCAGGAGAGAGTGATTCATGGGACGCTGAAGGAGAAGGAGATCTCACTTTCTCCTGAAAACACAGAGAGTGAAACTACCAAACCATGTCCACAGAAACTTCTCTTTTTTTATAATTTATAATTAGATATTATATCTAGGACCCTATTAAAGCGGTTTTATTTTTTCCCAAATTCTGTGGTTTTTAATTTAAAAAGATGTCTAATCAACTGAATACACAAAACTTTAACAGTATAATCTTTTAGTAGAATTTTAACAACAATATGAAAAAGCACATTTTCCTCACAATTTTTTTTTAAATTCTATGTTCTATTTTAAGTTTTCTAGATTACACTTTTACTGGTTTACTTAAATTCCGTTTTAAAAAATTAGTTATTAGTTTACAATATTTTAACAATGCAATAATTTATTAAAATTTTTTAAATAATGGGGCCCTGTGAAATGTGATTTGAGTTTTCAAAAATTCCATTTCAAAAATTATTTGGCCCCACTTTCGGTGTTTTCTGGATTATAATTTTCTTTTTATTATTAATGACATTTTAATAATAAAAAAGAATGTATAGTCAGTGAAATTATAAACATTTAACAATGTAATAATTTATTACAATTTTATCATTAATTTAATTTTTCATTTTTTCAAAAATTCCATGATTTTCCATTTCCATTATTGAACTCACCAAACTTTAATAAAATAATAATTTCTTTACATTTTAATAATACTACCTATGAAAGTTGTTTTGTCTGTTTGATTTTTTATATTTATTTTCAGCAACTCTGGTAATCAAATAAACGCATAAAACTATAATCAAAATAAATTCCTTTTATTTTATATCAATTCATTTCACTCTTTGGCAAACAAAGTGCTGCACAACAAAGGTTTACTGTTCCATTTAAACATGGAATTGTGTGATATTCCTTTATAGGAAATAATTAACTGTATTATTGTTAGTTTCTGTGTGTATATAATGATAATTTCTCAGTGAAATTCTAGTAAAAAAACAAAAACAACAAAAAAAAAAAACTCTGCTTTGGAAATGAAGTTCATGTCCTCAAAAAAAACACCACTTCATATTTCAATAGCAGTCTTTCGCAGATCAGTATCACAGACACTAGTCCATATTGTGATTTAATTAAGTCTTTAGTCCTACTTTTGATCTGTTTATCCAAGTTTAGGCAAATTCTATACACATTATACAGCAAAAATGCATTTTCATGACTGGATTTTGTGATTGTGTATCATGGAAATCATAGGACCCTAGATATTTTTGATACAATATAATTTATCAAAACATTCAAGTAGCATTAAAAGAATGTATTTAAACACATCAAATATTGGTTTTAGGACCTATTCCTATTAAAAATGTTGTGCATTTGTTTGAGATGATTTCCTAATGATCATCTGTGTGTCAGGTAGCGTCTCTGTACCTGAGTGGGGCTCTTGCAGAGTCCAGGTGAGCGTGGCTGAGATCGAGGGGATGAAGAACCTTCTCTGGACGGATTCTTCCGGAGGACCGGAGAGCTGTTCAGTCCGTTCCCTTCCGTCGATCTGGGAGAGACTCCTGCAGGTGATGCACTTTTCTGCAAACACAGACGGTGCAAGATGAAAACTTCAAATCATGCCACCTTTAATGAAAGCAACTACAGCAGTGTTTGCCAAAATATGACCCCTTCAATAGGAGGCCGTGGGATTTAAAAGTATTATTTACAGTAAAATTTAAAGCATAGACGAATTTCTGATTTATGAACCTGGTCATTAGTAATTAATTAAAACATTATATAGTGTTTGATCAATAGCTTTTGTAATTTCAAATATGAACATGCCATTTCTAGATATTTAAAGTACAGAACTAATGATCTATCAAACATTACATAATGTAATAAAACTTGTTCATGTTGTCAATGAAAGTTACCAGATTTATAAATCAAAAACTCATAACGTCTTTATTTTATTTTTTTTTAAACATAAACCTTCCATATACACTGTATTTACAACTGCAGCGACCAATAACGTGTCATGCCTCAGAATGTTCATTTAAACGGACCAATCAGCTGCAGGCTATTCTTCAGCTCCAGGAAATGAATAACTATGTAACCAGACTGTTGCACAACGAAAGAAACAAAGCGAATAACCGTTCTCACACCTCTTTAGTGCCATCTCTTCTGAGAGCGTCTTCATTTTTACCGCCACTTTCCTGCAGGAAACACATGATCAGACCAAGCAATCATGAAAAGTACTTCAGTGATGAGATTAAATAGAAAACAAATGGAGAAATCGCTTGTTTCTCAGATGTTTCTTCAGTAATCGCAAACATTTCTCAAACTGTCCTCAGATTTGTCAAGAAACCAAAGAAAATGAAGCTAAATACAATCAAATATAAATATTAATTTAATATTCAGCATTTCAGCTCACATATGCTGAAATGCTGAATTCTAAATGAAAGCACAGAAATAACTGGAAATGAATACGAACTAAAACAAATATTAATAAAACAACAAAAGCACAGCAAAACTAAAAATGAAACAAAATTTAAAATGAACATATTCCAGTAAATTCCTGAAACATTTTAAAAACTTTCCAGGAGTTTTTGGATGTACCAGAAATTTCCCACCCCCTTACAATTCTAATAAAATCTATAATTATATAAATAACAGTAAAATAACACTGATCTCAGTTTTAACTAAAACTAAATTACCGCGCTATTCTATCCACATTAATTTTACAGGTCTATAATCCTACTGTATGACAACTATTGACTCTACATTTTATTTCTCCAAGGGAACTGTGGGAGAAACATCTGAGATTTATTGATACTTAAACTGACACTGAAAGCTGCATTACGTCTCCAGAGCTATGAAAGAGCAGTTTTATCCTCTGGTTTGGCGAGTGAATTCACAAGTCAGTGAATCAGGGATGAAATGATATCACTTTAAATAAATAATGAGCATTAATATTCAATCGCAGCCAGCAGTCCTGTGATGTAATTTAGCTGAACATGGAAGCTCTAGCGAAAATCACACAGACTTCAGGATGAACTCAAACATATCTTAAAAGAGACGCTTACATACTGTAAATCGAGGAAACAGGACGTTTGGTCTTGACTCGACTTACCCGTCGCGTCCGTCCCATGCTGCTCTGGTCTGCGCCGCCCCGTTTATTGTCCATATCAGCGTGAGAGGATGAGGAAGAGGAAGGAGGAGGAGGAGGAAGACCCAGACGTAGCCCTGCTGACCGATGACCCACCGGAGAGCCGCTGCCGCTCTGAAACACACACAACATTTTCATTTATTCACTTAATTTATTTTTAAATATTTAATTTAATTTAATATTTTTTAATGAATGTTTCTTTTAACAGTTGAACGACTGTCTAGTATCAAACTTCATTCAAAAAATGTTTCAATTATTCATTTATTAAATATTAAAATATACAAATATTAATATACGTGAATATACCTCTATATTATTTATGGCTCTATATTAGATTAGATTAGATTAGATTTAATAAGATTCAACTTTATTGTCATAGTGCAGAATTTATTCAGTGAAATTTTATAACACCATAACAGTAATTAGAGCAAAACTGTTACTTAAAAAACAATCAGATTAAATTCTTTTATTATTTGCAACTTGATAAATGCATAAAAAATCTGATTATTCATAACAAATAAAAGATACTGTATGTCATTTGCATGTGCAAAAACAGCCTCAAAATTATGCATAAACATTACAGCAGAATCTCTGTTAGAACCATAAATAACAAAGAGATTTAGAATATTTTAATAAGTTAATAAGTATATTAATGCATATTTTGAACCTTTAGACTGTATCAGATGTTTTAGCCAATTTCATACACAATACATACTGTATATGTAAAAAAAAACATTTTTTGAATTAGAAGGAAGAAAGGAAGGAAGAAAGAAAGGGGCTTGATAACAGAGTCTTGACTGCTGAAATTATTAAAATCATATTTAATTCGAAGCTTGATCAAATGCAAATAGCTTCTAAGTTTGATTTTGGCTTTTGTAACCTCAGGAATGAAAAGTAAACAGACTCCAAGGTTATAGCTCTGCAGGTCAAATCATTTTTGCATGATTTATATGGGAATTACACATTAAACCAAGTACAAATGAAAAATAAAATTACAAATGTGACAATAATAAAAATAACAAAAACTAATTCCAAGGTAATCTAGTGCATGTCAAAAATATTTTATAATTCTGTATCTAGAAAATGCAACTCCATACAAAAATCCAATTAACATATAAAATCCTATTAGCAATGCAATCCTTGCATGCAAACACACAAATAATCTACTTCTCTAATGCATGAACCAATGAGAACATAACTACTCACCCTGTTTGGAGCTCCATCTACAGAAATAAAGAGAGACACAGAAGCATTGAGACATGATGATCCTGTTATCTCGAACATTCGCAATATATATCAGGAATATTACGGATTAATTTCAGTCTAATGTCTATGGATAAAATCTCTGGCACGCTGTTGCTTACAGACAATCAAGCAAAAATCTTATTTACCATAATGCACATCTAATGGAAGGCTTTCCAGAAGGTTTAAAAACCAGAAATGTGAATAAATTTATCTATAAAATGTTGCCACTAATTCATGAGATGTAACTGTAGATCTGAATTGAGCTGGCTCTTTGTATATAATATTAGGGCTGTCACAATTATGAAATTTGGCTGACGATTAATTGTCTAAGAAATAATTGCGATTATGTCCATTAATTGTCTGGTTTAGGGCATTGACGATTATGGCGCTTAAATGTCTGTTTATGGCTTTGACACACATTTTTTTATCCACTTTCTTCAATGAATTGTTAAAAAGGACTGCGATTAGGGCAAAATATCTTATGAGAATCATGAACAATAAAATTGCTGTGCCTGTACACATAATTCAGTAAAATACGGGGGTGACAACCGCATTCGACAACCGCATTACCTTCTGAAAAATACAGGTAACGTTAATGACTGACAACCGCCCTTACAGAAATAGGACCGGGCTTCGGGCCAATTTTCACGCCATAGTTCAGACGCGGCCGGGCATCAGGCCTGTTTTAGGCTTTTCCTTATTTTTATAACAAGCCCAAGAAGCACTTGTAATGAGTGATCATGGCAACACAGACAGCACGTACTCTGTGAAGCAGCACGAACAAACATAAACAAAACACAATGCCTCCATGCGCAATAATCGCGGTTGTCTGAATTGACCACGGTTAGATGAATTAACCGCGATCAGACGGTTATTTAATAATCGCGACAGGCCTATATAATATTTGAACATACATACTTCTACATACCGTACTATATAGCATGCAAAACGCTGTCAGGCCTCATGTGACAATAGTAACAGTAATTTGCATAAATTAAAGGGCATAAAAGAAATACTACTGCAATCTGAAACTGCTAAAAGATTCCCACATACCTCTGGAGTCCAGGGGCTCAGGGTGAGCGATGTCATCTTTAGGCGCCAGGTGCGGGGGGAACGGGAAGGCCCCGGGGAGAGCCATGAGGCCCGCACCGGCTCCCAGGGTCAGGCCTGAGGGGTGTGGCGTCAGAGGAAAGCCCGGGGCATGATGGGATAGATGCTGGAACTGCTGCTGCTACAAAGGATGAATGGAGAGGAAAATGTCAAACCTGACATTTTTATATATAGACTGGTGTTTGGTAAAAACAGTTTGTATGCCAAAAGTCTTAGAACAAGAAACATTAGATGACATTATCTAACATTATCTACAATCTATCATGGCATGAAGGAAAACAGACTCACCCCGATGATTGCGTTGAGCTCGGCCATGCTGACGTGTTTGGATCTTTCCACTGCTTGAGCCACCTGATGCTGATGCTGCAAGAGCACACAAATTCAGCATGCATCGCCACACATGAAGCATGAAAAAAACAAACCAGCTAATAGAGAAGATATTCAAAGATCAAGACCAAACATGCAAAACTACACCCGAGGCGAAACCTGCAACACGACAGCACCTTTCATTGTGAAAAACCACAAACAAAGCAGAAGCGCATGTGCCGCGAACAGCAGGTCAACTGAGAAGAGTTGTTGTTGTCTCTGTGGCAGGCCTGCTGTTCCCAGAGGGCATTACGATTACAAAATAACCAAATCCACTCAGCGTGGCTTAGAAAAGAACAGTATGAAATATTGATCCAGGAAAGAGGTGGGCGATTGGAAGCTCTCTGTTGATGACCACCTCTGCTGTAAATAATTCATGTGTAAACAGCCCGCGGGGGGGAGAGCAGCTCGGAGAGGATGAGCGTGTGTGTGTGTGTGTGTGTGTGTGTGTTTGCTCACCTCTTGGGACAGCAGTGGAATGATCTGAGTGCATATAGCACTGAGCCGCTTTACAATCTCTGCCTGCAGAAACAAACACACACAAATTCCCATCAAACAACAGACAGCATAATAAATAAAACAGGCAGCATAAATGAGGTTTATTGGTTTGTTTCCCTAATATAACAGTAGCTAATGCTAGATAGATAGATAGACAGACAGATCGAATTCTAAAACAATGAAAGATAGACGGAACAATAGAATGACCGACAGAACAACAGACAGAATGACAGAACAAACGAAAGAACGATAGAATGATAAAATGGTAAACGATAAATAGATCATTATGAACGACAGGACGAAAGACAAAATGGCAAAACAAAACAATACGATAGATAGAATAAATGACAGAAAGACAGAGCAAACGAACAATAGATAAAACGCTGAAAGATGGAATGATAGAACGAACAACAGAACGACAGAACAAACAAAAGAACAAAAGAATGATAAAAGGAATGATAGAAAGAACAACAGATAGAACGACAGAATGATAGAATTGTAGAATGGTGGAATGATAGAATGAAAGACAGAACGATAAAACAATAGATAGAATGACAACAAATGAAAGAACGAGGGCGACAGAATGATAAAATGATGAACAATACTTTGCATATACTTTAACGATGAAAGACAGAATGGTAGATAGAACAACAGAACGAAACAATAGAATGATGAAATGATGAATGATAGAAAGAACAATAGACAGAACGGCAGAATGATAGATAGAATGGTACAATGATAGATAGAATGATAGATAGATGACAGATCGATGAAATGATAAAATGATGAACGATAGAACAAAGACAGAATGACAGAACGAAACAACAGAACGATAGAATAAATGACAGAACAATAGAACAAATGATAGATAGATAGATAGATAAAAAAACAGATAGATAGATAACATGCTGAGAGATAGAATGATAGAACGAATGACAACAAACGAAAGAACGATAGAATGATAAAATGAATGATAGAAAGAACAATAGACAGAATGACAGAACAACAGATAGAACGATAGATAGAATGATAGATAGATAGGTAGACAGATAGAACGTTGGAACAATAGAACGACAGATAGAACAACAGAATAGATAGAACGACAAAACAAACGAAAGAATGATAGAATGATAAAATGGTGAACGATAGAAAGAACAATAGATAGAAGGACAGAATGATAGATAGATAGATAGATAGATAGATAAAATTATAAACGATAGAACAAAAGACAAAATGACAAAATGAAACAATAGAACGATAGACAGAATAAATGACAGAAAGACAGAGCGAACGAACAATAGATAAAACGCTGAAAGGTGGAATGACTGAACGAACGATAGAATGACAGAACAAACTAATTAATGATAGAATGATAAAATGAATGATAGAAAGAACAATAGATAGAACGACAGAATGATAGAATTGTAGAACAATGGAACGATAGAACGATAGATAAATGGAATAAAAAGAAATAATAAAATGATAGAATGACAACAAATGAAAGAACAACAGAGCAATAGAATGATGAATGATACTTTGCATATACTTTAAACAATGAAAGATAGAATGATAGATAGAATGTCAGAACGAACGACAGAACGAAACGATAGAATGATAAAATGATGAACAATAGAACAAACTAACGATAGATAGAAAAAATGATGAAAGATAGAATAATAAACAAACAATAGAACCAACAATAGAACGACAGAACAAACGATAGAATGATAAAACGATTAACGATAGAAAGAACAATAGATAAAACGACAATGATAGATAGAATGGTAGAATGATAGGACGCTAGATAGATGACAGACAGATGAAATGATAAAATGATGAACGACAGAATGAATGATAGATAGATAAAACGCTGAGATAGAATGATAGAATGAACGACAGAACAAACGAAAGAACGATAGAATGATAAAACGAACTATAAAACAGAACAATAGATAGAATGACAATGATAGACAGAATGATAGACAGAACGATAGAACGATAGATAGAACGATAGATAGATAGAACGATAGATAGATAGATAGATAGATAAACACACACAAAGGGTCTTTCCTGAGTGCCAGAGGTGCTTTTAATACACTGCATCCACACACACACACACACACAGCTCACATATGTACACTCTTCCATACAGGCTGATCCCACACACTCTGACCCACATACACTCTCAAATCCAGGCATTTCCAACAGATGGCCTGGAAAACGAGGAGAGATGCAGGGGTCTTATCTGGATTAGCCCACTCTAGCGTGTGTGTGTGTGTGTGTGTGTTTGCTCATATTGAGTAGTCAGGCTTAGAACCTGCTTCAGAATAAATACCCAACAAAACACTGAATCAGACATCAGATGCACACAGTACAGTTTTGACTACAGTAAAATCATTTTTCCCACAAAATCAGCATATTAGAATGATTTCTGAAGGATCATGTGACACTGAAGACTGGAGTAATGATGCTGTAAATTCAGCATTGTCATCACAATAATAAATTATATTTTAAAATATATTGAAATAGAACACAGTTATTATAAATTACAATAATTTGATCAAATACATACAGCCTTGGTGAGCAGAACAGACTTTTTGAAATGCATGTAACACCTGAAATCTAATGCGTAAATGTCTGTGCTGTTGACGTGACAGTTGAGGTTCAATCCCAGCATTCCATCCCTAACAAACCCTTGAACATGATCGTCCTGCAATTAGTGTTTGGTTCATCCAGTGCCATCACTAACCTGCCAACCAGAACCCATAATTCCCGCACACAAGGGCACCTCATATCGTAAAGCTCATTACACAGAGATCATGCTGATCCGTAATGAAATCAGGCTGCAAACGGCACATCAGTCACTCACCTGCTTCTGCATTTCAATGTTCAGCCCATAAGACATTTCATAATACTGTGGAAGGAAACAAGGGCAGTTCAATTACACAACATAAATTAGAATTACATGACAGAAACGCTCCACATGTGTTACCAGAGGCCAAAAATGACCTATATTCATAGTGAACGACCTGACACTCATTTCTCTTTCATATTAATGTGTGTAGATCATCATTTGTCCAAAGTGATTTATGTCGTGCTTTCGAGGTATGAGTTCAATATTGATCAAATGAGCTACAGCATCTTAACATCACTTATCATTTTTCAGTACTTGTTCCCACCTTTTAGCTGTGAAAGATATGAGCCTATGCCATTAATGATCCCAATTTTGGTCAATTTAAAATGATCGGCATCAACCAATAATTGTGCAACTTTATCAGTTAACTGAAAAATTATTTATTGATTTTATCAATTTCAAAATTACAAATGCCTTGAGAACAGATCTTTATTTCCACTGTCAATGTTTTTAAAATAGTCTTTTATATTCAGTATTTTTCAATGTATGTCAATTAGATTAATATGTTAAATTCAATAAACTTAAAATTTCACAATTATTAATGTAAATTCTCAGAATCCTTAAACTTCATATACCCAGTGCTGGGTACTGGTTACATTTTAAAATACTTGTAATAAGACTAGAGTTCTACCCTTCTATTGATTACATACTACTCAAACAATAGCAATATATTCATATTTTATTGATTCTTCTTAATTTTTTTTTTCATCTTTTAAATGAGATTGCCCTTTTTAAATCAATGGGATAAACAAATAAAGTCAAAAGTAATCTAAAAGTAATCAAAAGGTAGTCTGAAACATGTAATGTAATGGATTACCTTACATATAATTATTTAATAATCAATTTAAATTATTAATCAATTTAATTATTTACATAATATATTTAAAAAATTATAATTAAAGAAAATATTATTTATTATTGTATCATTTATATTATATATTAATTATAATTTAAATATATATATATATATATATATATATACACTTCCGTTCAAAAGTTTGGGGTCAGTACATTTTTATTGTTTCTTTTTTAAGAAATTAATACTTTTATTCACCAAGGATGTATTAAGTTAATAATTAAAAGTTTATTAAAAGTTAATAATAAATAATTTACATTGTTATAAAATATTTATATTTTGAATAAACACTGTACTTTTTAAACTTGTTATTCATGAAAGAATCCTGAAAAAAAAAAAATCACAGGTTCCAAAAAATATTTGGCAGCACAACTGTTGATATTATCCAACACTGATCATTCTAATAATAAATCCGCATATTAGAATGATTTCTGAAGGATCATGTGACACTTAAGACTGGAGTAACAGCTGATAAAAATTCAGCTTTTCATCACAGGAATAAATTCTATTTTAAAGTATGTTAAAATAAAAAACATTATTTTATATTGTAAAAACATTTTGCAATATTACTGTTTTTTTTCTATATTTTTAATCAAATAAATGCAGCCTTGATGAGCATAAGAGACTTCTTTAAAGACTATTACAAGTCTTACTGACCCCAAACTTTTGAACGGTAGTGTATATTAATATATATTATTTAATTATTTAATATATATTATATTATTATTATTATTATTATTCATTATTAATACTAATAATTACATAATTAGAATTTAATAAAATATTATTTATTATTTATATTGTATATATTAATTATAATTATTCACATAATATGTAATTGTTCAATTATAATTATTTAATTTTATATATTATTATTTATATAATATATACCTATTTAATTATAATTATGTAATTTTAGTTATTTAGATATATAATAAAATAATCATTAAATATTTATTATTTAATATATAATATATCATTATTATTATTCATTATTATTAACAATTCTAATTATAATTAAACAAAATGTTATTTATTATTTATATTATATATATTAATTATAATTATTTTTAGAAAATTATAATTATTTACATAATATATAAGTCTTCAATTATAATTATTTGATTATATATAAAAAAATCAAATAATTACTATTACATATTTATTATTTAATTTTTTAATATATAATATATTATTATTATTATACATTTTTAGTAATAATTAAATAATTATGGTTATATATAATATTATTTATTATTATTTATTTTTATTTAATTTATTTATCCCAGGTTTTCAGTGTGATGTTTGACTGAATATACTGCCATTACATTGATCAACAGCAAACTGGCCACTAAAAAACATATAAAATCAACCACTACTGTCAGCTCAATCACAGCTGGACATTATGGATAATGTTGTTGGACGTCACTCTTACCATGATATAATGTCTGTGCATCTCTGTTTTCTCACTCGCCAACTTCTCACATTCCAGCTTCAGACTGAAAAACAGAAAACAATGTTGTGAGGTCATGTGACACTGTGTGCTGGTCATGTGACAGCTCTCAGTGGTCAGTTAGGCATGCAAACAAAACCTCTAGACTAGTTTCAACTACATACTTATACTGTATTACTGAAGCCGATCACGTTTTATAATGTACATGTTTGCTGTTCTAAAGAAAGACGTTCAGTAGCTTTTGTAATTGCTCCTAATGAGACTATCAGGATTAGCTGGCTAATAGTCTGTATCAGCTAATACAGGCGTCTCTAGTCGCTGCAGTGATTTTAGAGCATTACGCTTTGATAATCTCATCAGCTTTGCACAGGTGATCCCGACTGCAGTTCAAAGAGGACGTAGATCATCTATACAGATCTAAATCACAACATAATTGAAGGAAATGTAGATGCAATTACAGAAAATGAAGTAAACAGAAGTAAACATCAAGGAACACGGGGAGCTTTTAACATCGGTTTGATTTCATGAGTCCGCTGGGCTTCATTTGGAGAGTTTATGTGTATAATATTGCAATGAATCCTCCAGGATAAGGTGAAATGAAGGTTGTGTGTCTGTACCTGTGATACTGGGCCTGGAACAGCTGGAACTCCTCTTTTATGTGGTCGAGAGTTTCCAGGACTGTGAATTTCATGCCGGCGTGGCCTGACACCAGCGGAGCCTGAAAACACACAGGTATTGTGAGGGATGTCACTCCAAAACAGCCATCGGTTAGCCTATTATTTACTATTCCTACATTGTAATGGGATTACCTTGCCAATTACTCTGCATGGAGTAATCATGTTAGGTAATCTCAGGAGGACAATACAAGGAGAGATGTACAATACAAGGCAAATTGTATTTTCAATTCTTCAGTTAATATACAAGATACAAGATATACAAATGTGGCTCAGCTATAATTTTTTATAGCAAATGATGCTGCATGGACTTGCACCATGCCTTAAAATAAAATAAAATAAAATAAAATATGAAATAGCAACATTGCACAAAATAAAAAAAATCAAACAAAGAAAACAAAAAAACAACAACACAAAGGGGGAATAAATGATGCTGCATGGACTTGCACAATGCCTTAATAAAATAAATAAATAAATAAAATAAATTAAAATGGCAACATTGCACCAAAAAAAAAAAAATAAAATAAAAAAAGTGTGCTGGGGGATAAATGATACTGCATGGACTTGCACAATTCCTTAAATAGATAAAATAAAATAAAATAAAATAAAATGGCAACATTGCACAAAAAAATAAAACACAGAAAAAGGGGAATAAATGATGCTGCATGGACTTGCACAATGCCTTAATAAAATAAAATAAAATAAAATAGGCAACGTTACACACACACACACACACAAAAAAAAAATCAAACAAAACAAAAAAAACAGGAATAAATGAAAAAGAAAATGAAAAGAAAAGAAAAGAAAAGAAAAGAAAAGAAAAGAAAAGAAAAGAAAAGAAAAAAGAAAAGAAAAGAAAATAGTATGGACATGCACAATGCCTTCTGCAATAAAAACAAAAAAAAACTTTTTAATAATTCTTTTATCATTTTTATAAGTGTGATTTGCATAGATAATACATTCATTTGCGTATTTATTTATTTTAAATTTAGTGCTTTGTATGTTTTTTCATTTTGCGAAACATCTTGAGTATGACGATAGGACACTATGGTAAATATTCATAATAAAACATAATAAAAGCTCTCCAAAACATGACATAGCCATTGAATCATGGACAGGAATTCAGAGACCCTGTGCTACCTTTTTGTTATTACAGCCTTAACAAATAACAACAAAAAAAGCATTTAAATTTCAATGAGTTCACAGAGTGAATGTGCATGTGTGTGTGCAACCCAAAAGAAAGCAGGTGCAAAGAACATGTGAAACAACATTTGTTGTTAGATGTGAAATTTGCTTTGGTTAACCGAACCTGTACATGCAAGTAACAGCAAAAAATAAGGAACTGTCCATTAAATTACAGAAAAAACCTAATCTGATTACAGTAATGCATTATGATGACACATGATCAGCCGAGCAGTGACCCACACAGTTAAGTTCAACTCAGACTTAATAAAATACAAAATGCTTCAATATTGCTTATCATGCTTAAGTTACATTCAGATACCTCACTTTCAGACTGTATTAATACCATTAAGCGTATAAAATGATAAGAAAAGCATTGTGGGAAAAGCCCACCGCTTGAGTCTATGGCCGAATCAATGCCAGCCATAATTCATCACATGCACTAACGAGAATATCACAAACAGATGTTTAACTAAACTTAACATTAAAAAATACCTTTAGGGTAAATGGGAACACACAGTCATTTCCTCTGATACACACAAACACACACACATACACTGTCACTGACCGCACAAAGGAGGCTTCATTGCATGAGTAAAGAGAGACTTTATATGGCCCTGCCATTGACAATAAATGCTTTGTTTTGTCAGCTTTATCAAAAACACGAGACTGACTGCAGGCACATATTCAATATTCACCTTGATACGACCCCTGATAGAAGCCAGACCATCACTAATGGCTAACAGCACTTCTTACAAACTATGACAACACTTGTCTGTTAGACAATACCAGCAAATCATGATGTATGGACTTGCATTATGAACTGTACATTAAAAATAAAATATATACAATTTTGTCTGTTAGAGAATGCCAACAAATCTTGCACTTGCACTATGCCTTTTACACTACAAAATAAAATAAAATAAAATAAAATAAAATAAAATAAAATAAAATAAAAAAATAAATAAAATCTAACAAAAGATATTAAAACGATTTATAAAAATGACTAAAAATGACAAAATTAGACTTCAAATTATGCCTTTTACTTAAAAAAAATTAAATAAATAACATTTGGTCTGTTAGACAATGCCAACAAATGATGCTGTATGGACTTGGACTATTGCCTTTACATTACAAAATAAATAAATAAAATAAAATAAAAAGTGTTAAACAACGTCAAACAATGATGATGTATGTTTGCAATATGTCTTTTTCATCAAAATAAAACAAATAACGTTTTGTCTGTTAAACCTTGCCAAAAAAAAAATGCTGTACTGACTTGCACTTTTGCATCAAAATAAAAAAATAAAATAAAATAAAAATAACATTAAAAACCAAAAACTTAAATAAAATAAAATGACAGTGCCAAATAAAATTTAGACAGTGCCAAACAATGGTGATGCTTGCACTATGCCCTTTTGATCAAAAACAAATATAACAAAATAATAAAAAATAATAATAACAAAATTTCGAAAAAATCATCTGTTCAACTTTTCCATCAAAAATGACTTGCACTTATGCATCAAAGTAAATTAAAATAAATAAATAAATGAACTAGTTTATTAGTCTGTTATAAACTAATTAGTTGGTTAGACATGCCAAAAATGATGATACTTGATGAATTTTGCATCAAAATAAAGTATATTTTCTCTGATAGACCATGCCAACAAATGTTGTGTGTGTGTGTGTGTCTGTGTGTATATAATATATATACACACATGCATATATATGGACATGGTGAAGAGCAGATATTCAGAGGAATCTGGGCTTTAGTCGGGAAACAAGAGGTCGTTGTACAGAGAGCCGAGTACAGCAGGACAGAGCCATGAATTGTCACACAGACTGTTCCTCTCACACCAGCCCTGAAAGAACGCAGTCATCTATCTCACACTGTTTACTGTGCAGGGCACTTTCAGACGAGAGATAGAGACGGAGAGGGGAGGGGGGAAATCACAGAGCCGTGAATAACCGTAGGCTGCTGAAATATTCAGCACATGTGGCACAAATACAAGAGCAGTAACAGCCGTGTGTGTGCAAACGACACATGAACCTGCTGCGTTCCCAATCGAAGCTTCCTGTGCGGATTGCTGCTATTGGCAAAACCAGAACTGTTCGGGAGGGAAAAAAACAAAACAAAAAACAAGCACATCTGTTTGGAGCGATCCTCTCATTCCAGGAGACTGCATCCGTACTGTACATCAGCTCTGATGAGCAGCTTGTTAAGGCCTCGATACACAATACTGCTCTGATGAGAACTGACACCATGCACCGCCGCCTCCAACACGCACACACACAGGCGCATGCAGCCGCTGCACTTTAGCTGTTTATTAGGGCTGTTCATTTTACATCTTCATCTGATGCCATTAATTAGCAAAAAATAACTAAACTTTAACCACACATAAATAATCATTAAAGGAACTGTTCAAACAAAAACAAAAATGTCCTCACCCTCAGGCCATCCAAGATGCAGATGAGGTTTTTTTTCTTAATCAGAAAAGATTTAGAGAAATGTAGCATTACATGACTTGCTCACAAATGGAACGAATGGGTGCCGTCAGAATGAGCGTTCAAACAGCTGATAAAAACATCACAATTATCTACACCACTCCAGTCCATCAGTTAACATCTTGTGAAGCCAAAAGCAGTATGTAAGAAACAAATCCATCATTAAAACGTTTTTAACATGTCCTCCATCAATAATGTTGCTTTCTCCAGTTAAAAAGTCATCTGGTCTGAATCAGGAGAGAAATATGCACACATCAAACACTGTTTACTCGAGTAAACAGTCCAGACAACAAATATGTGTGTGGATTTTGATGTGAGAGACAACAGAGGATGGACTTTTTCACTGAAGGAAGCATCATTATGGATTATAATAATATTTTAGCTGGTAGCCATGGTTTGAAGTTAAAAACATGTTAATAATGGATTTGTTTCTTACAAGCACGCAGCGTTTTTCTTCACAAGACATTAACTGATGGACTGGAGTGGTGTGGATTACTTGTGGATTATTATGATGTTATTTTTTTAGCTGTTTGGACTCTTTGGACGACAACCATTCACTGCAGAGGATCCACTGGTGAGCAAGTGATGCTTTAGCTAAAATATAATACCCGTTAGGTGAATTTACATAAGAAAAAAAAAATCAGTGACTTTCAAACTGTAGATGGGTTTGTTTCTTCAACTGAATATTTGGAGAAATTTTGCATTAGATCAAAATAATAAAATAAAATAAAATAAAATAAAATAAAATACATTTTTTGTCTGTTAGATCTTGCCAATACAAAGGATACTGATTTGCACTTTGCACTTTTACATCAAAATAAAATAAAATAAAAAAATAAAATAAATATTTTTAAAATGCCAAACAAGGATGATAAATGGGGTTGCACTATGCCAGGGGTCACCAAATGTGTTCCTGGAGGGCCGGTGTCCTGCAGAGTTTACATCCAACTTTCCTCAACATACCTGCCTGGATGTTTCAAATATACCTAGTAAGACCTTGATTAGCTGGTTCAGGTGTGTTTGATTAGGGTTGGAGCTAAACTCTGCAGAGACACCGGCCCTCCAGGACCGGATCTGGTGACCCATGCACTATGCCCTTATCAAAATAAAATAAAAAAATTAAATAAAAATATATTTGCTTACCAATGGATCCTCTGCACTGAATGGGTGCCATGTGAATTAGAGTCCAAATATCTGATAAAAACATCAGAATAATCCACAAGTAATCCACACCACTCCAGTCCATTAATAACATCTTGTGAAGTGAAAAGCTGCATGTTTGTAAGAAACAAATCCATCATTCAAACTGTTGCTTCCGGCTAAAATACTCTATCCTCTATCCATGATATTGCTTTCTCCAGTAAAAAAGTTGTTTTGTCTGAATCAGGAGAGAAATATGCACAGATCAAGCACTGTTTACAAGTGAAGTGTCCCAAACAATTCTAAACAAATAAACTGGTGAATTTTAATAAGAGAGGAAAACAAGGAAACAGACTTTTTCCACTGGAGGCAGCTTTATTTTGAATTATGGACTATTTTTACCGAATACAGCAGTTTAAAGTTAGTTGGTTTGAACTCTCATTCTGACGGCACCCATTCACTGCAGAGGATCCATTGGTGAGCAAGTGATGCAATGCTACATTTCTTCAAATTTTATGAAGAAACAACCTCATTTACATCTTGGATGGCCTGAGAGTGAGTACATTTTTTGCTAATTTTCATTTTTAGCTGAACTATTCTTACCATCTGAGAAATTCAAGCTTGAAGTACCTCTTAAATGCATTTTTGCAAATTCTGCAGTCACAGCTGCTACTACATGTGATGTTTTATCAAGCCACATTTGCTGAGAGCTGACGGCATAGAATGAGTGCGTTTTCAAAGTTCAACTTTTTAAGTTGACACAACAAGTCAGTGTCTTGAAAACAGTGTTAATGGCGCGAGACTGTTAAGACGTGACACAACAACATCAGTCCATCCAACACGTGTACACAAATAAAAATATAGCACAGACTACATCCTGTGTAAACAGATCCTCACTCTGTTATTTGACATCGTCTGTAGGTCAACAATGTCTTGAATGGTCTTTCTTTGTGGGCCTTTTTCTGCTTTTTTTCCCCCCAGTGTGCTTATGTTGCTCTATTAAAAAGCATCTGCTACATGCAATAGTGTCAGAATTAAATTGTCATATTTAAGTAAGCAAATCATTCCGTAAGTAATACTATTACATTTTTTATTTTAAAAATGCACATAAAAAACTGACACGATGGCCTTTTGAGAAATGTTAAACTATGCGTATTTGATTTTATGTTGTGTCAGTAAAGCTGCTGCTGTGTTAAAGCCACATCTGATCATTACCACCATCAATGTAATGATAGTAAATGCAGCACAGATGGCGAAAGATAGAGGCAACCACACACATATGTACATGCGGATGTCACATATTCATACCGTGCCGCTTCATGTCTGAGGTTTCTTATATCTGGTGTTGACATCACACTCATGTGAACCGATCACAAATGCATAGCGCTAAACAGAGTGCAACCGTACGGTTCCCAAACTAAAATCACATTCATTTCCCCATGCAGAAATTGATTTTTAAAAATAACATATGAGATCCACCAAAAGGAAAAGAGCTCTGCCGTGACCGTCCACTCCCACAAAGCACTGCAAATGTCAAAATCAAGTCTTCCTGTGTTTTGAATCCATTTATATATTTGCATTTCTGTCTATTTATTTTAATAAACCTAATAATTTTTTTATAGTCATTAGTTTCCTGAGCTACTGTTTCACTTAAGAATTTGAATGCACAGTAACTACCTTTGTCTTTTTAATTAATTTCACATAATGTTTTATTTTGCATACAATAACAAAGGGCTGGAAACTCAACTGTCAATCATCTGTTTAAAAAAAAAATGATTTAAAAAAAACTGGAAACAATTGTCAGCTGAGCACTTGTGATAGATTGAGGTTCTTGTGGTTAACTAAACTAAAACTTAAACCAAAACCATAAAAAATCTGTTACTTAAAATAAAAGTTAACTAGAATAATAAATAAAATAAAATAAAATAAAAATTAAATTAAACATTTTTTCAGCTATTTGCCACGGAAATTTAAACACTAAATGTAACACTAAAATAAAATAATATCTAACAAGACATATTAAAAACAACAACAGCAAAATTAGACTTCAAAATTAAAATGAAAATGGAAAATAGAAAAATAAAAATGTATTAAAATACAAATAAAAATTATAACAGTATCTTAATTTAAAATAAGTTTTAAATAAATGTTAACTAAAATAAAATAAAATTATAAAAATGTAAACTTTTTTCAGCTAGTTGCCAATGCAAAATGAAAAACTAATGAAACTAATAAAAAAACGACACTGCAAAACTTGAAAAGTCTAACTTGATGTACTAAAACTGAAATAAAATAAACAAAAATCTATATAAAAAAAACTAATGAAACTAATAAAAATGAAAACAATGCACAACAATATTACTAAAACTTTAAATATTAATAAAAACTATAATAGTATCTTTATGACACTGTTGCAGACCAAATATGTTAAAAAAAAATAACACTACACATCCAGGTCACAAACTCAATAAAAAAAAAAATAAAAAATAAAGATTGTAAAATAATAATGTACTAAAACTTATATTAAAATTTATATTAAGATAAAAACCAATTCAGAATATTTACGAAATCTCTAACAGTATCTGAATGGATGGGATCACAGAGGCAGATGTTAATCCCAGGTGTAAAGCAGGCATGAGCGTCCTGTATCAGATCCGACAGGGTTTTGAGAGCAGACAGAAGCTGCCCACTGGAGTCAGATCATCAGCGGCCCAGCAGGCAACAGCAGACACGGTCATTACGTATTACCACAAACTGTCCACTAAACACACAGATGCAAAAACAGCATACACTAACAAACCAAACCACATTTGCACACTCTCTAAAGGTCATTCATTATGCACACGAAAATTCCTCACTTTAAAGCTAATGCATGTTACCACAAAGGTGGGTCTCCATGGGCCTGTAATAACATGCCATCATAGCAAAGGTAGCTTTGAAGTGCAGCTCAGTGTGTGAGAGTGTGTGTGTGTGTGTTTGTGTGGTATCGTGTTGCCCAGTGACGATGATGGAACATGACATTTGCAGTGGAGAGTGGGGTGGCCTGGATCCATATGTAGCAACATGCAGCAATAACTCGAACAAACCATTCATTCACCCGTCTATCCATCTGTCCATCCCTCCGCCACACGCAGCAAACTCAAGCCACAAATCTCACCCTGTATTCATGAATGTCCTTCTACTGTATTTCTGCCTTGAATAATGCCTCATTCCTCCTCTGCACATGCACATCTGCCCATCTATCTCTCCCAAATTGAAAGTGTTACTTTTTAATACACAATATCATTGAAAAAATAAAACAAATAAAAATAAAAGCGCATATATATATATTTATTTGTTTTATTTTTTCAATGATATTGTGTATTAAAAAGTAACACTTTTCATATATATATATATATATATATATATACATACAAAGTTGTCCTAAAACCAAACCAATACCCATTCTTGTCTTAGGACAACTTTAATTAACTTTTTTGATGTGTGTATGAGGAATTTATTTGCAAAAACAGATAATGTTTTATTGTGTTAGTTAGCTGTATTTTTTAGTTATTTTTACTTAATCAAAAATAAACTCAACTCAAATCAAAAGTGTTACTTTTTAATACACAATACCATTAAAAAATAAAAATAAAAATGCATATATATATATATATATATAGTTTTTCATTATTGGTATTTATTTTACTTTTTAATACACAATACCACTGAAAAATTCAGTATATATTTAATATAGTATAGTTAATATAGTTTTTCATTATTTGTATTTACATTCACATTTCTATCATATATTTGTGTGTGTGTCTGTGTAGTTAAAAACAGATTTAAAAAAAATATTTTATGTATTTATTTGATGTAAATTTTATTTGTTTCATTTAATTTTTTACACAATATCACTGACAAATAGAAGAGATAACAATAACAATATAACAATAAAAATAAAAAGTGCATGCATATATTTTTATTTTATTTACTTTGTTATTATACATATATATATATATATAGAGAGAGAGAGAGAGAGAGAGAGAGAGAGAGAGATTCATTTGATAAAATTTTTTTTTTTAAATCATTTAATTAATATTTTGTGTATGTACCTATGTGTGTGTGTGTGCTTAATATAATTGTTTAAATGTGTGTGGCTTGAGAAGAAGGGTTTCCCCAGCTAAGTTGTGGTTCCTCTTGAGGTTTCTTTATTGTACATTAATGTAGACACATTCATGTAAAATGCATTTATATAAGCCAAATAATATATGTGTGTAATTCAATAACAGTATATATGTATATGTAAATATATAATTAAAATATAACAACAAGTAAAAAGTGTATTAAAACTGAACGCATAACAGAATCGTGTACAATCTAAAAGACGTAGGCTGTTTAATAATAGGCTCATTTATATATATATCTTACGTTGATTGGAATGGGACTCTAGGCCTGTGTGTTTTCTTAGCCCGTGCATCAATCATTGAAACCATAACGCTGTAATTAACTCTTCATCGTGACCTTAACCCTGACCCTAACACCAAACATAATGCACATTAAAACGGGCCCCCGCGCGCAACTCAACGATCCGCTAGAGACGATCTGGAAAGGAAAGTTCATTAGGCTGCGGTACCTGGGGTCTTCCGTGCGGATACATGGTTCTGGAGGTCATCCACGGGGATCTCGATGGTCAGGACCGAGTCCGGAATCACCGTCGGACACCGAACCCCCCCGCGTCCGCTGCGTAAATCAAGGTTCGCTCCTCCGCGCTCCAAACGTTCTCGAGTAGCCAAAGAATTACAAGGTATCCGATGAAAAGTTTAAAAACGTTCTATTCGGCTGGATCAAACGCTCTTCCTCTTTATGACGCACAGTTACGCCGCGCTACAATGTAACAAGATCATCCTGTGCGGGGCGCGTGCACGCTGAGCGCGCGTCGGAGATCAGAGGAACATAAACAGCGCTGACCTGCGCGCACACGCAGTCTGAATAATGAGCGAGTCGGTTCGCTCGAACGAGTCACTGATTCACATCATTCTCCTTAAAAATGTAGCATGTTAAACAGCCTGCCGAAATAGTATTGTTACTACAGGTTTTGAGGAATTTGTCCCCGCTGTGAACAGAGGAAGAAATCAACCGAATGAAGTCACGATTTAGGCATGACTGCTTGTTGAAGACCAAAACAGTACCTTCAAAATGTTAACCACAGACTTCTACTTGCAAATTTAAACACCGGAAAACCCATAGGAAAATCCTGAGGGAAACTATAGCTCGAACATGTTAATTCTCTACTGCATCTGACTACATACTGATTGTTTGTAATGTCAATTCTCTAAAGTTAATACGTTTTTAAAGGAAAACAGAAGTAGCGTGGAGAAATTCTGCATAAATAAAGTCAATTTACCAACGCTCTGCGAATCGGCTCGCGCGAATCACTAAAAAGATTCGGTTCGCTCGCGAATCAGCTGTCAGCGAGCCAAACTGCAGCCAGCGAGGGGTGTATTGGATTTCTGAAAATCTAAAATAAATATATGAGAGATTGAGAGGGAGAGAGAAAGGGGTGAAAGATCAGAAGAGAAAAGAAAACTGCACAGCAGCTCTTCTCAGCGGTGCTGCCTGTATTACTGCGCCTGTGAGATTGACATTAACTGCGGAGAGCCAAAGCTGCTTTTAAGGTCGACCGCTTACATTTGCTTATGAAGATTACATAAATAGGATAAAACGGAAAAAATGCAAGTGGTAAAACAGTTGAAATCAAATTATATTGGTATATATTATGTTAGTATTTTAAACTCCGCTATTTGAAATGAAATACTGCTTGAAAGAGAACAAAGCGGGAAGCCGTTCGTATCATAACACAGAACATAATGTACAAACATTGCAGCCTTAACGTCTCTTTTCACGACTGGACTCTGATTGGTTTACAAGATTAAAGTCAAAGCCAATGAGTGACCCGAGTGCCCACGTTGGGTCATTACATTTGCTTTGATCTGGACCAATCGTGAAGCAGGACTTCAGCGCAGGCGCGTCAGTGTTGCATTATGGGGGATGAAGTCCGTATAATGAAGAGGAAGAGCCAATCGGCGTGCAAGAAGCGAATTGATATACGTGAATATTTATAAGATTATGAGATAATTATCCACATTGATAATACAAAAGAGGTATTATGTACAAACCGAAAAGGAATATTTAAAAACAACAACAATATGAAGTGAGCACATCTACTTACAGGAAATTAAAATGCATTACGATAAAATGAAAATTAATTTAAAATTATAATTACAATGGAATTTTAAAAGAATGTGCATGCGCTCTGCAAATCGGCTCGAATTAATCACGTAAATGATTCATTTGTAAATCGGCTGTCAACGAGCAAAACTGCAGCGAATTAAATATTAAAACTCAAGGATTTAAAGATGCAAATCTTAATGATAACCTTTGTTATCACAAAGTCACAATAATGTGTACACATCCGGTTAAAGGAAATTACATTTATTAAATTTAATTTAATTAAAATGTATTTATTTATTTATTTTTATTTAAATTAAAATGCAAAAAACAAACAAACAAACAAACAAAAAAAAACTTTGTCTGAACAGATGTAATTTTTGTAAAACCTTATAAAACTAAAAAAAAAAAAAAATTATTATGCCTATTTTGTGAATATGAACTATTTTGTTCGGAATGTTTTAATTGCATTTTTGTTAGTGTTTGTAAAATTCCTGTCAACAAACAAGAGCCATAAATAAAAAATACTATATAATAAATAATATATAATAAATATAAATAAATAAATATATTAATATATATATATATATAATGTACACCAATTAATACATTTATCGTACCTCTATCAGATATAAAGATGGAAGAAAAATGAAAGGTGGACGAAAGGAGGGAGAGCCGCAGACCTGAAGAGGAGGAGGAGGAGGAGTGGTGGTGCAGTGTGGCGGAAATAAAACAGCTATGGGAGGATGACGACAGGCCAAGGAATGAAAAGTGAGAGACAGTGACAGCACACACACACACCGCCTGAAAGAGTTTTATGAAATATCATGTCAGAGCTCCGCCACAGGCCACATCTCCATCAACCAGAGGAAATGAGCAGAGAGAGAAAGAGAGAGAATGTGCGCATACAGTTTGGATTGTATGCAACAGAGAAAGAAAGAAAGATTGGTGAAATATTACCTTCATTCAGCAGATCGCATCAACTCACTACACTACACTGCATCTAAATGCAAATATACAACCATTATTATCATTACTATTAACACAATTTGCATAGATCTACAGAGGTGAAACACGAGATGCATATATCAGTCATACTGGGTGAAAATAATTATTGCAGACCGAAAATGTTAATAACAACAAACAACCGTGAACTCCAGACATCCACAAAAATATATAAATACATACATAAATAAAATATAATAACTAAAAAATAAATAAAATACATTTGAAATAAAAAATAGCTATAAATAAATAAATGAATAAAAATGTAAAAAATAAAATGAGTGAAAATCACTTAAAAACTTAAGGTAAAACACCTGAATTGTCACAAAGGAACCAAATCAAATAAATGAAAAGTTATTTGTGATATAAGCATAAAATGTGTACGAAAATAGTAAGTTACACATGATCTGTGGTGTAATGCCTGATATGCTAATTATCCTTCTATAGATGCTGACACAGTGCTGATGAAGCGTGCAGGTTAATGGTGTGTTTCTAAAGCGTTGCTGTCGCTGTTCAGATGAAAATGAGATACACTGATGACTGTAATTTCAGCTTATTTTGGACAGTCTTCTCATCATAACACGCACATATGAAGCTGGACAAACATCAACCGTTTCTGCTTCATAAGTGATTTAGACTATAAACAAATATACAATTTAATCTCGATGGCATGTTTAATGTTGATACAGTCGGTACTGAAGGAAGGACTTAGTTCTCATATTAATATAACATCATCACCCGTACTGTGCAAAGCATGCATTACTTAAGCATCAGCAGCACCTGCAGCAGAAACGCTCTCCTGAAAGGAAATAGTTTACATAGAAACTCATTATTTTTTATTACTCATTACTTACCCACCCTTATGTTGATCCAAACCAACCTTCTTCCTTTCATGAAAAAACAGGAGTTTCCCACAATTCCCACACGGCTCTTCCAAAACCAAAAATCAGACACTTTTTAAATGCAAAAAGTGGGTCAGTTTTGCTTCTGATGCTGTAGAAGTCAACTGCAACCTTGCAATATCAGTCACCAGAACATATTTCAATTAAAAAAAAAACACTAACACATAACACAAAAGTCTGGGGCTGGGAAACATTGTTAAAATGTTTTTTAAGGGACGTCTCTTCTGCTCACCAAGGCTGCATTTATTTGATCAAAATTGTGAAGTATTATTACAATTTAAAATAACAGTTTGAATATATTTTAAAAAGTAATTTATTTCTGTGATGCAAAGCTAAATTTTCAGCATCATTACTCCAGTCTTCAGTGTCACATGATCTTTCAGAAATCATTCTAATATGCTGATTTGCTGCTTAAGAAAGGTTTGTTTATGATCAGTGTTGAAAACAGTTACATTTTTGTAGCAACTGATGCATTTATTTGAAAAACAGAATCTTTTGCAACGTGTTTACTTTCACTTTTGATCAATTTAATGCATCCTTCCTGAAAAAAAAAAATAAAATAAAAATAATCACACACCAAACTTTTAAAATGGTAGTTATTTTGAAACATTCTTACACATTGATACTAGAAAGTGACAAAGAAGACAATTAATTATTTGTTCTTTAAATGAAATAAAACCCAAACGGCAACACTTGATAAAGGTCCAATGAATCTTTTATTTGTAAGGCACCATAAATACTTCCTTACTGCTCAATCTCTCATTCATAGTAAATGTTTAACCTTTTTTTCTTCCAACAATCGTCTTTAAATGAAGTTATAATAGCAGTTTATCAACACAAACAACATACATTTCCATCAAGTACATCATGTCACATACAACACACACGCACATTTTAAAAAACTACTACAAAGCTCCAAAATGTGGCAAATATCAGATGAGAAACTGTCAGAAGAGGGCGGCTGGGTTTACGTAACGCTTTAAATAACAAATGCGTCGAGACCAGTCAGAACCGCTGAACAAATCATTTATCTTTAGCATCTAGAACTAGTCGAGACCAGCCAGTGCTACGCACATCTAAACGAATCGGAGCAGAAATGTTTGACTTGACTATTAAATGATTATAGATTTCTGTATAACCTGCGCTAAATGTCCTCCGGGCCACACACACCATAAACAGCTTTTTTACATACAAAGTGTTTACAAAATTAAATGCTTACTGATATATTTATACATGTATATAAATTGGCCATCAGTTTTGGAGATCAAGCAAAATCAACTGGAAAAAATATCTAAAGAATAAAAATCAGAAAACTTCATTTAGAAATTATAATAGGTAATCCAGAGCTCAGTGCTGAGCGTTTCTTAGTATACATCAGCACTGGTGTACCAAAAAAAACAAAAAATGCAAAAGAATCATGACCAGGAACACACAATCAGAAAATACCCACAATGCACCAGTACATACATACAGCCTTAGGTAGTCTTGTGTTTTGAACAGCCTGGAATACTAGCATACTGCTAACTGTGCCGTATGTACTGTATGCTACATTGGGACGACAGCATTACTTTTGCAGGTTTAACTCAGCAAGTGGCATCCAAAAAAAGGTTATTCCACAAATCAATTGAAAATTATGATAAAGCGATAAAACTGTGAGTACTGATACTAAATGAATGAAGCACAATTCATTTTATGATTTCAGAAATTTCAAGAACTGTATGTTTCTTCAGTAACACTTTACAATAGGGTTCATTAGTTAACAGTTAACTACTTTAGTTAACATTAACTAAAAATAACACAATACTACAGCATTTATTAATCTTAATGTTAATTTCAGCTTTTACTAATGCATTATTAAAATCAATGTTTGTTAACCTTAGTGCACTGTAAACTAACACAATGAACGAATGTTTTTATTTAACATTAACAAAGCTTAATAAATGCATTGTTCATTGTTTGTTCATGCTAGTTAATACATTAACTAATGTTAACAAATGACACCTTATTGTAAAGTGTTACTGATTCCTCAAACAAAATGACAGTTCAAAAAATATTGTATATTTAATTTTATTATATTTCTTAGATATTAAGTCTTAAATCTTGATTTTGTGTTTAAGTATTATTTTAAACAATTTAAATACTTTTTAGTCATCTTGATTGACTAAATCATCTTTTTAGTCACTAATAATATAATTGTAGTCATTAATAATACATTTAACTAAAAATAACTGAACTTCAATCTCAACTAAAGTGCTAAAAACACATCAAATCAAGATTCAAGACTGAAATCTACTGAGAAGCACTGCTGTAGTACTAGTAATAGTAGTAGTATGATAGTATGCCATTTCAAATATCCTATTACAGCTTTACAAATCATTCAACACACTCATTGGCTGCCACCTGCTGGTCACACATAGAACCGCATTCACTGCAAAACAGGACGACAGAGAAACAAACCGCCTTTTACACAAACTATTAGGATGTGGGTCTGAATTGTGAATATCTCTTTGTTTTGTCACTTAAATCCATCTTAAGGCATTTTTACCCTTCTAAGGAACTGCATTTTAGGTAAAATAGAGTCTCGTCTTTTTATGTAACAGATCAGCAAACCAAATGCTGGTCAACTGAGGCGCTTCACTAACCAAACACACAAATGGCTGCCATTGACATGGTTGCTTGGGTGTTAACAGTAATAGTGTTCTGAGTGGTTGCCAAGGTGTTGCTCTGCAGTTGCTACAATGTTTTAATTGTTGTTAGTGCACCTGCTATGCAAATATTAGGGTTGTTAGGCCATTGCCAATTTCCAGTTGCTCTAGGTTGTTGCCAGGGTGGATATGCAGTTGCTAGGGTGTTAACAGGTGCTTGCTAGGTCATTCCGGGTGGTTGCTAAGGCGTTGCTATGCGGTTTTAAGATGCTGTGCCACTACTAGAGTGTTCTGGGAGGTACATGTGTTTGGGGTATTTGCCAGTTGCTAGGGTGTTGCTATGTGGTTGCTACAATGTTCTAAAGAGTTGTTAATGCATTGATATGCAAATGCTAGGGCATTTTGATTGGTTGCTAGGTTGTTGCTGTGCAATTGGCGGTTTGTTTTAAGTGGTTGTGCATGTGTGTTTAGAATGGTTGCTAGGGTGTTACTGGTTGGTCGCCAAGGTGTTGCTGCTGAATGGTTGTTACTATGCAAACTCCAGGACATTTTGATTGATTGCTGGGCTGTTGCTGTGTGGTTTCTATACTGTTCTGAGTGGCTGAGGTTCTTGCCAAGCCAATTATTGTTGCTGCAGTTGCTAGGGTGTTACCAGGTGCTTGCTAGGCAATTCGGGGTGGTTGCCAAGGCGTTACTGTATAGTTTCAAGATGCTGTTCAACTACTAGAAATATCTGGATTGTTGCTAGTTGTTCTAAGCGGTTGTTTGCACATATATGCCAGGGCAGTTATGCAGTTGCTAAAGTGTTGCTATGGGGTTGCTACGGTGTTCTGAAGAGTTGTTAATGCATTGACATGCAAATACTAGGGCATTTTGATTGGTTGTTAGATTGCAATTGCCAATTTGGCAATTGGGTGTTTCTGGGTGGCGCCATGGTGTTGCTGCTGAAATGTTTTGAATGGTTGTTTGTGCATTACTAGACAAACTCAAGGGCAATTTGATTGGGTTGCTGGGCTGTTGCTATGCGGTTTCTAAACGGTTCTGAGTGGCTGAGTTTCTTGCCAGGCCAATTATTGTTGCTTCAGTTGCTAGGGTGTTACCAGGTGCTTGCAACTGCCAAGTTGTTCTAAGCAGTTGTTTGCACATGTGTGTATGGGGTAGTTGGTACGGTGTCCGAAGAGTTGTTAAAGCATTGATATGGAAATCCTAATGCAAAGGGCATTTTGATTGGTTGTTAGGCTGTTGCTCTGCAACTGCTAAGTTGTTTTAAAGGGCAGTTATGCATTTGCTAGGGTATCACTGGGTGGTTGCCATGGTCTTTTGAATGGTTCTATGTTCTAGGGCATTCTGATTGGTTGCTAGGCTGTTGTTATGTGGTTGCGAAGTTGTTCTGAGTGGTTGTTTGCACATACGTGTTTGGCGTAGTTGCCAGGGGAGTTATGGAGTTGCTAGGGTGTTGCTATGTGGTTGCTACAGTGTTCCAAAGAGTTGTTAACGCATTAATATGCAAATACTAGGGCATTTTGATTGGTTCCTAGGTTGTTGTTGTGCAACTGCAAAGTTGCTTTAAGTGGTTGTTTGAGCATATGTGTTTAGAATGGTTGTTACTGGGGTGTAACTGGGTGGTCGCCATGGTGTTGCTGCTGAAATGTTTTGAATGGTTGTTTGTGCATTATCATGCAAACTCAAGGGCATTTTGATTGGTTACTAGGCTGTTGATTAGTTTGATTGGTTACTAGAGTTTTTCTGTGTGGTTGCTTGTGCATGTGTGTTTGGGCTGGTTGCCAGGGCAAGTATGCAGTTACTAGGGTGTTACGAGAGCATTGCCAGGGAATTTTGGGTGACTCATAGAAGCCTCTATTATATTCAGGTCTCTGGATATAGTTTGGGTCTCTCAGTCAGTATCTATGGGATTTTTCATCCATTTTATTGTCTGCCAGGAAAAATCAAAAGTTACTTACAGTAATAATACAGCTCTCCTCAAAAAGACACACGATTTGAGGAATGTTACATGCTAAAGTTTAATACTTAGGGATAAGGGTTTGTTCAAATCACTATCCCCAAGTATGAGAAATAGTAATAGAGCCTTAGCAAACACCACTAATTAGAAGTAAATGAATCAAACAGAATTACAGAATAAAGATTCGCTGTAGTAAAGAGAGAATGAATCAGACCCAAACCAGTGAGACAGAGAAGTAGTTTTCCGCTCTCTTTCTGTGCTCCGTCCCACTTTACAGAACTCATGACAGAATCAAAGCGTCTCTATGAAGGCTAGTCGGATTTGTCGGCATCTTCATCACGGTGGCCATCGGCCCCGTCACGGGAGCTCTTGTCCTCCTTGGCCAGGTGTGCGTGAGACGCGAGGATGCTGGACAGAGACAGGAGGCCGGAGCTGGAGGTGACGGCGGGCAGGGTGGGCGGAGTCAAGCCCAGGGGCAGAGGGGTCATGGGTAAAGCCAAACCCTGGAGCTGAGAGAGCTGGTGAACCTGAAGCTGCTGCTGCGTTTACACCAACAAACAAACAAACATCCATGGAGGTTAGAGAGAGATCACATATAACTCTCATACTGTTGACATGCATTTGCATTCTATATTTAAGTTTAATGACAAAGCCATGCACATATGCTGACTATTTTGCATAATAACCATACTCGTATTACTCACAATATAATGATTTTGATGCACTTTTTTGCCATTTACGGTCACTTTTTTGCTATTATTTTTTCTTGTGAATATAATAAAAAGAAGATTTACTTTATAGTTTTTATTTTATAATTTTAAATATTTTTTATATAATATTTAATTTTAACTTAAATTTTCTATATTTTATTTAATTTTAGTAGCAAAAACAGTTTTAGTGGTAGACTCGGTGTGTTTGAAGCGGTCCATTTCAATGAATCATGCAAACATGAATCTATAAATAATTATCTATAAATAAATAAATCTAAAATTTAATTTAGTATTATTTATTTTATTAAGTGATTGTAGAATGTAATGGGATACAATGATGGTTCCTCTGATTTTTCCCACTAACATCACTAATGTGTATGTATACACATACATGCAACCATACACATATTTGTGATAGTAAGATTCACAGATTCGCACTTGTGCGTCGGCATAAAAATTAACGATACAATGCATCATCGATTTAAACAAGTGCGCTTCGGATACAAGTTGGTATTTATATAGCATTATTTCTAACATAATTGCATTGGTAAAAACGCTTTATTTATATATAATTATTAGTAGATGCGCAACACTTTTTTTTTAGAAAGTGACCAATAATTTGTGACCAAATAATTACAAATCCAGTGTTTGGAAACACTTTTGGTATTATAACAGAGGTGAAAATTAATTTAAAAAAAAGAAGCATGAAATTAGTAAAATAAATAAAATATAAAAAATGAAATGAAAGCAAACTCTCTGTACAATATTAAATTGTATAGCATCATATTTAGTTTTTTTTTATCCATTGCGTCGTATTGCATTGGCAGCTGCTTCATGTATCATCCCATGTATCATGCACACACACACACACACACACACACACACACACGTCAGAGCAAATGCAAATAATGAGAGGCTTCTAGCAATAATCTGCTAGTCCTACACAATAACACATGAAGCTGAATGGTGTGAAGTTCCTACCCGGATAATTGAGTTCATCTCAGGAGGGGTAACCTGTTTGGCTCGCTCAATCGCCCCCAGGACCTGCTGCTGGTGCTACACACACACACACACACACACACTTATCTCAGC
This sequence comes from Labeo catla, assembly GCA_012976165.1. Taxonomy (NCBI): domain Eukaryota; kingdom Metazoa; phylum Chordata; class Actinopteri; order Cypriniformes; family Cyprinidae; genus Labeo; species Labeo catla. The sequence continues at coordinate 226,863 of VONZ01000365.1, read as the reverse complement.
AAACATTTAATCTCTCCAGGTAAAAAGCACAGTAAACAAAACCCTCTTCTGTCCATAAGAGCAACCCATTGACACAAACCAACGGCACATTTAAGTCACTGATGAGGCTAAGGGTCATTATAGAGAGTGTGTCATAAATAAATCACACAGTCTGACCTCTTGAGACAGGTAAGGCAACACCTGAGCACAGATTCCGTTCAATCTCTTCACAATCTCCGCCTGCGGACAGAACACAAGCACATCTCAGGGGTTTACATCCATTAATAAGGTAGCTGGGGATGCGCTTACAGGCTGCTGATGTTGCACAAAAACACGAGCAACACAGTCAGTCACGATAATATATGCTGACCGACCTCGTTTGATGAAAGACGCTACTGAATCTGGGTCACTGCATATGTACAAACCATACAAGTAAGCCTGTGGTTTAAAGCAAACTGCAGATTTTCCACAAACATCAATCTAAAGAAAGATCTACATATCCTCCTGCCATATTTATTGTGACAAATACAATGATTTCCCCCACATCTGATGCAAAAAGAAAAAAAATGCAAAAAGTGTGTAGCTTCTGGCATAATATTCAGATTCTTACCTGCTTGTGCATTTCAATGTTGAGTCCATATGACATCTCATAATACTGCAGTCAGAGAAAAAGGAAAGAGGAACTTCAGATCAAAAATGCAGCTTTGCCATCTCAGGAATAAATTACATACTTAAATATAATCAAACAGAAAAAAGTTATTTTAAACTGCAGTTTAAAATTTTTAGCCACATACAAACATATGATAACTGCGCATATAATGATTCACATTTTGGGGAAAAACTGGGACATCTCACAAAAATTCACCTAAATTCACCCTATATGTTTCTTAAAGAGGCAATGTAAACAAGTGTAGAGGGAAGGCAGCAAAAACAGCAGACAAAGGGACAGTCAAAATATCTTTATATTAATAAAAAAAACAAAAAACAAAACTTAAACCTGTAGAAAATATTTCATGATAATGTTTGGAGTCTCATAAGACTCTAAAACAGCATGACAAAGACATCTGTACTAAAAGATATATAAATATTGCATGAAACTTAAAAAAAACAAAAAAAAACAGTAAAATTACTAACTGGAATTAAATCAAATTAAAACTTAAAACTGAAATAAAAATAAGTCAAACCTAAATGGTAATACTAAAAAAAAAAAACAATCTGAAAACTGAAAATATTAAGATACTAAACTATGAACCAATTCAAAATATTATTAAAAAAATTATACATACAACAGTATGTAAATAATACTAAAACAGCATTAGCCCTTAGATCTCTTCAAGCAAAAGAGGTGTAGGAGAAGACATCAATTTAACATTGGTTTTCTTGAAACTTCAGAGCGACTGGGTTGTGATTTGGGCTCATGGTTAGGAGCTTTGCTCTGGGCTAAAGCAGCACATCGCTCAGATCTCTGTGGTCCCGCTCAGGCACAGCTGTTACAGACACACATTCAACATTGATCTGTCAGGAAGACGTCAATACGCTTGTGCACACTTACGACCCATGATACAACTGATCAATGAAACGCTTGTGTACAAATTTCTGCAGACGCCCGCAGGGTTCCAGACAAAATCAAAAGAAGAAACATTCAAATACATGAAAAATAAAAACAAAAGCCAAAACAAAAACAAAAAAAGAAGAAATGCACATAAATAAGAAACTATTTAAAAAAAAAAAAATGCACAAATGTGACACTTTTTCTTGTGATAAGAGTTTATATTTCACAATTCAAACATTTCTTCTCAGAATTAAGAGTTTATATCCAAGTCAGAATTGTGAAATGAATTGTGCATTTATTACTTTTTATTCTGTGGTGGAAACAGCTTTCATATGATCTGTATGCAACTGTAGGTTTGATAAAACATGCATGCTTTACTCACCATTATGTAATGACGCTGCATTTCAGATTTCTCACTCGCCAGTTTATCACATTCCATCTTCAGGCTGTAAAATGCAAGACAGCATGAGATGCACTACTCATTTCTTGTTAAATGTGTTTACATGTTGCAAATTATATGATGCCTCTTTAAGTAACATGGACAAGTTCTCAGGGTTTGAATACAGCCTGTGTATGACAGCTTCAATATTTACATTTCACCCTAAAACACACACACATACACACACTTCATTGAGGCTGTCAGCTGCATTTCACCTCACTTTCTCACTTTTGAGAAAAAAAAAAAAAAAAAAAAAAAAAAAAACAGAAAAAAAAACAACAGAATTCTGCAACATTCTATCACCATGACAACCAGTTTCCTGTCTGGACTGCCTGATGGAGGCTTGTGATTGGCTGGCCATGTGTTTAGAAGAATGTAATAACGAAACAATGTATCATTTTCTCCTTCATATAGAACTTATGTTAAATAGTTTGCGTTACACATACAATACCATTTAAACGTTTGGGGTTGGGCAAATTTTTGTAATGCTTTTGAAAGAAGAGTCTTGTGCTCACCAAGGCTGCATTTATTTGATCAAAAATAAAGTAATAAAATATTGTAAAATATTACAATTTAAAAAAACTGTTTTCTTTTTAAATATATTTTAAGAAGTAATTTATTCCAGTGATCAAAGCTAAATTTTCAGCATCATTACTTCAGTCTTCAGTGTCACATGATCTTTCAGAAAACATTCTAATATGCTGATTGGCTGCTAAAACAAACTCTGAAAATTGAATCTGAGCAATTTAATGCATTTTTGCTGAATAAAAGTTCAATTCTTTAAAAACAAAAAATAAAATAATAAAATACTGCATATCTACAATTAAATACTATGAAATTAAAATCTGACACTGATTGCATATTTTTTTATTTTTTTTTTTACAAGTTTACAAAATAAACCTTACGTTTATGAATTTAAATATCAACATTCTTTATTCCGGTCAAATTTTGGATATAAAAATATACATATGCGCTCCATAATGAGAATGTCCCTCCCCCAACACCACCTGCCACCGACTAATAGCAAGTAGTAAATCATGTTTTATGACTGCGATGTAAACTAAAGCCAACTGACTAGTTAAAACAAATGACTCCTTTTTGAATCGGCCCATCCTGACGCCCTAACGTGAACACGGGAAAGAAAATTGCATTTGTCAGACCATTTTATGAGGTCTTTAATCACTAAAGCAATAATAATAACAACATTATGTAATCGCAAGCGGCTCCACAGAACAATTACTCATTTATTAGCATTACTTGTGGAAATAGTGACATGGAGCTGTAAGGTGAAGTGGCCGTGACATATTTTCAAAACATACACCATAGACCAAGTTACGGCCTATTGATGCTGAAAGTGAATATTCTAAACGGCACAAACATCTAAAGTGCCGCAGTGCGGTCCAATGGTAATGCCAAATCTGACAGACATCAACACGTTCGATTGTTTATCCTTCTCCATTTCCCTCTTCCTTCCTTCGTCGGTGGTTTCTCTGAAATGTGATGGCCGGATGGCCTCCATGATCACTCTTATCTCTGGTGCTGACAGATGATGACAGGAAGCTTTTCCGGAAGGGGCCGCATTCACACCATTTGACCGTCCCGGAGAGGAAATCACACGGGCAGAGTGTTTTAAGGGTGTAGAGTGAAAGTGAGGAGGAGAGAAACCGCCTGTGCTCAGGGTTGTGGTGAATGCACGTTAACTAACTGTTAAACTAGTTTTGTGTGTATAAATGCTTTCAGCATGCTCCTGGTTAATGTTTTCGAACTCTTATGCTCACCAATGCTGCATTTATGTAATCAAAAATGCAGTAAAAACAGTAATATTGTGAAATATTTTTACGATTTAAAATAGCTGTTTTCTATGTGAATATATTTTAAACTGTAATTTATTCGAATGATGCAAAGCTGAATTTTCAGCATCATTACTCCACTTTTCAGTGTCACATGATCCTTCAGAATTTATTCTATTATGCTGATTTGCTGCTCAGCATTTATTTGAAACAGAAATCTTCTGAAACATTATAAATGTCTTTACTTTTGCTTGCTGAATAAACATTAATTTTGTAAAAAAAAAAAATCATACTTTTTGAGTGATATTGTATAATACCTGTGATATTGTGCCTGCAGGAACTGAAACTCATCTTTGATGCGATCACAAGAGTCAGACGTGGTGAATTTGAGCGGCTGTGTCGATTGAGACGAAGCCTGAAAAACAAAGACAACAGATGAAGGATTCGATTCAACACCGACCTCTAAAAGACCTGATGAACAACCTACAGGGTAGGAAAAACTAGGTTAACACACTAAACCATAAAAGATTGATACAACTCTTCCTCTATGGCCATCAAGCTAATTTTAGTCTTATCTGTTAGTGCATAAAATGTTTGACTCAATATTTGAACTTTGACCACAGAAAAAAAGCAAACCGAAGCCATGATAACAATTCTTTAGATCAGAGTTACAACAACATTTCATTACTGCAAACAGGCTAAAACAATTCTGCTCAACTTCATAACAGAGCCAGTAACTGCATGGCGTGTCTGAGGTGAGCTTGTCAGGTCAGGCTGAAATTAAAGCTTCGTGCAAATAGAAAAGAAGGGCCATTGGCTTTTCACCTCTGACCTGCTTTACCAGGGGTCACTGGCTTGTGACCTTTAAGACCAGACAGACAGGAACAACGCAAACCATCACATATTTTAAAGAGAGAAACGGGATATGCATCTGTGTTCAGTGTGCTTTACAGGCAAACAGCCATTTGAAACCGACAGAGCTACATAGAAACTACTGGATATATGTATGTGTGTGTGAGTGTGTGTGTTTAAACACAATTGGCCCCCAGGGGAGGAACACACAGACAGAACAAAACATCTCAGCAGGGAATGCTTTACACACACACACACACACACACACACACACACACACACAGAATGCTCTCTGTAGAATCACCTGCCAATGTGCATGTCTTCAGAAATAATGTTCTTCATCAATTTACAAAAAGCAGCTTCACTTATATTCATCTTATTTTGCAATGAAGTAGTAGAGATTCAATATTAAACTGAAGCACTGATCTCCTCCCTCACATTACGTCCTTTCCTCCATGTCTCTCCTCCAGTAGATGATATTGTCTCCAGGGGCAGGAGAGGTGTGCGTGTGTGTGTGTGTGCATGTGTGTTTCAGTAAATCCCTCTAGTCCATTCCTGCTATTAGAAATCAATTAGAGGAGGAGAAACAGCAGCATCACCTGTGACCGCTGAACACATGAGGCTTTTTCTCCAGCATCCCTCTCAGTGTTACTGTGCTTTATTGGTATGGCATTAGTGACACTAAACCCCAGTAAGCCAACCACACACACTGCAGGATAGAAGGTCGTCATCCTGCACATACGTAAAGACTCACAACTGCTATGGTGCTGTAAAAAATGCCACTGGTGCACGTGCAACAAGATATGCAACAACAATGCTGACTAGTCAGAGTCTTAGCATTGTGAGTTTTATACCAGCATGCATCACTCATAATTTGTTAAATAAACAAAAAACAAACAAAAAAAAAAAAAAAAAAAATCAAATAAATCCTTTAGAATGAAACAGAAATAAATTACCAAAAAAAAATCAATTAAAGCCTCTAGAATGAAACAGAAATAAAAAATGTAAATAAATAAAACAAAGTCTTTAGACTGAAAAAGAAATAAAAGAAATAATAAAGCTTCTGGAATAAATAATAAAGTCTCTAAAATGAAACCCCCCAAAAAATTAATATGAATAAAAAGTCTCTAGAATGAAACAGAAATAAAACATATATTAAATCAAATAAAGCCTATATAATAAAACTGAAATTAAAAAATAAAAATCCTCTAGAATGAAACAGAAATAAAAAATTAAAATAAAAAAAATCTATAGAATGAAAAATAATTTTAAAAGCCTCCATAATAAAACAGAAAATAAATAAAATAAATAAAACAAAGTCTTCAGAATGAAACAGAAATAGAAAAAAAAGAAAAAAATAAAGCTTCTGGAACAAAAAACAAAAAAACTAAGGTTTCTAGAATGAAACAGAAATTTAAAAAAGCCTCTAAAATAAAACTAAAATAAAACATTACAAAAATTAAATACAGTCTCTAGAATAAAAGAGAAATTTAAAAATAAAATTTAAAAACCTTTTAGAATGAAACCGAAATAAAAAAGAAAAACATAAAGCCTCTAGAATAAATAAAAAGTCTCTATATTAAAACACAAACACACACAAAAAAAAATAAAAATAACAAAAAATAAAAATAGTAACAAAGGGCATCTAGAATATAACACACACACAAAAAACTAAATCAAATCTTTCTCCTCTGGCGGCTGTCAGGGCTAAAGGCTCTGCTGTTGCCCCCTTTGTGATGCTAATGAGGGACTTTGGCCTGAGTGACCCAGACATCTGCTGCACACACACACTTACAGCCCTCAGGCTCTTATCTGCTTTTTTGTCTCTGAATTGCGGCTGGTGTGTGTGTGTTATAGTAGCACAGGAAGTAAGATGTTTCAGGGGGAGTTGAGCACCGCAGACAAAAACCATCTCGCAATTACACTCAAGCTCATGTGTGCAAGCATATATAAACGTGTGTGTTTTCACAGTATGACTGATCTTTCAGCAGTTCACAAACACATTAGCAGCAGCAGCGGCAGCAGGGTGTGGTGGCGGCGGCGGTTGTACACACACAGTTAACAGCCGAGAGTGTGTGTGATTATTTCAGAGAGTATGAAAGCTTGTGAGTGTGTGTGTGTGTGCGTGTGTGCCAGAGGGATTAACCTCTCTCTCAGTTGGGGGTGTTGTTGTGAAAGGGGGGTCTTGTTAATTCAGTTGTCCTTAATAATGTCTTCCAGACCCCTGTCCACCCTCACAACACAATACACACATAATGAACCCCGACTGCTGTGTGTGTGTGTGTACGTCTGTCTGAGAGAGTGTCTCATACTGAACAGAAACACAGAAAAAAAAAATTCAATTTCAATTTTAAAAGAAAATGTAGAATTTTTGCTTGTAAACAAAAAACTCACTGCCACAATGATGAGGGTTTTCGCTAAGGTGTTGCCAAGGTGTTACTATGCAGTTGTTACAGTGTTTAGAATGTTCATGACATATTGCCAAGTGGTTTTTACAATGTTGCAGGTGGTTGCCAGGGTGGTTCTATGTAGTTGCAAAGGTGATTGTAAGTTGCTATGCAGTTGCTATTACGTACTGGTCCAAATCAAAGTAAATCTCTATGATATTCTACAAGACATCATAATACAGTCTGTATGGCAAGATCATGCATAAATAGAAAACTAAAGCTGGAACTGTAGACAAAACTATGATTTGAATAAACATTCATGTACAGCAAGGTAAGCAACAGGACAAAAAGGTTTGTTTAAATGAAGGCAGAAGAGTTAATTAAACTAAAATTGCAAAATAAAACCGAAATTGCATTTGTTCTTTTAGCCATAAATATTAGTTATTAGTTACTTATTTTATTTCCATATCAGCATCAAAGGCTGTCTTCACGGCAAACACTAGTTGTAATAACAAAAAATAAATAGAAAAATACAGGTTAACTTATACAAGATATTTAAAATTTACATATAAAAACATAAATATTAGTAAAGAGTAAAATAAAATTATTATAATTTTCTTTATTATTAATGCTAAGTGATTTTTTTAAATGTTGATATTTTTAGGGTCTTATGAAATCCATTTTATTTTTTCCCAAATTCCATTTTATTTTTTTTCTAAATTCCATTTAAATTTTTGTTTTAAATTCTGTTTTAATGGTTAAATCAAATTTACATTTTTATTTTTACCAAATTATGTTTTCTAATAATTTTCTGGATTCCATTGTAATGGTTTTGTTAAATATTAATAATCAAAAGCATCTCTAATTAATTGGATATTATTTTATACTTTGTTGTGTATTTCCATTTTTCTGCCAAATAAATTCTGGTAAATAATTTTTCTGCTAAGAGTAAATAGTAGCTTTTCAATAATAATTTTATTACTAGTAGTACTATCATTACTTTAAGTAATATTTCTGTCATGGTTTCTTCAAGTTAAACCAAACTTTTATTTTAATGAGTTGCTGTGAAGACTTTAAGGTTATGATATGACATGACAATAGTTTTCCTCAAAAGAAAGGGTAAAATGCTCATGAAGTGCCTCTCAGAGCAGTTTTGCAGATTATTCTGCAGTGTTCATGTACTCATATAATGAGGTGGCAAAGGCTGAAAGCACTGCTAGCATCACTTTCGCTTCAGTCTGCGTGCAGTAAACGAAACCGCGTGTCCGCGTCATTCATTCACACGGAGACATGCAGAACATGCAGGATTCACATTTAAATAGAATTTTGCAGCTTAATATTCACACATTCCATTATATGTTTTGATTTAAGTGCACTGACCTACTTTTGATGAATCCACCCAAAATTTGGCAAATTCTGTGCTATACAGTAAATTCCATTTTTATGACTGGTTTCCATTGTTCAGTCAATGTTTTCTGCATCATGGAAATCATAGGGCCCCATACTCTGCACTGAAATATTAGCAATATTTCTTATTTTATTTAATATTTAATAATAATAATAATAATAATAATAATAATAATAATAATAATAATAATAATAATACTGATATATAATGAATCACAAAACGTTTGCCCGATTTTTGCACTTTGCAGAGCCTGGAGCTTTTTTATAGTTTTTGTTTGTTTGTTTTGTTTTTTTTTAAATGGCATTTAAGTCAATTGCAATTTTTAATCAGAGAGAGGGAAAAAAATCTATTTTATCCCCAAATCTTGCCTCCCTAGTTCAAATCACTGACTCATGTATGACCAATAATAACAGTCACGTTGACCTTAGCAAACACCACTACATAAACAAAGACATGTGATGAGAGAGACGTGACTGATATTTGACACTCACACCTGCTCCTGTACAAACAAGCGTCTCACACGCTCATTCCTGCTAAACGCCGTCTTTCTAACAGAATTCTGAAGCGAAATGTAAGTCACACTCTGACAGCATAACATGAGCTGAGAACAGCAATCACATCTTTAATGGCTCAGTCATAACATCACGAGAACACGATTCACTCGCGTCCAATTTCCCAGAAGACGACTGACCTACAACCTGGGTTTCTGAGAATTTCCTGATGAATCATCACACTGCCAATAACGGATATTCAAACAACCATGAAACGTTGAGATGGTATATGCTTCTCTGGATATGTTGTATGTTGATGTTGATGTTTTTCTAAAGCACTAGAGTATAAAAGGTTCGTTGTGGAAATTAAGCAGGTTCCCTATGCCATCAGACTGTAAAATCCAAGTAGTGTTTGCCAAGTCAAGCATTGGTGTTATTATTGCTCTGATTCAGGGTCAGAGACTTGAACAAACCCCTAACACTAAGTACTTTGCTTTGGCACATAACCACAGGTAAGCAGAAGCAAAAACTAGTTAGCATTAATCAGAAAAATGGAAAAACTAATGTTCCTAAAAGCAAAAAAAGACAAAAAATATTACAAGACGGCAGAAATGCAGTCTGGTTTTGTCCATCATCTCCACTGAGTTGAAGAGTTCAGACGGAGGGAGGAAGACGTCGGTTAACACAATCTGACGAAGAGCTGCTTACGGTCACCAAACCCATCTGAAGCAGTAATCCCTACCCATAATCCACTGGGCCTGACTGATGACCACAAACAAGCCGAAAAGGACCAACAATTGGATTAAGAGTAATGGTTTCACAAACACTTCATTCAAAATGACATGCTTTTTCATACTCAATCCTGACTGTGAGCACAAGCACCGCTGTTTGCAACAAAATATTCTTCCCTTTCTAGCTCTGTGAAGGATTTGTCCCATAACAAGTTAATAAATCTAAACACCAAAAGTCTGTTTTTAAACAACTTCAGAGGTTTGATAAGTCAAACTAATCCCAAAGATCCTGAATTCCAGAGAACAGTAAATCTTTGAGGCTAAGATTAAACGGAGCAGTCGGCTGTAACTCCTAATCCAAGATTTGGGATCTCGCAGTTAATCTCCGGCTGATTCCCACTTCTGCTGAAATTTCTGAGGTTTAAGATCAAGGTTTGGTCAGTGTACTTAAAAATTCATCAGCGGCAACAAGAAATGTCAAAGTAACGTCTTTAACACGGTCAGTTTTCTCTGTTGCAGTATTAATCTGTTATTTTAAGACACTAGAACCTTGAAAGATATTAGTTTAAGAATATATTTTATTATATATTTTTTTATTACATATTATAAATATTGTACGTACACTACTAGTCAAAAGTTTGTACATTTTAAAGAAGTCTCTTCCAAGCCTGCATTTATTCGATCTAAAATACAGCAAAAACTTTTGAAATATTTTTACTATTTAAAATAACTGTTTTCTATTTGAATATTTTTAAAAAAGTAATTTATCCATGTGATCAAAGCTGAATTTTCAGCATCATTACTCCAGTCACATGATCCTTTAGAAATCATTCTAATATGCTGATATGATGTTCAAGAGACATGTATTAGTTTTATTATCATCAATATTTAAAACAGTTGAATACATTTTTTTCATGACTTTTTGATGAACAGAAAGATCCAAAGATCACATTACATTAAAAAAGATTTCTATTTTAGATAAATGCTGTTCTTCTGAACTTTCTATTCATCAAAGAAACCTGAAAAAATTCTACTCAGCTGTTTTCAACATAATAATAATAATAATAAATGTTTTTTGAGCAGCAAATCAGAATATTAGAATGATTTCTGAAAGATCATGTGACTGGAGTAATGATGCTAAAAATTTAGCTTTGAAATCACAGGGAAAAAAACGACATTATTTTTTTAGTTATTTTAAATAGTAAAAATATTTCAAAAACGTTACTGTTTTTTTTCTGTACTTTAGATCAAATAAATGCAGGCTTGGTGAGCAGAAGAGGCTAAAAACATTGAAAATCATACTGTTCAAAAACTTTTGACTGGCTGTGTATTTTATATATTATATAGTTACAAATCATGATTAATATTAATATATATTTGATATACACAAACTTACATGTCAAACATGAATACAAATTACAAAAAATATTTTTTTTAAATAGTGAGCTTATTTAATGATTATGTATTTAATATTTATAACATGTACTTGGACTTTATTATAATAAAAACATATAATATATATAAGAAAGAATACATAAATACATAATTATACTGTAAGATCTTATTTAATTTTCAGAATATGCTTGTTTGATTTTATTAGGACTAGTTTTGAATTCTAAAATAATTCCATTGGCATTCAGATTGTAGTTTTAAGTCTCACTTTATAAGGCTAAATCAATATCAACAGAAAACACCATCATTAACATATTACAAACTAAAATATTCAATGCAGGACTCAGGTTTAATTTCAGGAAGTTTCTCAAACTAATATTTCAATTTCATAGCTTCAAGTGTCAGAACGTCCCGTTTACTTCCTCAAGGTAGCCGACACCGAAATGTTCTCCTAAATCTACTCTCTGTATAGCAAAAAGGCCTCAATTAAAGAAACCCCCAAATCCATCCACTTGTGAGGTTTTCATTTAGCATTCCCGTGTTTGTGTGTTCACATACGTCTGCGTGCACGGGGGAAAAGGCAATTAGGCTTGAGTGCAAACAAAATAATGACTGGGGACTCATTAACACAAGCTGCCCACTGTGTGCACAGGAACAATTCATGGAAATGACACAATTAAGCCTCTACAGGGAGGGATCCAGGCAACTGGTGTGCAAACAAGCAACTCCAAGCCTACCTGAACTAGAATGCTTTCAGAAACATGTTCATTTAGACATGCTACCTGCAAACGTGACATGTGAATCATGAGATAAACACTAAACATGTGATATAAATCAGCCAGAGAACAAGAAAGAAACATACTGAACGCAATGAAATTGCAATGCAAAATTACAGATTATACAAAGAAGGCTTCTGATATGTCTCTTAGGGGAACTTTGATGCACATTTAGATGCAAAAATCTTGTTTAACAAATTCCAATTGAATGAATGACACTGCATTGATAAACATTAGTAAATCAGTGTTTTCTGAGGTTCATTTTGAAAATGCATTTAAACAATATGCTTTATGTACATTTTTCAGTACTAATCTCTGGTGCATATTTATATACAGTTATATATACACATATCAAAGTACCATCTGTACCAAGGTACTGCCAAAGTACATTATTGTAACGGGAAATACATCTCAAAATAGTGGTTTTGTCATGACACGTGTCAAAAAAAACAGTTTTACCATTGTACCATTTTGTTCCAAAACATGGTGTTACCATGGTGCATGTCAAAAAACATGGTATTATCAGGGTTCATGTTCACAAAACATTACATATATAAATAAAATGGCCATTTTGTGCTGGTATCATCTGTAAATATAGCAATCTGCAAGTGATACAATGTCCACAACACCTGCTGTATGACAATCAACCTAAATGAAGGAGAATGAGACACTTACCGAGTGCCTGGCTTGTGGAAACATCATATCAGCCTGTTTTTGTGCTTTATTCTCTTTCTGTAGATGAAATCAAACGGCTTTGGTTGGATGTCCTCTTTGTTCGGTCTTGATTTGGTCTAAACTGACGAGTTTGAAGGCAGAAATGGCTTTAGTCTGCTCTCTTGAACAGATTTCCTGGCTGTGATCTCCAGTTTTCCTGGATTTTGTTCAGCTTTATAAACCTGCACCAACTTTACACGGCTCTGCCTTTGGAATCACAAAAACAAAAGGCTATCTTTACTACAGTATGTGACATCGCGGTTTCACAAGAGAAAAAAAAATGGATCTTTGTTGAAATAGGCCGATTAATCCACTGCCAGGCTGACCATACTGCTCCAATTTCCACATACAAGCTACCTGGCTAAAGCTAATAGGTAAGTTTATACTACGGGAAACTAGCAAAATCCGTTCGAAAATAAGGAAAAACGACTAAATTTGGTCGTTTGTACGCTAGTCTTGCGTGTGTCTGTCTATAGGCGGTGAAAGAACAGCCTGCGCTTGGAAAATCATGCCTCTTCCGCCGCTTCAGGACTCGTATGGACAGACTCATGTGATGCAAGACGCCAAATTACGGATTCTACTACGAGAACGGCTTTACTCATGAATATTAATTACGCCGTGTGCGCGTTGCCCGGCAACCTTCCGGGAGCGTATATTTACCTCATCTAATTAATATTCAATGAGTGTTCTGGCTTGTTCCTCGGTCTCCAATGCTAAGTATTATTATAGTATTTTTTTTTTTTGTCAGACAAATACAAATACACACTGACTAATATTATACTATTACTAATTAATATAATTATAAAAGGCTTAATTTATTTTAAGCTTTTTTCTACATCTAGAGCAAATTTTATAATAAGACATGTTTGGAACTGTTGAAATTAATGATTAGAAGAGATCACATTGCAGCCAATCCCGACAGGCGTAACGGGCGAACGCCACGTTGCGTCATTAATATTCATGAGACAATCCTTTATCGTAGTAGGATACGTACCTTAGTACATACGCATGCGGGATTTAAGGTGGCGCTCAGGAGGCCCATTTTAAGATGTCAAATGGATGAAATGACAGTGGCCGGAAGTGTGTGTTTGTGGGTGGAAGGTGTTGGAATTGCTCTGCTTTTGTTCCCGGTAAATGTACAGCGACTCCAACCTGCAATACTGGCAATTGCACCCATGGGAGCATCCCTTCACTGTATTGAACATGTTATTAATTAATACCTCTAATAGCAGAAATATTACAGGTATGTGTTGAAAACAGTATCTTAATACAATAAAAATATAATATAATATAATATAATATAATATAATATAGTTAGTTTTTAAGCTTTAGATACTTTAAATATTTTCCTCTATGCAATCTCTGTGTGCCCCCTTCTGGACAAAAATAAAAATAATAAAATAAAATAATAAAGGCCATAAGAGATTTCTGTGCTAAAATCATAATGCAGATAAAATAGAAATATGACTTTCATTTGATGCACTTCAGCATTTCAGGCACTGCAAAGAAAACAAGTTACAAGACAATCAGCAAGTATAGGAACAAATTTATTTAAATTTAAAACAGATACTTTATAATTTTTATTTTTTGTTTTTTTTTTTAGAAGGCGGTTATGAAAATCATTTCCATGTTTGAATGAGGTTCAGGCAACAGTGGTTGAAATGAAACAAATACAAATAAAAACAACAATAAAATATGGCGAGAAAATGTCGTAAAATAAATTTCCACTATGTTTCCTCGTCTCGAGGATTTCGATGTTTGTCTGAGCCCCAAAACTCCCACCTGGACAAAGAGCACATGCTTTAATAATTACAATTTCTTAAAAAAAAGAAAAAGAAAAAAGAGAAAAACAGCAGTTTATCTTCTAACTTAAATACAAAGTAAATCCATTTACTCTCTTTAGTGTTTTACTCATTTTTAAAAGAGGGCCGTGTCTAATTTCACGGTCCGCGTGTGATTTGGACAACAATTGGCACTTGTTATGAGTCAGTCTCAGAGAAGGGGATTGGCACGCACAATATTATACAACATTTACATTTGGTATAATTACAAAATAAAAGGGTACAAAGAAGCAGGTAATGCATTACAATGAAAGAACAGGGGATGAAAGCAAAAATCAAATTTTAAAGACCATTCGACCGTCCACCACAGATGCATCTAACCGTACCAGTAAACATGTTTACATGGAAATAACACAATAGTCTCGCTCTGACGTCTGCAATGGGGCAGCAAGCTTCATATGTTCATTGCATCTCGCTGAGCGAGTCTTTACAAGCACTCAAATGCAATGAATCATTGAATCCAATCGCAACCATCGTGTGAATTAAAACAGACACAGAACTTAAAAGGGCAAGACACCTTATTTTATGCTGCTAGATAAAGATAGGAATGCGTAAGATCCATTTTTGAGTTGAAAGTGGATGCCAAAATCAAGCAACTTCCGCAGCCAATTTTCCTTTTAAGGAATAATAACATCCGGTTTAATGGCACAGGTATTTAAAGGAAACTCTAGCACCCTCTTGATTGCTGAGGATTATCAACAAGACAGGTTTGCAATGCTTTGCTCAAGCATTTATGCATTTGCATGGTATTTTCTAGCCTAAGTTAAACCCAGAACAGCCAAAGCCTTCATAACTGATATGTGTATTCACTTGTCCACTGCTGAACTGAAACAACACCACAGGCCAACTCTTTCTCTTGCCAACGGCGGGACAGATGCTATTTTCCATGTACCACTCGCCAAACCTTTTAGGAAGATCATTTTTTTTTTTGGCCTGAGAAAGGTGTTGATTTGCCGAAAATACATGAAGGTTGTTGGCAAGATCTAATAAGTGAACAAAGTTTGGCCTCCAAACCTCACTGACTGTGCCCTACGGACGAAAGAAGTGTGCTTGTCATGTGACTACCCATCCTAAAATGCCCAAAAAACGTCTCACAGTTCACAGAGGTAGAGGTGAATACGTCAAATACGAGACTTAATGGGACTGGCACGTTTTTAGATATGTGTAGCTTGAACGGTCGGCCTGTAGCTTTAAGCGTTTGCCTTGTGGCACGGAAAAAACAAAAAGTGCATTAAGAACAATCGAGCTGTGCCGAATAGTGGCCCATTCTGATCTTACAATCGATACAACAAAGCAACACGTTCTCATAGTGAGACTAAGATCCATTTGAACACTTCAGAATAAGACGTGCATCAAAATGATGGTGTTTCAGAAGATTTAGTGCTCAGTTTGCTTGGTTTCTTCAATCTAACTCACTACGAACATGAAGAAAACACTGCAGGATTTACAAAATGGTGTGACATTTCTAAACCCCACTTAAACACTGAATTACATGGGTTCAGTTTACAAATAACACGTCAGGTTTTATATCCATCAAGAAAGCGTTTGGGACTTCGCTTCCCTAGTAGAGCGTCCAACGACCGTGGCAAGTGAAGAACTCAGATACATGGCAGCAAAAGTGATAAAACAATGAATAATGCATGAGCGTTTGGTGGAATGGGTGCATTTCTGATCGCGTTTCCCCCGGTACCGAATCACACACTTTTGAGCTGTGACCGATCGTTTCTGGTTTTCATGTGGCGTGTTTTTTCGTAGCCCTTGATGAAAATGAATGAATACATCACCTGTATAAAATATCGACTGTAAAAGAACCGTAGAACACTTTTTTTTTCTATCTGTGCATCACGTACACAATGAAGGAAACAAGCTGTGAATTTATAACGAAATTGAAATGAAATCAGAAGTCACTACTTGCAAGCGTCGACCAAATAGATCTTCAATCACAGATAAAAAGCTGTCTATTTTCATATGGTACATCATTTCCTATGTTTGTTTTATAAGCACTTCACCTAAACATTTGGAAATTTAAAAAAAAAAAAAAAGTAATCTGTAGGAAAGTGAAAAGTGTGGGTAGGGAAAAATATTTATAGTACAATATATTGTGTGTTTGGGAACAAAAACTAAAACAGAAAATAAAAAAAATAAAAAAAGCTGATAATTTTATCCATAACGGAGGTTTATACAGCAGTACAGACACTAGTCTCCTATTTCTGTCTCATAACATGGGAGTGCTTCAAATAGGAAAAGAGGAACAAAAGCATTCAAATTATCAACAACTTCAGATCTGGTCCATAAATTATATAAATAAAACGTTCTTTAATTATTTTTTTCTTTTGCTTAAAAATCATATTTTTATTTAGTATCTTATATAACATTCACACCGTAGAGGAGGCCGTTTACCTATCCGATGTTTCCAAACGCTTTTGAAAAGTCAAATTGCTCATCACGTCCGTCCTCCGCACGTTACCGTCAGGTACAGCTATGTGTATATCATTTGACGTATTCATAGTGACCAAAAAAAGAAAAATCAAAAATTAAAACAAAGAATCACAGTATCAATAATATTGTAATTCATAAGAAAACCAACAGAACCGTACACAATTACGAAAAAGTGATTTTTTTTCTTTTTTTTTTTTGCCAAAGATAGTGTACCACAGACGTTTTGTACATAAGCAATAATGTGTATACGTATTTACAAATATAAATATACACAATCAATTAACTTCAGCGCATAAATTCTATCCTGTCCCCCCCAACCCCGTCCTCCCGCGATCCCACCATAACTCGTGCGAAATTCTTGAAATTGTCGTCCGAACTTACGTTATGACAATTTAAAAAAAAAACAAAAAAAAACAGCGTAAACAAAGAATGAATTGTGTGCATCCGTGCCACTAGATGGCGACGATACCTGCAAGTCTGCGGATTGGATTCTGATTAATAAAGTATCTGTTCACGAGCGAAAAAAGATCGCACTTCGAAACTACTTTTTTAGATTGCAAATTAAAACCAGGATAAAACCTAACGACTGTTGGGGGAAGGAAGCAATGCAATCATTTTCGACGTTAAATGTGGAAATCTGCAGAACAATACCTATCGTAAATGTATAATCCTGTTTTGCGCACATTTAAAAACCTTAACTTTGTCTCTTACCCATCATTATTAATTCGACTGCTGTTATAATTTACTTTATATTCGGTAGCAGTAGAAGTAGCTATAGTTACTTATCATTAAAAAGTTTTTAAAATGATCATCTCAGCAATATACACACATTTAATTAGTTTCATCTCTCCCTCGCGTGCTTTGTATCGTTTTGCTTATATAGGCATTCTTACACTATTTTCGCTCATTATCATTTTTTTTTCGGATTTTTTGACGTTTTTCTTTTTTTGCATTTGCGATGCTCTCACATGAAGTTTACATTCATCGATGCGAGCTGAAGACTAGCCTCGTCGAGAGAATCATCTCTGCGAGTGAAAGGTTCTCCACACCGTCAGTGGAACCCGCTGGAATCCACTGGATTCTAGAATCCGCCGGAATCCTCGGAAGGATCCGTTTCGGAACTTCCGGCACCACAGCACTAGTCCATGTGTCCATGTACAAGTATGTAAATATGTTGTGATTTTTTTTTTTCTTTTTTTGTCTTTTTGCAGGGCTGTGAAAACCACATTTTTCCATTCATCCAGGCAGAATTCCCAAGAAACGCTCGGAGCAGATGACGTGATTGGAGTGACGGTAAGGAAAAAGGGGAAGAAACGTCACTTCCAGTTTTTCAGGCCAGCGAATCACAGATCATTCTCATCAAAGCTCCGCCAATCCAACATTTCCTTGAAATACACGAACGTTGGAGCGGCGAGACGGAGTCTAACGCCCTTTGTCAAATCCGAGCCAGTGGTGGTCAAATTTGATAAAAGGGAAAGAGGCCTTTGATGATGAGCAGACAGACTTTGGCAAACGAATAAAAAAAAATGAATGATGAGCAGGACACGTCCGTTATGATTCCGCTGGACAGAAAGAGAAAAACTCTGGAAGCTGGGAAAGAGAAATCAAAAGAACCATGTGTTTCTGAAAGTGTACTTGACGCATATGTGTGTGTGTGTATATGTGTGTATGTGTGTGTGTGTGTGTGTGTGTGTGGTGTGTGGACGTAGGTGTGCGCACGCTCTGTGGGTGCCTGTTCTATGCTGATTCATGTGTCGGACTCGTCGCACGTCTCACACCAGGTTGTATTCCTTCAGGTTTAGCTGCAGGATGGTGTCTTTCACCGCCGCGAACACGAAGCGGATGTTCTCCGTGTCAGTGGCGCAGGTGAAATGCGAGTAGATGATCTTGTCGCTGTCTGGGTTCAGATCCACAAACATCTTCAGGATGAACTCCCGTGCTGCCTGGGCGTCCCTTTGGGGCCCTACAAAACAAAGCATACGTGGAGTTAACGAAAAACTTGTCTAAGGCCAGTCTCTTGTGATCATAAATACAGTAAAAACTGTAATATTGTGAAATGTTATTACAATTTTAAACAACTGTTTTCTATTTGAATATATTTTGAAATGTAATTTATTTCTGTGATGCAAAGCTGAATTTTTAGCATCATTACTCCAGGCTTCCGTGTCACATGATCATCAGAAATCATTCCAATATGCTGATTTGCTACATGTTTGTGTACATGTAGGAAACCAACGTACCATCAAACTCTGGGAAATAGTCAACCAGGTGGGAGTAGGAGATCTTCTCCTCTAGCAGGTCCTTCTTGTTTAGGAAGAGGATGACAGAAGAGTTTTGGAACCATGGATATGTGATTATCGTCCTGAACAGAGCCTTGCTCTCCTCCATACGATTCTAAACACATACAAAGAGTCAATTGTCAATGTCAAAATGCATAGTGAAAAGTAACTCACAGACCAATAATATAAAAGCATTTAGGGTTCAGAACTAGCATTTATGAGATGTAGAAATGTTTATATTGCTGGTCTTCAAACAAGAGCTATTAACATGCTGCTTACTACACAGTATACACTACCAGTCAATAAGTTTTTTAAAAAAGTCTCTTCTTCTCTTCTTCAAGCCTGCATTTATTTGACCCAAAGTACAGCAAAAAAACTGTACTATTTTAAAATATTTTTACTATTTAAAATAACTGTTTTTTTATTTGAATATATTTTAAAATGTAATTTATTCCTGTGATTTCAAAGCTGATTTTTTAGCATCATTACTCCAGTCACATGATCTCTCAGAAATCATTCTAATATTCTGCTCAGAAAATATTTATTATTATTATGTTGAAAACAGCTGAGTAGAATTTTTCAGCTTCCTTTGGTGAATAGAAAGTTCCCAAGAACAGCATTTATGTGAAATAGAAATCTTTTGTAACATTATAAATGTATTTGATCAATTTTTTGATTTTTTTGTTTTGATCAATTTAAAGCATCCTTGCTAAGTAAAAGTATTCATTTCTACAATTTCTAGTGTATAATGTTACAAAAGCTTTTTATTGCAGATAAATGCTGAATTTGGATCTTTCAATTCATCAAAGAATCCTGAAACAAATGTTCTCAACGGATTTAAATATTTATAATATTAATAAATGCAAAATCAGCATATTAGAATGATTTCTGAAGGATCATGTGACACTGAAGACTGGAGTAATGATGCTGAAAATTCAGCTTTGATCACAGGAATAAATTACATTTTAAAAAATATTTAAATAGAAAACAGTTATTTTAAATAGTAAAAAATATTTCATAATATTACTGCTTTTGCTGCATTTTGGATGAAATACATGCAGGCATAATATTTTCATATTTTCTACTGATTTTTAATTTCTTATGCATTTTTATACTTATTTTTTTAATCCCCTTTATGTAAAGCATTTTCATTTACCATTGTGTATGAATTGTGCTATTTAAACCTGCTTTGCATAGAAACAGTATTTGAAATAGTATGCAGTGTGCAATTACGACCGCCAGAGAATGCTAAAGCTAAACACGTCTATAGCAAATGAGTCGCTCACCTCATTGTCTGATTCCACCAGAACCTGATCGTACTCGCTCAGAGCCACCAGAAACATGATGGACGTCACATTCTCAAAACAGTGGATCCACTTCCTGCGCTCTGACCTCTGACCTCCTACATCAACCATCCTGAAAGACAAAGAGAGCAAGCGTTTGCATTATTGATTTGTTACCGACATCGTAAGCATTAATAATTCATGTTTATACTGTGCACAGTATGCAAATTCTCTGTATGCATGGAAAGACGTGTTAAAATGCACAGTACACAACCAGAACAACTGGAGCACTATGTCCTATAACACAATGAATTTGCAGTCTCTATTGTGCTGAATGCACTGAAAAACAATAAACACTTGAACTTCCTTTCTGACAGATTATTACGTACAAGTTAAGACATTTTAAAGCATGTTTAAATTAAAAAAGCAAACTGACTGTATTTAACGCTGATGACAGAAAAATAAATAAAAAATTATATATATATATATATATATATATATATATATATATATATGATCCAATGACTTCTGAAGGAGACTGGAGTAATGATGCTAAAAATTCAGCATTGAAATCACAGGAATAAATTCAAATTTAAATTATATTCAAATAGAAAAGTTATTTTAAATAGTACAAATATTTCAAAATTGTCCTGTTTTTGCTATACTTTGGATCAAATAAATACAGGCTTTGGTGAGCAGAAGAGACTTCTTTTTAAAAAACATTAAAAATCTTACTGTTCAAAATCTTTTGACTGGTAGTGTATATGTCGCATGTTAAACTCAGCCAGGAATTATATTGCAGATTAAAGCATTTTAATGCAATCTGATGAAAATTTAAAAAAAAACAACAACAAGAAAAACAAAGCAATTTTGTGTAAAATTGAGTCAATAAAGATTAAAAATCTGCAAACCATACAAAATATGCATAATGCAACAATGGTGTTTACCATTGCATAATTCATACTTTTTTCCATTTTACATGCTATTTAAAAAAAAAAAAATCCATTACATGCATACAAATAGTATACTGCATACATTGTAGTATGCAATATGTAACATTTAATTTTAATCAAAATCTGTTACTTTATGCAAACTGTGCAGCATATATTTGAACCAGAAAGTATTATGCAACAATAAATATTTCATAAAGTAGTATGTTACACTGATGACCTTGGTATGTTGCATGTTAAATCCAGCAAGTCCAGGAATCACCTTTTATATTTTTAACGCAATTCAATAAAATGCAATTGTTCTTATGTGAACATCTGTCAGTCCAACTCTCCAATATTTAGTCAATAAATGTGTACATTTGCATACTATGCACAATATGCATAATGCATAAGAGTAAAAGTAGTATTTTAGCATGCTTTTCTAAACATACTCATAGCTCTAGATTCCAGAAACATGGTATAAATGTGTGCAGCCAGAACGGGCGCTGTTTATCCAGCACTGATTTCAGGTTTTATATGGCGCCCCCTAGTGGAGCAGAGCTCCAGTCCTGAGCCAGCAGTTCACAGAGGGGCCTTTGATAAATGAAGCCCTCTAGGATTGGCTGCCCAAAATAAAGCTCCTTCAGATAGAAGCGTCCTCATTTCCTTCAGCCAGGGGCTCGGTGACCTACTTCTGAACATACACACGCTCTTTAATGTAGGACGAGTCTCCACATTCACTCCGCACTTAGCGAACTTTGGCAGGAGGACAGACAGAGAGAGCGAGAGAGAGGGACGTAAAAAGATTGAGAGAGGCCGCGCGCTCGCGTTTACTTTTCCGGGAAGCTCGGCGCGAGGTGCGTGAGGGTTTAAGACAGTTTTACAGAGATTAACAACCACAGAGCTGATGGTAATCATTTATGGAGTCAATATGGCAGAGAGAGCAGAAATAATCTCTTGTGTGTTTTGATGAATTTTTATATCACGCACGTACGAACGATTAGCGTCTCTTCCCAAGCATGTTTTAAATGTGTAGTAAGACAGCATGTGACAGCATACTACTTTTTAAAATATTTATTGTTCTTAATACTTTCTGGTTCAAATATGTTTTTTTTCTTTTTAAATAGCAGCCAATATACTCCATATACTGCACAGTATGCATAAAGTAAAAGATTTTGTTTAGAATGAAATGCTGGCATACTGCATATCGCAATATATATCTACTATTTTTTAAATTGCATGTAAAATGGAGTTGCATTATGCAGTGGTAAACAAACAGTAATATACTATTTTGTTGCATTATGCATATTTTGTGTAGTCTGCAAACTTTCAGAAATTATGTGATTGGACTAAAAAATGAAACATAAAACATTTTTGCAAACAACTGAATTTCAGTTTTTTAATTTGTATCTGGTTGCATTAAAATACTTCATTTTGCAAGATGATTCCTGGACTGGCTGGATTTAACATGCAATATATCAAGTATGATTTTTTTAAAGAAATATTAGCCAGTATACAGTATATACTGCAGTATATACTGCACACTATGCATAAAGTAACAAATTTGTTCAGAATAAAATGGGTGCATGCTGCATACTATGATGTAAGCAGTGTACTGTATTCATATAATGTATATTGCCTACTATTTTTTTAAATATAAAAATATGCATTATGCAGTAGTAAACAAACAGTACTATACTGTATTTTTGTCACATGACCTCACTACATTGTGGATTCAATTCATCCAGCTGTCATCTCAGTGTTAAATATAGTTAATTCGCTTTTTTTCATTCCAAATATGCTTTAATATTTCTTAACTTGTACGTAGTAATGTGTCAAAAAGGCATTCAAGTGTTTGATATTGCTTTCAGTGCATACGCTAGATAATGAAATGTTCATAATCATGTGCAACTATAGAAATTTTGTCATGAAACTTTAATAATTAGGCCTAATATTAGGGCTGTAACGATAATCGCACGATGTCGTGAGGCGCGTTTAGTCAATGAAGCCGGTACTTTGATTAGTAGTAAAGCTCCATCACGTGCGTTCAATCGAATTCGATTTTGAGCGCGATTTTGGCGTAGCTTGTCAGTGCTTTACGGCTCTGTGTATTACTTGCCGCTCCAGCTGAACGCACGTGATGGAGCTTTACTACTAATCAAAGTACCGGCTTCATTGACTAAACGCGCCTCACGAAATCGTGCGATTATCGTTACAGCCCTACCTAATATGCTGTTAAAATGCACAATTTTATAAAAAGTACACATAATTTAAAAAAAGTTTGTCTACATAGGCCACACCCCCGAGTCATGAATATTAATTACAATACATGAGCTGTACTAATTTACATTTACAGTTATTAATTTAGCAGATGCTTTTATCCAAAGTGATTTAAAATGAGAAGTACAACAAAGTAATCCTAAGCAGCCAATAGCATACAAAGTGCTACCAATAAAATGTTTTAAACATTATCTAGAAATCTGATTTGCCAAAAAAAAAGAAGCTGGTAAATGCTAACCATGGTGGGATTACCATTTACCACTTGTGTATTCATTTAACCACAGCGACTGGATGACAGAGGCTTTTGCTTAGAGTCATTTAAACTGCGACCATGAAAAATAAACCTCTTTAAAATATAATAAATGTCTTTCAATAAGGAAGGTGTTGCCATTTCCCTGCATTGACTACAGTTCAACGGAAATTCCTATTTTAACTGATCAAAACTTACAGTAAAGACATTTATAATGTTACAAAAAAGTTCTAAGTCAATAAAGGCTGTTCTTTTGAACGTTTTTCGAACTTTTCAACACTGATATTAACAAAAAATGTTTTCTGAGAAGCAAATCAGCATATTAGAACGATTTCTGAAGGATCATGTGTAAGTAATGATGCTGAAAATTCAGCTTTGCATCACCACAATAAATTCTATTTTTAAAATATGTTCAAATAGAAAACAGTTATTTTAATTTGTAATAATATTTCACAATTTTACTGTACTTTTGATTAAATAAATGCATCCTGGGTGAGCATTTCTTTCAGAAAGCAATAAAATACCTTACTGAACCAAAACATTTTGAACATTAGTGTATATAATACTTATTTAGATTTATGCTTCAGCCCATGACAGCACTTGGATTGTGAGTTTTGATGAGTTTCAATAAAGACAAAGCAAACAAAAAATACATATATCAACAGAAGTGCAAAAAAGACAATTTTGACTGATGTGGGCTGTGACTGCATCTTTGTAGGTCACACTAGAAAGTCGTCTTCAGCTCGGGAAAATATTAATAACTCTCCTCCATGGATGTATTCTCAATGCTAACCTACATTCAGCGCTAAGTTCCTAAATTTCAAACGAAAGCTGATGAATAATTGGTCTGTGTCCTCTACCTGAAAATGATGCTTTGAAGGTCGAACGGGTATTCAATAATGCCCGTGGTTGGGATTCGAACCCTCAGAACATCCTGCTGGGTGGGAAGGTAGGAGGGTTCGGCGATACGATCCAGATCAGATAGATAGCTACAGAAAGAAAAGGAGAGAGAGATAAAAACATCATTAACCCCTTTGTATCACAAGCGGATGGTTTGAGAAAGGATGTTTCCAGCAGGATCCTCGAGAGTCAGACGACGTCCCCCGTCAGCAGATCTCAGAAGATGCTCATTATGCTGTCTTGTGAGACAATCTAAAAAAACACAATGGCTAAATAGGGAAGACAAATGTTTTGTGTGTCAGGTCAAACTAAGGTTGATCTTATTTTCAGAATGTACAATGCATGCCGTCTTATATTTCTGGAAAACAGTATGAGTGAAATAGAATGCAGGTTTTGACTTATTTGAATTAAATGTCGAATAAGAAGTAAAACTGCCAAGAGCTTATCCGAAATCAAAAGAAATGTGCAATTATATTCTGCATAAATAATAATGTCACAGTGCAATTCAAATTTTAATATTTTCATGCCATTAAACCCTGTAAGATTAATCTTAGTCCTTTTAAGTTCCATTTCTTTATTGCACACAAAAACGTAAAAATATATTATTTATTCCTCAGTTGCACTGGCTGAATTTAACATGCATAATGTACACTGCATACTAATTAGTAATAGCATGCAAAGCAATAGTTTGGCTACAACATTGTCACATACCATGTTTTATTCAATCTTAAAACAAATGTCAGGGATGCATATGGACATTTAAAGTCTTCATTTTTTTGAAGCTTGAAGTCAGTATCTTTTTTGTTTTTGTTTTTGGGAAAGAATACAGAAATTATAGAACTATTTCAGATAAATGCTGTTCTTCTGAAGTTTCTATTTATCAGTGAAATCTGAAAAAAAAATCTACTCTTATTTGCAACATTTCAACATAATAATAATAATAAATGTTTCTTGAGCAGCAAATCAGAATATTAAAATTAGAATGATTTCTGAAGGATCACGTGACTGGAGTGATAATGCTAAAAATTCTGCTTTAAAATCACAGGAATAAATTACATTTTAAAATATATTCAAATAAAAAAAAACTGTTATTTTAAATAGTAAAAATATTTTAACATTTTTTTTTACAGTTTTTACTGTACCTTAGATCATATAAATGCAGGCTAGGTGAGCAGAAAACACTTTGTTAAAAACTTAAAAAAAACTTCTGACTGGTAGTACATGTAGCACTGGAAAAGTCTAATAATTTGAGTGAACTGGTTCATTTGGATAGTTCTTGTAAATGAACCTGTTCAAAAAACGATTCACTGATTCATTTCAATACCTCTGCACTTTGCAGCAAAAAAAATCTGCTGTTGACGCAGATTAATTATAAATTTATATAAATAAAGTGTCAAATTATGTTACAAATGATTGTGTTTCTAATTTTATTAGTCGAATTTGTGTAAATCTGTTTAATTTATTTTCATCAGCCGGATATTCCTACTGTACTGATGTGACCTGTATTACCCCAACAAACCAGCAGGGGGTGTGATTCACATGATGCCAATGATTCTTGAACCAACTCCAGGCTTCATACATCTGTGTGTATTAATGTGGTGAAATACGCACTGCCGCTATATTTTATTGGGCCAGTAAAAGAAATAGGACAAGACTGACTGCCGCCAAACTCTTCAATTAGATCATCAGAGAGACATGGACATTCAGAAACCCATTCAGAAGAAGGGCCACAAAACACTAAATCTGTCTTTGAGAGGTGAATTGATTTGTATGTGTTGCACAAGCTGAAAAGATGTGTTATTTTAAAAGAGAAATTGATTTTGTCCCCTTTTTCCAGATTTAATAATCTCTTAGATATTGGTTTGCAAGAAAAGTAATTTTTTTTTCAAAAAGGACAATTAATGTACTTGCTCTCTTGTTGTTTCATATCGGCATGACTTTTCTTTCGTGGAACAACCAAGGAGAATTTTTTTTAAGACCTGTATGTCATTTACAATGAATAGAAAATTGAGCTTTCAAGGTCTAAACAGGACACAAATGCATCATAAAAGTCTTCTATATGACTCATGTTCTGTATTGTAAATCATCTGAAGTCACATGAGTGCACTGTGTGAGTTATTCACTTACAATTGTTCTCGCTCAGAGTCCCTGAGAAATAGCAATATGATTCAGAATTCAAAACCTTTTGAATCAAATCTTTTTCAAAGAATCAGTTGATTCATTATTCAGGCTGATTCTAAGAGTCAAGTTATCATATGAGTTCAGTTGACTAGACTAGAGTACATGGGTCAAATCAAACTTTTTCAAGCCAGAAAGCTTCAGTTCTAATTCACTGTAATTGCGTGGGGTAAAAAAAACTCCCCTTTAGTGTTCCACGGAAGAAATAAAGACATACCGGTTTGGACTGAAAAAAAAAAGAAAAGAAAAAAAGATTTGCGAAATCACTCTGAAATCCTGATCTGAAACAAATGATTCGTGAACCCACACGAAGTCCCAATCCAAATCAAATGATTTGCGAACCAGCTTCGAAGTTCAGATCTAAAGCAAATGATTCACAAACCTGCTATGGAGTTCCGATCTAGATCAAATGATTTGTGAACCTGCTCCGAAGTCCCAATTTGAATCAAGTGATTTCTGATCCATGCTCTGAAGTTCCAGTCTAAATCAAAAGATTTGCAATCCACACTCACAAGTCCGTGAACCATCATTTCAGATCAGGACTTCATCGCGAATCAGAAATAGCGATGTGATTCAGAATTCAAACTCACCTTTTAAATCAAATCTTTTTCAAAGAATCAATTAATTCATTATTCAGGCTAATTCTAAGAGTCAAGTTATCATATGAGTTCAGTTGACTAGACTAGAGCACATGGGTCAAATCAGACCTTTTCAAGCCGGAAAGCTTCAGTTTTTATTCATTGTAATTGCACAGGAACAAAAATTCCCCTTTAATGTTCCATGGAAGAAATAAAGACATACCGGTTTGGAATGACATGAGAATGAGTAAACAATGACTAAATTCCCAAATCACAAATGTTTTACAGTGAAATAACATGCACATTAATCATACACAATATCACCAGGAACACTTATTAGAAAAGTAAATAGGGGCATTTTTAATTTCATGTAGATTGTGAGCATACACCACTGTGGGTGTGTGTTTACTTGTTAGAGAATTTGACTGTTCAAACACTCATTTATAAATAATACTGTATTCAATACAAAGATGATGACAGATATACTCACTATTTTGTGGAGTCTGACAGCTGGTACTCTCGGCGTCTGTCGTAGGCCTCTTGAATGCCTGGATCTGACCACAGCATCTTAATGGCATTAATGTAGGGCTGGTCGAATGACGACACCTTCTCAATGTCTACCTCCTTCACCAGCATGGCGTTTGCCTGCAGCCCAGAGCAGATGAACAGTTCAAGATAAAAGCAGTGGAGGAAAATGTTTAAATCGGCAGCAGTGCAGATGTGCAATATTCCATCTAACCTATTTTAAACATGCTCTGATGCTTCTATAATTATTATGGAGCTTCTATTATGCATGACGTCTTATTAATAGAGAGGCCAAATGAAATATATGTACTTTTTTCAACTCGTTTGCCACATCATAGCAAAATTATGAATAGTGAAAACCAATTCATGGTTAAAATGACTGGTTAGATGCAATAGCGACCAGTTACAGAAGCTAAAATCTAGATCTTTTTAAAGATGTAGATTAGTTTTTTTTTCCATGAAGCGAATTGGGGAAATGTAGCATTACATCACTTCCTCACCAATGGATCGTCTGCAGTGAATGGGTGCCGTCATAATGCGAGTCCAAACTTCTGATAAAAACATCACAATAATCCATACCACTCCAGTCCATCAATTAATCTCTTGTAAAGTAAAAACGTGTTTTTGTAAGAAACTAATCCATCATTAAGATGTTTTTAACTTCAATCTGTTGCTTCCAGCTAAAATATGAGTCCATAATAACGCTTCCTCCAGTGAAAAAGCGTCCCCTCTTGTCCTCTCATTTTAAAATCCACCCACATATTTGTTCAGCTTATAAATTAATCTTGATCTGTTCATATTTCTCACCTGATTCAGATGAGACAAAAGCAGTATTATGAACAGAGTATTCATATTTTAGCTGCAAGCAAAAGTTGCTCTTCTTAGAAACACAGCTTTTTGCTTCACACAGGGTTTATACAGATACTGTAAAATGAAATTCCAGGACTTCAAGGATTTTTTTGATTTTTCAAGGACTTCAATCAGAGTTCTCACTTATCGACCAATGTCTTCTATTTCAAATTCTAAAAAAAGAGAAATAAATAAAAAATATACTATGGTATTGGTATTTGTGTATACTTTCTTTCTTTTTTTTTTGTTTCGTTTTTATAACTGTACTGCCTTAATGGTTTGATAATGGTTACTGTTTAAGAAAAAAAAAAAAAAAATTCAGAAAAAAAGATTTCCGAAATCACTCCGAAATCCTAAATCTGAAACAAATGATTCACAAACCCACACCGTCCCAAAGTCCCAATCTGAATGAAAGGATTCGCGATCCACGCTCCGAAGTTTGAATCTAAAGCAAAAGATTCACAAACCCGCTCTGAAGTCCCAATCTAAATCAAATGATTTGCGAACCCGCTCTGAAGTTCTAATCTAAAGCAAATGTTTCGTGATCCATCATTTCAGATCAGGACTCAGAATGAGGAATGCAAATCAGGACTTTAAATCGCGTATCGTGAATCATTTGATTTGAATCATTCAATTTGTGAAATGATTTACAAACCTGTTCTGATCTACATCAAATTATTTGTGAAACACATTTCAAAGTCCTGATCTAAATCAAATGATTCACGATACGCAAAGCTCCGATCTAAACCAAATGATTCGTGATACGCGATCCAATTGGAGCGCTCGAAACAGTGAGATATTTTGCGACGCAATGGTTTAATTTGAAGTTTTGAAAAGCTCTGTTTTACCTGTCGATAGGTGCTTTTTAAAATCATTACTGATTACTGTGATGCTTTTATCAGCTGTTTGGACTCTCATTCTGACGGCACCCATTCACTACAGAGGATCTATTGGTCAGCAAGTGATGCAGCAAGAGGGAAACATGACCTAGACATGTTTTCATCAGTTCCTCCCTTAAAACCGTCTGTCTAACTTAAACACTCTACATGAATCATTCTCACCTTGTTCTGCTCATACTTGTAGCCGATTTTCAGGGTCTCAGTGGCACGGATCATGGCCTGCATGGAGGTGTAGATGTTCTGGTACACCAGCTTTGTGAATCCACGTTTGTCTTCGTCTGTGTATCCGGCGCCATGGATGATACGCATCTGTTTGATGAACGTACTCTTGCCGCTCTCACCCGTGCCTACAACAGAGGGAAGGTTTACGATCAAAATCATCTGTACAGCATCCTTCATTCATGATCATCTGTTCACATGTGTGGGAAATTATTTAATTAAACAATAACAAAACTCTCTGAATCGTTCAATTGAGAGAAAAGAGCCACTTCTAATTAATGAGAGCAAATACGTGCCTGTGCGATGTTAGCTGCTGGTCCTTTTTCAGAAAAAAAAAAACAAAACAAAAAAAAAACTGCATGGCTCACTTCAATGCACGTCTATGGGATTTATTTTACTCGTTTAATTGTAAGCAGCACACTTTGGTTCATTTTATGCTCTTTTTGGTTACATCAGCATTTCCCAAATAGGGGTTTTGTAAAGGAACTGCATAGGCCTGAACAATTAATCTAAACAAAATAGCAATCACAATATAATTAACAGATTGGCTCAATTCATAGTAAATGCTGCTTCTAACATTTTAATGTGCTTTTTGGGAATGCAATGTGCAATGTTACTTTCAAATAAAAACAATCAACATTTACTGAAAAAAAAAAATAAATTCAGAGGGTACTTTAAGTTAATATTTCACATCTAACGGGTTCTGCTGACAAAAAACTTTGGGAATCCCCAGGGTTACATTAATTCAATGCATTTTAATCTAAAAAAAAAAGAAAAATCTAAATAATGTTGACTGTCTTTGAAGCCCAGTGTACAGGCTGAACTTCAAAAGGGTTTGTATGATCTGTCACACATGTGGATTCGCCCACACACACGGATGGACACACCAGCCCACCCTCATACTGAAACACAGATTAAAGTCAACACAATACGACACTCACATTTTAAATCTGCAGGGTATAACAGGGTATTCAATGAGAAAAACGCAGCAAGGACAGTAGATGGCCAATTTTAATTTCAAGCTGACTGTTCCCATCTACACTCTTAAAAATAATGGTTCTTTTTGGCATCTATGGTTCCATGAAGAACCGTCAACATCCATGGAACCTTTTCATTCCATAAAACGTTCTTCACACTAAGAAAAAAAATGGTAAGAACTGTTCTCTGAAAGGTTCTTTGTGGAACGGCTCCTCTATGGTAATTGACGTGAGTGTAAAGTGACATCTCTCAAACTGTAGCCACAGCAGAAGGAGGTGAAACCTTTGCGTAGGTTTTGGTGGGAAAACCACAGACATTTTCTAAAGAGCAACACCTCCAGCACCGGAAACCCAAACCTATCGAGAGACACCGACAATATCAAAAGATGCTGTTTTTTGTCAAACTACAAACCTCTTAAACAGGCCGTCCCCTCTCACTTCCCCCGTTTTACACACAATTAAAAGCTCTTTCTCCTTCTCTCTCTCTTGTTACATAACACTCCTGTTTTGCTTCTCACTTCAGCCGAGTGAGGATTTCAAAGGAAGGCCGCTTCTTCAGAAAGAGAGGAGTCCTTCATCCCCTCTGTGACTGTAGGAAGTGAACCAATCGGCGAAGGGGCACGAGCATATCTGTACAAATAAAGCCAAATCCTACTCGGTTTTTGGAAAAACGTTGAGGCTCTGAGGAATGTAAATGTGGTGCTGCCTTAAAAGCTGCTTTGAGCGATTTCAACACTACCTGCAGCACAAAATTTACCAGACTTTTCTGTCACTTTTATTGTCCACCAGATAAAGACAAGCTCCACTACTAAAAGGTTTTCTAAATATTTTCCCCATTCGCAACTTTTGAACCACTAAACTTCCTATAAACAAGTATGAAATATACAGTTAGCATTTTTCCACACCCATTTGCTTTTTACACTGCACAAATGTTTTATTTTGCTTTTTAAAAGACATTGCTGGTCATGTGCAAAGTGGTTTATAATATTCTTCTTCATAACCACTTAATGGAGCACTTTATCTTATAAAAGAGCAATAAAACTGTGCAGGGTCAACCTATTACAAGCTGATATTTTCTTGGTCTGATATTTGTTGCTTTTTAGTTGAAAAAAAAACAAGAAAAAGACTTTATATGAATTAGGGATGTTACCACATGCAATATTTAAAATATATATTTTAGAAAAAGGAAATTTAAGGACACTGGGCAAAGGGTTTGTAACATCCAATTAAACTATAAAACAGTCATCCCCAATTTATTATTCATAAATAATTATATATAGAATTTAATAAAATATTTAAATAAATAAATAAAAAATCTTATTATATATAATTTTATATCATTTTTTTAAAGATTTTTTAATTAACTGGTGCCATAAAATTTAAATGAAATTCGTTTTGTCTATGACTTAAAATTTTAAATCTTAGAATGTTTAAAATTTGTAGAATGTTTCATGTCACGTTTAAAAAAACAGATCTGTGCATTAGACTTCTGCAGTGTAAACGCAGTGAAAAATTCTACAATTGCACATTTAATACTCTAAAATATGTAGTTACAATACAGAAATACAGAATATAGAAAAATGAATCTGCTGTTCACAATCATACAGGTCAAATTCAACTGCTCTCTGCAAATATAAGTGCCAAATAGAAAACTAGAGAAATAAGACTTATTGATCTTTTAGGAGAAGCAAAAAGCGCTTTATTTTCTTCTTTTCTCTCAGTGGAATCATGCTAATGGAGATCAGCATTTAACACGCTGATTGTGTAGCAGGTCCAAAATGGAAACACATTAAGACGTGATGCATTCGACAACTGAAGTGGCGACACCCGAGGTTCAACCACTGCTTTTCCAAAGCAAACCGAAGAGTTCAACCGGAGCTGGTTTTAATGGGTCAGTGCTGATTATGTTATGACAGGGCTGGATCCCTGGAGAGTCAATGTGCTTCATATCAAACAGGTCAAACTGCGTTTGCTTCCCATGCTAAACAGATGCAAATCCAACTGCATCAAATTACAGTATCCGTGCATCGATCAAAACTTATGTGCAGCCTGCAAAACATGCGTCAGGTTTAATTGTTTTATCTTCCAGCCGAGCAACACGCCACAATGTTTCTAATTGCATCTATGCACAAAAGCAGAAAAGATGGTTTTGCTGCTCTCACGACCAGGAAATGTCCTGAACGCCCAAAGCATGTGAAAAGGGGATTTTCCCGATCACAAAAAGCATCTTATCCAAATATAGGGATGCATTAATGCCAAGAGACTCCTGGCTTATTATAGGATGTCCATCAAAACAAACCCCAAAGCCTATTTGGGGAAGAGATAGATGAGACTGGGCTCTAATGACCCATGATTCATTTCAGGTAACAGGGAATTTTCTAGAAATGTCTCATATGTTGTAGCTCTCGAAAGTATCTAATGAGTATGTGACTCATTCTCATCTCTGGACGTCTCAGAGCTGTCCAGCAAACCAAAAAGACAGAAAAATAAATCCAAATTTGTTTCCCCATAACAGTACTGAAATTACATTGACGCTTTTGCTGAAGTCTTTTGATTCTAAGATGTTTACCCTTTGAAAAAAGACCACAGTAATCTCACATGTGTCTCCTCTAGAGTTTCGGAAGATATCTCAACAGCTGTGCTTAGATTTGCCAAAATACCAAAGTCTGCAATCAAAATTCTGACGTCTCAATAGGAACTCTAGCATTTCTCATCAAAAGCTGCTATCTTCATCATTACAAATCATTAATTATATAATTTAGTTACATTCCATTACTGAGATCTCCATTAAATCTCAAGAGAAATTCATTTTCAAAACACTGAGAGGCCATTCCTCACTCTGAACACACCTTTAACTCAAACAGACTCAGGTTCACAATACTTTCAGTGAAGTAGGAAATCTTAAAAAAGCCAAACATCCGGCACTGTTGCACAAACTCTTCTATACCTTTATGAACAATGACTATAAAGAATGAAAGTTTGATAACAAATATTTGCAGTGCTTTAAATGAAAAACAATCTGCATTCAAGGTTCAAAGTGCCAGTCATTTGGTTGCTATAGTAACAATGCCTCCCCTTTGTTTGTTTTAGTGCATTCAGTTTCCGTCACAGAAATACTACACGCATCAGCATCTCTCAACGCTGGATCTTTTGTGAATGAGTTGTTACAGCAGGAAGAGACAAAAAAAAAAAACACTTGGTGCAGTATAATGTGAACTTTGGCCCATCAAATTTTACTACTTTAGTCAGTTCGGTTAGATCTAAAACACTCCTGTGGCAATCTGTCAGTTGCTACATTTTCGGAAACAATACAGTTACTAGTTCTGACTGAAAACCTGTGTTTCCATATTATTTTTTATAAAGCATGAATAAAACTAGTAGACACCGCAATTTCATTTGACAGAAAAAACAAGGA
Organism: Labeo catla; assembly: GCA_012976165.1. NCBI lineage: Eukaryota > Metazoa > Chordata > Actinopteri > Cypriniformes > Cyprinidae > Labeo > Labeo catla. Next base: position 192,511 of record VONZ01000365.1, on the reverse strand, counting down.
TGTAAGGAATAGAAATATTGACTGTTTAATATGTTTTACTGTTTTTACACTGAAAATACATATTTTTAAATCTAAAACAAGCACTTGTTGCCCTGGATTTTTGGAATTTCATCTGAATTTGAACTTAATTGGCAAACAGGATTCAGAATTTCTATATAAATATGTAAGGAAGTAGATGAACTGTACTGTAAATGATGTAAATGAAACCAAAGTTTGTAATAGATAGATAGATAGATAGATAGAGAGAGAGAGAGAGAGACAGAGAGAGAGAGAGAGAGAGAGAGAGAGAGAGAGAGATCGAACGATCATTGGACAGACCGATATATAGATACATAGAACGATAGATAGATATAAATGATGAAAGATAGAATAACAGATATATAAAGCGATAGGACAACAGATACAGCGATTGAATGAACAACGGATGGCTAGACAGATAGAACGACAGAAAGATAGAACGACAGATATACAGATAGAACGATATATAGACAGACAGAACGATAGACAGATAGCTAGACAGACAGATAGATAGATGATAGATAGACAGATAATTAGAATTACAGAAGAATGATAGAACAATACACAAATAGATAAAACGATGGATGGACAAAATTATATAGAGCGACAGAACAATACAGAATGCTAGATAGAATGACAGATAGACAGATAGATAAAACGATGGATGGATGGACAGAATGATAGAACAATACATAGAATGATAGAACAGACAGACAGATAGAACGATAGACTATAGAACGACAGATGGACTAGAACAATAGAACGATAGAATGATAGAATAGAACGATAGAACGACAGATAGAATGATACAGTTAGAACGACAGAATGAACGATGGATGGATAGAATGATATAGAGTGATAGAACAATACATAGAATGATAGAAAGAACAGACAGACAGATAGAACGAAAGATAGATAGATAGAACGACAGACTATAGAATGATAGACTAGAACAATAGAACGATAGATAGAACAATATAGTTAGAACGACAGATAGGATGATAGAACGACAGGATGATAGATAGATAAACATAAAACGATGGATGGATAGACAGAATGATATAGAGTGACAGAACAATACATAGAATGATAGAACAGACAGGCAGACAGAACAAAAGATAGATAGACAGACAGATAGACAGAACGATAGACTAGAATGATAGATAGACTAGAACAATAGAACGATAGAATGATAGAACAATAGAAGGATAGATAAAACGATATAGTTAGAATGACAGATAGAATGATAGAATGACAGAATGATAGATAGACAGATAAACAGATAAAACGATGGATGGATGGACAGAATGATATAGAGCGATAGAACAATACATATAATGATACACAGAACAGACATACAGACAGACAGATAGAACAACGGATGGATGGATGGATGGATGGACAGAAGGATACACAGAATGATTCAACGATAGAATGATAAATAGAACGATACATCGATAGATCAATGGATGGAAGGATGGATGGATAGAACAGCAGAACGGTAGACAGACAGAATGATGATAGAGTGACAGATAGATGGAACGACAGACAGAACAATAGATGGATAGAACAACAGATAGATGTTTGATCGGTGGCTTCTTGTTGCAAATAATCGTTGACTGAAAGCGTGGCGATTTTAGACGTAACCTCAGGCCAGTGTGACACTGAACGGCCTGTACTTCTGTCCCTCACAGCGCTGTGTTCGTTCACATCAAATTAAATATGGCGTTTCTTCCGACTGAGCTCTAAACACACTCATTCATTCATGAAGCGAGCGGATCCTCCTCCAAACCCTTCCCAGACGAGCTGAGGAAAAGAAATAGAATAATTTAAAACGTCTGATTTATTTCTCGTGACCCTGTCACAAGATTACAACACCCCCCAACATACACTCCACCCTTCCAGCAGCCGGCCGCTGTTATCTCCGTCCTCTCGCTCGCTCTCTCCTTTTGCTTTGTGTACGAGGACAGACAGCCGCTCCTCTTAAATCAGTCGTTTAGCTCCTCTGAACAGCCGGCCCTCCTCCTCGGCCAGCATTAGGCATATTCATAACTCAAATGTTTCTCTATGCTATTTTTTGAAACGACCTAGAAATAAGGGGGCAGCTATTATAGTCTCCAGCCGGTACGGTGCAGGCCTGCGGTCACGCTTCGGCTTCAGTTCCCTTACGAAACCAAACACAGCACCCATCGACTGGATGACCGGCTCCGTCTGAGAAGAACTAGGGAGGGAAAGAGTATGTTTGTTCTTTTTTTTTAAATGGGGGAAAGAAAAGTACAGAGCAAAAACATGTCAATGAAAGCACATACGTGACTTATCAGTTGACTTATCAATTTTTGAAATTTACACTTACACAGCACCATGAAAGGAGTTCATTCTAGTACATTCAAGTTCAACACTGCTCGTCCTCTTTAACAATCGCCATTTCAGTCAAATTAATCTGGGCTGAACAGCATCCCAAAACCACTTGCCAATTCTCAGGCCCAATAATTACTCCAAGAACATTGGAAATAGGAGAGCAGTTTGGGATGTAGGATATGGCGGCACCTCAGGCTACAGCCCAGCACGAGTGGCCCGCATAACACCAGAGACGCTGGCAGCAGTTGGGCGCGCAAGCCAGAAAAGTCACTCTAATCTAGGCTACAACTGTCCCTCAAGTCCTGCAGGAGTCTCATTCAGAGACCGGCCTGAAACCGTGTGGCTATGTGTGGGGGGGGGAAAGGAGGCCAACACGCGCACGGCGAGCACCACGTGGGCGGACGGAGCCGAGAAACTGTGTTGTTGCTATAGCGACAGGCCAAACCCCCTCCCCCCGCCACAAACCAGCACGTCAATCCCTGAGCTTACGTATAAAACAACAGCACTTGTATCTTATCACCTCACTGCAGTCAAGCGAGGAGATGATGTTGGGAAGAGGATGAGAGATAGAAACGGGGAGATTTAGTCAAAAAACACTCCAAAACCAGGGTCAAACGGCAAACGCGGGTCCGCTTTAATAAAGCATTTCCTGCTTTGAGCAGCATGAGCGCACAACAAGCTGCACCCACTTCCACTGCGCTCCCTCCTCCGTATGTTACACTGACCCGCGGTCAGCTCAGGTTTGAATCACTGCAGACACCCAGACCGTGAGGGGGAAGTGACACGGCTGCTCCTGGAAAGCATGCAAATCTAGCCAGTAGGCCATTTGTAGCACATCGTAACCGCAGCGAGCTGTTTGAGGTGAGCGTATCAGATAAACAGCAGCCACAGAATTTGCATGAGTGGTAGAGATTACCTACTGAGGTTTACATGATTCAAAAAGGAAGTGCTTGGTTATTTTATTTGGCTATGTGAACTCAAATAGCAACAGTTGCACTGAACTTTCCCCGAAAGGTCATGGAGTCTCACAGCTTGACTCATGAACGTGGATTAAAATGGGCTGCAATGGATCTTATTCTGCTGAATGTCACATGACCGAAACGGTTCAACCAATAAAACACTTTGAATGCATCTTTTAAACAAAAAATCCAATCTATTAAAACTCCAGAAATATGTGATGCTGATTTGTTACTTTGTATCCAGGAGGATAACACACAGCATATTAATATAGGCCCATGTGACACTGAAGACCGGAGTAACGACGCTGAAAATTCAGCTTTGCATCACAGGAATAAATTACATCTATGAACATATTCAAATAGATAACCATTATTTTAAATTATAATAATATTTCACTATTTTTACAGTATTTTTGAGTTTAAAAAAATGCAGCAACAGTAAGCCTAAGAGACATTTTAAAACATTTATAAATATATATATTTTTAAAGCACATTAATTCTATTCAATAATAAATCGAATTAATGTGCATGCATCAGGGATTAAGATTTATTTGCAACACCTGAACAATGTTAAACAATAAGTTACATTTTTACCTACTTTTTGTTGTTGTTACAGATTTAGGCCCGCTTTCATTACAGGGCTTAGCCTAAACCAGAATTAGGCCACAGTTCAAATAAGACATTTAAGTAATTTTTATAAATGAGACAAAACAAAGGCGCTGCTATATTTTAAGATCAGTCAGTGCAAGTTTCTTTCAGTTTAAACAGCTCAGACTTTTAGTCTAGGACTAGGCTTAAGCCTTGTCTGAGAAACCAGGGGTTAAATTTTAAAGAGTAAAAGCAATACCTATATATTTTAGTTCATTCTAATGCTACAATTACCTTACAGCTGGTTGCAATGACCACTTTTTTGGTTGCAAAAACCACTTTTAAGGTGTGGTATATCGCTAAATAAACACAGTGTAACAGACATGTGCTATATTATTGAAAGTAGAAACTACACAATTTAAGACCCTCCGAAATGCAAAGTTCAACATGCTTCTGATACTTGATTATGCACTTCAAACTTGTGAACACAGGGAAAACAACTAATGAGCACAATGATCTCTAGAGTCACATGACTGCTGTCAAACTCCATAACAAAACAAAAATGAAGACGAGCAAACCATATAAACAAATAATAACTGAAGAAAATGTTAGTGTTGCTTGATCGCACAAAAGTCGCTACCCACAAGCTGTTTTGAGGGGTTTTGAGCATATGGCTGAAAATTAAAAAAAATTCACAAAATGTGAGTCAAGTTGTTTAATAATTTATGCAGAAATAACATGTCCGTATGATTTTATTTCTAAACAGAATGCCACCATAATATGAGCATGACTTCATAGACACACCCATCCTAACATAATGCATAGCCATAATTCTACAATGTGTTGCCTTTTAAAATCCCATAAATCAATAGAATTTGCAATAGAACTTTCTAAAACAACCAAAATGTGTTGCTGAAACTGGTGTAAGCACAGCTGCTCTTATGTCAGGCGGACATACAGTCCACAAATACGTCTTGGCTGCTTTTTAAAAGGTTATTAATGGAACCAAAGACTCTGGCTTTAAAAAAGTTCTCATTTTGGAGCCGTCTGTCATCTCTCAAAAGTATGAGGTTCTTCACACTAGTCGCCTTATGATTCCTAGTTAAAGCTGCCGTCTGGATGGAATGTAATGTTAATGAATGGCTACTTGTAGACTGGTAAGCGTCGCCTCCCGTTCCTTCTGTGTTCTTTATGAGTGACGGAGGGAAACGCTGAAAACCAGGGACACTCCATGCCTCAGTGCTACTACAGGAAAACAGGAAATGCTGCAGGGACAGAGCCAATAACAATTAAAGAAGTCTTTCCATTCTACATAGAACAAGAGGAGTAACCGCCAAATAAACAAAACACTGAATCAACACTTCATTCTTCAAGACAACAATGTGAAAGCATTGTCAACAAGTTGTTGTTGATGTGTTTAAAAATATGAATGCCTGTCTACACTAGTTAAAACTGTGCTCTGGTGCTGATCTAGCTGATGGATCAGCAAAACTAAGCAAAACTGTCTGGCTTACCTTATCTAAACATCCTTAAAACATAATTAAATTTACTTGAGAATCAAAATTACATAAAAATTATTTTCAGAGGATTCTGACATAATTTAGTCATCTGTGTGCATAAAACAAGAAAAAAAATAAGGGAAAACAAGTTTATTTTTCCAACCCCACTGGCAAATAGTTTCTGCGTTTTGGTTGTTTTGCTTCTCAAGTAAATGCATCTTGTTTAAAACGTCTTATTTACTGGAAAACAAGACAAAAATACTGCAGAAAATCCATGTACCAGCATTCAATGCTGGAGATCAGTGCCCAAACACAACATACGCTAATAACCAGCAGGATTTTGCAGAATTCAGAACTGCAGAATTGGCTCCTTACAGTTACACAAGTAATGCATTCTCAGAAAATGAAGTGTTCTTCAACTATGGAACACCAAAGTGAATTTATTCAATGTGACTCTTGACCACAAAACCAGTCAGTCAAGGAGCACGGGTATATTTGTAACAATAGCCAAAAATACACTGTATGGGTCAAATTTGCCAAAAATCATTAGGATATTAAGTTAATCTTCCATGACAATGTTTTGTAAATTTCCTACCGTAAATATATCAAAACTTAATTTTTGATTAGTAATATGCATTGCTAAGAACTTCATTTGGACAACTTTAAAGGTGATTTTCACAATATTTTGTTTTTGCGCCCTCAGATTCCAGATTTTCAAATAGTTGTATCTCAGCCAAATATTGTCCTATCCTAACAAAGCATACATCAATGGAAAGCTTACTTACTTCAGCTTTCAGATGATGTATAAATCTCAGTTTTAGAAAACTGACCCTTATGACTGGTTTTGTGGTCCATGGTCACAAATATGATGAAACATCATGTAAATATAAAATATATATTTTTATAGATGAGACTTCAAACATCCATCCATCAAACTTTTGAGGCTTTTAAAACTTTTTTCCAACACTTACAAGGTTTTACCAAGCCAACATTCCAACTTTGTATTGACAAATGTAATTACAAACTAAAAAGCAGTTACATAATTTCTTTGAAATTCAAATCCTTGTAATTCTACATACACTCAAATTCAAATGACAATTCTGATTTCTGTTTTCTACCTCAACTCAAAAATCAAATTCAGAAACTGAACTCAAAAAGCCATTCTCAATTAAATTCTGAATGAAACACAACCCTTGTAACCAGATGGTTGATCGGCCTTGCCATCAAACCTGTAGATGAACACCAAGCATCCAAGCATCCTTCAAATTACTCCAGCAATGAGCCAATGATTTTCAACAAAGCAAATCATGCCAAGTTCTGCATCTCTGCATTATTCCAAAATAATTGGGATGTTAGTACGTTTACAGTCGAGCATAATGAAAACTTGCAACCAACAAGATGCCAAAGAGATTGCCTGTATTTCACATCAACTTGCTAAAAGCTCCCGTTCTCTCATCTGTTCCTTCCCTTTAGTGGGCTTGCATTTCTTTGGCCTACTTTGCGAGGAAATTGATCCGTTAAATGTGTCAAGGATAAGAAAAGGAAAAGCATGTATGCATGCAACATAGCTGACAGGAAAGGCCAGTCGAGGTTTGCGGTGTATAATTAGATACATGGTCACCATGCACAGTCATATTTTTGGCCACCCAATTTCTATTTGTCTCATAAATTGGCTGAGCTTAAGCAGAAGAAAAACGATGAAAAGAAAGGGAGCAATAAAGAATGACATGCGTGTGCCATCCATCCCTGCAGGTCTCTGTGGCGTTGCTGGAGAATGGCACCTGTTCTATAAATACCGCCACAGGGGGAGCAGCGGACGAACTCAGGTCACTCAACCACCTTGAAGAATTTCATCAAGGATAACAGAGAATACATCTATAAATACATGCATGTCAAAGTGAGACTCTTTACATAGAAATCTCACTGTAAGGCAGGTTTAGGATGGAAATATTATAATACACAAATTTCTGAGAGCATCATGAGGGCAAGGTATCATGGCCTGCGTTGCTACGCTCTCCTCTGAGACCACCTGGCCCCGTTTGGCTCTGGGCGCCATGTGTGGCAGTATATGTATTCAAACAACAGCACTCTCTACAGGCTGGTTAGGATGTGGGGCTGCTTATGTAAGAGTAACAGCGGGCACTCACTGCCAATTAAAATCCAGCCTCATTAAAGAGTAGATCACCCACCGTTAGAGACACTTCAGGATTCCACTTGCCCGCTGCCATGCAAAATTCTGCTACAGGCCTTAAAGAAGAAGGCATGATTAATATTAACAAAATAGGGTAAATCTTTTGAGGGTGCATTTGAGAAAATGTATCTGTATATATGTGGACCAAAAATAAATTCTGTCCACAACTACAGTTAGTCCATATGATAATACAAGTGTTGACATAATTATGCTAGGCAAGGAATTGCTGAAATTGTTCCACAAAGCATGTGTCAACTGAAGTTCCTTTTTCCTGATGTCAAACAAACAGAACACAGTAACACGTACGAACATGTCATTAAACCTACAACAGCTGACCACAACAAAACAGCTCAGAGCCCACTATCATGGTAAAAAAAAAAGCTGTTTGTCAGAATCAAGCATGGTTAGTATTTATAAACAACCATCACAAACTCCGTTTATGATGTCACTGTTATCCAAAAATGTTAGCATAGTCTTCATCTTCAAAAACCTTATTTCCAGTGTTTACACTGTGCACAAAGAGTGCTTTGTAGATTTCAATGGACCTTTCTCACATTTCCGGGTTTCTCAGCAGTGGAAGTCGTCACAGTTGGGTAAAATCTGAGAGCAGTGAATGGGAGAGTACCACAAATACATTTTTTGCATTCACATTTGCTTAAATAGCAAAAGAAAAACACCACAACAGTGTTTTCATGACTTTCAAAAAAGGGAAAAAAAATTGAGAGAGACTGATATCATCATTTAGAAGAGAGAAAGATGTCAAATTTACTGTCCCTCCCATAGACGCCGCATTAGAAACACCCTCATATTAGTGAGGGTAGTGTTATAAATGTACATATGTACACATATACATATACATAAATCAAAATATAAAAGCTTTTGTCGGCGCACTAACCACAAGGCTATTTGCACTGACAAGTTTTTTTATATTCTGATTAATATAACATATGACATATAGCACAACTGTGCTTGTGGCAACCCGAGTTCGAATCCCGTCTCAAGGTCCTTTGCCGCTCCCACTCCCCTCTCTCGGCCCAGTACTTTCCTGTCATCTCTCTACTGTCCTGTCCATTAAAAGGCACAAAAAATTTTCTAAAATGCCTGACGAATCTTTTGGAATTCTATAAATTCCACGTCCTGTCATTTGAAACGACTCTTCGCAAAAAAACGATGACAATGTCCAAACAAACAGTGCCGCTCTCACACTACACACCAAGTTTTCATGCAGACAAAATTTTGCAGGATTCTGCGTTATGATTGGTTGACTGGTCAGATCACCTTTCAATCAAGCTGTTTCCAAAGGGTCAATTCTGTCATTATTAACTCACCAAAAAACACTGAACCCCTTAATTTGCAATCCATAAAAATAAGAATGTCATACAGATTTGGAAAAACCACATGGGTGAGTAAATGATTTTTGGACAAACTATCCCTTTCATTTTCTAAAATGCCTGTTACATCTCTTGGAATTCTTTAAATTCCACTTTCTGTCCTTTAAATTCAACATCCAGCTTGCTGTGGTCATTTCAACTCAAATTCCCACTCATGAACTAAAATGAAGTCAGTTGTTCAATTCTGAAATATGCACAACTCTGCTGGATGTAAGGCCAAAATGCAAAGAAAACTCTTGAAATATTGTATTCACGTGGGCTGAGAGAGTCAAACTAATTAAATCAGCTGATTAAAACATCATAATGCCACAATGCATTTAGTTGCAGCATAAATGTGAATCTAGGAGATTTTTATTGAGTATCCTAGTTCCTGGTAGTGATAAGGTGAAAAATCTCATTTCAATGACTGGCAGTAACAACCAGCAGAGATCCACCACTCTCTAAGCAGAGAAAGCGGACGGTTCTGTGATAAACTCGGTCTATCAGCTCTCCTAACATGGACAGGAGTGACAGGAAGCAACCCTCCAGCTCTAGACAGGCCTGTCACAGTGGCTTGTCACAAAGGCACAGTCATGACTACATTGCCTTATTTGATCATGACGGATGTCAGAGCACGTTCATATATCCATTATGCCCTGCGACGGTGGGTTGCAATCAAACAAAAAGCCCTGCGCAGACACCTGATGCGCACGCCAGCCAAGAGTTTCGTCACCTGCTAGGTTGAAGTCCAAAGTGCAAATCCTCTTGTTTGCACTGGCCATGGAAACCACCGTAAAGCCTTGCTTGGGAGGGAGTGGAAAAAGGGACGGCGGCTGATCGGAGAACAGCTCAAGTGTTGCTCTGAAAACAAGGTAGGGTTTAGTTAAAGGCCCACTTATGAAAAAAACAAGACAGATGCGTCCCAATTGAAAGTGAAAGTGTGTAGAAGCCAAGGCCCTCACTGAAACATGATGTGGCCATCAGAAGCAGAGTTTAATCTTCAGTAGGGCAGCCAGGAACACAGCACTCCAAAACAACTGCTGCCAATGCTAACACGCTGTCAACAATGCAAACTCGCACCACATCACCAAGCCATTTTTGGTGCACAAAAATCTGAAATCAAATCGGCTGGTTCTGTGCACAATCATGGCCAACCTAGCATTAAAGCAAAAGTTTCAGTGCAAAGAAACTAGACATTGTGCTCCACTTATATGCATGTAAATGAAGGAGAATGAACATTTCACATTCTGCTGCAGACTGAAGTTTAAACTCTGACCTGTGAATCTATGATTTCTATCATTTCTAAATCTAAAACAGAAGTAAAAATAAAGCAAAAATAGAAATATTTAAAAACAAAAAAAACCTATGTATGAAATACTAAAATGACACTGACGTTGGCGTTTAAAACGGCTGCAGCGGTCATTTAACTCATCCTCATAAAATCTTCAAGGTTGAAGCCAGAATAGTGCTAGTACGTCACTAGAGACCCTTATACAACAGCTCACCTCAAACCATTGAGAAAAATAAGAAGCACAGTGCAAGAACCTCTACACAAGTCACTAGAATCACCATTCCAACACAGAATACTTAATTCTGAGAAACAAATTCTAGCTTTAATCTGTTTTGACCAAGTACAGACAGCGAGCGCCAAGGCCCAGTGCGCCCAGCCCTTCCATAGCCTGATAAGGGCTTCAGGGCAGACCAGGGGCAACACAGACCGCATGGACAGCGGGAAAGGGTGGAGCGGCCAACTCAGTGAAGCGAGCGACAAAATGAATGGCACTGGCAGGAAGTCATGGCCCTGTCAAACTAAGCCATCGAGAAGCTGGATAAAACAAACACTTTACCGTTTCAAACACCCGAGCCGGGGTCAAATGGGTAAAGAAGCAGATTAGGATGAGTTGACTAGAATGACTTCTGAATGGAATTTGAACTGGGCCATGTCCATATGATAGCAATATAATGTACAATCCATTAAATCCATTACAACATGCTTATCAATTTATGTAAAAGTTGCATGGGTGAAAGCATTTCTGTGGTTCATAAAACACACTGTTAACATTAACAGTATGATTATATCATCAGGAGAACATCTCCATAATTGGGAGCATGCATGAGATTACAACTTGGTGAAGATTTCATACTTGGATCCCGTAAGACGACAGCAAGGTGCAGCATATTTTTTGAATGCTTCTTGATTACATTAGGAACTCTGGGAATTTGTTAAATGAGCAATCATGCTTAAGTGAAATGGTTGCACTACTAAGTGCATACATAGATGTTTTGTTGCTACCAAACTTTTAAACATGTAGAGCCAAAGACTTCTGAGAAGATCTGAGGATCTAGACAACCTCTTCATACACAAAATAAGGACTATACAGATTCAAGTGGCATATTTTAATACTTAGAATTTCTCATTAAGTTCTAGAGCATGGCATCATAGCCAGTTTCCTATATTTTTTGCAGGGTTAACTAACCTGTACAGTCGGTTACATCTCCAGATGCAGGCCTAAGATCTTGTACTACTGCTAAGGTTGCTTAAGACTAAAGACACAAGACTACTTTGTTTTCAGAGGTCATTCAGAAAACATGAGTTTTCTCTGAGCGACTGAAATGATTTAGTATCTCCCGTTATGAATGACATAACATATCCAGATTTCAGTTCAAAAGGTCACAGCTACATAAAAACTCTTTCAAACAATACACAGTGCATTACTTAAGCACTAAGCTTAGACAGCAGGAAATTCATAAACTTTAAAATAACAATGCATTTTTTTGCAATGACATTAAAGTCACCTCAAATGAGGAAATCGGCAATTAAAATGTTTGTTCTGTCAATTTAAACCAACACATCCAGTATGTCTGCTTTTTCATTTGCAACCGATTGAAAATAGGACACTGTCCCATGTATGTCGAAAGTGTGCAATCGAAAATAGAATGTAGTAAATAAAATGTAGTAAAATTCTACATTTTACTGAATTCAACAGTGAAATCTGCATTACCTGTATCCCAAGTAAACTGTAAAGCAACAAAGAGATGATCCTACTAAAACAGGCACTGGAGTTACAAGCTTGAATCAGATTCCAAACTAAACAGATGATACAAATGACTTAAGAAGGTTTCTAACAGAATTTCAGAAAATGTTCAAATAGTAGATCTTTCACATTTACAAATTTTGCAGAAACTTTTACACAAAGCAACTTGCATGGCATTTTATCAGTTCATGCATTCTCTGGAAATCGAACCCGTGACCTTGGTGCCATGCTCTACTGCTTGACTACAGGTAGGTACAGGTACCCTAGTGCAAGTTTGATTTCAAGGGAATGCATTACCTAGGAAAAATGTTTAAATCTTACATGCATAAGCAAATGCATTAATGTAAAGACATTATTTGTCATGAAAACCTTCCAAAGCACAGCTACCAGCTGGATTTCAGATACTATGGCAAATATGAAATAATTAGGACTGGGCCATAGCAACAACAACAACAAAAAAAAAGATCTCAGACTTTTGCCAGTATTTATGCATTTGTTGTTGTTGTTGTATTTTTTTCAATCAGGAAAATTTTCCCCAAAGCACCACAGTTGCCAATTAAATGCACAATATGTAATGCAAGACATTAAATATAGTAAAAATCCTGTAGCAAGGCATGTTTTGCACAGCGATCTTCAGAACACACCATTTTTCAGGCACCTTTTTTGCAAAAAAATATTTCAGCGCATGAACATTGCCACATAGAGACAATGCTCTCTTACATCCAAGCTGTAAGTCAAGGATTGCACAATGCGTGCAACTGCATATACATTGTGAGTATCTGAAATATCGCCCAGCCCTACTAACAACCACAATTTGTCAAAGCTTAACTATCTAGACTAAGCTGTTTGCACAGAATGAGATGCTGGTTAACACAAAGCAGCTATGGTATCAGCAATGGAGCAAATATGTGTTCGCAAAGCCTATTAAGGTCTTGGCTAATCCAGACTAGTCAAGACTTATCCAGAGTTAGGCTAACAGTTTTAAATTATTTAGGATGGGCCATTAATAGGATGACTGAGCACCAACAAGCTGCTTTTTTTATACTTCCTTTGGTGGCACAGGGATAGCGAAAGAGAACTTTTACTTATTAATTCTCTCAAAGCTGTAAAGGTCAATCTCATGTATTTTTACACAGGTCACAGAGCCACATAGGAGCCACTGTGTCCTCAGAATCATTCACTGTTACAGAACCGCTCCTGTTCCTAACCAGAGTTTAAGAATGCTTATGCAAAGCTCAGGTTGTGATGACAGACTTAGGTGGTGAACTCTTTCAATGAAAGGTGAAATAATCTTGCATACATTTAAAGAAAAAGTCGACTGAGCTTTCATTACACTCCACCCCCTGGTTAGCTTCACAGAACCTTCCAGAAATCTCTTTGAAATTTCTATTAACATTTTCAGCGAAACATGCTCTTGAACGACAGATTAACATCTAAAACCGCAGAAACTGAACAAATGCTTATCAGCCAACTAAAGTCTTGTTCGATATCGAGAAGACGACTTGTCTTTGGTTTAATAAAACACATCTACATCAAACACATGCAACCTCGTTGGGAATCCTGCAAACCTTTAATATCAGGAAAAAAGCATATTAAGCTGAAAAGCTGAAAAGAAATCATACTGTTAATGGAAATCTTAAGTTCATTCCAACGGGATGTTCTGTAAAGCTTCTCCAATTTGGCAACCAAGGTGGGCGGAGTTGAGCGAGGGTCAATTGGAGCACATGATTTTACCAAAACTCACACTTCTGTCCACCTCTCCCTATCTGACTTTGTCATCAGCTCACTGTTTCATCCTACCGTATGATCCATTTTAATACGAGCAGCTCATTTTGTGGTTTCAAGCGGAAAAACAGTCCTGACTAATAGGAAATGAATGAAGGCTGTCCGTGTCAGATATCACTGCTTACCAGCTCACTGAGTCATAGACAGAACAGCAACCAAACTTCACAGCTTGATAAAGCATCCAATTCTCCTTCCTTGGGAGTAACCAGAGTCCAGTGTGCAGAGCACTCACGCCCTCATAAGGCAATAACTGTCCACCATTTTGAGATAATTCAACCCAAGAATAAATGCTTAAAGTGCAACATGACCCAAATTTGACAGGTGGCACAGTATGACGTGCAAATGTTCCCAAGATGCACACGCTGATTGATGTTTTGCACTCAAGGCTGATACTTACATACTAATTGATTTTTTTTTTCTCATTAGCTTGAAGATTATCAAGGGAAAAACATGATCTGCACCTACTGGAAAGCATTTGTACTTCCAGCACTAAAGCAATAAATGCTCAGCTGACAAACCTCAACCTGATTTCCCTACAATTTGAATACTGTAATCCACAGGATTCATGCAGTTACACAAACCACAAAAAATTCTCTTTAATTTGCACTTACTGTACAGTCATTCTCGATTGCACATTTGCACATATTTCTCTCTAGTTCTATTAAGGTGCATGCAACATGCAATATCATAGCACTTGGGTTGACTCATAACACAAAATCGACAGCTAGAAAAACAAAGGACTTCGCCTATAAGCAGACATCTGATGTACACTAACTTGTACATGCAAATGCAAACAACAGAGAGCATGCTGAGATTTGTGTGCTGTTGCATGCCAGGCCCTGTCCAGCATTCGGCCCGCATATGCTAGCGCGCTAACGCCTTAGCACAATTCGCTAACGTTGATAGCCTGCAAACTACTCAGTTGGGTTAAAAAAAAATAACAACCGCAAACACCTCAAGTCTATGCCTGAAAATCGCCACCGCACTAAAACGCAGGTGGCGTTTTTAGAACCACAAGCCTCCGCTGAAAACCACAGCGAAACCTGTCGACTGACTGTATTGGTGTGTGTGAGTGAGTTTAACGGCGGCGGCAACGGCGGTACTCGTACCGAGCAGGAGCAGCTTCAACTCCCTTCTCGCGTCGCGCTTGTCTCGACGCAGTTGCTTATCGATTTCGGCGTTGATTCGTTTCGACTCCTTGGCCTCTTCGCTCAGGCAGCAGGCCATCATCGACTCTAAAGTCATCCCCACTGCTTTACTGTACACAGCCCGGCCTCGTCGGGGCTTCAGAAACAAGAAAAAAAACACAAAAATATCACTCGGCTCGGGTGGCCGCTGGAAAAAAGGCGGGTAAAAATGAAATAATCCCCCCAATCCTCCTCCTCTGAGGAAAAATATTAAGAAGAAGAAGGGAAAAAATGAGAAGGGAGGTGAGGAGATGATCTGAAGGGGGTTTGAGAGTGGGGGAGGGGGCCGGGGGGCCTCGCGCGCTGCGTTCAGTCCTCTCGCGGTGAGCGCGAGCCTCTACCCCGCGTGCGGACCGCGGCAAAATCACGGAGGTAAGAGAGGAAGAAAAAACCGGGAGGATGAGGAAGGGAGGGCAGCGTCGTCGACGACGAAGACGACGACGACGAGGGGGAGGAGGAGGTCCGGGAGCCTTATCTCGCAAATGATTGAAAAATCCAGGGCAAACTATCCTCGCGTACGTGCGACACTCCCACAACAGCTCCGCGGCGGCTCACCACCAACACGGGTCCCGGTGAAAACGGGACAGATCGCAGAGTCGCGACATCCACTTTTCCTATTTCCCCCTCTCTCCAGCCTTATCCACCCCTTTAAATGGAGGAAAAAGAGATTCCTCCTCAGAAAAGGAGGAATCGCTGTCCGCTCGGGTGAATGAAGCGTCACTGCTTCAATAATTGAATAATGTCAAAAACATTCCCCTCAGTGTCACAGGGAGCGCTCGGTCACAGCACTTGTAGAAAAATAAAATTCCTGGAAGGGGGGGAAAAAGCCCGTTGCCTTTAAAAATGGATTATGCCACTTTTTTGCAGATGACAGCAGCGTCTCCTCCTACATCAGCGGAGCTGCGTTGCGTGCGCGCACACTAGAATGATTCCACACGGCCGCGGGTGATTGACAGGGAGAGAACTGGCTCGAGCAGGAGAGAGGAGGCGGGAACTGTGCGTGCGCGCTCGCGTTCTGGAGGCGGATAACAGGAACTGTCAAGTTTGGTCGACGGTACAAGTCAGTCATGCATTCTGAAAGTGCTCACTGCCGGGGTGTGTCGCTTATTCTGAGGGAATAGTGTGCGCTGGCACAGCGCTGTTACTTTCACACAAGTCTCGCATTGTTGAACAATTTCTTCACCAGTCATGAATAGTAACATTCGCACTTAAAATGTGACCCTGGACCACAAAACCAGTCATAAGGGTCACTTTTTAAAAAAATTGAGATTTATACAAGATCTGATATCTTAATAATAAGCTTTCCATTGATGCGTGATTTGTTAGGATAGGACAATATTTGGCCGAGATTTGGAATCTGAGAATCTGAGGGTGCAAAAAAATGTAAATATTGAGAAAATCACCCTTAAAGTTGTCCAAAGTTCTTAGCAATGCATATTACTAATCAAATATTAAGTTTTGATATATTTACGGTAGGAAATTTACAAAATATCTTCATGGAACATGATCTTTACTTAATATCCTATAATGATTTTTGTATAAAAGAAAAATACAAATACATACAAATATACTGCTACAAATATACTGAAAAGACTGGTTTGTGCTCCAGGGTCACAAATATATATATATTTTGTTTTAATTATTCCAAGAGAGAAACTGTGGAAACTATGAAACGAAGTAATTATTACTTACTATTTCCCTAATGGGATTATTTAAACGTTTTTTTTTAAATCCCATAAGAACTTGTGAATAATGGTTACTTAAATTAAAATTTGTAATACGATTACTACTATGACGACGACTTTTTAAAATCTGATTATTGTTCCCCACTAAATGATACGTAATTGAACTTTATGAAAACAGAAGTTAAAGGAGGACGTTATAAAAGGAAAATCTTGTGCATATAACAACATATATGAAATGGCCTATATCTAGGTATCGCCTGTGTAGGCTGTTAATAATTTAACGGTGCTGTAATTAAATATCACAATTGTGAAACTCTGCCTACATCTAGTGGACACATTTGGTAGTACATGTAGAAAAATTGATTTTATAATGTGTTAACGAAGTCCTCCTAGTGGATGCTGTATGCAATGGAGACGTTTATGATATAAAATACAGCAGACAAAGCTATACAGTACACCTACAGTGCTATCAGGTAAATCAATCAAATAATCTAGACAGAAGGAGGATGCCCAAATTTATTTTTGTTACTACATAATTCCCCTACTTCCATGAGTTAATCCATACTTGCAATCAGTGTTGGGGGTAACGCATTACAAGTAACAGATTACCTTTTCAAGTAATGCATTACTTTTTAATTTACAAGAAAGTATCTGAGTTACTTTTTCAAATAACACCAGTTACTTTGTTTTCCCATTTATTGACTGACAAGCCTCCTGTCCCCATATTGAGAGATGAAAAATAAATAAAAACAGAGAAATGCAAACTCAGAGTATGATGCAAACCTGCAATAATTAAATGTGTCTCTGGACCACAAAACCAGTCATAAGGGTACATTTTTTGAAATTGAGATTTATGTTAAATAAATCTCAAAAAGCTAAATAAATAAGCTTTCCATTGATGTATGGTATGTTTGGATAGGACAAGATACAACTATTTGAAAATCTGGAATCTGAGGGTGCAAAAAATCAAAATATTGAGAAAATCCCCTTTAAAGTTGTCCAAATTAAATTCTTAGCAATGCATATTACTAATCAAAAAATAAATTTTATCTTTGTTATTCTAATGATTTTTCACATTTAAAAAAATAATTTTGACCCACACAATGTACTGTTGGCTATTGCTACAAAATATACCTGTGTTATTTATGACCGGTTTTGTGGTCCAGGGTCACAATGTCCTTTATGTATTTAATCCAATTTTATTAACCAATGTTTTTGCTGCTGACCTTCGATGATCCAATTCAACCACATAATAAGCAAAAATTTTAGATTAACTAACATTTGTGCTTTATTTTGTAAAAAATGAATAAGCCTGAAGCAGATTTAAAAAGTAATGCAAAAGGAACACACAACTTTCCATAAAAAGTAATTAAGTAACATAATTAGTTACTTTTTAGGGAGTTACACAATATTGTAATGCATTACTTTTAACTTTCCCCAACACTTCTTGTAATGGCTATTATTTGTATGTTTAATCTGTTAAGAAATGCAAAGAGGAAAAAGGCTTATTGTTTTGTCAATTATGAATTATATCAATTATGTAAATGTAGCCTGTATTTTCAATTCAAAACAACGAAATTTGCTCCGGAAAAAGTTTGGGTCCCTGGATGTTACTAATGTTGTCAGACTACTGTCTGATTGTTGTGATATTTACATCTTACCTTGACCTTTTTCCACCATTAAAAACAGATGCTCCCCACTGAACAGTAAAGCCCGCCTTCTTTGATTTGATTGGACATCTCAGTCATTTTGTCCTTGACAAGCACTGTTAGACCACTGAGGCAGACCAGCATAAAAATTTACATTTTACATCTCAAATATTACATATTTGAGAGATAATTTGGCCATTTCTAATTACTGTCCACCTCAGTGGCAATGGGGTCCAAATGGACTCCAGTATTCTTCAAAATATATGCCTATTTTGTTTTGCAGAAACAAGAAATCCATACAGGTCCGAAACGATGTGAGGATTATGAATTTTCACTTTAGGGCCAACTAATAATATTACATATTAATACTTAACACAAGTCTAAAAAAAAAGGAAATAGTAGACATAGTAGTAATGCTCGTCTTTGCAGTATTAATGTCCTTAATGTGATTTGGTTTGATGTGATGTTAATTATTTCACAAATCAATAAAATCTGTTTTTATTTTGCATAATTATAGTCATTTGCAGAGTGAAGTACATTCGATCCTGACAGCAGAGGGCAGCAGATGTTTGTGATCGATGATATAGTTATTCAGACGTTCACATGTTGTTTCTTCAAACAAAAAGAGGGCACTGTTTGACTACAAATGCTCTCAGCCGTGCATACTTATTTAAGTGTGCACAAATCCAATTCAAGTTCTCACAATTAGCCTAGTAAGTCTCAAAAACGATTTAATCTCTTGCACATACATGTCACATACTTTGCTAGATATTTTGTTTATTTTCATTGCTATCAGAACCGAAACTCACTTCACATGTCATGCTCTTCAATTTCCTTAGAGCACATTGCTCATTTCAATGCCAATTTTGTGTTTCCACGATTCTTCCGATCTCACTTTCTATTTTCTCATTTTGCTCTAGATGCAATATGGGCCTCTCCACAGCTGTGAACCCGCAAAGAGAAGCTGTGAGTAACATGCATGGCTGTTGACAGCTCGAGAGAAGATGCTTCAGCATTGCATCATAAGCACTGCCAAAGCGTCCCCATGCAGACCTTAGAGACACTGGAAACAAAAGTGCTTCAAAACGGCTTCTAACTCCTTTGATGGTCGTTCTACAGAACATTTAATGAGACTTTTAGATTTAACTCTCCGCATTATCTAAATATTTAATAGGAAAAATGATTTCCACAATTTACAACGAGCACAAATCCTCTACTGCATATAAACAAAAAGTGTTTTCTTTTTTTTTCTGTGAATGCATGAGACTTCATTAGCCCTAGAAGAAATGCAGTAAACTGAAAAAATACTTTTAATGACAGTAAATTAAAACTATATACTAATTTGCAATATCAAGCTGTTTTTGTGTATCTAAAATATCTGGAAGCCTCCCACATTTGAGTTACAAATCGCCACGCCTGCTCCCATGTTAAAAATAAGGTGGATAGAAATAAAAGCAGTATTGATTTTAGTTTTGATGTTTGATAGCGAAGGTCTCGCCCTGGATTTATGTGCTTTAAACTGGATCTGAGCTGGGAGCGACGGAGATCACTTCATACCCGCCAGAGCTCTGCCAAGCCTCTGTTTCCAATAGCAACCGTATATGTGGAGCTCAGCGCAGCGACTAGAGAGTTCCGCGGGGAACGCAGAACTTTCTCTCGTCATCTGATTGCACAGCGGGAAGTTTGCGATCTTACCACCCGAACAGAAATGGAACGTGGCGAATGCCAGAACTCTGTACACAGAAATGAGAGCTCTGTCATCATTTACTCACACCGAAGTCATGCATTTGCCATGTGAAATTTCTGCGTAAGTTCAGTGAAAATCTTCCTCTCTGCTGCAACTCTTAAATCTCATTCTGCATTTTCAGGTATTTTTCTGAGGTACACTCTCAGATAAAAAAGGTTCAAAAGTTGTGTCTGGAGTGTTATTATTTCAAAAAGTACTGCTATTTACCATTTAGGGACTAATATGCACCCTTTAGGGGTAAATAAGGTTTCATTTTTAACATTTTAATTTTTTGTTCGAATGCTTCCTTTAAGCCTGAAATTTGTGCCAGACACTACAACCCTGAATTGTCTTCACCTCAGAGAATGGCTGCCATCCTGTTTTTTTTCTTCACTTATGCCTGCCGTCCAGCTCTTAAAGACAATCATTTGGAAAGCTCCGTCATTCTTCGCCTGTGGACGCACACAGTAATGGATCAAGATTAGTGCTTCTCCTATAAAGGTCATGGGATTGTTTGTGAGAAGGGGTGACCCATGAAACTTAAGTATTATTAAGACGTCAGTCTTGCCTTTTAGCCATTGTACACTTGATTAGGCCACTTAACCCCGGCTCTTCCCCAGGGACTTCCCCTACAATTAATGCACTGTCAGTGATGCAGAAATATCTGCTAATAGAGACATTCACCATTGGCATCAAGGCCTTATTATTCTGGCCAACAACAGTGATTTTTTTAAAGGTAAATTATTACCTTGCATTTTCACTGGCCTCACCAAAAAAGATATTTATGCATTATTGTATTAACACTGAAAAGACACTTTACAACAAATAATTTATGTTCTATTCTATCCACAGTAATAGCAAGTAATGTAAAGTTATAATGTAACTCTGTGACAGTTTTGCTGGAAACTGATGGGATAGCCTGTGGTGCAAAACATTAGTCATTTATCAATCATGACTCCAAGACTGTTAGACTTGAACAAAACAACAAAATGTCAGCCAGCTTGATCAACCTTGGTGACAAGGTAATGTGTCGACATGCAGCGCTGTTGCGCTTCAGGCATCCCGCGTTCGAGTCCTGGCTCACGGACCTTTCCCGATCCTGTCCGCCCTCTCGCTCCCACTTCATTTCCTGTCTCATTACTGTTTCAATAAAAGGCAAAAACGCCCAAAATAAATCTTAAAAAAACAATAAGGATGGTAACAGAGGTCCGGTTTAATCGTCACCAGTGCATTATCAGTAATTTACATTTATTTTTATGCCATGCACTGTGATGTTGTGTGCATATTTGATCTATTGTGTGTATATTTGCAAATTCTGCTGATTTAGGAATATGTTGAAAACCAACCTACCAAACAAGTCACTATCACACTGTTTCAGTATTGCAATGTTTTGCATAGTAACTATGAAGTTACATGGTAACTTCAATTTCCAGCTTACTGCAATTTTTTATTTTGAAAAAAAAAAAGAGCAAAAATTATTATTTTTTGCTCATTTGCAGGGCTATTATAGTTAACTCTTTAGTTAACTAAAACCATAAACATATATTTTCATTATTTGATAAAAATAAATGAAATAAAATACAAAAAACCAAAGTTGCTTAACTTATACTAAGTACTAAAATAACTTCCAGTCAGTAACCGATCAAAAGTTTGTGAACAGTAAGATTTTTCATGTTTTTTATAAAGAAGTCTCTTCTTCTCACCAAAACTGCATTTATTTGATTTAAGTACAGCAAAAACAGTAAATTTTTTAAATATTTTTTAAATAACTGTTTTCTATTTGAATATATTTAAAAATGTAATTTATTCCTGTGATTTCAAAGCTGATTTTGTAGCATCATTACTCCAGTCCATCCTTCAGAAATCATTCTAATATTCTGATTTGCTGCTCAGAAAACATTTATTAATATTATTATTATTATTATTATTATTATGTTGAAAACAGCTGAGTAGAATTTTTCAGGTTTTTTTGATAATAGAAAGTTAAGAAGAACAGCATTTATCTGAAATAGAAATTTTTGTAATATAAATGCCTTTATCATCACTTTTGATCAACTTAAAGCATCCTTGCTTTCTTTAAAAAATTATACTGACTCAAGCTTTTGAATGGTATAGTGTATAATAATAATAATAATAATAATAATAAAAAGTTTCTTGAACACCAAATCAGCATGTCAGAATGATTTCTGAAGGATCATGTGACACTGAAGACTGGATTACAGGAATAAATTAAAATTAAATACATTTTAAGATATATTCAAATAGAAGACAGTTCTTTTGAACTGTAAAAATATTTCAGAAATTTACTGTTTTTGCTGTTCTTTGGATCAAATAAACACAGGCTTGGTGAGCAGAAGAGACTTCTTTAAGAACATTAAAAATCTTACTGTTCAAATACGTTTGACTGGTAGTGTACATTAAATTTAACATTAAAAAATTAATATTTCTAAAAAATGAAAAAATTAAAAATTTTAAATAAATGTTCAACTTGTCATGACAAAAAAAATATACATGAAAGTTAAAAACAAAAATGTATAATTTTGTGAAAATATTTACTAAAATAAAAGTAAAAATAAGCTCATAGAGTGTAAATATGTAGTTATATGAATATTAAAAGGTGAGTACTAAAACATAGTAAGTGGTTTTTAGGAAACAGATTTGTTGTTAGAATGCAGTTGCTATAGGGGGTTGTTCAAATCGCTAACTACTCCACTTGTTGCACAACAAAGCTGCTATCTAGAGTTGCCAAATGCAATTCAGTGTTTTTCAAGGTCAAAACATTCATCAGGATTAGGAATATTCCCAAAAGCTACTGCAGGAAACGGCCACACAAATACCCAGAGTGCTCAGTGTCTTCTGTTCTTGATGTCCGGATTACAAAGCCGGTTCCACATCAGGGACAGTCTCTGCCACAAAGATCAAAACACTTCTACTTTCATAACATAAATCACTTGCCAGATAACTTTTTATCCCTGTAGTTGTGCAGAAAATACGCACACTTACAAACCACGCTTGCAAAAAATCCCTGACGGCGTGTTTTTGACAAGTTTACAGTTATCTATCACAGAGAGCGCGGGGTAGACGGGGGCCCGCGGCGAAGGAAAACAATGGGATATCTTTGGTATCTTGCCTTTCGCAAACCCGAGTCATTAATTAAAACCTCCTTCCTTCTACATCAGAGTTGCAGATTGAAACTAACCAAGAGGCCCTTTGCAATTAAGATGAACAGATCCAATTAAGAAAGTGATTAATTGCCAGGGAGGGAATTTAAATAGGAACGGCTGCAAACGAAGGCACAGCGGTCGGTCCTGAAACAGGTCCGCTGTCGGCGAAGATGGGAAATCAAGGAAATAATTGTCCAGCAACAGGAGGCTGAAAGGTTACAGTCTAAATCAGAGCTATAAAAGGACGGCAAAAATCATACTGCGCCGAGTCCACTAAAATGGTTTTATCTTCCTTTTTGACTTTAACCAGGAAAAACATCACAGCCTTACAGGAATGGACAAATGATGAGTTATGCCACATTAACTTTATAGCTCTATACTCAGCTATACTCTGTACTCTGTACATCAGCTATTGTCTCATTTGTGTCTGTTTTTAAATTTCCTCAGGGATTTTAAAAGAAACATCTGAGACAACACTGATGCTTTAACAGAGAACTACATTAAAGACCCATTAACACCAAGGACAATAACTATAATGATAAAGATCCTTCCTTACTTCCTAACAGAAGAAGACTTCTGTTTGTGTACATGAGTACATGAGTACTCACTTGTACTGAAAGACACAATCTGCTCCTTTCATTCTTGTTTTTAGCCTTTACAGTCAACGCATTTTCACTCCCAACTCATCACATACTGACACTTGGTCAGGACCCTTTGGCGTCAATTTTTGACGCACAGGGTACCTCTTTAGCGTCATTCGTCGACGTGCAAGGTCCTTCATTAGCTGTGTCTCATCCTCCGGAGGTCGCATTTGAAGGCTGCACATGTCATTAAGGATGTCTTATTTAAGAAAAGTAACTATAATAAAATTGCCCGTTATTCCTTGTGAGTTGTAAAATGCTATAATTTTTTTTTTTACTTTGCAATTTAATTTTTTTTTAACTTTTCTTAAATGAGACCTCCCCGATGACGTGTGCAGCCTTCAAATGCGACCTTCGGAGGATGCTGCCTTCCAAATGAGACACAGCTATAGATTTAAATAAAGCCTTGGTATCATAATGCTGACGCAAAAGGCACTGGGAATTTTATCATCATGATTAAATTATATATCGGGTAATAATATTGCCATTATTGCATATATGTTGGGGTATACTTTTTTTATGTCAGCAGTCACAACTGTTTTATTTACATTACATTATTTACATATTTACGAGCACGTAACCCAACCCCTGCCTCTAAACCTACCATTTGTCAATAAAACACAAGATATAACAAGTCTAGCTACAGTCATGATTTATTTAAAAAAAAAAGTGTTAATATTCCAAGTCTTCTGAGGCAAAACGTTTGATCTGTGAGAGGAATAGATGCCATCGTCGTCTACATCCTTCGTAAAGCTCAGTCTGTTTGTGCGTACATTCAAAAAATGCCGTCAGAAGAAGCGTCAGCCTTGGTTGTAAAATGCCATTGGCTCTTGTGTGTCTCATGACCGACTGCATCATGCTAATGTTCGGGAGTATCTTTAGAATGAGATGTGAGCGCATTAACGGAGCAGGATCATTTTCAGCGTTTATACCGTATGTTTTCTTCTCAAAAAGATATTGTATGGTTTAAGAAGACTTGGAATGCAACGCGACTTGTTTTGTAATGCTTTTATACTGCATGTTTATGGTCGGTTTCTGCAGTGAATACCTGTGACTGTACTTATTTTTGCCTGTTACATGTTTTATATTGTCTAGAAGTGGGTAAGTTTTGGGTGGGGATAGGGTTAGGTGCTCCAATGAAAGTATACATTTATCTAAAATTATTTATATTTTTACAAATGCATGCAAAACATTAAATTAAGGCAAACAACTGAAATCAATGGAGGACCCTGCATGTCCAAAAGTAACGCTAAAGGGGTACCTTGAGCGTCAAAAAGCGATGCCAGATAGTCCTGACCAAGTGTCAATATGTGATGAGTTGGGAGTGAGAACATTGTTATAGTCATAATATTGTAAGGAAAGGTATCTGGATTTGAACTTCTATCATTCATAGGAGCAACACAGATCAATATGTTGGAGCATGTTCACTAACCTCAAAGCCACATTTCCTTTAATCTGTCTCCTCCTCAACTTCAGTCACACAGCCATTTTGTGTTCATTTATTCTGATGATGTTGGTGTTCGTGTGACTCAGTGTACCATTAAAAAAGCTTGTCATATCAGGTCCCTTTCATTAAAACAACTGAATGAAAGACAGAAAACATCAGATCATGATACATATTTAGGGGTCAAATCCAAGTATGAGCGATAGTAATAATGACGCTACAAACAAGCATCATCTGTTATGTTAGAAATCAGGATGTGAAATATAATGTCAAAGTTGTTTGTCATCACCATGGAGCTGATTATCCACACTGATAAGTCATACCTGAAAATAGAAACACCATAATTACCCGGCGATCGTGGCAAAGCAGCAGGCTAATAAAAGAAAGCGTGAACTCAAGAAACTAGTTCATACTCTAAAGAAAGAGAACAAATATCCACCTGAAGACTGGCTAATCCCTCTTACCTTTAGAATGCTATCCGCCTTATTCTTCAACACAAAAGTAAGCATATGAGTGAGATTTACGGTTCATTAGCTGCTGTAGGGAAAGGACTAGGAGAATAACAACGCGCAATATACAGTAAAACTGTTTGTGTTCATAATTAAGATAATACATTAAAATAATAAGGTAAGACACAACAATTTGCAATATCAAACAGCAAAAGGAGTGGTTTCGTACAGCTAAAAATAGCTGGATGCAGATTGGAAGCCAGACCCATAAAATGTACAAATGGCCGTGCCCATTTTTACGGCAAACATAAGGTGGATACTGTGTTTTTTTTCCCATGCTTTACTGCAGCTCCACCAGTTTTTCCAGGAGATTTCTTCCATGCTTTTTCATAACTTCAACTCTGATTTCAGCTTTGCTTCTCCTTAAATACCTTCAATAAGCAAAACAAAACAATTGTTGAAAATGTATTGGTTGTTTCACAAATGTATCTAACGTTTCATTTGTGTCTACTCTTATTTCTTGATGTACTATGGCATTATTTACTTTATTTTGGCACTTGGTAACACATCCATATAACACTGGGCAGCACCTCATATCATTTGCATGGCTATTATAGTTAACTATAACTAAAAATATAGACCAATTCTGTGCAAACAGTGGTAATGTTTTTTGTGGGCAGAGCCTATCTGGTGGCAGAAAATGACAGTTTTCAAGTCCCAGTCTATGGAAAACATGGAATAAAACAATAAAAAAGGTAAATTTGAGTTTATATTTCAAAATTCTGACTTTATTCTCACAATGAATGTATAGCTGCAAGCAGCGATTACTGGGGTTCAAGTGCTTTAGGTATTTAACACATAAGGTGATTTACCATAGAAATATGATGTTTTTATAACATTTATGACTGTTATAGCACCAGCTGTGGTCCAATCTCCTTGAAACTTTGCATGCTTGTTTAAAATCACGTGTCGCATTTGCCCAGTGGGTTTCGTGAAGTTTTGAGTTTTTGTTTAGGCTTTATTGGCTTTAGGATATATTTGGACAGGCTCCTTTTTCGAAACGACCCCGTTATAGCTTTTAAAGGGTAAATTTCAGCATGTCTTTGATAATATTGAACTAGAGACTCCAGAGAATTGCACTGTGGTGTTTTTTTCCAGACTGAGCAAAAAACCCTATAGGACTAGTTTGCAAAAGTAAGTTTTTCACATTATCTCAGTAATTCAAAAAACGGTTTGATTGACAGCAGTGGTTTGAGAGGCAAAGAAGTTCAGAACATTTACACCCTCAAGTGCCTGATTTCTTTCAAATTTTTCACAGACCTTTGGGGCTGGGAGTCATACAGGCCTACCGACTTTCACCTGTCTAACAGGTGCTCAAACTTCATCGGCCAATGATGGCCTTGTTTTTTTTTGAGATATGCACATGTCCCCATAGACACTTGTGGCACTTTGGACCAAGACTCTGCACAGCGATTTTCATGATGATAGGACAAATTGTTGCCTAGTTATAGCCATTTTTAAGTTTTTTTTTTTTCTTATAGCGCCACCAAGTGGCCAATCTCTGCAATTTTTTCCTGTGACCTCAGCTTGAGCTCTTACATAAGTGTGCCCATTCAGGAGTTACAGGCATTTTATTAAAAGTGGCATTGCCCTCTTCGAGCGTCCCTTTGCCACGTTGAGTCGAAAGTGCAACTTTTTTTTTTTGGATAATTATTGATAATTACTTTCCAGAGAATCTTTCTGCACTGGTTTGGTTCCAAAAAGTATGTTTTGCAAAAAACGTGAAATACCCGAAAGTTCACCAGGCTCACGATCGAATCTGAGGCGTGCGTTTTGTCTGACATAAGCCAAGAAATCCAATGACATACGATAACTTAAGCCTGTGACTGACGGTTTAGGAGTTACGAACGATTTTGTACTTTCGATCGCTGTAGCGCCCCCGTCTGGTCGATTGGGGCATGCCTTGGTCACGTTGTCTGCGGTGTGAGTACTACATCCCTCCAAGTTTCAAGTCTCTATGACTTATGGTTTGGTCTGCATGATCAGTTTTATGTGGAAATCGCTCATCCCTGATCATTCTAACAATTAAAATTTCAGCACTATTCGCTTGAACCACTAAAAACAACTGGTCATTCCCTTATTTGAGTTTATATCCCACACTTCTTTTTTCCTCCTCAGAATGGACAAACTTGTTATTGTTGAGTGTAAACAAGTTATAAAGTCTGCAGTACAAGATATAAACTTGCATTTGCAAGGAAAAAAGTCAGAATTGTGAGATAAAATAGGTAAATGTAAAATGCTATAAGTTTAAATAGTTTCATGCTGTAACTGTAGGGCTAATATAATATTTTCCCTATGAACTGCATATGTGAATATTATAAAGACCTACTGTTTAAATCAAATTTATGCTTTAAAAGTAGAGTAATCATAGTAGGTTTCATCCATTAGTCTGTCCGTTTAAATATCTGCATTTAGCTTCAAATGGCATTTTTAATGACACTATTCTATAAAAATGATTTGCATTCCGATTCTGACATCCAAAAGCACAACAGTACATTTTATCTCTTATTCCGTGGAATTTTCCCGTTTCACTCCACCTGATACTAAAACAACTAAAACTGAAATAAAAATTCATTACAAAAAACTATGAAAATTCTGTCATTAATTCCTCACCCTAATGTCGTTCTAAACCCTTAAGACCTTCAAAACACAAATTAAGATTTTTATGATGAAATCTGAGAGCTTTTTTACCCTGCACAGACAGCAACACAACTACCACGTTCAAGGCCCAGAAAGGTAGTAAGAACATCGTTAAAATAGTCCATGTGACATCAGTGGTTCAACCTTAATTTTATGAAGCTATGAGAATACTTTTTGTGAGCAAGGAAAACAAAAATAAAAACAATTTCTTCTCTTCTGTGTATTTTCACCGCACATTCACAAAAGTTTCAGGAGTTTTACATCAGTACGCAAGATCAAAATTCTTTTGAAAGTTTAAAAATAAAGTAAAAACTCTCTCTCGCTCTACAGGATAAACAATTGAGACATTAAAGTGAAAGTGATTTTTCTTTCCTGTAGGTGTTGTTGACGGGAGTGTGGGAGTTCTGCTAGTGTGTGAGATGTTGAAGGTGAAGCGATGAGCCGTGTCATGCCCTGGACGTTCAGGACTGCACCTCCAAAAGACGTTACTGTTCGCTGTCCACCTCCATACTGTCATCTCAAAATCTAAAGAGAATAAAAAAAAGCAGCCTCAGTGCCTGTTTGCATCTAAAGCTGTTTTTTATTTTTTTGCAGGAACAGCATTCGACCATTATGGTTGGTAATAACCTGTAAACGCTGAGCTTTTTTCACTGGCTGATTCCAGAGACTGAAAAGAAACTTTACAGCCGCCTCCCATCGTAAATAACCATTACTGCAAATTACTCTGCGAGCAAATTGTACTCGGTGGGAGGTGTGAGTTTGAGAAATGTGATATATTTTGTTATTTTCCCTTCATTCCCGTCTCTCCGCAGCACACACTGAGTGCTGAAATTGAAAGTTGCCCAGTGGCTGATCTTGCAGCTAAAACCGCTGCTGTTGACTCTCTTTTCTACCGTGCGTCTGTAAATGGGAACACAACAGCTGTGCTCTGTACGCTTTGAATGAATCAGTCGTGACTAAAGTGGCATTTCGGAGTGGCTTTTGTTTCCCTAATTGACTTCGGGACTGGAGCGGCATCACCTGCCGTCTCCGGTACCGGGGTCAGTCTTAGATATTCAATGCGCCATTGACCAACCACAACTTATCAAAAGAGAGGAAATATTGATCACGCGCTTCCGCCTTACAGAGCCAAGTTTATCGGTTTTAACTAGTCCTATTCCTTTGTGAGGTGGCATTTAGATGGATTGATCCCTCTGTAAGTCGGCTGCGCGAGAAAGAGCCACATTATTGAGATGGTATTATATAAGAGAGTCCCATGAGCTGAGGAAATCCATCGCAAAGGTTTTAATCATGTGCAACATGTGCACCGACACCCGTCTAGAGACCCAGTACACGCGCCACATGTTCTGGCACCGCCGCTGGTTGGGCTTCCTGCTGGTGTGTAGAGGGTTGGAAATGAGAAAGAGGTGAAGCAGACCAAGATAAGGCTGGGTAAATCTGTTCATTAATCCGGGCTGTGTGGAAAGTGTGCGTTAACCGCCGAGGCATCCTTTGATCATGAAATGCTCATTGCCCAGACAGAGAACTGGGCGGAAAGGTAATGAGTGTGTGCCTGAATCAACTGGACTTTGAATCAACTCACACTAAAGACCTTTCACACTTCTGGCAAATATTCTTGTTAAAAAATCTTGTTAGAGCCAAAAAGCTACGATTTCTTGGCTTTATCAAGGGCACTGACAGCCATTTCCAGATGGCAAGAAAGTCACTCTGAAACAGTGGGAAGAATCATTTGTTTGCTCCAATATGCAAAAGCAGCCAGAAGAAGCAAAAAATGCTTTCTTATATTTTAATTTAACTGAATAATGGAAGCTGAGGGAAGTGTGCAAACAGGTGCACACACACACACACATATATACATATATATATTTGTGTGTGTGTGTGACCCTGGACCACAAAACCAGTCATAAGGGTCAATTTTTTTAAATTGAGATTTATATGTCATCTGAAAGCTGAATAAATAATCTTTCCATAATGTATGGTTTGTTAGGATAAGGAAATATTTGGCAGAGATACAACTATTTGAAAATCTGGAATCAGAGGGTGCAAAAAAATCTAAATATTGAGAAAATCGCCTTTAAAATTGTCCAAGTGAAGTTCTTAGCGATGTATATTACCAATCAAAAAATTAAGTTTTAATATATTTATGGTAAGAAAATGTACAAAATATCTTCATGGAACATGATCTTTACTTAATATCCTAATGCTTTTTTTGGCATAAAAGAAAAATATGTTAATGTTGACCCATACAATGTATTTTTGGCTACTGCTACAAACATACACGTGCTACTTAGGACTGGATTTGTGGTCCAGGGTCACATATGTAAACACACACACTGTCGTTCAAATGTTTGGCATTCATAATATTTAAATGTATTTTTAAAAAAGGTTTTTCTGCTCATCAATGCTGGTTTATTTGATTAAAAATACAGAAAAAACATAATATTGTGAAATATTATTGCAACTTAAAATAGTGGATTTTTATTTTAACATATAAAAATATGTAAAATAATATATTATTCTTAAGATGCAAAGCTGACTTTTCAGCATTATTACTCCAGTCTTTAGTGTCAAATGATTTTTCATAAATCATTCTAATATACTGATTTATTATCAATGCTACTTAATATTTTGTTCGAAACTGATACATTTTTCAGATTTTATTTTTTTTTTGGATGAATAAAACATAAAAAAGAACAGCATTTATTTAAAATAGAAATCTTTTGTAACAATATACACTACCGTTCAAAGTTTAGGGTCAGTACATTTTTTTTCTTTCTTTGAATATGAATATGAAAGTAGTCATAATAAAATACTACTAAAAACACACTTAAGTGTTATCTGCTCACCTTAAGTTTTGTCTGTGTATGATGCCATTGCAGTCAACACTGCCTAGGGACCCTGTGAATTGGAACACAGCAATTATTTTTTCAATTCCATTTGGTGCCGTTTACGGCCAAGAAATTGCACACTTCACATTGATAACGTCACCACCAAGGGGGAAAATTGGATTTCCAAAGAGAAATCTTGAGAGGAAATAAAATAATAGTATAAAAGAATAATTTTAATTCTTATTAGTCTGTTAAATGACTACAGTGTTCGTCTTGACAATGCGTAAATGTCATGAAACCAGCGCCAAGCACCACTCAACCTTTGCAAAAATGGCTCCATGACATCATAAAAACAGATTCTCAGTGTCATAGATAATCAGAATGATACAAGTTAACAACAGTTATATGTACGTCAGAGTGTAATTCTAGGAAACATTTCCTCATTCCTCAGTTTTAATTAACAGATCATACAAATCATACTTAGAAATGCTCTTGACTTCTATTACATCAGAAAAGGGAGAAAAGCCAAGCTGATAA
Source organism: Labeo catla (assembly GCA_012976165.1). Taxonomy (NCBI): domain Eukaryota; kingdom Metazoa; phylum Chordata; class Actinopteri; order Cypriniformes; family Cyprinidae; genus Labeo; species Labeo catla. The sequence continues at coordinate 160,698 of VONZ01000365.1, read as the reverse complement.
AACTAATGAAGATGGGTGGCAAAACACATAAAAGGACTGAGATTGCTTTAATATAGCAACTGTTTCTCCCGGACAGCACAAGATTAAATGAAGAGCAAGTTAAGTCTCTTGCTTATGTTATTTGCTTCTCAGCAAACTGTCCCAAACTGAGCTCACACATGAAAACTAATGTTTCACAGATCTCAAAATGAATTATTTCTCATCAAATTATATAATGCTACCACAATCATTTTTACTGCATGTCAACAACAGCCTCATTTGTTTCTGCCAAAGGCATTTTGGAAAAAAGATTCTTAAATGAAACCTTGGAGCCATGCAATTTAATAAAATAAACAGAAACACCCCCTTTATTAAATATTCTTTTTCTTGTTTATCTATTTTCTCTTTGCATATTATCTAAAGACTGTTGTACGCTGCGTCCTCCTTTGCTTGCATGAATAGTTTCTATTTTGTTTTTTTTCTTGTTGCTACTGATCAGACTCAGACTGGTTTATGTGAGGCATCTATGAGCTATTTTCATTATTAGCGCTGAGAAATATTACATGCAAACAGTGGCCAATTAGAGCGGGTATGAACTGCAGAGACGAGCCCCCCACTGAGGACAGTCTCTTAGTGCTCACATACTGCACTGGTACGACAGCAATAAAGCCAAAAGAATACATGGCAACAACACATCTGAACTCCAGAGAGGGGTCTTAAAAGCAAAGGATTAGCTTTCCGCACCAATGCGCTTTCATCATTTGTACATGCGCAAGTTTAATGACAAATCTGAATGTAGACGACTAACGAAGACCATTTAAAGCTGAGCCATGACTCACGCTCTTTACAATAATGCAATGCATGGAGAATTTAAGCCATGTAGATGGAGACCGGCATTGAAAAGGCTTGAATGATCAATGCATTTTCAGCAGCCTAGGTGACGCACATCATTACATTTCTAAACAATGCATTTCTTTTTTATTTTACATAACAAATGTAATGAACTAAAATTACTTTTTAAAACTTGGTGTTAGTTAGAACAGGAGATTTCTTCATACTATTTTCTCAGTGTTAAAACTATCTTAAAGGAGAAGTCTACTTCCACAACAAAAATTTACAGATAACGTACACACCCCATCCAAGATGTTCATATCTTTCTTTCTTTCTTCAGTCGTAAAGAAATCATGTTTTTTGAGGATAACATTTCAGGATTTTTCTCTATATAATGGACTGATATGGTGCCCTGAATTTGAACTTCCAAAATGCGGTTTAAATGCGGCTTCAAACAATCCCAAATGCAGTTGTAAACGATTCCAGCCGAGGAAGAAGGCAAAAAGATCGGTTATTTTAATTTAAAAAATACAATCTAAAAGGGACATTGGATGCTAAGTTCACTTTTACATGTTGTCTGAACATTAATGTGTGTTGGCACTGTATGTTCAAATCTATCCTATAATGATAAAAATCCATGCAGTGGTTTTTAATTAATCTGTAAAAATAATATTCCCTTTTTCAAATGGAGCCATTCTCAGATGCCTGTCGTTGTTGCGTCACACCCATAGAGGCCGCTCCCACAACAGTTGATTGACATAAGCATCTTACCTTAGATCAGTTGTAACAGTCCAACCTCCATGTTTTGATGCCGGAGCAGGGATGTAAGTTAGACAAGATCTGAGCGATTGAGGTGTTGTGTTGCTGGATGTAATAATGAACACAGTGGTCGTTATTTACTCCCGACATCTGAGCTGCTGAAGATGCAGTGGATTATGTTTGTTTGTGAAGGGAATGCACCTCCTGATCTACATATATCTGTCTATGTTTGTGCGAATCATTCGTGATCCAGCTTCACTTACGGCAGAAGTGAGTATAAGGAGTTTTTTATGAATCTTTGCGATCGCCTTTCCTAATAATGTGCTAGTTAGCAAGTTTAGCGGCTAAACAAGGCTAAAGTAAACAGGCTCGTCACTCCACAGAGAGAAGAGAGGGGCGGGACGAGCAGAGCTCATTTGCATTTAAAGCAGCCTCGACCAATGGGATGATTTTTGCAGAGCTGATTTTATCAAGGTAAAAAGAGTATTGTTTTACACTACCACTGAGAATTTTTAACCAAAGTATATTATAGACTTTTCATTAAGACCCTAAAGAATAAAATCAACTTGTGGAAAATGGGCATCCGATGACTGTGTATTCTGGCTCAGGACAGTTAGAGTATGTCGAAAAAATCATCCTACATCGTTGCAGAAGTACCGACCCAGTCTATGCAAAGTAGACATGTGTAATGAGTGGGGCGGGGCCGAGAGCCGTGGGAACGGAACGATTATTAAAGTGCTTAAATGTTCGCCGGTTCCCGGCTCCTTCTTCCTGGGTTTCGGCACCAATGTAACACAGTTCGTAAAACATTTAAGCACTTTAATAATAAAATAATCAAACACAAAAGTAAAGCGGCAGCCCCTCACGGACGACTGCCGCACACAAAACAAAAATAAAGTCTAGGTCTGGTCCTCTCTCGTCTTCCACTGTCGTCGCTCCTCCTTTTTTCCTTCCGGAGCTCCTCCGTGGGACTCGAGACCGGTGAGTGGCGCAGGTGTTCCCACAGCTCTCTGCCCCGCCCCACTCATTACAACATGAAAAGAAGATCAAACACCCTTAACAAAAAAAGGTAAAACAGCGATATAGGGCGATTTTGAAGTTGAGGGAGAACATGAGATGGGAGTTTTTCGACATACCCTAACTGTCATGAACCGGGAAACAGAGTAGGACAAGTGGCGCGTTTGACGTTAAAAAGTATATAAATTGTATTATTTTTATGATCGTCTCGCTAGACAAGACCCTTGTTTCTCGGCTGAGATCGTTTACAACCGCATTTGGGATCGTTTGAAGCCACATTTAAACTGCATTTTGGAAGTTTAAACTCGGGGCACCATAGCAGTCCATTATATGGAGAAAAATGCTGAAATGTTTTCCTCAAAAAACATGATTTCTTTACGACTGAAGAAAGAAAGACATGAACACCTTGGATGACAAGGGGGTGAGTACATTATCTGTAAATCTTTGTTCTGGAAGTGGACTTTTCCTTTAAATCAGCTTTGGGTGTTTGCTGGTTTTAGCTGACCTGCTCAGAGTGGTCTCAGAGTTTGATAAACCACCTTAAACCAGCTAAAACCAGCAAACCAGTTCAAGTTAGTCAGTATGGAACTATAGTGAAACTTTGACAGGTTTCCATAGCAATTTCTGTGTAACCATGGTTAATGTTATTGTAGCAAAGAGCATGTCAAAGACATCTACAGTATGAAAATAAATGGATCTGTAATACCAAAAGCTGTAATTTTATCTTTCTTAATTACTTGCATCGCCGATATTATAAAACTGTTTCTTACTCTCAGTATGTGTCTTGTTATACCGTGTGATTTCTTTACCAAATAACATCGTGAGGCACACATTCGGCGACGGGGGATGCGATTTCAAAAGTAACACTAAAATCAACGGCCAGAAGCTACAATTAGCCTTAAGAAAACATTAATTTCATTGAGGGGAAGCGTGTGGATGCTGAGTAATTGTCTCAGTGGGTCTTACTGCTGTTATTGCGCTCTGTGTTCCTGCACCCCGGCACCTCTCTCTGTTTCACTTCCACATCACAGCTGGTGTCTGTTTCACACCTGTCTGAGCAATTAAAGCACGCACACATCTACCTCGCTATCTGAAAGAAGATGTAGCATTGACTTCTGTTAGCAAATTATAATGACTAGACGCTAACCCTGACCCCTGAACAATGACGGATTGTCATGCACACTCTCTACACACTGTAATAAAAACGTTATAGTATATTGTAAAATGCAACTCATGGGACTAATTTAACAAAATTATGAAACTTTGACTAAAAACATTACAAATTTAGACCTTTTCTTCAGACTACTGATTCTTGAGACATTGTAACTGCTATTAGATTTGAAAATGAAAATATTTTCAATTGTAAATGTTACGAGGGTTTAATAAAAGAGTATATTTCACACAATTGTCCCCTTCAATTTAATTGTATCATTATTATATTAAATCTGACACTTACTGTCTTCACACTACATCTAAAGCAGTTTGTCCACAAAGAAGGGTTCAGTCATTCATAAGAAATAAAATAGATAATAAAGTTTTTTAATCATGAAAAACCTTGTTTTATCAAAAGCAACACTTTATAATATCTCATATCAAAGCAAGGTTGTTTTTCAAGGACACATGCGTGTTTCATAAGGTTTCAAAGTTGTGTCCCCACTTTGTCAACACCGTCAGACATTCATTAAAATGTAAAAAGATCAGGGAATATCAGGGGCAGCTGTCACTCTAACAAACCCCCTTGCCACATTCCACCTCCGCAGAGTACATCAAAGCCAGACAGACTCTGGTCATTTTTTATAGTTTTAGAATATTTTAAATCCTAATGTTAATATTTCCTGTGTCACAACCACAATATGTCAACACCATCTTCCAATCTCTGAGGAAATTATCTGAAAATTTGAATAATTTGAAATCATTTTATTTTCCTGCAGCAGGTTCTTTTGGTATCTAGCATCAACAGAGAAAACAAAATTGCTACTACATGAACTCCATTTGTTTTGTGAAAGAAAGGCCAAATTTGTCAATGATGGAGTTGACATTCAACATGAAGTCATCATATTTTTGTGGTTTTCAAGCCATTTTTAATTACATGAAATATTAAATAGTGCATTTGATAGTTAAAATGACTACAAATTCAGGTTTTTGTCACCACCATCAGATGTGTCAGGTCTGTCAGGTCTATGTCACCTAAGTCAGATATACTGATAGTATTTCAATAATATTTTATATTGATCACATTTGAAAATGTAATCTGACGGGTAGCATGAGAATGTGTTTTGAAATGATAAAAACATCTTGTTTGCTTGATTGCAAAATAAGTGATGTCAAATAAGCACATTTTGACAAAAAAGAGAAAAGTTAGGAAGTAGAATCAAAGCATAGCTCAGTAGCTTAGTACATAAGCTTAGTAAGATACAAAAATGTAGTTTCATTTGTCTGAGTTCAAGGTTTATTTTTTCAATATTTCACCCTGTTTTGTCCCACTTCTCAAGAATCAGTGATACATTATCCTAAAATTATGGTTGAGAAGACTCACCACAGGCCATCCAAGATGTAGATGAGTTCGTTTCTTCATCAGATTTGGAGAATATAGCATTGCATCACTTGCTCACTAATGGATCCTCTGCAGTGAATGGGTGCCGTCAGAATGAGAGTCCAAGCAGCTGATAAAAACATCACAATAATTCACAAGTAATCCACACAACTCTATAGTCCATCAGTTAACATCTTGTGAAGTGAAAAGCTGTGTTTTTCTAAGAAACAAATTCAACATGAGGACGTTTTAAACTTTAAAACTTTGCTTTTGGCCAAAAAGAGTCCATAATATTGCTTTACCCAGTGAAAAAAGGTTGTTTCGACTGAATCAGGTGAGAAATATGCACAGATCACTGTATTTTAGCCAGAAACGACAGTTTATGATGAATTTGTTTATTACAAACATACAGTTTCTCATGACCATTTTATCAGCTGTTTGATGGCACCCATTCACTGAAAAGGATCATACAGATAATTTAGAATGTGTTTAATATATTGCTAAAGGTAGCTAAAGTAAGCTAAGTAAACCCACACACATAATAAGCAAACATTAATATTCAGCACAGAGCTGTGCAAGTTGTATGACTCCTAATTGTCCATTTTTATTTCAAATATCTTGGACAAAACCAAATTCTAGCTTTATTTGCTCATTAGTGCAGTAATGAATTTTCTGAGTAACTGTCTAGTTCACAAGTTGCATGAAGATTTTGATTTCTCACACATTAATTGATGTCCCAGCTCAAATGACAGACAGGAACCCGAGATCATGATGTTCATTTTTATCCTTTGAAAACACATAAAAAGTTACTCACCTCCCATAAGTGGCTGTGATATCTCATTAAAGCCGATAGGCCTTTTTGCTCTTTATAATACCTGTGAGTTCAAGAGAGAAAAAGAGTTTTTTAATGGCTGTATGAGAAGGTCTGGCGATATTGAGCAGGTCGTTTCGAGCCATTGCGCACGTTTTCACAGAGCCGCATGTTTCCATTAATCTGTCATTAGAAAAATATCACCTCTCCACTATATCTCTTGAGCACATGGGGTTTTGCAGTCTGGTTGGGATGGTAATTTTTTTTAGAAGAAACTATCACACTATTTCACCTGTTTCTGAGGGGTTGCATTTCAATATGAATCCAAACAGATGGTTTAATTGGAAGAGTGAAGTTTGTTTGGGTGTCTAGTCTAAGTTTGATTACTTGCTGAGGCAACCATCACTTTTGTGATTTTCTACATAATTTTCAACTTTTCTACATACAATGTTGTAACTATGGCATTTTGGCAAAAACTGTGGTTACCATGGTAATATTTTGTACCATACAAGAGACACTGTACAGTAAGACAATAAACAGAATGGAAAAAGAGAGAATGAAAGTGAGAGAAACAGAAAAAGGATTGAGAACAACAACACGTGAAACATGCAATACGTGTGGGCGAACGCGATTCATCATCTTTAATGCCTACAAGATCTATTTTTTTCTGCACTGATGACAGCAAATGTGTTTGGGAGGAGTGTCTAAGAAACCCCATCTGTCTTTATCATAACAAGATGACAATAAATACAACCACTGAGCAACACAGGGGAGTGAGAAAGGACCAGAAACTTTGTTTGCTTACAAATAAAGATCCAATTAGAACCTTAAATATCACATCAATCAACAAGGGCGTGATTTGATGAGTCATGCAAGAAAGTTTAAACCTATAAAGCCAGCTATATCTTATTTGCACAAACATCTAAGGCCTCTAAATGATCGAAACAGTGCTTGTATTTATGGGTAGTGATTTACAAACACCCCTAAACCTACTGAATCAAGTGATAGAAATCTATCATCAATCAGTTGCATCTTTTCCATCACAATGTAGAAAAACAACAAGGAGTGCATCTCTTCAAAGCAATGCAACAGTGCTATATAAACCTCTGCAGGTAAAGTACACCAGTCTAATTTGATCTCATAGTGTTGAACTTAAAATGACACGGTTGCATAAGGGCTCCGTATTGGGCTCCTCTCCATCTATGAGAAAACAGAAAAGCAAGAAAACAGCATAAATGCTCTCGTGAACTAAAGTGGTCTTTTGAGTGCTCACGCTGTCACCTCGATGACAAGAGGAGCAATTCCCAGAATGGTGAATTAGGAGATCATCATCTCTGAATTTCTCCGGCTCAGTGGGCAGTCACTTGTGGTGTGTGAGGGGGTGTCGCTCCTTAATTACGCTGATAATAGGACTGTTTTTCACGCTGATCACGCTGAACGGCAAAATCCCTGGACTTCTGAATCAGAATCATGTGGCGCCAGAGCGTGGCAGTGGTGCAAACTCAGAAACCCCACGCATACCCTCAGGGTTCAGTGGTTTTCCTGATAGCGCTACTGATTCAGTTCATTTTTTTATCTAGATTTTTACATTTCATGAAAAACATTGTGGTGCTTGCTCATGCAAAACTCACCACCTAGATGCATTCTGTGGTTGCTAGGCCATATCTATGCAGTTGCTATGGTGTTCAGTGTCCAGCTGCATTATTTAACTTCTTAGACTAGTCTTGGTCATTATATGGGCCAGCTGCATAAACTCTGTTAAGACTATGTCTAAAATGAATAGTTTCCAAACCCATAAGATCTCTGGAACACAAATTAAGATATTTTTGATAAAATCCAAGAGCATCCGAGTGACCCTCAATAGACAGTCAGCAAGGTACAAGGAACAAAGACAACATAGTCTATGTGACATCAGTGGTTCAACCGTAAATTTATGACGCTATAAGAATACTTTTTGTACTTTTTGTAACAAACAAATTATTCTCCCAAATTCCACCGTCTTCCACCTTTATCAAGAGTACCTTAGATTTCATAAAAAAATATCTATAATTTGTGCTACGAAGATGAACGAAGGTCTTATAGGTTTGGAATGACAGAATTTTCATTTTCGGGTGAACTATCCCTTTAAGAACTAGTTAAACCAACTAGTAGTTAGCCAAGCGGCAATCAGAAATGAGACCAGTGACATAAAAAGGTATATTGGACTAATTTGAATCTTTAAAGTAAGACTCATTAACTGTCAAACTAGCTATTAAGACACAGTCTTAACATAGTGACTATTGCAGAAAAATGTTTTTATTCCTTGCTATACATTGCTATAACAGTGAAAGTGATACTGTCAAAACCTCCTGGAAACGTCCATTGCAGCTTCGGTTCGTGAACATATCTATATCTGACAAGCTGCTCCAGTTTTCTCCACTCTGAAATAAGATGATTTTACTTACAAATATGTGTCAAAATAGTTTGCTATGTATTTTATATTTGTTTTATGTAACGTGGTCAGCTACATCATACTCTACTTCATTTTACTGTAATATATTTTATATATTTGAATAGACATTAGATTATATGTACATTATCCTGCTAGTTGTAATTTTTATTTTATTATTTTACCTGAACGTGGAACAATAACACAAACACGGTTATGATGGATGGATTCCCCAGATGATCAGCAACGGCCTGAATAACGGTCTTTTTTCAAATGCTGAATGCCGTGAAAAAACCATCAAAATCGAACATTTCGAGACCGTATGTTGCTATGCATAAAATGAACCACGACAGGTTGACGAGGTGGTCTTGTATTTAATTTTTACTTGTATATTACCTTAAAGTGTCCCCCAGACATGGTCCTTTTTAAACAACCAGGCGAACAGCTAAACGTACGCTTAAACAGTAGTAAAACAACATTAATTCAACTCTCTTCTTTCCACTCCAAAACTGAGACGGAAATGGCGCCAGTTGCGTTTGTATGAAACTAAATTTGCGGTTTGATATGAGAAACAGTAATTAGTATACGCGCCTAACTCGGTTACTCAGATGAGCGAAATAAAATACAGCGCTGAATAGACCAATTAAAATCAAGTATCCCGCAGAGCCAATGTAATAACATTACCGTTACACCAAAGGCAGCTTATTTTTTCAATTAAATGCATATGCTATTCTAGCAATACAGACATTGTTAGCAGTTTGTTGATCTTTGGAAAAGAAAAAAACCTCACTAAACTAAATAATCACGCTTTATCATTTCTCATGCACCTGCATTTAGAGTGCATATGTGCTAAAGCACATCAATTTGCCCAGCTGTTTTCATTCATTTTATGGTAATTCTCCCCAAATCAACAATGCATGAGTGTCAGTATCATATAATCTCATGATAACCATGCTCAACTGATCACATCAGGTGGCCACAGCTCTTCACTTTCTCCAGTCATTTCACTCATTTCGGTTAGCTGTGGAATGTGAGCGTGTACAATAAGAAAAGAGCTACCAATGATAGACATTTTCTCCAATTATTGTACAGAGGTGAATGAGGAGTGAATATGTGGACGGGTGTGAGGTTAGTTTTATAGAGAGCTCTGACATTAATCACCAGTTCTGCGTCTGATATGAGCCGATGGTGAAACTCCAGTAATGGCTGATTTGACCTGTCGTTGCGTCCACTGGTTAGGGAAGCTCTCAGGAGTTAGAAAGAAGTCACTGTTTCTTGTGCTTCAGGGATCGGTGCACCTTCCTAATTGCACCCAAACCAACAAACATTAAAGCTTTGGACAGGCCTGGTATGTCTGTGCACTGACAGAACTGCCCTCCCGATACTCTTTTCTTTTTTACCTCCAATCTGCATTTCATTCTTTCAATCCTCCTCTGATCTCCCCGTCCGCCTGCCCTCTTTCTTTCTGCACAGCTTGTCTGATGTGCAGATGTTTCACGGTTCTGCTCTTCTGTTTCGAGACGTGCCGCAACTGGTCAAGCTGCCTGAAACTGAGCGTAATTGACAGTCTTCCCCTTGTTCTGAATTCAATTAGGAGAGAACCAAACCAATCACGTACACACTACACCTGGCAATTTTCATGAATGAATATTTTTTGAAAACTGGAGACAAAAAAAAACATGTTTTTGTTGTGCCATCTAGAGATAATAATGGATTTGACTCATTTTTACAGATATTCATACTTCACTAAACAATAACTTGTTGCATTTATAAAATAAATGGCCCTTTGGGTCTCTAAAGAAGAAATCACTTATTAACCATTAGACACAGACCAAAACAAAGATGATACATGTATAAACTGTGGTAAAAACTTTGCATTATAACAACATAATAATAACAATAGGCATCATCATTACAAATATAAAACCATGTCATCAGTAATAATATCAGGGTTCGTACAGATAGATACTGATAAATGAAATCCCAGGACTTTCAAGGACATTTCAAGCACTACTTTTTTGTTTTTCCAAGGGCTTCAATCAGAGATCTCACTTATCAAACAATGTATTTTCTTTCAAATTCAATAAATTAATGAATAAATAGATTAAAAAAAAACATACTAATAAAAAAGGGCAAAAAAAGTGAAGCACATGCAAAATGTTACTATTAAAGTATTATAAAGTATACTATTGTATGTGTGTATACTTTTTTTCTTTTCTTTTCTTCTCTTTTTTGTTTGCCTTAATGGTTTGATGTTTTCTACTGTTTAAGAAAAATAATCTGAAAAAATCTTTGCGAAATCGCTCCAAAAATCCTGATCTAAAACAAATTATTGGCAATACGTGCTACAAGTCTCGAACTAAATCAAATAATTTGCTATCCGCACTCTGAAGTTCCCATCTAAAGGCCGACTGAACTTTTTGCACGTTAAAAAATAAAACAACCTCACTTTGTGACAATCACGTTTACACACTGCCCCCGAAACTTTCGTCCGTCATAAAAAAAGTTGGATCAGGTTAGATTTTCTGTGTTTTTGCATTCGTAGCAAGCATTTTGATAGAAAAAGACGACGAATATGAAAAAAAATTTGGATTCATTGTGCAATGGCCTTAAAGCAAAAGATTCGCGGACCCGTTCCAAAGTTCCGATCTAAATAAAATGATTTGTGATCCAAGCACTGAATTCTGGATCTGAATAATAATTCATCATTTCATGATGAATCATTTCATATCAGGACTCGGAGTGTGGAGCGCAAATTATTTGACTTAGATTGGAACTTCACGTATCACAAATCATCTAATTTAGATCGGGACATCAACTCATGTATCGTGAATCATTTGTTATGAATAGCTGAATTTGCGAAATGATTCACTAACCCGTTACAATCTAAATCAAATTATTCGCGATACAAATTCCGAAGTCCTGATATGAATCAAATGATTTGATACCCAAAGTTCTGATGTAAAGCAAATGATTTGCGATACGCAATTTGAAGTTCTGATCTGAAAGAAGTGATTCGCAATCCAATTAGAGCGCTTCGAAATAGTAAATCATTTTGCGGTTTAACCAATTCAGAGTTTCGAAAAGATGAATTTCACCCATTACTAAATGCTTTTAAAATCATTACAACTGATGTCGACATTCAAAAATGGCTCTTTTAATTTGATCTGGTTTTCGCTAGTCAATCGCTTAAAATGAATGATGAAAGTCTGAATCAATCAGAGCAATTTCAGCTTAAATGACTCAATTGATTTAGTTCATCTTTTTCTTCTTTCATGTCTTTAACCATGTTTACACGACAATGTCAGTACTATTACTGGCTTAGCTCACTAGATTCACTAAAAAGGTATGATGTTTTTGAAAAGATATGTACTTACTGAAAAATTAAACACTTATTTCATAGATAGATTGTCTTTCAATAATTCAAGCACTTTTCAAATACCTCTTCAGGAATATTGCTAATTTTTAAGGCTTTTCCGTGCCTTAAATGTCAAAAAGTCAAATTCAAGGACTTACCATTAAAAACAGTATCAGTCAATCTCTAAAGAGAAAATATAAAATTTTCTAGTATGAAGAGCATCTATTTCTAAATGCATTAAAAAGTCTATACCTCCCTTATAAAGTGAAACGTCATCCATGTTTCTTGTTTACAGCTGTGAAACAGCAAAATGTTGTAATGCTTATCAACCATTCCATTTCAGTACCAAGTCCTTTATTGTGCATACACATGGATCAATAATTTAGGGGATTCATTACTGCATTTTTCAGTCCCATATGTGTACACGGCCTTAATTTACCTTCCTGAGCAGAACAGAATCCATTTCCACGCGTCCTCATTTCGTGCGGGCCAGCAGACTGCAACAAAATCAGCATGAGCACCCAGAACAATTCACTTCAATTAGTTGCTTGTTTGTGTCATCACTCACTTTCTTATTAATTCACTCAAAATCTCATCTCAATCTATAAATGAAAATATTTACCAAGACAGTTAAATCCATGAGAATGACTCTATAAAGGGAACTCCTGGAGGGGGTGGGTGCCAATATGTGAACGGAAATTGGAAAATAGATCGTCCTCCATCTGTTTGGAGCCCTTATTGACAAAAGAACAGAAAATTATGGAGAAAAAGAGCATCTCGTGGTTCACCATAGTTCACTAATAACAGCATCCATTTTTAGAGAAGCTTGAGGTGGACTGCAATAGAAAAGAGAAATATTCTAAGAAATCTCAACTATGAAAAGCTCAACTATTCCTAGACAGTTGTGAGATTAAATGCAGAGGAAATGTAGACTTTGGAGAGTTTTTCTCGTAAGAAAAAGATCAAATATGACAAGTAATTACTCAAACAATGGCTCAGTTTTACTCATTAATTTATCATTTAATAAGAAAATGTTTCAGTTTTTTTCAAATTATGACTGAATTGTCATTTTGGCTGAACAAACCTTCAAATTTTACCCAAGAATTGGTCTGAAACGAGTTGCAAATAGCACCAGAATGATGTTTCCTTGACTGTGTTGACAAAACAAAGCAACATTAACATGCAATGTTTTAAAAACTGTTAACAAAAACGATTCATTACCATTGACCGCACCACTAGTGTTCTAATGAAATGTTAATGCTCCGGCTATTTATGTAGAGCTGAGAAGATCGTCCTGACCAGCCTGCATCCTAATGTTCACGTTACGCTCTTGGCAGCACATCTTGACTCATTAGGCTGGAAGCCACAGGTAAACGCGTTCTCATTAGCCTCTTTTCTAGCTCACTAACATACCCAACGAACCCAACAAACAACATAAGAGCCATATTTGTCTGTATGAGACATTTGTTAGTGTCACATGCTGGTTATTTTTACATGCCGTGTCTGCTGTCATTTCCTAGAACAGAAGATTCTGATGTTCTTAAATATGGTACATACGTAAACACTTCATTAACAGGACCATTTGTGTGGAGGACAGCCTGTTCTCTCATGGTTAATTTGAAATGGCTGTTTCAGAGAACTGTTGTATTTTTGATAGTCTTCAAATATCACAAATGAGCAGAGGTCCCGTCTGAAGGCGAAATGATTAAACTAAGTGATGCTACCGGCACAAGTCAGACTCCTAGAGCTCTAAACGTGATGAAAACAGCATTGGTACCCAATACACAGCTTTCAACAATTTAGTTGAACCATTTAATGCAATGTTTTTTTCTTGGATATTCTGCTTTTCTTAGAAGAATTTTAACTTTAATGTAGGGCTGAAACGATTCCTTGAGTAACTCGAATACAAAACAATCATTGCCTCGAGGCTTTGTTTAGTCCATTTACTGTACCATTCACATTTAAAAGGGTCATCGGATGCTAAGTTTCACTTTTACATGTTGTTTGAACATTAATGTGTGTTGGCAGAGTATGTACAAATCTACACTATAATGATAAAAATCCATGCAGTGGTTTTTAATTAATCTGTAAAAATAATATTCCCTTTTTCAAATCGAGCCGTTCTCAGATGCCTGTCGTTGTTGCGTCACACCGACAGAGGCTGCTCCCACGACAGTTAATTGACATGAGCGTCTTACCTCAGATCAGTTGTAACAGTCCAACCTCCATGTTTTGATGCCGGAGCAGGGATGTAAGTTAGACAAGAATTGAGCGATTGAGGTGTTGTGTTGCTGGATGTAACAATGAACACAGTGGTCGTTATTTACTCCCGACATCTGAGCTGCTGAAGATGTAAGTTAGACAAGAATTGAGCAATTGAGGTGTTGTGTTGCTGGATGTAATAATGAACATAGTGGTTGTCATTTACTCCCGACATCTAAGTCGCTGAAGATGCAGTAGATTACGTTTGTTTGTGAAGGGAATGCGCCTCCCGATCTACATATTTCCGTCTTTGTTCGCGTGAATCATTCATGATCCAGCTTCACTTACAGCAGAAGTGAGTATAAGGTTTGTTTTTTTTTTTATGAATCTTTGCGATTGCTTTTCCTAATAATGTGCTAGCTAGCAAGTTTAGCGGCTAAACGTGGCTAAAGTAAACAGACTCGTCACTCCACAGAGAGAAGAGAGGGGCGGGGCAAGCAAAGCTCATTTGCATTTAAAGCAGCCTCGACCAGAATAGGATGATTTTTGCAGTGCTGATTTTGGCAAGGTAAAAAGGGCGTTGTTTTACACTACCATTAAAAATTTTTAACCAAAGTATATTACAGACTTTTCATTAAGACCCTAAAGAATCATATCAACTTGTAGAAAATGGGCATCCGATGACCCCTTTAAGGTATCTTCATTTCAAAAATAAATATTAGTAAATATCAGTATTCATTGTTTTGTTTAAAATACAATATTATTTATGCATTTGTAACTGCAAGTATATATATATATATATATATATATATTAGTTTAGTTTTCATGGTATTAATGTATGCAATTTCAGCAATAAAAATGTTAATTTTTCTAAAAAGAAAACAAATTAGTTGTTTATTTTAAGAGACCAATCTTATTTTCTCTTGTATATTTAGTATTGCTCAATATTCGGATTACTCAATTAATCGATGAATTAATCGGTAGAATACTCGATTACTAAAATAATCTATAGCTACAGCCCTACTTTAAAGATAGGATGGTTCAAAATAGACAAAACAGAGGTAGAACCAATGTTTTAAAGAGATAGTTCACCCAAAAATGAAAAATTACTGTTAATTTACTCACCCTTAGGCCATCCAGGATGTATGTGACTTTATTTAGTCAGCAGAAAAGTAAAGAAGATTTTTTAGCTCAAACCATGATTCTTGGTGATTCATAAAAATTCAAGTCAGCGGCTACTGGTTTCCAAGAATAAAAAAAGTATCAAGGAACACAAAATTATTACCCATGGCTCCTGATGATATATTGAGGTCTTATGAAGCGAAATGATTGGCCTGTGCAAGAAACTGAACATTATTTACATCACTATTACCTGTAATCCAGCACCTCAGACAAACAGTCCGCAGTGATCATTCGCAAACGAATCATTCTTTTGAACCAATTCACCAAATCAGACTGAATCTTCTGGTACTCAATCAACATTACATTTTGGAGATCCAACAGTCACTCTGACTCAAAATGTGGCAAAATACGACATGTACGATCCAATGATGCTGGTTTTTGACAACTCGTTCAGCGCTCTAGTTCCTGGAGTCACTAATCTGAGAAAACATGTGTGAACCAAGCATTTGAATGAAGGGGCAAAATGAAAGTTTTTATGGTTTCAGAGCTGATAAAGGCTAGTTTAACCACTTTCAATGCTTTAGACATGTAAAACATCCACATTTCACATCATTATTGGGTGCATTACAAACCGATCTTGCACAATCTGATCATTTCGCTTCATAAGACCTCAATATATCGTTGAAAAGCCACGGGTGTTCCTTGATTTGCTTTTTTTTAATCTCAAAAACAGGCAGTCGCTGACTTGCGTTTAATGAATCACCAAGGACCGAGGTTTCATCTAAAATATTCTTTACTGTTCTACTTGAGAAAAAAAGTAATCTGAGGATGAGTAAATTAACAGCAATTTATTATGCTGGCATTTGTATAATTGCATTGTTTTTCAAGATGATACCTATTGTCTGAGAAAAACTGACACACCTAGCAAATCATGAAATAAATCAGTGTGATTCACTCTCAGCTGGTTTTGCACCATTTCCCAACTACAAACTCACTGAAGTCACAGCAGCTTCTCTGACAAATCCATACACTCTAAAATCAAAGATGCTTAAAAAAAAAAAAAAAAAAAAAAGAGCATGATTACCAATGCGGCATGAATAAAAATCATTCGACCTCACCCACACACCGCAGGGTTCAGATGACCTCTGACCTTCAGCTGCAGGATAAAAATATTGTTTCCTGCCAACAGAATAAGAAAACTTTTTCCACTTTTTCAGCTACTAACAAATAGTACTATTGACTGACCTTGTGCAAATGATTAATACTGTATCAAGCTGCAATTTTCATTAATTTGTATTTTAGCAAGGTTATTAT
Source organism: Labeo catla (assembly GCA_012976165.1). NCBI lineage: Eukaryota > Metazoa > Chordata > Actinopteri > Cypriniformes > Cyprinidae > Labeo > Labeo catla. The sequence goes on along the minus strand of VONZ01000365.1, from coordinate 144,344 downwards.
TATTTATAAATATTCATTCTGATCATTATACTGTAGTGTTTGATGTACATTTTTTTGGTTTTCAGTATGTGGGTGGAAGTCAAAAACTCTGGCTCATCTGGCAGCTTTTAAAAGCGGATAAAGCCAAATTGAAACAGCTGCAAAGAGACTCAATGGAAAACAGCCTAAAATTGTTCACAAAGTGATTATTAATAAAGCTGAAGCTATTTCTTGCCAAATAATATGACTTAACAATGGGCCGGTTGCATAAAAGGTTTAGACCAGTCTTAAAAGTTAGTCATCTAATTTTTTCTGGTCAGACTGGTCATAAATTTTAAAATTTGGTTACATGGAAATGTTGATTAGTCTAAGTAGAATACAGGAAATAAGACTGATTACCCCTTAGCTAACTACTAGTTGGTCAAACTAGTTCTTAAGACACTCTCTTATCACAGAGGCTAAGTTTATGCATCTGTCCAATATCACTATATATATTCCAAAGACTTGTCTGCTAGTTGGCCGCACAAAATACTTAAGTATTCAGTTGTTTTGCACTTAACATGGGTGTTTCTTCAACTACAAACATTTTTATGTCCCGGATTGGATTTTTAATTTTTTTGTTAACAGCCTGTCCTGAAAATGTTTTACCATGCATTCATTATTCATTTTAGACACTTTTTCAGTGGTTTTTATTTACAAATATTGTTTTATTTGTGCCAAATCCAGTTATTTAGTAATAAATTTAGTAAAAAACCCACACAAAATATAAATTGTAAAAATATTACATTTGTTAAAAAAAATAATATGTATTTTAAAATGTACTGTAATTCTTCAATTTAACTGATCAAAAAACACAGTAAAAAAACTACTTTAAACAGTACATATTTTATATAAACTAATTGAACTAATTTATATAAATTAATTTATATAAACAATAAATTATTTATAACTGAAAATATTTTCGTGAAAAAAGTGGTACATTCATTTTTCAGGATTCTTTGATGAATAGAAAATTTATTTTAAATAGTAATCCCTTGTAACATTATAAATGTCTTTATTGTCACTTTTGGTCAAATTAATACATTCTTGCTGAATAAAAGTAAAAAATAAATTATATATATATATATTAAAGTACCCAATAAAAACTTACCTACCCCAAACTCTTGAACAACAGTATAAATGCTAGCTATGAAGTTACCCTAGTCCAAAAATATAATAATAATAATTTCCACCAAAAAAAAAAATAAAAAAAATTGCTGCTTTGAGACGTGGTGAAAATGACAAGGGTAAAAAAAAAAAAAGCAAAAATGACTAAATCCTTCCAATTGGACATTGCTGGTAGACTAATTAAACTAGTAAGAACATGAAAGTATGCTTTAAGAAAGTTTAAATTGAAAAAGTACACAGGGCCAGAAGCACTTTAAGAAAGCAGTTTAAGAAACACCCACATATGTGACCTTCTTGAGCTGTTTGTGAGCCTTTCACCTTTTTGGTGCACCTTTATTTCATTTTTTTTTTTACTTGCTGCACATTACACCGTAGACATGTGTTGCGGCACACCACTCGCGTCTGGTGTAGGCAGGTTTTTACTACTGGAGAAACAAGGAATAGTTCTTCAGTATATAGCCTAATTAATGGTGTTTGACGTTTCCACATTTTGCACCGAACACCCACTCACATTTCATTTAGCAAAAGCATGGTTTGCCTTTTACACTGCATGTTCTAGAACCCGACTTATCACCAGCAGCTCTATTACAGACAGAATACTTGCTGTAAGCCAACAAACTTCCTGTTTCTGCTCAATGTTCTCCCCAGAGGACGTCTCCTCAGGAACGGCTGTTAGTGTGCGGACCGGACCTTCTCTGCAGAGTGAGACAGCGAGACAGCTTTCATCTGAGAGGTGTTAACCCGCAGGTCTAGAGGTCAGAAACCATCTGATTTTGCAGTCAGATCTCGGTTTTATGAAAAACACAGACATGCCATCTGCATCCCGTTTAATGATTAGAACTGCTGCTACAAGCTGCTTTAATTATCAACAACTAAAACTTAAAGCATAAAAAATATGTTCAATGCTTGAAATTAAATAAACATTAACTGAAATAAAATAAAAAAAATATAAACAAAATATTTCAACTAGCTAACCTAAACTAAAATGAAAAACTATACAGACTTATTTAAAAAAAATAATAAAATCATAAAAACAACCCAACTACAAAATTAAAATCTAAAATAAAATTTTAATTCAAAATATTAACAAAACTTTAATAGTATAATCTAAATTCAAAAAATATATTATAGTATATTATAATAAAGTACAACTCTATTCTAAAATAACCCTGGCAGCTCACATATTGCAAAAATAAATAAATAAATAAAAGTGCAAACAAAGTAAATAAAATGCAAAATCATAATACTTAGCTGATTTTAAACTAATAATTAATCACTAAAATCTATTTCTATAATTTATTTCAGCCAAGGCAACATTTCTCATTCTCAGTTTAGTTTACTAAAATAACTAAAAGAGATACAGACATTAAAACAACAACAACAAAACTTTTAAAAATAAAAAACAACAACAAAACTTTAGGTAAAAATATAAAATCTAGTTAAAAAATATTAACAAAAACTATAACAGCATATCAATAATACTAAAATAACACTGTCAGCATCTCAAGTCTTGCAAGAAAAAAAGTGCAAACAATTAAAGCATTAAATTTTATACATTTAAAACATATTTTATCACAAAAAAATATTATTAAAGGTTTTAAGTCAAAAGTCCACTTGCATAAATGCTTGTTTTGTCTGTAGCAGCAGTTTAGCATTTTTCAAACACTTACTGGAATTCTTGTTTTTTATGTAAATAATTAAAATTTAATATAATTAAATCCAAAAGAAAAAGCAAGATATTATTATAGACTCATATTTTAGCCAGAAGCAGCAGTTAGAAATTAAAGACGTCTTAATGATGGATTTGTTTACTAACAAGCAACTTTTCTCTTCTCAAGATGTTAATTGATGGACTGGAGTGGTGTGGATTACTTGTGGATTATTGTGATGTTTTCATCAGCTGTTTGGACTCTCATTCTGACGGCACCCATTCACTGCAGAGCATCCATTGGTGAGAAAAGTGATGGAATGCTACATTTCTCCAAATCTGATGAAGAAACAAACTCATCCTAATCTTGGATGACAATATTTTATCACAAAAAAAAAAAAAATTAAAGACTTTAAGGCAAAAGTCCACTTGCATAAATGCTTGTTTTGTCTGTAGCAGCAGTTTAGCATTTTTTAACACTTACGGGATTTTTTGTTTATTATGTAAATAATGAAAATTTAATCTAATTAAATCCAAAAGAAAAAGCAAGATAGGACAAAAACAAATAAATAAATAAACAAACAATAAAAAAATAACAGTAAGCAATATAACTGTGCATGCAAGTGAACTAAATAAATAAATAAATAAAAACGCATAGCAATTCCACTCTTAATGCACCTCGCCATGATGACGAATGCTGTAGAGAAGTGGTCTGAATTGGCAGGCATTTCTGCCCAGCTTGTGTCCGATCATCTACAGTGATCAGGCCCCTGCAGATTTTTCTTGATGGATGACTATAAATACCGGAGCTCGTCCATAAACACCCTTCAGCACCGCGGCTCTCTTCTGACTCACTGAGTTCTTTTAATAGCGCGCTTAGCGTGCTGCCGAGGGCTGGAGGCTTTGGAACCCCACTTGTTTGATTAGCCACTTCACCCTGGACTGTTTCTTCACTTTTGATTCATGCTGTGATAATGCTGGTCATTCTGTATGAAAAAAGCCACTGAGTAATGTTTTGGTCAGCAGGTATGCAGTATGTTGACCTTTCTTATTGGTTGCAATATTGTTCTAGTCGAAACCGCTTTAGCTGGTTACCAGACTATATGACCTGTTTTGTTGCATATAAGATAAGGTATTTTGCATAATCTTGCTGATCAGTTTGTTTGTTTTGAGCTTGTTTCTTCATCAGAACAGATTTGGAAAAATGTAGCTTTATGACACTTGTTCACCAGTGGATCCTCTGCAGTGAATGGGTGCCGTCGGAATGAGAGTCCAAACAGCTGATAAAAACATCACAATGATTCACAAATAATCCACACCACTCCAGTGCATCAATTAACATCTTGTGAAGTGAAAAGATGCGTGTTTGTAAGAAACAAATCCATCATTAAGACGTTTTTAATTTCTAACTGTTGCTTCTGGCTAAAATAACACCTCCAGCGGTGAAAAAGCCACATATGTGTTTCGCTTACAAACGGTGCTTGATCTGTACATATTTCTCTCTTGATTTAGACATGATGACTGACAGTTTCACTGAAGAAAGCAGTGCAATTATGGACAGATGTGGAGTATTTGTGCATTATTGTGATGTTTTTATCAGCTGTTTGGGCTCTCATTCTGACGGCACCCATTCACTGCAAAGGATCCACTGGTGTAGAAAGTGATGTAATGCTAAATTTCTCTCAAAATCTGTTCCCATGAAGAAACAAAACATCTATTTGCTGAATTCCTTTACAATTTAAAGTCATGTACTCAAAACCTGATTCAGTTAGAAATATGATATATTAAGTTATAAATTATTTGTTTACTGTGTTTTCTGTCCTTTCTTGCTTTTTGCGTTTCTTTAGATTTAATCATATTAAGTGAAAACTATGAAAATTATGCAAACATAATTAACAAAAATGTCCAATAAGTGTTCTAAAAATGCAAAACTATTGCTAGACAAAACAAACATTTATGCAATTGGACTTTTGACTCAAAACCTTTAATAATAAACTTAATATGTTATTTTATTTAAATACCTGGTAAATTATTTGCAAAATGCAATATAAGGCACTTTCTTGGTGGTACATGCAATTGCAATTTTGACTCAAAACCTTTAATAATACATTTTAATTATTAAATATATGTTATTTTATTTTAATACCTGGTAAATTATTTGCAAAATGCAATATAAGGCACTTTCTTGTTGGTAAGTCTATGTAATTGCACTTTTGACTCAAAACCTTTAATAATCAAGTTTAATGATAAAATACATGTCATTTTATTTTAATACCTGGTAAAATATTTGCAAAATGCGATATAAGGCACTTTCTTGCTGGTAAGTCTACCTAATTGCAACAATAACCAGCACTACTAACTATGCACTACTCTTCTAAAACTGTAGTTAAGACCATCTTAAGAATGCTGACTCTTTTGTAAGTTGTTTGGATAAAAGAGTCTCCTAAATGAATACATGTAAATGTAAATAAATGTTTAATGTTGATTTTAGGCTTCCACAAATTGCTCTAACCTGTTCAAACAGTAAATGTTGCCGTCTTTGAAACCATCAGCCATACAAAATTGGGATAAATAAAGTATTCTAATAAGGAAGATTGTTGTTTTCATGCAGTTAACTTGTACCAACAGCACTCAACAGCTAATTAGATAGTTAGCTGAAATGGAAAATAATATGGCTCCCATCCTATCGTCATAGCAACAAGAACAGTGTTTCAAGGTACATGTCATTTTAACTAAAATCAACAAATCCATTTTCTCTCTATAGTGAACGTTCATTGTTCACCTGTAGAATCTATCTATCTATCTATCTATCTATCCATCCATCTAACCATCTATCCATATGACAGATAACTCAAAGACAACAAATACAACTAAACCACTGCAAATAATGCACAAAAAAAGTTAACTATGAAATAGTAAATGGCATGACAGATTTTTGCAGCATCAGGTAAAAGTTTTCATTTATTATAAAATGCTCTGAAATAATTTATTTTTAGTGTACTTTAACATTGCAATATGATCAAAAGAAGGACAAAACTGGCTGTCATCCAGTGTCAGATTGTGTTATTTACAGTATTTTGTTTGAAATAAATCTCCTCACAGTTGCCACACCGAGTCAGATATCCCCTAGTTAAAGGGGATGATTATTTATAGTACTTTAGCGCACATAAGTGAAGGGTCACGCTTCTCTATTTGATGCTGGGTGCCGTTAGCAAGAAGCTAATGGGTCGAAAAGCCTCTTGATGCCAAGTGTAATTATTACACTCCATTGAACCTGGAAAACACATTGAATATCCCTCCAGAGACAATCAGCTCAGGCAAGTTAAAAAAAACTAAAACAAAGTCACTACAGGCAAAACCATGAGATTTTGGGCTATTTTGCCTCCATAACATGTCTTTATTCAGACATCTGGAAATAAAATATCTAAAATACACATTTAAGTGTTTATTACACTATTTGCATCTGTAGATTTAAATTAAAATACATATATATTTAAAAGGCTTTTTGTCAAAGTGGGATTTTTTTCCACTTCAGCAGCACATACACCACAAAAAATGACTGTGAATTTACGGTAAAAGACTGTAAAAATGCTACAGTAAAAAACTGTTAAATAGTTAACGTACACTGTAAAAAAAAATCTGTAACATTTACAGTAAAAAAACAGAAGCTGTGGTTGCCGGAGTTTTACCGTAAAAAATACAGTAGCAATGTTTTTGGTTATACGGTTTTAACTTAGATTTTACAATGCCGTAATTTCATTAACTAATATAATGTTAATATACCAACCTATTGAAGTACCGAAATCTGTGTAATACACTGATAACCACCAAAAGCAAGTGGTGATGAGAGTCACATGATGAACCAAAGCCCATCAGAAGCAGCTTTTAAATATTAAGATATATAGAAGGTGCAAAGTTTCATTTACACAAACTAAACACCGTCACGGTAACACACATAAAACTGAAATAATGCAATGATCAATATTTAACAACATTAGATGTAACATACAACCCTGATGCACAAAACTGATAAGAAAAAAACTAAGAAACCATTATTTCAACAAAAAAACATCAAATTTGAAATGTAATGCAGGGAATTCTGGGAATGTCAATTTACGATTATTCACTGTAAATGATACATTCTTTTTCACTTCCAAAAACAGTATAATACTGTAAAATTACATGCAACGTCCAATACGGAAGTCCGTTTCCACCACTGAATTAAAAAAAAAAAACAAAAAAAAAAACAGACTTTTATCTCACAATTTGGACTTTTTGTTCTCGCAAATGCAAGTTTACGCCTTGCAATTCTGAGATATGTGAGATATAAAGTCATAATTCTGACTTTTTAAAATAAAAGTTTTTTTTAGAAAGTCAGAATTGTGTATTTCAAAGTCAGAATTGTGAGATATAAACTCGCAATTCAGACTTTATTTCTCCTATTTATATTCTGAAGGTTTTTACATTTTTACAGCGGGATTTGCATCAATTTATATAGCATTTTCTTCTGGGCAAAAAAAAAACATACATACATATTATATATATATACACTGCCCTCCAAAAGTTTGGAAAAACCCCTGGCAAAGTGTGGTTTTGGACGATATCAGCATAAATCCTTATCATGTTTTGGTGCAAATATATTAAAGTAACTTGACATTATCATTGAAGATCAGCAATAATAATTTTTATTTACATAATCATGATTACATCATAATGGCAATATATACATGTCAAAGTCAGACATGCCCCAGCTGTGATGCCTGGTTACTGGTTTAAACTTGGTCCAGGTTTTTAAAAGATTTTTGGGTCAGCACACCTTAATAGCTCCAACAATTGATTGCCAATTAAGTTTAGAATACAATGAATTTAGGCCCAGATTATGCAATAGCAAGAGCTGTAATAGTGGTAATATATATTTTATTTATTTATTTTTGAGTAGCAGCAAACAACATATCCAAAAAACAAAAAAACAAAACAAAACATAAAACTTTTTAATGCTACTATGGAAACAAAATCAAACTGAATCAAATCAAAATTTTAAACCTGACTTTATCCAGTGTTCAGATTTATGTCTGGAAATTTTACCAAATTAATGCGTCACGTTAAAATAACGGTAACACTTTACAATAAGGTTCCATTTGTTAACTGTATTTAGTGCATTAACTATCATTAACTAACAATGAGCAAAACATTTGTCACAGTTTTTATTATCTTTGTTAACACTAGTTAATAAAAAAAAGCTGTTCATTGTTAGTCCATGTTAGCTCAGGTCTATTAAACAGCATTAACAGATCCAAGTTTTGCTTTTAATAATGTTTTAGTAAATGTTGGAATCAACATTAACTAAGATTAATAAATGCTTTAAAATATTTTTCATTGTTTATGTTAACTAATTTAACCTTAAAAAGTGTTACCAAAATAACATTCCAGAAAACTTGTCATATAAAACAATTAACTTACTGTAGTGTGATTAATCAAATGTTGAAGTATGGTGATCTCCGGATACCGACATGGTTGACTTTAATGTGACAGAGCCAACCGAACGAAGAGGAAGAAACAAAAGGGATGCGATAAAAAGAGGCTTGTGATGGCAAGAAAAAAAAAAGCCAGGGAGCTTGTGATGCTGCACAGATGAAAGAAAACAAAGCCAGAGCTGAATACGACAGGACAGCACAAGGCTGCTTCAATCACGGCTGTACGTTACAATCTTCCAGGACACATTTAAGGGCACTTTACAACCACACGCTTAAAACTTCTCCATTTCCCTAGACTTCCATTTCATTTGTTAAAATAAAACCAAAAGGCCTTGATTCAGTCCAGTACACTGGGAGTTTACACGTCTGTCTTGATATAAGAATAAATAAATATTATTTCTCTGTGCTTTTGTGACAAATCAGTCAGTTCGTCACGTCCTCCTCGTATTGTTAATGAAGCTCGTCCTGAGCGGCTGCCAGTGGGGAGACATGAAAGAGAAATTATGATTCTGACAAACACCGTCACAATGTTCTCAATACTCCGCCATCACGTGGCGGATAGGAGCGCGCTTCAAAGGAAATGTCAGCGTGAGATCATGAGAGACTGACAGCGGCTTACAGCGCCACGACTCAATCAAGCGTGTCAGTTTGACTCGTACGCAACGTGAGGAGAAATAAAAAGAAGCTGATGCAAAGTGACTTACTCTGCTTCTCTTGTGGCATCAATGGAAAACCTCTTTCAGAGGAAGAATTGTACAGAAGGGCATCAGATGAGGTCTGACTGAAAAAGAAATGTATGCCAATGGATAGTCCTTAATAGTATACAGTAGTGTAGTATTTTATTTATGATTTTTTTGAAGTGCATGTCAGCATTACACAACCATTTTTATTGAAGAAGGAGAAATTTCTCAATACCCTTTTTTAGATGTAGAAAAATGTCAAGAGTGCCAAGAGTTCAAAAAATGACACAGAAATTTATAAATTTAACATAAACTTAATAAGTCATTCTTGGTGGAATGACTTATTAATAAAATAAAATAAAATAAAATAAAAATAAAATAATCTTCCAAATGGCACATCTTCTGTATGGTCACAGGACAATAAATGAATAAATGAATGAATGATTGAATGAATAATAAAAAAAAATAAAATAAAATAAAATAAAATAAAATCCATCCATTTATCTTCTAAATGGCACATCCTCTGTATAGTCACAGGAAAATAAATAAATAAATAAATAAACATAAAACAAAACAAAATAAAATAAAATAAAATAAAATAAAATCCATTCATCTTCCAAACAGCACATCCTCTGTATGCTCACAGGAAAATAAATAAATAATTAATTAATCTGAATAAAAAAATAAAATAAAATAAAATAAAATAACAATGCTCACAGGGAAATTAATAAAAAACAAAATGAAAACAAAATAATAATAAAAATAAAAATAAATAAATATATAACATATCTAAAAAATAAATGAAAATAAAATAAATAAAATCAAATAAAATCCATCCATCTATCCTACAAATCGCATATCCTCTGTATGGTCACAATGAAATTAATAAAAAAAAATAAATAAAAATATTTCCCCCCCCATGAGAGTTACCCATTCACTATTCTCTAAAATAAAAACAGAAACAACAGTGGTTCATTAAAAATATTGTAAACTAAAATAGACAACAGTTTTTTTTCTATATATATAATCCATAAAAATGGATACATTTCAGCACCAAAAAAAGCATTTCTCCAACTTTGCCAGCTAGCTAAAAGTTAGCAGCAAACTAACTTACAATGGCAAAGAAACTAATTTTCCTTACTGAGAACCACAAATCACACCAAAAAGACAGCCTAACAGCATTTTACATTTTTAGTGAATAGTTACCAATAGGACAACAAAAACTGCATATCTGGCACCTTAGCGATTATGGGATGCAGCCAACGGCACAGTTGATTCTCTCAGCGTGACAGAAGCTCCAGCTCGCAGCCATAATTCTCATATTAATATGATAATAAATACACTATATTACACACCTAGAGCTTATTGTCAGGGATTGTTTATCTCTGGATTACTCTCAAATATGAATATATGAAAATCGTACACTCTTCGAGCCTCAAATAATTTCATTTTCAACCTTCATTCACTGCTTATGCAAACAGCAACAATCCCAAGGCAAACACTTCATATCCTCTGAGGACTGAAAGATGGATCTTGATTTATACTTATTCATGACACAATCTTCAACTTGGAAAATGAAGACTATGAAATATTGACTTGTTTAATGCTTTTTAGACACTGAGTTCAGTAGGAAAACACCTCTTTCTTTCACCAAATGTGTGTCTAAGGAGCTGCTTTAATGTTTCAGTAATTCTCCCAGCATGAATCCACCAATCAAAACCAGGAGCGTAGGACTGATTTGACAAGTGTGGGACACTTTCAAGACATGGGTTTTGATTATCTGCACAGAAATGAGGGTGGCAAAACTGTCTAGTTATAATGGTTACTACACCTCTGCCAAAACCTCCATCTGAACTTGTGTTGTACAAACCTCTGCACTGAGAACAAAAGGTCAGACCTGTTTACTTTTATCACTTTCGTGGTCTAAATACCATAAAATCTTCTAAAATGGCTTTACTTGTCATTCTATCTTCTTATACAACACCACTTAAAAGTTTAGGGGTGGCAAGTTTTTTTAAAGAAGTTTTTTTATGCTCATCAAGTCTGCATTTATTTGATAAAAAATACAGTAAAATTAGGACAATTGTGAAATATTTTTACAATTTAAAATAATGGTTTTCTATTTGAATTTATGTTAAAATGTAATTAAGTTGGCTTAATCTCCTCCTAGACTTTTAAAGCTATAACCACCAAACTCGGGTCAGACCTTTAGACCTACATCTTTTCTAACTGATCCGGATTATGGTTTTTGTAAACCAGACTATCAAATTCACCTAAAATCCCACAAACTTTCATTGAGGGGGTCAAAACTTTTGTATGATGAATCTTATGGTGTATAAGCTGTCTATTGCTATAGCAAAGCTTAACAACTCCCTACTGAAAAAAATGGCTAAAACCAGCCAGAGCTAATCATGCTAGAAACATGCTAACAAAATACTAGTAACTTGTTAATCATGCTAACCACATGCTAGTAACATGCTAATCATGCTAGAAACATGCTAGCAACTTGCTTATCATGTTAACAACATGCTAATCATGCTAAAATCATGGTAGTATTTTGATAATCATGTTAGAATCATGCCAGCAAGTTTGCTAATCATGTTAAATTCATGCTTGTAACATGCCAATAATGCTAGCAACATGCTAGTAATATGCTAATCATGCTAGAAACATGCTAGCAACAAGCTAGTAACATGTTACAATGCTAACAAGTTTATAACTTGCTAATCAGGCTAGCAACATTCTAGTAATTTGCTGATCATGCTAACAACATGCTAGTAACATGCTATTAATGCTAAAACCATGCTAGTAACTTTGTAAGTATGTTAACATGCTAGAACCATGCTAGTAACATGCTAATCATGTTAGAAACATAACAAAACATGATAATAATGCTAACATCATGGTAGTACCATGCTAATCATGTTAAATTCATGCTTGTAACATGCTAGTAACAAAACATGCTAGTAATGGTAATAATGCTAACATTATGGAGGTACCATGCTAATCATGTTAAAAAGATGATAGCAACATGCTAATAATGCTAACAACATGCTAGTAATACGTTAACCATGCTAGAAACATGCTAGTGACATGCTAGTAATACACTAATCATGCTAGAAACATGTTAATGACATGCTAATAATGTTAGCAAAATGCTAGTAATATGCTAATCATGCTAGAAACATGCTAGCAACAAGCTAGTAACGTGTTACAATGCTAACATGTTTATAACTTGCTAATCATGCTAGCAACATTCTAGTAATTTGCTAATCATGCTAACAACATGCTAGTAACATGGTAATCATGCTAGAAACATGCTAGCAACATGTTAATAATGTTAACAACATGCTAACAACAAGCTAATGATGTTAAAAACATGCTAGTAACATGTTAACCATGTTAACAACATGATAATCATGCTAGCAACATGCTAGTAACAGGCTAATCATGTTAGAAACATGCTAGCAATATGCTAATAAGGCAACAAACATGCTAGTAACATGGTAATCATGTTAGAAACATAACAAAACATGCTAATAATGCTAACATCATGGCGGTACCATGCTAATCATGTTAAAAAGATGATAACAACATGCTAATAATGCTAACAACATGCTAGTAATACGCTAACCATGCTAGAAACATGCTAGTGACATGCTAGTCATGCTAGAAACATGCTAATCATGTTAACAACATGATAATCATGCTAGCAACATGCTAGTAACAGGCTAATCATGTTAGAAACATGCTAGCAATATGCTAATCAGACAACAAACATGCTAGTAACATGCTAATCATGGTAACAACATGATATTCATGCTATAATCATGCTATTAACTTGGTAATCATACTAACAACATGCTAGTAACATGCTAACAACATTGTAATCAGCCAATAAAAATGCAAGCAACAAGCTAATCATAGTAAAACAAGCTAACAACATGTTAAATCATGTAAGCAATGTGCTCAATCATGATAGCAACATCAAGTTTCATACTACAACTGCTTCAAACTTTCAGGCTAGGCTTTCTCAACCCAACTCAAAGTTTGTTCTCACACTTTACTCATAAAGCTGAATTTTCAGCATAATTACTTCAGTCTTCAGTGTCACATGATCCTTCAGAAATTCTGATTATTATCAGTATTTTTTTCGAACTGTGATGTTTTTTTTCAATATTATTTTAAGAATATATAGAGTAAAAACAGCATTAAATGGTGATCCTAACTACAGTACATACTATACAAAAACACTGCTATAACCACACAATTGGCAGCTGCAGCAGTGGGCCATGTTCTTGAAATCTCGTACATACTGTCCTGATACTTTCCACTGAATTTGTTAGAAGCGCCGCTGTGCTGATAAAGTCCTCCTGCTGCTTTTTCTAATGCAGCACATTACAAAGCTCTATTGAGTCGCTGCAGACAGACATAAATACACACACAAACAGACACATAATCAGAAACGCAGAGTTGATTTAACAGGCACAGAAGAGAACAGCTGGGGATAGGTACAGTTCTGTACAACTCACATGATGATGCCGAACACTAGTTACTTCAGCACCTGTTTCTGTTAACCTGCTAATTTGTAGTCAGGGAAGAAATATATGTTGTGCAAGCATTAAAATGTAAAAGCCTGTTGCAAATGCATTTTGCTTTTACTGTAGCAGCACCAGACCTCAATATTCAAGGGACGACAGTTTCCTTTAAAAGTGTCACTGATCCAGTTTTATTCAGGAAGACAGGTTATGAACATGCCAACAGTTTAGCTTACTTGCTCAACAAGATTCATGACAGTAACTGATCTGAAGATATAGCTAAGATGAAGATGTTTACTTTAATATCCATTATAGCACTATAAAACATGATAATACTGAAAATAAAACAAGTAATACACTGAAATAAAAATAAATCAAATAATACATTTTACCATAATTAAAGAGATTTTTAAGCTTTTGTTCCCATGAAAGTTACCACTGGGAACAATTACCAAAAAAAAAAAAGGGGAATAATAGTGGTTCATTAAAAATAATAATATTGTAAAGTAAGTGACATTTACAGTGAAAAGAAAAAACATACACTATAGTGCTCCTTAAAAATAAAACATAATAATAATAATAATAATACAACAGAACACAAATAAATAAAATAATACATTTTCTTACTGTAAAGGATTTTTTTTTGTTTTTACCCATCTACCCTTGTCTACAAAAATAGAAATAATTTAAAAAAAAGGAAAAAAAGGAAACATAATAATAATAATACAACAGAACACAAACAATTTTTTAAAAAGGTCAAATAAATTGGATATTTACAGTAAAAGCAAATAATATCCACTATAGCACTCCTTGAAAACTAAAACATAATAATAATAATAATAATAATAATAATAATAATAAAAATAAAAAATAAAGTAAAAAATAAAAAAATAAATCTAAAAAAATAAAATAAAAATAAATCAAGATTTTTAGGCTTTTTTTCCAGTAAGTTACTCATCTTCCCTTATCTAAAAAATAGAAATCATTTAAATTAAAATTGATACTTACTGTAAAAAATAATATCCACTATATCGCTACTTAATAAATAAAAACATATAATGAATAATAAATAATTAAATAAAATAGAAAAATACAGTAATTAATTTTACAATGTTTAATAAGATTTTTAGGCATTTTTTCCATTACAGTTGCCCATCCTAAAATAAAAACAGGAACATCGTAAATTAAAATGGTAAATATAGGACAAATTAAAATGGTAAATATAGAACAAATATTGTAAATTAAAATAGACACTGACAGTAAAAAAACAAATAATATCCTGTATAGCCCTGTCTTTCCATTGTGTTTGTATTATTCACACTACAGGACATCATTCCTCATCAATCTATAGTTTGCCTCCTCAGAGCTGTGATAATATGAACAGTAAGAGAAATAAACTTTAAAATAGGAAACGGAAGAACAAACTAAATGAGTTGGCTTATTTATGAATCACATTCAGATGCTGTGTTTGTATTTTATTTGAAATAAAATACAAGGGCACGACTCAACACGACTTGATCTAAACATAGCATGTGTCTCGACGCATTTAATTTCCCAACCGCTTGCCTTAAATTCTAAGCATTTTTATTCCGGAAAGGAGGGAAATATATAATAATGCAACCATTTCCGTCCTGTTGTTCCAGTCATCTTCGATCTCTAATTTCCTGGAAAATATTAGCTGCTGTGGTTTGCAGCATCTTTGGTGGTCGATTTACCAGACGTGGATCTAGCATTCTGTTCTCCCTCTGAGCGCTAATAGCTCGATTATTCATAACTCCAGTCTGCATCTCAGAGAAAAAAAAAAATCTGCACATGAGGAAGGAGATGGGGGGTGTTTTGAATACCGGCACTGATGTGATACACACTCATTAAAAAAGGCTGGGAAGGTTAGTGACAGCAACACTAAATGGGCCACTCGTCTTCCGCACGAGCGTGTAAACGACATTCACACGTCTCCTAATGAGGAGGACAAAACATCCCCTGAATGATTATTTGAGCAATTTCAGTTTCACAGAGTGAACACGGGAAATACAGAGAGATACTTAATTGCTTTGGGGAAAAAGAGATTGAGCGTTTATGAAGCGTGATTGCTACTGGGAAAAATCTCTGGAATTTTGCTATTATAAGCATTTTTGTTAGTTAATATAAAAATAAAATAAAGTTTAAATATTCAATGAAAATATTAAATAAAATTTGAAATGTTGCACTGGTAACTAACTGAAATAAGTTGAAGCACTAAAATGACTAACTAGAAATATATACCTAAAACTAAACTAAAGTTTAAAACTAAACTTTTAAATAATAATAAAAATTACAAAAACAAATTTACTAAAAATATCAAGCTAAAATAAAAATGAAAATCGAAAATATAAAAATAAAAGCAAATTCAAAATATTAATAAAATTGTGATAGTATATAAATAATACTAAAATAGCATAGGAAAGTACTACATTTTAAGTACTACACAATTTAAAATAAATAAACAAACCTAAAGAGTAACATTATTAAACAAAAAGCACATAACAAAACAGGGGTAGACTGATTGTGGATGCCGATATTAAGCATTTTTATTGTTATGATCATTTTCAAAACTTATTTGCAAATGAAATAATTTAAAAGTATTCAAAGAAAGTTTTTGTCAGAGCCCTTGTTATTCTTAATTTTGACATTAATGTTAATTTTTACACCATATATATATTAAAAAAAAAAAATCTATATATCTATAGGTTTAAAATATCAGTTATCGGTCTACTTGATCTGTAATAATCGGTATCGCATCGGCCCTAAAAAACATATATTGGTTGACCCCTATAACAAAATTACAAAAAATTAAACTTAAATTAAAACGGAAACAGAAAATATAAAATAAAAACAAAATATGAATAAAAACTATAGTATACAACACTAAAATAATGCTAAAAAATGTGCTACACTTTTAACGGTAGTTTAAAGCATAATCAAGTTATGCCAAAATAAATGAACACTCAAAATAGTGCTGAGGGTTATTATAACAAAAAAACAACTTACAGCTTCCATTCACAGAGCATATGTGACCCTGGATCACAAAATCAATCATAAGGGTCAATTTTTGGAAATTGAGATTTAGACATCATATTAAAGTTTGTTAGGATAGGACAATATTTGGCCTAGATAAAACTATTTGAAGATCTGGAATCTGGAAAATAGTGAGAAAACTGCCTTTAAAATTGTCCAAAGTAAGTTCTTAGCAATGCATATTAATCAAAAATTAAGTTTGGATATATTTCCGGTAGGACATTTACAAAGTATCTGCATGGAACATGATCTTTACTTAATATTCTAAAGATTTTTTGGCATAAAAGAAAAATTGAGCATTTTGACCTATACAATGTATTTTTGGCTACTGCTACAAATATACCCGTGCTACTTAAGACTGATTTTGTGGTTCAAGGTCACATATTTCAAAAACTATGCCACAAAAATGACTTGTTACAAATCTAAATGTGTAGCAACTGGATGCATTAATCTGAAACTAGTCCATTAAATAAAGCATTACATAAAACTTGGACGACTAGTCAATCGGTGAGGCTGACTAATTTATTTAGATCATTTTTAAACTCGCAACTCATGAGGAAAAGCAGCAAAGCGCCGGCGAAAAGAGTGTTTACACATAGTCATTAAGGCACAACAGCAAAAATAGCCTGTTTATTTCTAAGGGTCAAAGAGAAGGTCGAAAATAGTCATCAAAACTAAACTGCTTTGGCACAAGAAACCATGACTAACATTATCAACGCACCACAGGGAAAAATTAAAATGATAAAAACTTAAGATATTATACTTTAATTTACTGACCATCCCTGTTCATGACATAAAAATAAGAACCAAATAAACAACTACATGTGTTTTTACAATAGATAAGGAGAAAGTCTCCACACGGCTTGACAACAGCAACAAAAAAGCCCTGGATCCTGATGCCAAACTGCATGCACACAAACACACAAACCCATAGGGACGACACAATAGAGCAATTACTGCTATCTGTGTGGGTTAATTTGGTGCTTTTGACACAACACAGATGGCCATCAGTCAGCGGTTCAGCAGCCATAGAGCCAGTGGGTTGATCTGAGAGGATCTGGTGTTTATGACCGGAATGAAACTGGACACAATGGCTTTCGCCGATGGAATACTAGCTTCCTACTTACTGAATAACGTGCAATAAAAACTGTTTATAAAAATAGCAGTAGATATTATTCCACAATAAACCTTCCAAACAGTAGTATACAAGCAGATACATCATACCTGGACATATCTATCCATTGTTCAGAAGTACATGATTTGTAGACCACCATCTTTGCGCACAGACGTTCAATTCTGGACCCCATTTTGAGCCGTAACTCTGGAGCTGCACAGCTTATACACAGTCCCAAAAACGTCCTGAGCTGTAAGCAAGCAGTTCAATAAATTATTCAGCATTAGCATTCAATAAATTATCAGACACTGGTGAAACATTTCAGTTGATGCAAACTTGTTCTGGGTAGTTTCTAGACAGCTGCTTGACAGAGACTCTTCAGGAAGTTAAAACAAGAATGTCTCACTTATAGCTGCCTTTGAATGTTAAATTGGGATAGGACAAAGTATTTTAACATTCACACATCACCTTTAAAGCCATTATCATGAGTGTTCAAGAGGTTACGGCAAATAATGAGAGGTCACCGAATGTTGATGACAGCCAGTTTTCCAAAAGCCAGTCTGTAAGTCTGTAAGAAATGGTAATGTAAATTTAGTTTTGAAAGCATAGATGAACTAGAGGTACTTTTGTTGCTCATTTGTAGATTGGAGAAGTTATAAAAGTTTCAATTGTTTATATAAGTCCAAACTTTTGTTTTTCTAATACACAAATAAATCATTTGACATAAATAAAGAGAGAACTATACAATTACTTAGCAGCTCAAAACATTTGGTTTTGGAATCATTTGATGAGAAATGTTTAAAGGGATAGTTCACCCAAAAATTAACATTCTGTCATTATTAACTCCCTGTCATGCCATTTCAAACTCGTAAAATCTTCAGAACACAAATTAAGATATATTTTATAAAATCCGAGAGCTTTCTGACCCTCCATGGACAGCAATGCAAGGTCTTACTGGTTTGGAACGACATGAAGGTGAGTAATGACAGAATTTTCATTTTTGGGTCATCCAGGGTTGGGATGTAATAAAGTAAAAGTGTTACATATTCAGAAAGCAAACATCAAATAATGGTATTCAGCCTGCATTAAACTTTTAAAACTCTTTAAACAGCTGCTTTGAAGTCTTAATTCAATAAAAGGTTTGTTACATGTATTTTCTATTGCATTTAAACTTGCAGGCTGCATGCAAAAACAGACACAAACAAATACAACATGACCAGTTTAATCCAAATTAACAACAAATGACTCTTATGAATAATTTTTCTTATTCGGTTGTTGTTTTAGTGAAATCAAAACATACCACATAACTAGTTTAGTTTGATTCACGAAGAATGACTCTTATGAGCTGGTTCCTTTTTGGTGAAGTATAAAGTATAGACTTTAGCACAAAAACAATTCATGACCAATTCACTCTTATGTGCACATTCTTTTTAGTAAATAAATAATAAAAAAAGATCCTATTCCTAGTCTCTCATGAGCCAGTTCTTTTTTGTGAAATAAAAACATAACTATTCTAAGACTCTAAGTTTCTTTTAGTGAATTAAAAAGTATAGCCTATAGTGCAGTAAGTTTCCAATTCACAAACAGTTGACTCGCATGAAACATGCAGCACAAACTGTGTAGTCCGATTACTATTATGAGCTGATTCTTTTTGGTGAATTAAAAAGTAAAACACACAGTATAACCAATTTCCTTTTAGTGAATTAAATATATACAGTATAGCACAAAGATGTTTCAGATTCACAAACAAATGACTCTTATGAGCCAGTTCTTTTTAGTGAATCAAACACATGCAGAAGAACCAGTGTAGTCCGATTCACAAAAAAAATAAAATAAAAATTACTCTTGCGAGCAGTTTTTTTTTCCTTTTTTATCTGATTCAAAAACAAATGGCTCATATGGACAGAATCTCAAAAGTCTCACAAGGTGCTGGTTTGCTTCAGTTTTGACTGATTCTTTAATGAATCAACAACACCGTCAGCGAGGTTACTGAATCGACATCTGACTCTAAACGAGCTGCATGTTAACATTATTTTAATGGCAAGTTTTGTGTACCAGATTACAGTACTCCAGTAATGATTTTATTGTCTTCCTATGTGCAGAACACTGCGTCCTGTTTATGCAAATAAATACACATTCACATTACAATTTCAAATGTCTGCCAGACAAAAAACATGAATAATTACAAACCAAAAAAAGATAATAATGAGATATCACACAGAATTTTTCCCATTGTACCTTCGTTCCAAGATGCAGGAGTCTCATTGCTTTCCAGGAGAATTTTTTTTTGAGGCCGACAATCTACTGTATCCATCTTCTCTAAATTTCAAATCTGACATATGCAGATATCAGAAGTGAGGTGCCGTAAGAACGGATGGACATGTGTTTATTTGAGGCTGATTCATCAGTCTGTCAAAGTGAAACAGCCGCATTCAGCACAGCATGCTCATTAGGAGATACTTCTGCACTGAAACCAGACAGAACATTTTCATTTTTCTAATGCGTTCTGTCACTATGCAAGCATAAGTCTTGCAGAAAGGCGAACTCTAATTTCAAACTCAGAGTGCCTGAGTTTTAGGCCACTTTCACACCTTTTTGTTGTGATCCGTGTCAGTTTGACGTTCGTTTGGTTGGTGCAAAAGCTCTTTACTGAAGTTAAAAAGGTCTGTTTCAAAAGGTTCAGTTCATGTAACTCCAGCATACAGTTTGCAATTAGTATGAAAACAATCCATCTTAACTCGAGAAAGCAAACCACTAATGATAACATATAATTTGCATATTCCTGATCACACACTTAATGCATTTCCCACGGCTGATTGCCTCTGAATAAACTGCTTTAGCATCTTTTGCGATGCAACTGTGTGTTTTGATGGTTAATCCAAAGGGGACAAATAGTCATACAAGCAATTTAATTTGATTTGATCTTTTGGGATAAAAAGCTCAGCAAACTGTGAAAACCTTTGCACAACTTCCTTACCAGTCCAAAAACATTATTCATTGAAAGTAGGCTGAAAAAATGAGTCGTTCTGCACTTTTGTCACCTTACAGCATAATTGAAATTAATGACCGCCCCCACATTAACACATCCACGCCTACATAGACACATCATCTACTACTTGACTTCCAAAGGATACCAGTGTTAGGATGGAGTGCATGGCTAAAGTTAATTTTCAACATTGTGTGAGATCCATGTCATGTATGTTAGCGTGACACAATGTACTGTGGATTGTGTAACGAACCACTATGAAGCAACCGGAAAAAACAACCTTTGCCGAATTGCTAATATTAAAGAAATAGTTCATCAAAAAAAAAAAAACAATTAAAAAATATTAAAAAAAATTTAAAAAAATATTCACAGATCAAGCACTGTTTACAAATAAAAACAGTCCAAAACTGTTCTAAACAAATATGTCAGTGACATTATGGATTATAGACTGATATTTTGTCCAGAAGCAACAGTTTGAATTTAAAAAGGCCTTAATGATGGATTTGATTATTACAAACACGCAGGTTTTCACTTTACTAGATGTTAACTGATGGACTGTAGTGGTGTGAATTACTTATGGATTATTGTGATGTTTTTATCGGCTGTTTGGACTCTCATTCTGATGGCACCCATTCACTACAGAGGATCCAGTGGTGACTTTTCCAGCTAATTTCAGCTCAGCTTTAGGTGAAATATTCCTTTAACAAACATCAATGAAATCGTAAAAATAAAGTGGCCCTAAAAATAAAAAAATGGTCAGAAAGCAGTGAGAAAGCCAAGTGTAGAAAGACCTTCAAAATTGCTTCCCCTTTGAAAAGTGAAAAGTCATGACGTCAATAAAGTTTCTCACTTTCTCCTCGTCTATTGTCTGTTCATAGCATAACCCATTATAATGTTTACTCTCTGTCCTAGTTTGCGATTGCAATAGCGTCATCGCCCGCTGTGAACTCCAATCCCATCAAGAAAAGTACATCTACATCCACAGAGAAACCCATAATCATGAGATGAGCGCTTAATAGAGACTTTGCCTTAGAAAAGACGAGTTTTGATATGAATATTAAGCATAATTTCCCTCTCAAGCACAAGTCAGAATTGTTGAGCTGGGAACTAATTCTATGCGATTTGATAGATGGCTCGTGTTAATTGGTGGGTTGAAGAAACGAAGCGCATTGTCCTCTCAGCTCTCCTGTTCGGGCTCTAATTAAAGCACTTCCTGTTGGAGGAGGGGGGAGCAGAGCGCTTCTAATTCACAGGTGTTTGCTTCTGTGGGTTGCCATGGCAACCCAACGGAATCCCATTACATTCCATGAATGTTAAGATTGTATCATTTACTATGGCATTTTCCCTTCTGAAAAAGAGAGAAACACAATCACTTTTTTTTTTTCAGTTGCTTGAATGTCTCAATTATAGTGAATGTAAAAGTTGCATTTTGAACTGGGATCCCTTATGTTGAGCGACTCTACTTTTATATAAAGAACTAATGGAAAAAGCAGCACCCATAAACAAAATTCATAACCAGGGATATTTGCAACATTAAAATATCTAAAACATAATAATAAAAAAAACCTATATAGACATATTTTAAAAAATAATAAAGAAGAAAATATTAAAAAGTAAATACAATGCAAAATATAAAAACTACAAAATTATATTAATTATATTTATATTAAAAATTAAAACTATAATAGTATAGCAAAGATACTAACTAACTGAATACACAAAAGAGAACAAATTCACTCATAAACCCGGTCAACGCAATTTAACACCAGCTGTAAATGCTCACAGTGCCTGAATGTGGATTATTAGGCCCATGCAGAGATGCCACCATTCAACTGTGAGCTATTTATTGCGGAGAAATGGCAACTTTCAAAGGTCAAGAGCAAGAAAATAAGAGCTTAAAAGCTTACAACCGTTCCTGCCATCTAATTTCATTTACCAAATTGCTGGAACTCAAATCCTACTATCCCATCTTCACTCAAAAAGAAAATGTACTGGCTTTATTGTTCACACTTTTTTTTTCCATACACCAAAAGCTGAGCTTTTACATTTTTATTTGCTTATTTTTTAACCACTGCATTATTAAATATAAAATATTTTATCTTTTATATATTATTATCTTATTTTTGGTATTTGCAACAATGAAGACAACAAAAAAGCTTGTGCACACTGCACAAATCAGTATCAGATAATCATACACTCATGAACTGTAAGTACTGCCAAACACCTCTTCATTGCTATGATGACCGAACAAACTCTGAAATTGAATATGCCCACCTTAAATGCAGATGAGCGCTGGCATTGTTGTAAGTAAATACATGATGTCCCATGGAATGATGTTGTCTGCTCTCCACCAGTGAAAATGCTTTATAGGATTACGGAAGCTCTTTTTAGATAGTTACTTTACCCAAAATGTAATTTACTCAGCCTCATGTCAGTCCAAACTCGACTTTCTTTCTTCTGGGATGTTTTGAAGGATGTTCATGCTGTTCATTTATATATAATGATACACCAGGAGCTGCAAGGTTCATAAATGACAGAAAACAACATAAAACTAACATTAAAGCAATAGTTCAGAAACAGCTGCTTTTGGGTAAAATATCAGTCTTCTATCCATAATATTGCTTCCTCCAGTATTAAAAAAAAGATCTCAGGAGAGAATTATGCACAGATCAGCCACCGTTTATAAGCCAAAACAAATTTGTCTGTGGATTTTTGATGCGAGACAACAACAAGGGATGGACTTTTTCACTCAAGGTGGTGTTACTATATATTACGGACTCATATTTCTGTAGGAAGCAAAGTTTTTAAGTTAAAAACGTCTTAATGATGGATTTGCTTCTTACAAACACGCAGCACAATATGTTAATTGATGGACTGGAGTGTTGAGGATTACTTGTGATATTTTTATCAGCTGTTTGGACGGCACCCATTTACTGCAGAGGATCCACTGGTGAGCATATCATATTTTATATAATAGCCTGCATTAGAAATTGACTGAAATAAGAATGGTGGAAAAAAAGGGTGATATTTGCAATAGCGCAGATTTCTTTCAAATAACCATTTAATCATTCACAATTAGATCAGAAAGGCTAACTACCTTAAAAAATGTTATTCTAAACCACAGTTAGTCTATACACTCTTAAAAATAAAGGTACGATGCCATAGAAGTTTTGTTTAAATGGTTCCATGAACCTTTAACATCTGAAGAACCTTTCTGTTTCACAAAAGGTTCTTTGTGGCGAAAAAAAGGTTCTTCGAATTATAAAAGGGTAAGAAAGAGATGGTTATTTAAAGAACCTTTGACTGAATGCTTCTTCTATGGCATCACTGGCTGTGAGGAACCTTTAAAGCACCTTTATTTTTAGGAGTCTAATTGTATAAATTTGTGTCTTATATCTAACAAATTTTTGTTCCATGTGATACAAACAACTCAGTGCAAGCCTTAATATCTGATCAATGCTTCATGCTTGGTTCACCATGAATCATGTTCAAGATGATGTGTTTAATTTCCTCCAATTTCAGCTTTTTATGCAGCAAAAATGTGTAAGCTGCTTTTAGTAAACACTGCAGCGCTATGAAAACACTGATCCATTTCAGCGGCCCAACACAGAAACATTGGCTCATCCAACAGTGATGCTAGTTGCACACAAATCACACACTTCACCTTTAAGTGTGAAGCCTGCCAGCAAAAGTGGCGTCCCACACATTATCTGTGGCTTATGAAATATTGTTTACATAGACGAGATGTAAAAACCCTCACACTGAAATGACTGCTAATACATCTAAGATCCTCAAAACATCATGTTATTTGTTTAAAGCGACTGTATGTACGTTTTTTTTTTTTTTACCTTATATGTCAGTTTCAAAATCATTCTGATCCTAAACATACTTCTAATAAGGCGAACGGCTTGTGTTTCTTCCCCACACGTCTGTTCTGGGTTGCCAGGTTTCCACCCAAATGTGTCTTAAAACCAGTCCAATCGCATTTCAGAGGGGTGGGTAAAATACACGTTTTTCTGGCGGGGTTTCCCTGGTAAAATTCGCTTCAATGCGCGGATATGAAAAACAACCCGCGGCAACAGTGTTAAAGTAGTAGAATTCCGTTGAAAAGCGGCGGACTTGGCAACACTGCATCTGTTCTGGGAGTGTGTAATTTTGAATGAGCGGGTACGAAATTCCGCTAAAAGACGGGATCGCTTTACCGCGGCAAAACGCGCCCGTTTGTTGGCCACTGGAAGGCAAGCTCGCAACCTTTATCCAAAAAGCGTAAAAGCTAATGCTAATACTGTCGCTTTGGCAGTATGCAGGAAAGGAGACCAGAGTCCGTTCTGTTTGAATGGATGCCAATGGAGGAGAAGGTTCACTATGCTGAATAAACAGCTTTTGTGAGTTAACAGCTTATCATTTAATGAATCGACAGCCTATCAGATACACTTCAACATGTTTTACACTAAACAATAGTTTTGGATTTAACTATTTTTAGAGTTTACACTGAGGAAAAAAAAAAACAGTTTTATAAAAGAAGTCACAGCTTACCTAAGATCAGTTGTAATAGTCCAACCTCCATGTTTTGATGCCGGAGCAGGGATGTAAGTTAGACAAGAATTGAGAGATTGAGGTGTTGTGTTCCTGGATGTAATAATGAACGTAGTGCTCGTCATTTACTCCCGACATCTGAGCTGCTGAAGATGTAGTGGATTACGTTTGTGAAGGCAATGCGCCATCCGATCTACATATATCCATCTATGTTCGCTCAAATCATTCGTGATCCAGCTTCACTTACAGCAGAAGTGAGTATAATGGTTTTTTTTATGAATCTTTGTGATCGCCTTTCCTAATAATGTGCTAGTTGGCAAGTTTAGCGGCTAAACGTGGCTAAAGTAAACATGCTTGTCACTCCACAGAGAGAAGAGAGGGGCGGGGCGAGCAGAGCTCATTTGCATTTAAAGCAGCCTCGACCAGAATGGGATGATTTTTGCAGAGCTGATTTTGGCAAGGTAAACAGGGTGTTGTTTTACGCTACCACTGAGAATTTTTAACCAAAGTATATTATAGACTTTTCATTAAGACCCTAAAGAATCATATAAACTTGTGGAAAATAGGCATCCAATGACCCCTTTAACTGAAATTCAATGACGTCAAAGCTGTAATATGATTGATTATCTAAGCACACGTTATCCAAATTGACTGTTATGCTTCCTCCAATGGATAATGTAGTACAGCTTTATATATATATATATATATATATATACACTACAGCTATTCACTGTAATTGCAACACTCACTTAGGGGGCTCCACTTACTCACTTACTCACTGAAATCCACTCACTTCAGGGGCTCCAAAGTTGCAAAAATACACTAATGTACACAGTTGCTTTAAAGGTCAAGTTAAAATATTCACCAGAGACCAAGGGTTTTGAGCTGCAGTGCCTTCAAATGATATCCATTTAAAATATTCAGCATACCCAAATTAGAAATAAAATAGCAAAATATCTTCTCATGTTGCTATGGCAGCAACACAAAAGCAAAAAAGTAAGCGATTGCTTGTTTTCCATCTATGTGCATTCTGATTAATTGTTTGAATACACATAATCAGCGTGGCACAATATGTGCACCTATGTATTTATATATGTGCGTACTTCAGGATATAAAGTGGGTCATAAGCACCCAACAAAGGCTGGACACAAAAGCTCCGGGGTCGAATCTAAATTGCCATCTAATAAACAACAGAGCGCTGTGCTTTGACCGAAATATCAGTGAGCGGCCAGCAGCATTTGATCTTTTATAAATAGCAGTTGAATACGCAGTCCTGTGCCTTTCGAGCAGATAGCGCACTGCTCATGTTGATTAGGCCGTGATTGGTGTGCGGCAGCGTTTTGGCTCCTTTATTCACCATTGCCTTGCAATCATCAAAACTCACCACGCGAGCTTTCATCTACACACTCAAAGGCGTCTGGGAGGAGAACACCAACCAATCTAACACAACTCCTAGTCTGCACCGGTTCCTTCTCCACAGTAGGTGAGTAAAAGGCCCTACATTAGTGAAAAAAACAAATTGTTGCCTGCTTTTGCTTGTATTGTTCGCTTGGTTTAAATTTGGTAAGAAAATAGCCAGCACTTCAGATTCAGAAACTTTTACTGAGGAAAATTGTCTTCATCTTCACCAAACTTCAAGAAGCAGGTTATCCAGAAAGTTTTTTATTTATTTTATTTTATTTAGGTTACCTAACCTCATTAAGGGTCTCATAAAAATAAAATAATGTAAAATAAAAATAATAATAATAATAAAATAAAATAAAATATTAGGTGGACAAACATAAACTTAAAAAAATGGTTCTCTGGGAACTAAATGGCAAATAAAATAAGTTAAATGTGAAAGTATGGTTATTTTAATATCATTGAGATACTATTATAGATTTTTATTTATATTTTTAATTATTTTAATTATTTTAATTTTAAAGCTTTAGTAAATTGTGTTTTTTTTATTTGTAAGTTAAAAGTCAAAAGTAGGGTTATTTTACTATCAATGTGATACTATTTTAGATTTTTTTTTATTTTATGTTTCTATTTTAAAAATTTGTTGTGCATTTGTTTGGTAAATTTTAGTATTTTTTATGTCTAGTTTTCGTTCAGTTCTATTTCAGCTTTAGTTTTAGTCATTTTAGTACTTAAAGTTACACTAAATAAAAATGAGAAATGTTGCATTGGAAACTGTAGCTAAAATTATTATTTTTTTTAAGTTTAAGTTTAAGCTTATTTTGTTTCACATAACAAAAATTGTTTCATGGCTTTAGTTTTAAATTTAAACTATAATAAATGGTCTAAAGTACTAAAATTACTTAAACTGAAATAAAAATAAATCTAAATAAAAATATTAAAAACAAAAACTGACAAAAGTGCATAAAATTACTAAAACAATAAATCTTAACTGAAAATATAGAAATATTAATAAATATATAAATTATATGTACATAACACTGTTCCAAACCCATAAATTTATATTTATATATTCATTTATCATGCAAGTCATGTTTAGCTTTTATCTTTTCAAATAAAATAAACTATGAAAATCTACAACCTAAAATTAAAACCTGAAACTGAAAAAAGTTTCAAGAGCTGAAATAAATAAAAAGTTTGCCTTGTGTCATTCCAGGAAAAGAATGTTGAGATTTGCAAAACAACCTAATTGATTTAATTAACGTATTTAGCACGTTGTAGCTAAAAAAACATATTTTGATAGTTTCTTTTATTGTTAAGTTCAAACATTATAGAAATAACCCAAATAGAAAACCCAAATGGATATGCCTGGATATGTCATCTGTGTTATTTATATCATGAAGACGGTTTCCATAAATGCCCACATGCACCACACAGAGACACTCATGTGCACAAACCCACTCACATACACTCATGCAGATCTATTTACAGTAATGGCACCGTTAGAGCTGGGGAGAAAAAGTGGAATTCATGAGAATGGAGGTTACAGATGTCAAGGCTGTTTGACACACAAAAAAAAACCCTTCTGGAAATTGAGCAGCATGTCATTTAATGCTGCTCAAGATCAGTGGTTGTGAACCGGTCTGTGCTAATTCTCACAGACAGCAGGGAAAAACAATGTTGCATGCAAATAATAATATGCAGTTACTCATATAATTGTATGTGATAATCAAAGTCAAAGTCCAATCAAATATGTTATTTCAGTGCAAATTAAACACTAAATTAGATTAATGCAACTAGTTGCATGATATGCCCTCATCTTCAGAAACTATTATTAAAATTGTAATGTAAAAGATAAATATAGCCTGTGCAGTGAGGATAAACACAAGCCGTTTTATTAAACTTGGCAAGTGAAATAAGTTAAAATAAATAAGAAACAAATTAACTAAAAAAAAAACCACATACAATTACTAAATCAGACTAAAATTAGAATGAAAAAGTATAATCTAAAATAAAAGCTAATTCAAAATATTAGTAAGTATCATAATAGCATATAAATAATAATTCATTATTTTCTCCATGGAAAAAAGATGTTTATGCAGCTCTATTCTATAGAGACAGTAGAAATCAACTTGACAAATTTCTTAAAAAAAAAAAAATCAAAATTCATGAAAATTTTTTTAAAATGTTTAAGAGCTGAAATGTTTTATGAATTATATCGTCATTAAAAATGTTGAAATTTGCAAGACAACAGTTCTACATGATGTCAGAACATGGCATAATTGACCCAACTTTACTGTTTTTATTTGCAAAATAATAATAATAAGTTCATATATATCGTAATAATGAATTTAATCAAACTTTGATCCACTGATCATAAATAAATTAAAATAAAATCAACAGAATTCTCAGTTCTAACAGCTCCCAAATGAACTTCATTTTCAGTATGTTTGTATTTTGTTAAAAATGCGTCTGGTTTGACGTCATACTGCAGTTTCAGTCCTGCCAGAGTCATTTAATTTGCGTTAATGCTCTTTTGCATTGACTCTGCGTGCGACTGAGTCCTTACTGGCTCAGACAATCAAGAATAACCATTAAATTGTTTTCAGTGAGCGGCGTCAGGGAAAAATATCACAGTGCCTGCTTTATTATCGTAACAAGCCTTAGAGGAAACATTTCCTAAACTTCTGTGAGTTACACTGAACTTTTATGGCTCATGTGATTTGATGAAATATGGCCACTCTCAAAACATTCACCCTTTGCATCGGGAGACAATGGTTCTTTTGTTGCCATAGCAACATTTTCTACTTGGTGGAGGAGTATTTTTGCGTCTTACCAGTATAAAGTTGTTAGTGTGTTTCCAACACGGCCTGGTAACAGAGATACAGCAGGCAGAAAATGCTTTAGAAATGCATTATAATATTCATTATTATTGTAGATTATTTCTGGTACAGACATAAACAATATTGTAAATCTTGGTGAACATTCCTTTACAATTTGGTAAATTTGGAAAAACAGACGAAATAAAATTCAGACTGAAAGAAAGACTCAAGCAACATTTATAGACCAGAATTTCAGAGACTTGAAGATGGGTCCATAAAGATCCACACTAAACCACCTACCAACCACCCTAAATGCCCCAGTTACTTATTTAGTAACCACCCAGAATGACCTAACAACCATAAAGCAAAACCCACAACTATTTTCATGATTAAAGGTTCTGTTCTCTTTATGTCATTTTATTTTTTTTTTTTTGACTGTACTAAAGCAGAAAAATATCATAATGTGTTTACAGATATTTAGGAAGCATGCCGGGTTCACATACACCCACTACCAGTCAAAGGTTTTTGAGCAGTAGGATTTTAAATGTTTTTTAAGAGAAGTACAGCAAAAATAGAAAAATGTTGAAATATTTTTACTATTTAAAATAACTGTTTTCTATTTGAATATATTTTAAAATGTAATTTATTCCTGTGATCAAAGCTAAATTTTCAGCATCATTACTCCAGTCGTCTGTGTCACATGATCATTCTAATATGCTGATTTGCTGTTCAAGAAACATTTTTCATTATTATTATTATTATTATTATTATCAATTTTTAAACAGTTGAGTACATTTTTTCAGGATTCTTTGATGAATAAAAAGATCCACAGATCAGCAAGTCAGTTTAGTAATTTATAAATTACTTCTGACATTTCTATTTATCAAAAATAAAACCTGAAAAAAATTCGACTCTTTTTAACATAATAATAATAATAATAATAATAATAAACGTTTTGTTGAGTAGCAAATCAGAATATTTTAATTATTTCTGAAGAATCATGTAACTGGAGTAATGACGTTAAAAAAACAGTTATTTTAAATAGTAAAAATATTTCAGATTTTTACCGTTTTTGCTAACCTTTGGATCAAATAAATGCAGGCTTGGAGAGCAGAAGAGACTTCTTTAAAAAACATTAAAAATTACTGTTCAAAAACTTTTGACTGGTAGCGTATTTCTCCAAAAACCAATGTAACAGCCAATTATTTTACTTTGAAATGTGTGTTTTGTGTTGCAATGTCTGTTTTTGTTTTGGTCTGTGTGACTCCGCCCACTGATTTGCAACACCCTGGGTTGCCAGTTGGTGGAAAAAACATCGTATTTCAGCCATGGAAGCCAGCAAACGAACGGGATCGCAGATGCTACCCAAGCTAAAAAGCTTCAGAATCCATTTTTTTAAAGCTTTATGTCCAGAGGAACATTAAAACATGGATAAAGTTGCCTTCCCTTATAATTGGCGGTCGTTCCTGATGCGTGTCGTCAATCTGGCAACCCGCATTAGTGTCGAGTCTGGAGGAGAGAGTGGGAGAAACAACAATACAATATTTTGAATTTAGACTGCAGTAGTCAATTCAACCACTAGCTGCCAATAATACAAACTATTCTATGGGTAAGCACTACAAAAATCAATTTTCATTATTAAAATGACCAAATATTCAACAGGTATTCAAAAAAAAAAAACCCTTGGTTTTGTTTCATTACCTAATCTGTCAGCTATAACAAAACCTTCAATGTTTCCACCGACCTTTTGTGTTATTGTGCTTTGCTACCAGCTGAGGCAATTATAACAACGACTTCAACTGAGATGCTTTGTAAAAAGTCATATTTGCCCATGGAATTTAAGTAAAAGTCTATGTTGGAAGTATTTGAAGTGAATATAATCAAAAAGTCAGACTAAACTGAAGTCAGTTTGTGATCTGCATCCGTCTTGGGTGTCGATCCAGAAACGTCTCTGAAAACGCGTTTTGAAGCAGATGCACAGAACATACTGCTAACACAGATCCGACCAACTGGATTCCAAACTGGACTGCAAATGTTCTGCATAGTTGCCATAGAAACCCTCGGCCAAACCTACAATCCATAACACAATATGGCTGACTTTTCTCAGTTGGCTGTTGTTCACCACTTGAAAGACTGACAAACGATTTCTTCCACAATGAGGCACAATCACTCAGCCAGGCATGAAAGCTATAATTAGCATAAATATAACTTATGTCTACGAGCATCCATAAAACAAAATGATGCTGTTGCGTATCGAGAGTCCCTGTAATTTTAGTGCATTGTTGCAATAAGTGCAACTAATTTTCCGTGCACGTAATATTTATTATAATATGTACTGACTCTTGACTTGAAGACCCTTGGTTAGAGGTTTATACATCTGTCTGATCTGATTTGATCAGTATGAATGAAAAAAAAACAGACTGAATATACACAAACACACACGTTGAACTATTTTTAATGTGTTCTTTTGTTCCCATTGTGCAGGCATCAAACTCACTTACTCTAGCAGAAAGAACTCTGAAATCTAATCCAAAAACTCATTATGGGTTTATAAACCTTCTGCTAAAATCTCAGAGTTTCATAACTGGCTAGGTTTGTGTGTCTTCTACCCATAAATAAAGATCTGTCGAAGTGCTATGCTAATAATAGCACATCATTCATTCGTTTTCTTTGTATATTGCGGCCGTAATTGACTTAACAGAACAATATAAGCACCATTTTATAAGTCACTATGATAAAACAGGCTGCCAGTGAAATAAATGCAAATGCACCTGTCTAAAACAATAACCATCTATGGAAACATAGAAATCTTACACAAATGAAAACAAAGCTGGATTTTGATGAAATGATGGATTGGGTTTCTTGCAAACATGCGACGTTTCGGTTCACAATATGTTAACTGATAGACTGGAGTGTTGTGGATTACTTGTGAATTATTGTGATTTTTCTTTTTTTTATCAGCTGTCTGGACCCTCATTCTGACGGCACCCATTCACTGCAGAGGAAGTGATGAAATTCCTGACTGAAATGACTGCACAGTGTGAAAGTCAGTAGTACAAAACCAAGAAGCAGTATAGTTGGAAAGTTTCCTTTGTAGACAACAAAGACCACCTGCGATTTCACAAAAATAACTTGACCTTGTTAACCAGAGATACTCACACAAGAAGATAGCGCAGCGTAATTCGTTGTTCAGCTTGCTGGAGACTCTCACTGGAAAAGAAAACACTTCATTTAGCAAAGAATAAAACCATTTGTCTGTATAAATCAGAGTAGCTATAAATCAAAGTGTTTAGGCACTTAAAACTCACAAGCAATGACATCAGTGTGATACTATTGTGAAATTCATTAGCAATCTCTTTTATTAGTTTAACTACATGCTCAGAAACCAGCAGTTTGGTATCAGCATTGAGGCAGAGGTAAAATATCACTCCAAACTGCACTCTTCACATCACTGAATATCAATGAAGTTCAATTAAATCAGTAATGTACCAAGAAGACGACATCCTCAAAAACTGATTATGCATTAGAGGCCACCAAAAGCTGTAAGCGTCTCAGGTGTTTCTCCAGCCACAGGTTTATAAGACGGCAGCAAAGAAAAGCTACTGTCAAAGATGCCATCTGACATCTTAGATATGGTTTGCCAAAAGCTGCTGCAAGAAGGTTTTACAGTGTGATGCAGCCAGCATTTAGGCTTTTTGCCATCAGAATGAACACACTACATGTATGCAAACCTACTTTTTTTGAACATGGAGAACACATTTTTGTCATTCCACCATAAACTGCATCTTCAAGATTTTTCGGCAGCACACCTGGAGTAACACAAACAACAAATCTGCCATTTGGACACAAGCCCAGAACACATAATGTGTCCAATTATGATTTCTAAGGCTCAGACAGAATGTACTGATGTTCCGAAATAAGGGAAGTTTTTCTTACTTGATTAGACTAAATCAGTAGTCCTCTATGCCACTGACAATTCCCACATTTTACACCGGTTTTTAGTAGGTTTTTGCATGTATAGCATTCAATTTTAACATTTCAGCCTCATTTGAATTGTAAAACCACTACTATTAGACAATTAGCGGTACCTTTTACATTAAAGTTCACTAACATTTCCTTCATCCCTTTGCATAATTTAAAACTGCAACATTTGTGAGAAATCAATACAGAAAATTCTTTCATTTTAACAAAATACATTAAATCGGACATTTCTTAGAGAGTAGTATTAGTAGAAATATTACAAATCCATTGAAATCAGGTCAGAATTGAAATTGCAGGAATGTTTGATGCAGGTGTTCGAGTTTAAAACACAATGCCATGGGGAGACTTTGTCTGGTAATGACCTTTTTTATGAAAATGTATATTTAAATGAAATCCAGATAGGACTAATTAAAGGATTAGTTCACTTCCAGAACAAAAATTTACAGATAATTTACTCACCTCGTTGTCATCCAAGATGTTCATGTCTGTCTTTCTTCAGTTGGAAAGAAATTATGATTTTGAGGAAAACATTTCAGGAATTATCTCCATATAGTGGACTTCAATGGTGTCCCCAAGTCTCAAAATTTAGTTTAAATGCAGCTTCAAAGGGCTCTAAACCAGTGATTTTCAAACTTTTTTGAGAGCGATCCTATTTTTTCCTTTTTAAATTGACGCAACCCACATACCTATTTATTTAAAGAGAGAGAAAGACAGATCAGTCCCCCATTTATATGCGGATGTCGCTTCTGAAACTTGTACGCCGCATGTACGCCACATTGGTCCTTTTAGCAGCATTAATAAACTTTAATTTAAATTCGGAATAGACTATACTGTATACATACAAGAAAGCTCCCTTACTCACTAAAAAGCTGTCACTCATTTCAGTTTATCGTGATCTCAGAAAATTCTGCTATAATCAGTGAATCTCTCTACACGGCACAATTATTTACAATTTATTTACATTGCGTCCACTTTGTTATAATGAGAGGACTCGTGAGCTGAACTAGGTGAGTGGCTTCTGACACACGAAAAGCCTCTGATTGGCTATTGCGTTCCAGAAATCAACAGATATGGCTGTGATTGGCTACAATGTTCACCACTTCAAAAACAGAACGCAAACAGAATATACGTTGGATGCTGCCGTGAGGCGGCTGCTGCTTACTTTCGTTTTGATATTTATGTTTATTTAGATATTAAAATTTGCTGGTTCCCGCTTCCTTTCTCCCCGAATCTTGAATTTTGTTACATACATACATACATACATATTCCTGAAATCATCCTGGCAACCAATTATTTTTTTTTTTAAATCTCGGGACCCACCTAAGGATCGCCACCCAGGGTTTGAAAACCACTGCTCTAAATGATCCCAGCCGAGGAAGAAGGGTCTTATCTAGCGAAACGATCCGTCATTTTCGAAACAAATTGACAATTTATATATTTGTTAAACTCAAATGCTCCTCTTGTCTGGTCTCGTCTCCGGATGCGCATGCGTAGTCTGTGTAATCCGGGTCAATACAGTTGGGGTATGTCGAAAAACTCCCATCTCGTTTTCTTCTTTAACTTAAAAATCGCCATATGTCGCTGTTTTACCTTTTTTTTTGTTTGTTTGTTTTTTTTGGGCGTTTGATCATCTTTGCATGTTCACTTTGTAAACACTGGGTCGGTACTTCTACAGCGATGTAGGACAATTTTGAAGTTGGGGAAGAAAACGAGATGGGAGTTTTTCCCGACATACCCTAACTGTCTTGAACGGGAAAAACAGTTCACGCAGACATAGACAAGACAAGCGTTTGAGGTTAAAAAGAATATAAATTGTCAGTTTGTTTTTGAAAATGACGTTTTGCTAGATAGACCCTTCTTCCTCAGCTGGGATCGTTTGGAGCCCTTTGAAGCTGCATTTTGGAAGTTCAAACTTAGGGGCACCATTGAAGTCCACTATATGAAGATAATTCCTTAAGTGTTTTCCTCAAGAAACATAATGTCTTATCGTCTGAAGAAAGAAAGACATAAACATCTTGGATGACAAGGGGGTGAGTAAATTATCTGTACATTTTTGTTCTGGAAGTGAACTACTCCTTAAAAAGGATTTTTTTGTGTCTCTAACATTTTAGATGCTTTTTCTGTTGTATGTCTATGCAAGCGTCTATGCAAACATTTTTTGTAAAATCGTTATGGACTGGATTCAAAAGGGGTTAAAGGACAAAGAACAATCATTGTACAACATCTACACAACTTTTATTGAACAAGGTAAGAAAATAGACAAAGCAATAGCATGAGTAAATTTGTGGATAGAAAATCAGCCTGAAGAAATACAGAGAGAGGATACACCACTGGAAAGAAGCTCAAACAAACAAAAATAAACGGCATGACGACTAATCAAAACCACATCCGTCTTCAGAATAACAACAAGGCAAAACACCACACTATTTAGGAATGTCGATTTCCAGGTTTGGAACGGCACATCACAGGTGAGGGGTGTTTATGTACACATGCATAGGAACGCTGCGGCTGGTGACGGGCTCAGGGAAGGAACGGGAATCAAGTACAGTGGATAGGCACTTCATTTTCCATGACTTATCCGAAACACAAGTGCGAGACACTTTAATCTCACATACAGGAAGATGGTTACGGAAATGAATGTGATTTAACACCCCCCATATTGAATCCCTACTGAAATCTATTTCTCATTTTCTAATTTGAATTCTCTGCCAATCAAAAAAGCTCAGTCTCCGACAAGAATAGGCCTTTAGACTTTCTGTTTTCAACGTGGCTCTGATGGGAAATCTAATACGCCTGCAATTTGGCCGTTTTGAAAGAGCGCTGAAAATAGAAATGGAAATAATTTAATAAATGAATCATTGCACCCTGGAAGTATACAGTGAAGAAAAATTCACATGAAGCACATGGAGTGATTCATATCCGGAGTGTAATTGCCGACGGTTCGCTTAAAGTGCTTTTTTTTCTTCTTTAATATGTAATAAATGTTTTCAGCTTGGCGAAAGTGACGTGGAAGTACTTTCAATGAAAGATGAAAGATGGTAATGCACCAGAGCAGAAAAGGCCCAGGTACAAATGAATGAATGAAGGAAAAATAGAAAATGGAAATGACTAAATCATTGCATTTAAAGTGAAAAACTGATCATTTAAATGTATGCCACATGCTATATCATGAAACTAAATCTAAAAGAGCAATTGAAGTCAAGATGAAATGAAAACTGACGGTTTTCTTAATGGACTTTCTGAGCCTTAAGGCTTAGTCTTTTTCAAAAGTCAAAATCCAGCCTTCTAAAAAGGGATTTCACAGTGGTTTCAAGTTGATCATGCAGATTTGCAGCGTTGATCAACAGAAAGATGCTTGGTTTGCTGTACTTCTTAAAAAAAATAATAGACCTATTTTTGCATGCAAAAATTGTGCATGATTCATCTGCATGTGTAAAAAAAGAAAACTCTTAATAATCTTAAATCAAAAGCATTTGAAATTATTTTCAGAGGTGGCAACCAACTTTTGCACAAGCAAACATCACTCACATTCCATTAGAAGACATGAAAAACTAGTTGCAGTTCCATTTTGGTGTCGCTTGTGGCACATAAATTACACACTTCACCCTTAAGGATATGCAAATGATTCATCAAAAACACACAGATGTGTTGCCTTGAACCGAAGCCAGAACTGCGAGACAATCTGTCTCACTTCTAACAGTGGTGCAATTGTGTGAATCCACTCGAGAAGCGAAGAGTGCAGTAAACTGATTGAAGAGCTCTCAGGAATATTACCGGACACTCTTCAGGTCAAACAATGAGCTTGCCGTGTATGACGCATTACAGTGTCTTATACAAGGGTAATTTTCAAGTCCAAATTTATCTGACTCGCCTTCAATCAACAGCATTTAAGTGGAACCGTACGGTGAGGTGAAAATCTAATTCATTTCAGGTTTTTAGATATAAGATATAAACCTTTTCATTTCAGCCTATTATTATTTAATACTAGTGGAGAAAATGTGGTAAAAATTAGTATCAAGTACAGTATACAAAATAGGATTAGTGTTGTGGATCCAATACAGGGGATGATGTGAAGAAAATACGTGAGCTTATATCATACATGTTCACCATCTGACTCAGTAACAACAAAAATTTGAAAACATGAGGGCTTGAACATTTTGCCATGCAACTGCTCCCATTGGAAAACATCTACACACACATCTACCATAAACATGCCGAAACTCTGCACACATATTTAATAGAAGAATAATCATCTGAACACTTTCCGAACATAAACGGAATATGAAAAAACTCCATATTTCCTGGGGGAAATTTCCTGTCCCAAACCTTATTGAACAATTTTATACTTTATACGAAACGATACCCACAATGCACCATAAACTGTTGCAAATCAACAACGTACTCTATTAAAGTGCACACATACGAAAATGCAATATGTTCCCTAACCTGAGATTGCAGCTAAAATGGCACTAGTGGGTACTGTTGATGTCTGTTTGAAACGTAAACACATACGTTGTTGTTCTGAAGAAACTTCTTTGCAAGCATTGTGTGTTAGCATAGCCTTGGTATAACAGTTTAACTGTGCAACTTTTGGTTACTAGTATATCCCTTACAAAAACAGTACCATGGTAAAGCAATACACTTTGATATACACAGTATCATGGCACTTCAAAGATTACATGTTCAAAAAATAATGGTATAGATTGGCTTGTAAATATGGTACTTCATGGTAAGTAAGTAAGGTATTTCCACAGTACATGCCCCAAAAATGATGATATTACCATGGTAAGGCAGTGGTATCAGATTAGGTATCATAATACTACAATACTTAGATTTTATGTTACTGCATGATTACCATATTCATATAAATAACCATGGTAAATGTCAAACCTATGGTATTACCACAGTACATGCCCAAGAACCCCTGCCAAATACCATAGCATTAACACAAGTATGTCTAAAACACATGGTAATACCATGGTATGTTTTGTCAACATTATAGGGAATAGGGAGTGATTTCAGGTGCAGCTACACAGAAGCAGATTTAAAAGAGCCGTCTATTTACAGAAATCACATTGTCTTGACATCGCGATGATGTCATACCTCCTGTCCAATCACGAATCACGCCCTCTCTAAAGTTCTGTGTCACTCAAAGTGAGCAGCTTGTCACTCAGTAAGGCTGAAGGGTGTTTTTAACTGCACAGATTCAGCGTTCAAAAAGAAGAAAGTCCAATTTTACAGTGAGAAATGTCACAGTCTGAAACCTTAAAGAGCAGAATTAAAGAGGCATAAGGCGAAACACTGTTATTATAGTCAGTTTGGGGGAAAAATATATATTTGTCATCCTCGTCATTTTAAGGCTCAAACGGCTGATGAAGCATGCATTTGCATCTGGCCTTAAGTGACTTCAAAG
The DNA here is from genome assembly GCA_012976165.1 of Labeo catla. Taxonomy (NCBI): domain Eukaryota; kingdom Metazoa; phylum Chordata; class Actinopteri; order Cypriniformes; family Cyprinidae; genus Labeo; species Labeo catla. The sequence goes on along the minus strand of VONZ01000365.1, from coordinate 105,551 downwards.
CATCAGTGCTGTGGAGATACGCCATTTGGATTGGGAGTTGTTTTTATCTATACAGTGAGACCCAACAGGGTCTTGAGTCAAGTAGACACTGGTCTCAACACAAACACAAACCCTGGGAATTCATAGAATCGAAGCATGCCTGTACACGCATGGGCTGTATTTACAGAAGACCTCACACATACAGTACATCCATACACTCTCAATGCTGGTAAACAAGTTGGGAAACTGCACACAGTTAGTTGAAGAGTTCTGCAACCAAAGAGACTCAAAGCTGGGATATTTCCTAGTCTGGATATGTTTGTCCAACCTCTAGATCCCCGAAAGCAACTCCTTCAAGGGTACCTCCCTCTCTCCCAGTAAGGTATCTCTCTTCAAACTGGTGCCCTTGTTGACTACCTTCATCTTGATGGCAAGGGTTTTCACCTGTGCAACCGGAAGGGAGTCAAAGTAGAAGTCCTCATTGAAGACAGGGTTGCGGCTGTTCTTGATAATGGTGCTCCGCTGTTTCTGAAGCTTTCCCGGGTTTAAGTACAGAGCCACGCAACAATTGATGCTCTTAGCATCGTACTGCTTATCGTAGAGGTCCTCGGCCGCCAGGACGCGGACGTGAAGCCTGGCGGCGTCGATGTCGTAGTCTGTGCAGATGCGCAGAGTTCCTCCCTTGTGGAGGTTGACGGTGTGCTGTGTGAAGCGATCCATGTTTCCTCCGTATTTCCGTCCTCGAAACGCCGGAGAAGGAGGGCAACGGAAGCGCCTCTGAATGTTCGGGCTGGTCTCCACAGAACTGCACTCGTCCGTGGAGAGAGAACTGTGGCGGGCGAAGGAGCGCTTGGCCCGGGACACTTTGGCTTGGGTTTCGTGGGTGAACATCTTGAGGAGGGATGCGGAACGGGACAACAGAGGGGAGTTGAACGGAGAGGACTCGGCTGAGGAGCAAGTGTCGCTCTCCCCGCCACTGAAGTACCGGTAGGGGTTATGGGACATGTTACAGTCGCTTGGATTTAAGTGGTTACCCTGCGATTTGCGTTGGGTGTTGGGCGAGGTGAGCGGACTTGTAGGGTCGCTGTGGAAGAGCGACTCTTTACGTCTCGTGTGAGGACTTTCCATGAGTGTGGCGAAACCGTAGGAGGTTTGCGCTTTGGGCACGTAGGGCAAAGACATGGCCGTTTGGGACTGGGGATCGGCGTTTGTGTTGAGGTCGCCCACTTCCCCGACGACTAAGTCGTCCGCGCTCTCAACCTGGATGATGTGACGGTTTGCAGCTTTGAGCAAGTTCTTGGTGTCTCCAGCAAGCTTGTTAATGAGGCGCGGGCTGCGAGGACTGCCTTGCGGCGTCTTGCAGCATATGGTCTGCTCGGATGTGGAAGAATGGAGGCCGTTTTTTGGCTTCATCTCCGGTGTCTCCTCCTCTGGGGGGCAGCACACCAGTTTGGGCGGAATAAAGAAATCAGGAATCTTGTCAGGGGTGAGGACGTTGCTATAGGTGGGGGCTTTGCTCTGTTTGTCAGCCGAGTCTCCCTGCCGGAGAACGTTTCCCTCCACTGAACCACGGATCTTTTCCAGCAGCCACATCTCTCGGCGGGGTCTGGGAGAGACGTGCAATCGCACCCTGTGGGCACAGAGAGTGAGACGAAGTATCATCAACCCACACTGACACCTGCGATTCATGAATGCAAATACAAACTGAATTCCGTCCACCGTCTCGCTGCTTTGGGTACACTGTCACCCAGTGGATTCTGGGGAGATTCTGACATTATGTTAACTCATTTCTAACATTAAAAAGCAATTGTTAAAGACAGCTGACACCTGTCTCCTTTTCTGCTGTCAGTTGTACACTGTCACCTCGTGGAGATGCCGTTCAACATGCACTCAGCGTCGTTCTTGCATTACGCATTCAACCCGCAAAGCTTATTTACATAAGAGATATATGCAGAATGTACACAGATGGTTTCAGAAAGCCCATGAATACAATGTAAGTGCAGGTACGATGTAAAAAAAAAAAGGTGAACTCTTTTTCACTCTGGTCTCATTTTAAAATAATTTTTTTTCTTAATTCAGTTTAATTCAGGCATTTTAAATTATATTTTTGATCCAGTAAACCCTGTGGTTTAGATGGTACTGCAGTAAGTACGTTTGTATCTTACCTACATATTTATGCACTGATATATATTGTATTTCCAGTATCACAAAACCAGTCATAAGTAGCCTGGGTATATTTATAGCAATAGCCATACATTGCATGGGTCAAAATGATCGATTTTTCTTTTATGCCAAAAATCATTAGGATAAAGATCATGTTCACTGAAGATACTTTGTAAATTTCCTACAGTAAATATATAATTAGTAATATGCATTGCTAAGAACTTCATTTGGACAACTTTAAAGGCAACTTTCTCAATATTTAGATTTTTTTGCACCCTCAGATTCCAGATTTTCCTATCCTAAGAAACTATATGTCAATGGAAAGCTTATTTATTCAGCTTTTAGATGATGTATAAATGACTTACGACTAGTTTTGTGGTCCATGGTCACAATTAGGTTTTTTTTTTTGCAGTCTATTATCAGGATTTTTTAAACCAGAGGTCTGTGGACACCTGGGGGTCCGTGAAGGTACTGTATTGGGTTTACAAGGAAGATATATTAACTTATTTAATGACAATTCTACACTGTAAAACATAAATCTGTCCTAAACTGATCATTAACAGTTATTTTTACTGATATAACCAGTTAGTTGCATATTAATTATTTTTAACTGATAGAACAATTATTAATATTAATTTGTAGAATTTTTTTGTAAGTTACCCTTAAGACTGAGCATTAACTAATGACATAAATAGCAATTTACAAAGTATTTTTTGCTAATCATTTTAATTAAAGTTATTATGAAGTGTTATAAAATTTTACTTTTTATTGTTTGCTTTTTGTTGGTGCGAGTCCCCGAGTCTACAAGCATTGCAAACCCTGTCTATTAGGTCATTTCTTGATAAATTAACCCTTTCCCTCTAAAAGAGTCCTCTGCGCAACAGCTGCACGCTGTGATGTGAAATACGGACTGCGCAGCATTTACTGCGACTGCAGAAGCGCAACAGTGAGATGGAGCTGACAAGGCTGACTTTATTTGTTCAAAAGTAGCCTAAATCAGATTCATAGCATCGTTCATAGCGCTGTCTTATTTTAACAAACATCTGCAATGTCTAAATTGTTACACTCGAGAGACTTTGCGTGCAGATGTGAACAGACAATGCTCTTATAAAATACCGCATTTGCTACATTAAAACTTTAATAAATGAATATGAAATCTCCTGCAAACAGTGTAGGAACCAAGTCACTTCCCAGAATACCTTCGTAACACTATGGTACTTTTTGGTAAGTGTTAATTAATTCATTTCTCAAAGTAAGGTACTGTGTGGAATTTTTTCAACAGAGAATTATGGCATTTTATATTAAATTAAAACTCAAAGAACATGAATACTATTTTTCTCACTGTATTATCAGATAAAATCTTATTTGGCAATAGATTATGTCAAACACCTGTAACACGGTAAAACTAATGCGACTGGTCGTTTCTACATTCCACAACACATTTTAATGATGCAATAGTTTGATACTCAAATATTTATCGCCTATATTAAGCTTTATATACGCATGAGTGCATATATAACGAAAATACGCATGCATTCAACTTTTCCATAGCTGCTCCTGTATTGAAAACCTGTTGAATCTTAGTTGAAACTTACGTGAAGTGGTTTGTAGTCCGGATATGAAGTAAGTGTCCTTGCTTCAATCCATATGTTGTTGTTCGTCTCACCCTCGTTCGGGTCTCCGGTACTCCAGGACAGATCTGTCTGTTGGCACTACGCGTCTACTCGTGGCTTTAATAGCGCACCGACCCCCGTGCGCGCGCATATCATCCAGTGGGAGTGCGCGCACGGTAACGCGCACCACTTCGGAATTACTCGCAGTTCGTGTTAGTGTGTTCGGAATGGCATTCTAGAATACTTCTTATTGCACTGTTTACATGCCTACTACTTAGGGAGTACAAGATGGGAATGCTAGGAACAGAACAGACTTACTTGCTTGCTTAATAAATACTACACTGTATGTTAAGCATGCTATTTATAAATATTCAGAAAGTAAACATTTGTTATGTCTGGAATGGAATACTTCACTTCATTGCATATTAATTTAAAAGAGTCAGTAAAAAATACATTTTGGCTGTTTTCTGGAAACGTACTAACCTTCAGCCATCCTGAAGAAAACATTTTGTCACGTACTCACCAATGGATGCTCTGCAGTGAATGGGTGCCGTCAGAATGAGAGTCCAAACAGCTGATAAAAACATCACAATAATCCACAAGTAATCCACACCATTTCAGTTCATCAGTTAACATCTTGTGAAGCCAAAAGCTGCATGTTTGACAGAAAACAAATCCGTCATTAAGACGGTTTTAACTTTAAACTGCTGCTTCCAGCTAAAATACGAGTACTCTATCCATAATATTGCTTTCTCCAGTGACAAAGTCACCTCGTTTAAATTAGAACAGAAATTTAAACAGATCAAACACCGTATACAAGCCAAAACTGTTATAAATAATTAGCATAGCCATTATATACTTCACATAGTACGTGTACAGCAGAAAATAGCGTGAGTGGCAGTATGCCATTCTGCACATAATAAAAATGGGCATGCAGGAAAACCGCTTCTATCTGTCAGGAAAATCATGATTCATATGAGTGGACTGTCACAGGCAGGGTTCAAAACACCTTTTCAATTAAACCTTTTTATCTAATATTCACAACTGGTAAAATCTTATAGCTGGCCAGTGAAAGAGAAGCATTTTGAATGCAATAGTGCTCTAAGACGATGTATAATTGTGTTTGATTTGCTGTTCTCTGATATGCCCGTCTGTTTCCCTGGAAACTTGGAGAAAGGACTATTGAAACGCACACCCATATTGTTCGTGCAAAAGCAGAAAACTTTTCCAAAAGTCACCTAATTGGAGAAAATGCATGTAAAAGTCAAAGCAGACATACAGCTTCAAGCTTTTCCCCTGATTTAAATATAACGCTGGAGTTTCAGGTCTGTGCATGTAGAAGTACGGGCAGCTCGCATGTCAAGAAAGAAACAAAGCAGCATTATGACATTTAAAATCTGCATTATTTTTAGTTCACAAATTTGTATAAATGACTGTGTGAACTTGAAATGTAATTCATGAAACAAGTATTTAATTATAAACACAGAAACTTTTTCACAAGCTGACTCAACTAAATACAAACATCTTAGCCGAAATCTTCCCCTTATGTAAAAAATGTCCACAACTGAAAAAAAAAGAGATTTATATAGTAGTAGTTTATCCAAAATGAATATTTACTCACCCTCAGGCTATCCAAGATGTAGATGAGTTTCTTTATCTACACAGATTTTGAGAAATTTAGCATTGCATCACTTACTCACCAATGGATCCTCCGCAGTGAATGGGTGCCATCAGAATGTGAGTCCAAGCAGCTAATAAAAACATCACAATAATCCACAAGCAATCCACACCACTCCAGTCTATCAATTAACATTTGGTGAAGCCAAAAGCTGCATGTCTGTAATAAACAAATTCATCATTGAGGCATTTTTAAAGTTCAAACTGTTGCTTCTGGAGTCCTTTATCCATAATATTGTTTTCTTCAGAGAAATAAGCACAGATAAAGCACAGTTTACAAATGAAAACAGTCCAAAACAGCCCTAAACAAATATGTGGGTGGATTTTGATGTGAGAGGACAACAGGAGACAACATTTTTCACTGGAGGTAGTGTTATTTTGTATATTAAACTCATATCACTTCACAAGACATTAATTGATGGACTATAGAGTGGTGTGGATTATTGTGATGTTTTTATCAGCTGTTTGGACTTTCATTCTGACGGCACCCATTCACTTGTGAGGATCCATCGGTGAGCAAGTGACGTAATGCTGAATTTCTCCAAATCTGTTTTGATGAAGAAATAAACTCATCTACATCTTGGATGGCCTGAGGATGAGAACATTCTCATTTTGGGGGGAACCATTCTTTTAATTGTTCATCCAAATCACTACAGCACAACCACAACTGCAGAAAATAAAATTAATTCATGCATGCATATATTTAAATTATCTCGAGTAGAGAAATGCACATTTCTCCTTTTTAATGCAAAGTACAAATTGTGTTCAACAGCGCATCCCCAGGTATGCAGTTTTATTAGCTTCCCTCCACTTCTCTCTATCTTTCTATCTCTGTCTGTCTCTCGTCTGCTGTCTAGGCTTAACATTAAAATGCAATTAACTAATTGCCTGGAGAGGTGAGGAGCATTATGGCTATGAAAGTACCACAATGATCACATTCACTCTAATTTCCCAGGATGCATCATGGGCTGAGGTACTGTCACGCAAGTACGCTTTCATTTCTATTCCATCTTCTAAAAATTCTTCATCAGGTGCATACAAATGCACAGATGAGCTTGCAAAAGCCGACTGGTGGTTTTGCCCACAGCGTCTCACTATGAAACAATGAGGGGGATTAGATATTAATTATAGACTGTACTTTTGTCTGCAGAAAGTACTGCACATCTGAGATAATGTCATCCACTCTAACTGTCGCATAACAAAAGCAGGTGTCCAACTGTGCACTATTCAACACTGATGATAGTGTTTACAGATCTAAAGTCTATCATCACAGAGAGGGTAATGGCTTTAGATCAATTCAGAAACACTTCAAATATGGACACAATATTGTTTTTAGAATTTTTTGTGAATCAAGAGTTTAAGAGTTTTTGAAATCACTTTGCAATGATATCACTGCAGAAAATCCACATTTAAAGGAGAAGTTTACTTCCAGAACGAAAATTTACAGATAATGTACTCACCCCCTTATCATACAAGATGTTCATGTCTTTCTTTCTGCAGCCGTAAAGAAATTGTTTTTTGAGGAAAACATTTCAGGAGTTTTCTCCATATAATGGACTGATATGGTGCCTCCAAATTTTAACTTCCAAAATGCAGTTTAAATGCGGCTTCAAATGATCCCAGCCGAGGAAGAAGGGTCTTATCTAGCGTAACAATCTGTTATTTTCATTTAAAAATACAATTTAAATACTTTTTAGTCTCAAATGCTCGTCTTGTTTTGCCTGAACTCTGTGTATTCTGGTTCAAGACAGTTAGGGTATGTCGGAAAACTCCAATCGTATTTTCTCCCTCAACTTCAAAAATCATTTCAAAATCATCCTACATCACTGCAGAAGTACCGACCCAGTCTTTGCAAAGTGAACATGCAAAGAAGATCAAACACCCTTAACAAAAAAGGTAAAACAGCGATATAGGATGATTTTGAAGTTGAGGGAGAACATTTGAGCGTTTGAGAAGCATTTGAGATCAGAAAGTATTATTTTTATGAAAATAGCCAATCGTTTAGCTAAATAAGACCCTTCTTCCTTGCCTGGGATCGTTTACAACCACATTTGGGATCATTTGAAGCCGCATTTAAACTGCATTTTGAAAGTTCAAACTCAGGGCACCATAGCAGTCCATTATATGGAGAAAAATCCTGAAATGTTTTCCTCAAAAAACATAATTTCTTTACGACTGAAGAAAGAAAGACATGAACATCTTGGATGACAACGTAATGAGTACATTATCTTTAAAGGGACAGTTCAGCCAAAAATAAAAAAAAATATACTTTAGTATTCAGCATTGTTCAAGTCAAAAACGCTGACCAATGGTTTACAGGAGGCATCGCAGGAACTTGCTCTCCCATTTGGGAACCTTTATTTTAACAAGTGCAGGAGCTACCAAACATGTTCGAGAAAATGTCATGGTATGATATTTTAACAAGCAGTGTAAACAACAGGTCTAATGATCCCTGTCGGGTCATTCTCTCAATTACTGAACTCATTGAACTTTGGGAGCAGGATCAGGAGGAGGAGTAGACGAAAAGCCTCTGCTTCCACATACATCTACAACACATGTCTGCAATGACAGAAATGAAATGGTTACTGGCACACAATGCTATTTTAACATCCATTCACGCCGGTGTGCAAAGACTCACAATTACACTCATTCAGAGAGATTCTACTAAAAGCAGGGCTCTGACTAAAATAGAGCCATTTTCCAGTCGCTTTGTGAGGGAGAAAAAGAGTCAAAGCACGGATGACAATAACATCTGAACCTCTGTAAAAGAATAAAAAGATCATCTCAGGAAACCGCAGACACGGCGCAGTGAAAAACCTGCTTCCCGGTCCGCCGCCGCCGCTGTTGTTGTCTCTTCCCAGCTCGTTCCCATGGTGATGCGGGCTACACGATTTACTGACATTTGGCCACAAGTTATTTTGTTCCGCTCTCCTCTCTTGAATCGCCCACTTGTCTCATCAGCGAGAAAGTCCAGGCAAGCAGTGGGCGTCCGCACGTGGATCTGCTAAACACTAGGAGAAGTGTCGAGACGAGCGTAATAAACCCCAACGTCCACCTGTCACAAACACCCACCGGTCAAGAACACCTGCGTCACCTCTGGCCATCGCAAAGGTCACGCAGGTATTACAGCTGTTTTACTTGAGATGAATGAGGGTCTGCGGGTCAGCCAGAGAGTTGGCTGAGCTTAAGGAGTAATCTGCACAGAACAAAAGCCTTTATTTTCTTGGCAGATGCATTCGGAAGCAAGACGAGCGAGAGACATTTGTTCCATTTACTTTCTTTTCAAGGGCTCTCCAAAGGTTCTTAATCAAAACAAAACTTGAACATCTGATCAAGTTGTGCTTGACACAGCTCTGACCTAGCAGATGTCGCAAACACAATATCCCTGCACAGAAAAGTAGAATAAAAAAAAAAAAAAGAACGTTTTGTGTTCCTAAAAGAACCCTTCAGTAAACAGTTCTTAAAATAACCATTTTTGTGCAAATTATTTTAATAATCCATAAGAAACTTTTCCACTATAAAGGTTAAAGCTTCATATAAATGTTAAAGCTTCTTCATGGAACCATAGATGTCAACTTGGGTCAGTAAGCAACCACCCATATATAACAGTATAGCAACCATATAGCAAGGTACTGAAAAACAAAGAGTTGTGTGCTGTCAGTGCAGCAGAAAAAAAATTAGGTGCCTGGGACCCAGTGATGTGTGTGAAAACTGTAAAGAGAACACTCCCGAACATTAGCATGATGCAATCGGTCACGAGATACACAAGAGCCAATGGCATTTAACAACCAAGGCTGATGTAACGCTTCTTCTGGCTGCATTTTTTGAATTTACGCACAAACAGACTGAGCTTTACGGCGGGTGGAGATGGCGATTGGGTCTATTTCTCTCACAAATCAATCATTTTGCCATGGAAGACTTGGAATATTAATACTTTTTGAATAAATTATGACTGTAGCTGTATCTGCCTGTTATATCTTGTGTTTTATTGACAAATGGTAGGTTTAGGGGTAGGGGTTGGGTTACATGCTCGTAATGTGTAAATAATGTAATAAAACTGTTGTGACTGTTTACATTGAAAAAAAAATCACAATGCAATAATGGCAATATTATTACACGTTATATAATTTAATCATGACGATAAAATTCCTAGTGCCTTTTGCGTCAGCATTATGACGCCAAGGGTTTCTTATTTAAAGCAATGAAGGACACTGCACGTTGAAAGATTACATTAAAGGGGGACCCTGTGCGTCAAAAAGTGACGCCAAAGGGTCCTGACCAAGCGTCAATATGTGACGAGTGAATGAGAATGTGTTGTTCATCCTTAAAAGAACCATTCTGGTGCATAACATTAGCAATCTCAAGAACTTTTTTATTAAAAAGATAGAATGGAAAGATTCCATGGATATTAAAGCTTCTTCAGTTTTATGCTGTCAGCGCAGCAGTGATATGTAATAATTAATACACCTGGGACCCAGTAATGTGTGTGGAAACTGTAAAGAGAAGAGGACCAAGCACTGAACCCTGAGGTACCCCACTGGTACAATTTATATATCTTTCAGTGAACAAATATTAAAAGATCCATTATTGCACATAACATTAATAATCTAAATAACCTTTTATAATAACCTTCATGCAACCATAGATGCCAGTACAGAACCTTTATTTATGGACTCCTACTGACTTGGGTCAGTAAGCAACCACCTAGCAAACATTCAAAACACACTAGCAACCATATAGCAAGGTGCTAAAAAAAAATTGAGTTTCATGTTGTCAGTGCCGCAGTGATGTGTAAAAAATTCATGTGCCTGGTACCCAGTGATGTGTGTGGAAATTGTAAAGAGAAGAGGACCAAGCACCAAACCCTGAGGTACCCCATTGGTGTGATTTAGATACCATACCTTAAAAGAACCATATTTGTGTGTAACATTAATAATCTGAAGAACATTTTCCACTTTAAAAATAGAATGGAAAATTTCCATGAATGTTAAAGCTTCTTCGTGGAAGCAAATATGGCAGTAAAGAACCTTTATTTATGGACTTTGACTTGGACCAACTAGCAACCACTCAAAACACCCCATATTGCAAGGTATAAGTTTCATGTTGCCAGTGCAGCAGTGATATGTAAAAATTCATGTCCCTGGGTCCCAGTGATGTGTGTGGAAACTGTAAAGAGGAGAGGACCAAGCACTGAACCCTGAGGTACCCCACTGGTGCGATTTATATACCTTTCAATAAATAAGTCTTAAAAGAACCACTTTTGTACATAACATTAATTATCTAAAGAACCTTTTCCACTGTAAAGATAGAATGGAAAAATTAAATGGATGTTAAAGCTTCTTCATGGAACCATAAAGTCCAATAAAGAAGCTTTATTCATAAGAGTGTATAAGAAAATACTTGTTTTTTTTCCTACTGTGATGTGACAAACAAGATGGTAAAAGAAGAGTCTTAATTAGAGGCGCTTACTAAGCCTAACATCTTTCCTGTTTCTTGTTTGTTTTGTGCCAAACAATATGTGCTAAAAACATGATACCTCAAATTGAGGTGTACAAATACTCTTCTGAGTTTTGGACTTACCATTTCCAGCTGGCGGATGATAAAACAGGAAAAATCCCATAAACTTTTAAGGAGGGAGCTGAGCCATATCTAGACACCAGAATTTCATATAGACTTTGACTTGGGTCAGTAAGCAACCAGCTAGCAAACACTCAAAACACCCTAGCAACCATATAGCAACGTGCTGAAAAACGAAGCAGAGTTGTGTGTTGTCAGTGCACATAAGTGATACATAAAAAAAAATCATGTGCCTTGGACCCAGTGATGTGTGTGGAAATTGTGAAGAGAAGAGGACCAAGCACTGAACCCTGAGGTACCCCATTGGTGTGATTTGAATACCACTCGCATTAAAGAAACCTTGAACGATGTACCTGTAGAAAGCTGCATAAAAGTCCAAGTTCATGATATATTCAAGTACACTATTAAAAATAAAGGTGCTTCACGATGCCACTGAAGAACCTTTTTCTCTCCAAACAGTTTCATAAAGAACCTTAAACGTCTGAATAACCTTTCTATTTTACAAAAGATTCTTTGTGGCGGAAGAAGGTTCTTCAGATTATAAAAAGGTAAGAAAGAGATGGTTCTTTAAAGAACCTTTGACTGAATGGTTCTTTGTGGAACCAAAAATGGTTCTTCTATGGCATCGCTGTGAAGAGTGTGTGCTATACACTTGATCCTCTTCCTTCGCTGCTTTGTCCAATTCATCAAAATAGATAAATAAATAAACCAAGAAACACACATATTTATATATACACTACTGTTCAAATGTTTGAGGTCAGGAAGATTTAATTTAATTGTAAAGAAATATTCAGCAATTATGCATTAAACTGATCAAAAGGGTCAATAAAGACATTTATAATGTTGCAAATGTTTCAAATAAATGCTGTTACTTTGAACTTTTCTTTTCATTAAAGAGTCAGTTTCCACAAACATATTAATAAGAACTATTTCTTATTCAGCAAATCAGCATATTCAGCTGTGCTTGTAATAATGTTTCACAGTATTACCAGTTTTGTAATGTACTATTGATTAAATAAATGCAGCCTTAATGGGCTTCCATCAAAAACATAAAGGAATAATCTTATGGACCCCAAATTGTGATTAGTAGTGCATATGCCTGAATATACACATATTTTTTATTTCTTTTTTATGTGCCTATTTTATTTATATAATAAATTAATATTTATCTGCAAAACTAAATAAGTGCAAAAGATCAGTTCAGTCAAGTGTGTCCAAACTTTTGACTGACGTGTTTTGTAAATGCTGGTTCATGTTGTTTTTAACAAGCGTCCACAGTCAAAACGGTTGTCAACACTATTAAAATGTTCAAATGGTACCAGTTCCAAACACCACACAGAAAAAGAAACTTAACTGAATCAGATATTTTGCAGGAAGAGACTACTACTAAGATACAGTAACAGTGCTGAAAATGTAGACCTGTAGTTCGTTTGAAGAAGAAATAAAGAAAATGGACAGCGGTAGCTGCCTGTGTGATAAATTGCTCCTTTGAGATTTATCAAACTAAATCGTACTGTAACCTTTAGACAGGACCACTGAGCTAAATACTGGGGGTTTTATCTTCCAAAACAATTACATCTTCAATTTAATATGAAGAAAATATGCAATCAAATTTTAAGCAAACATCTGCATACTGCATTTGTGGTTTATTGATGACATCTCGTCCAAACTGTGTTTGATACCACTGTAACGACATCACATAAGGGAAACATTAAGTTAACTAACAAACAGTAGGTTTAAAAGTACAAGTATAAAGTTATTTACAAAAAGGTTTAACTGAAACAACATTATCACCAGATTTCATCCAGTTCTGCTCCGAATTTGCTAGGTTAAGGCATCTATGTGAATTCACACTAACTTCTAGTCTTTCTAAATTAGAAAACAGATATAATTATATAGATATACTCATATTAAATGTTAAATTGCATGTGATGTTTTATGATCAAAAAACAAAATCTCTAGAAGAACCAGCGCTGCATGTGATACGTGTGATTTTGCCAGCTGTGACTGACAGAAGAGATAATTCTGATAACAAAATTGAAAAACTACTGTACAGGACAGGCAATCAATCCACTCATGACCACACCAAGGCAGGCTGGTTATGTAAAAGCACACAATTACCCTGCTTTTATGCTTTTAGCCTTAAAGGTGAAGTGTGCAATTTCTGAAGCACTAGTGTCACCAAATGGAATTGCAAAAATAATGACCCAACCATCGGCACGATCCCTGTCCCAAACTCACGTCACCGTGTAAGCAAACATGAACCAATGCTGAAGTATCACAGTGTTTAAACTTTTTGGGTAAATTATCTAGTAATGGTTTGTTTACTTATAAATTTAGTGATCAGATAACAAGAGTACCTGTTTAACAGATGAACTGAATTTTCTCAGTTCCAAAAGCAATTGAAAAACCCTAAACCTTAGCATTTTAGTGGGAAAAAAAGGCCAGTTGACACTTCAACATTGACAGCAACAGGTAAGCAGAGGTTTGCAGAAGAACTAACAAAATTTATGTTCACTTTAAAACCAATTGTGCCCCCTGGTGGCTGATTTCCTCATATTTTTATTAAATCAAGGTAATTATTCTACATTACCTTGATGTTTTTCACTGAATTCATTAATAACCACAATTATAACCATTATTTATTTTTAGGATGAATAAATTGGTGACACTTTATTTTACAGTGTCCATATAATGGATTACTAAAATAAAAACAATTACTATGTGCAATTACACACAGCTTTACAAAAATGACATATTAAACACGTGGTTTATTAGTACTAAGCAGTAGTGGTATGAAAATGCATAATACAATGAACACTGTAATACAAAGGGTAACCAACACATTTGCAAATCTTTATCTTTCGTCTAGGCTTCATCATATCTCCTATGTCAAGTGGTCAAATAAAGCCAGATTAGAAACAACCTATTAAAACGATCAAAACAGCAATGTCACATAAAAATGGCTTTTCTAAGGCACTTATGTTTGTGTAAACTTTGTGCTAACTATTTGCATTTCTATTTGTCACAATACTGCATTTAAAAAAGACTTGATATGAAAATTATTCCAAGCTGTGATAACTCACGTCTCAAAATTGCTCAGCATCATTGCAATATTCATAAAAACATTCTAAATGGTACAAAATGGTTCAGCTGCAGAATTGCTACTGTTTCCTACTGTAATTATGTTATATCAGTCATGTGAACTGTATCCACATCAGGTTAATAGACTTCTACATTAACACACATTGATTTGTGTGTTCAGTGATCGTAATCTATGTATCACATGGGTGAAATACCACAGGGTGTTTGTAGTGACTTGCGGACGGATGTCTAACAGCAGCGCTTGCTGGAGGGAGGCGGCTGTCGTGTCAGTTTAAAAGAGTCGTGGCTGTCAGCGTCTGTGTTCTCCAGCGGAGGGATCTGTCGACCTACACAGATGTGTGAACATGAACAAGCCACAGCCAGTTAGAAAACACAGTGTGTGCATGTCATTGCATTTTATCTAATGCAATGCCATGACAAACACAAGTGTGTTGATGTAATTCAATGTAATTTTTCAAAACAAACTGACATAAAATATGACAAAGGTAATAATTAATACTTAAACCAATTTAAAGTTAGCTCTGTCATCATCACTGACTACTAGAATAAAATACTCCACTTACAGAATTATTTTAACACAGCACATAAATTTATTATGCGAAGTGCAAAGCCCTGGACTGACCAGCTAAAAAGCCATCCTAAAACCGCTGATATGAATGCATATCACGTACATATGACAGGGCTAGATATAATATCTACAATATCACCTACAGTTAGACTAATAAACTATTAATGGGAGGATTATTTTATTTTGTTTCATTATTAATAAATGTACACTATCATGCAAAAGTTTGCAATTGTGCAAAAGTTCTGAGTCGAGTCTGCATTTATTTGATCAAAAATACAGTAAAAACTATAATATTGTTAAATAATATTACAATTTAAAAAAAAACTGCTTTCTATTTGAATATATTTTAAAATGTAATTTATTTCTGTGATGCAAAGCTGATTTTTCAGCATCACTACCCAATTTTCAGTGTCACATGATCCCTCAGAAATCTTTTAACACATTTATCATCACATTTTTTGAGGATTCTTTAATAAAATTTTTTTTTAAAAGAACAGCATTTTTTTACAGAAATTTTTTGTAACATTATAAATGTATTTACTGTTAAAATGAATGCGGTGTTGCTGAATAAAAATATTAGTGTACTTAAAAGTAAGGAAATCATACTAAATGACTAAATCATTATTGAGCATTAGTGGGTTTTATATGTACCCACGATTTTATAAAAGCAATATATTTTATAATATAATATATATACTACAGTATATAGTATATAATATAGTATATAATTAATTTATTAATTTATAAATTTGTTTTATAATATATATTTTACATAATATATATTTTATTTACTTTTTATTTATTTATTTTTATCACAATTAAAATGGTTTCTGCTTCTAACAACCCCTTAACCCTACTAAAATCACTGTAAAGCACACCCTGTAAAAGTCACAAAAAAGAATATAAAAAAAACCCTATTATGACATATTTATTTATTTATTTATTTATATTTATTTATCACAATTAAAATGGTTCATGCTTCATAGTGTGTCTAACAACCCCTTAACCCTGGTAAAATAACTGTAAAGGATACCCTGTAAAAGCCACAAAATAAAAATATAAAAAACACAATTATTACATATTTTATTTGCGAGTTTGTATATATATATATATATATTTTTTTTTTTTTTTCTCTCTCTCTCTCTGAACTCTGCATGTGCATGCGGTCAGGGCAGGTGTTAAAAAATCCAGGGAAACTGTGAGATGTAAACTTTTAATTTGTGAGAAATAAGCTTCTATACTGATTTGAGAATGCTTAAAAATGAGCTGTATGTTTCAGGTTTGCTATGGTGTGCCATGTGTAGCATGGACACTTTTCTAGCTTTAGTGATACTTACTGATTTTCTGAAACAGCTCCTCTATGTTTACTGCATTTCTGGCACTGGTCTCCATAAATATGGCTGCAATGGACTCAGCAAATTCTTTCGCCTCTTTAGTTGGAACTTCCCTAAAAAAAAAAAAAAAGAATAGAAAATGGGTAAACAATCAGCTCACTCACAAACATCATCGAGTGTTTGCTTAGCCTGAGGAGCGTGATCAACTGAGGACAGGACCGAAACAAACATCAGAGGGCTTTGTGGTAAACGAGCACTGGACTGCCTGCTTGTTTATGTCAAGTAATTATACAGACACAAAGACCGACAGTTGGGAAAATTACGAGGGAAAGTGATTAAGCATGACTAAAAATGTCTAAATGGAAATGTCTTAATTAACAGCAGCACCATCTCAGCAAAGCTGTAACTGAAGGTGCAGTTTACTGCCATTAAGATGTAATGAGTCTCAGTTTCTCAGAAGCCCAAAATAAACTCTAAGAATCACAACTAAAGTTAAACAGCAATCGCAAACCACCTTACTTCCACTATGTAAAGCAAAACAAGATATTTAATGAGGAAAACTTCAGGCAGGACTTGATTTTATCTATTTCATCTGCATTTTTGATTTCACATTAACTTTAAGTGAAATGATCACGTAAGACATAAGAAATATGAAAATATGGCTGAGCGGCTGCAGGCTTTGCAAAGCATGAAATTATAATCAATTATCAGAAAGAGTAAGAGGGTTTCATGAACCTAATATCACCCAGATCGGTTTTATTTCCTGCTATGGCCACGACTATATCCTCCGGCCCATGTTCCTTCAGCTCCTTCACCCACTTCTTTAACGTCTGGAAAGAATCCTGCGGACAAAAAACAACAACAAAAAAAACCACATCACAAAACACATGTAGCTTCAAATAAGAGGCTGCTCTTCCATACATTTCAATTAAATATCAACTTTGCTTCTCCTGGAATTCCTCAGGAGCTAAAATGAAATAGATACCAATGAATCAATAATTGTCATCCAGTAAGAGTTCAGTCCTATAAAATTGAAGATCATTTGATCTTGGATAAATTTGAAGAGAAATGTTCATACTGATATCTCTGACTTTTGTAATCTCCATTTAAACTCATTGCTGTCTGAGAAACAACTGAAATATAAATAATAATTCATTTGCAATGTTTCCTTCAAAAATTCTTGATTTTTCCACAATTATAAATAAATAAACATCAAATGAGTTAATCAAAATGGCAAATTTCAGTGCATTGCACCTAAAACACCGTTAAACATGCTTTTTAAATAGAAACAACTTGAAAATGAATTGCACAAACCACTAGAATGCAACTTACGAGTTTTGTGATGTCATAAACAATGACGGCCGCTGCCGAGCCCCTGTAATACATGGGAGCCAACGAATGAAACTGCAGAAAAATAACACACTTTGTCAATGTTGGGAGCTTTTAAAGATTAAAAATGGTCTTTTTTTTGGACTATATTTTAAATAAAGCATCACTATTAATATTGTTCATACTTGGGGTTAGTGATTTCTGACAAGTTTTGCACATGGAAAACACCACTCATTTTCTTAAAAAACAAACAAACATGTAGTTACTGTGGCTTTAATGTTTTAATAAAGCATAGTGGGATGACTTTTGAGTTCAGACAGATACAGGAGATGTACTGTAGAGAAGATGACGTCAAGTTCAAAAGGAGACGCATATTTTCCGAGCGATCCGAACAGACACTAATATTGAACATACAGACGTGAACACAAAGTCACGCCAACACTCAAACTCACACACAGATTTCCACCACACCCAATGAGTCACACCTACCGTGAACTCTGAACTCCCTGTGTGTGTGTTGGAAATAAAATGTGAATTCTCTAAATAACAACTCTGATGTCAAATGTGACAGAGTTTTGATTCAGAACTGTCATGCATGCTTTAATCTTGTGTTAAAGGGGAGTTCATCCAAAAATAAACTTGTGTCATCATTTACTCATTCACAAGATGTTTAAAACGCAATGGCAGCATTTTCCTTTATGTGTGAAGTATCAGGTTGGGAATTAAAAGGCACAGAAACACTGATAGGAATCCGAACGTGTTAAACTTGTATGTGTGGGTGGAAAACAGAAGCGGAATGCTATGGAATCATGGGACGGAGTGTGTGTTATTTGCTAACAGGCTCTGTTCAGGTTGCATGAGATAGAAGTGGATGCGCAGCACATTAAGGAAGAAAAAGAGTGTCTTGGGTGAAACAAAAACAAATAAACACAGAAATAAGTAAAAGAATTAAACATTCATACACCTAAACCCCAATTTCTAAATAAATAAAACAAAATAAACATTCTCACCCGTTCTTGCCCTGCCGTGTCCCAGATCAGAAATTTGTGAAGTTCATTTCCACAGGGGACGGTCTTAGTTAAAAAAGATGCACTGAAAAACAGATTATATTAAATTAAAATAATAATAAATTATATATATATATATATATATGTGTGTGTGTGTGTGTGTGTGCACCTGGTATTCATCACGTTATGGGGACCAAATGTCCCCACAAGGATAGTAATACCAGTAAATTTTGACCTTGTGGGGACATTTGTGAGGTCCCCATGAGGAAACAGGCTTATAAATCATGCACAATGAGTTTTTTTGAGAAAGTAAAAGTGTGCACAGTCTCCTGTGAGGGCTAGGTTTAGGTGTAGGGTAGGTGTAGGGCGATAGAAAATACGGTTTGTACAGTATAAAAACCATTACGCCTATGGAATGTCCCCATAAAACATGTAAACCCAACATGTGTGTGTGTGTGTGTGTGTGTGAAAACATTTACATTTAACATTTAAAAATAATTCCTAATTTGCTAATTTTCAAAAACATTCATATATATATAAAATTATTATACATGTATACACTATTTATACACACACACACACATACACACACATATACCTTTTTAACAAGATTAATGATTTTATTAATATGCATTTATATGATTACAAAAATAATATATATATATATATATATATGTTATGGTATAACTTGTGTAACTGTATAACTGATGGTATAACTTTTTTTTACATTTAAAAAAAAATTTAAAAAGTCTTTGTAATTAGATTAAATTACATTTTAAAATACTCATAACCTGACTACAGTTACTTTTTTATGAATTGCATGATTACATATTATTTACACAATAGCAATTAAACATTCATAATTTATGGATTCTCCTTAATTCCTCTACTTCATCTTCTGAAATTTCCTTTCTAAAATAGCCCACTACTTATTTACATTCAGAAAGTCTTCCAGTTTTGTAGACATTCACACAAAGACCACTCAGTCAGGTGGCGACACAGCATTTAACCACTGGATTTACAAAAATCATTCCATGTTTAATAAATATTTGAATACTGTATCAACAACTGATGAATACATGCATTTTTATTTGAATTGGGCTATTTATTAACATATTTCTATGTCTTTAGAAGGCTTCTGTCTTTCAAATCCATTAAAATGCACATATTCATGAATTCAAATTTTTGAATTATTATTCATAGTCTTTTTTTTTTTTTTTTTTATTTTATGTCAGTATGGTACAAGATTATTCTACTTAAATGGAATAAATGAGATCAAAAGTAATCTAAAAGTAATCTGAAAGTAGTCTGATTACATTACCTAAATTGTGTAATGTAATGAATTACGTTACTAACTACAATTTTTGTCATGTAATTTGGAATTACAATTTCATTCAAAAAGAAAAATTACAACACAGTATACATGTCTACAATATGAAAAAAGACAGTATTTTGCAACAGCTTCTGTGTAAGTACAAATTGTGCAAAACAAAGAGCTAAAAATAATCTGCTGTCCAAGTGTAATGAGTAACCCATCCGAGAGAAATCAGCATGTGCTGATGTAAACAAAACTGAGAGGAAACTACCAAACCGACTCTGAATCAGCTGTACTAAACTGCTGCTTTGACTCATGAAGGAATATTTAGACACACATTCTTCCTCCTCCACAGGAGATGACGAATGTGATTTCTTCACCCGTTATGTGTAAATGTGTAACTATCGTCAAGCGTTTAGTAAACAGATGCACCTACCCTATCGTTGGACTAATGTTGTGGTCAAAGTGATCCTGAACGAATCGACACACAATACTTGATTTCCCCACACCGGTGTCCTGTGATTAGAAAGAAAAAACAAAAGCACTGAAAAAGCATGAAATATCAAATATATGACTTATCTATGTCTAAATGAGTTTTGCTGTCTGACAAATAACTACAGATTACTACAGAACTAGATTAGATGTGGGAAAAAAAACAAAAAAAGGCACATTGTACACTTTTCCGTATGTATAAAATACCTGCATGACATACTGCGCAGAATAATGTATCCAACAATGCACTTAACCTGACCCTCAGTTTCCACCGAGTAAGTGTTTTAAACTTTAGTATGCTGCATTGTTGTCAAATGAACTCATCACATCACGTTTACCATCTGGTTATCATCTTGGAATGCATTTTAAATACAACTTTGCATAAAAATGTAGGTTCATTTCCTTTCAGTAAGTCATAAAGACCTTTAAATCACATTTGGTTACAGCTAGGGTATTCTGCATGCTGCGCACAGTATACATAGTGCAGACGCAGTAAGAGCGGTATGGTAGTGTGCTCTTCCGTGCATAGCTAATGAATTCAGTTTTTTTATTATGCAAAATGCAGTATATAGTGCGCAAGTGCGCAGTGTTCTAGAATTCCGTTTCGAACACAGTCAATAGCCAGCCGGCGGTGACGTCATGGCCGCAAACATTCCTAAAGAATGAATTTATGCGAAAACACGTCCAGCTTCAGCTCCAACTCTCTCGTAAAACAGCCGAAATTATTTGTCTTAACAAACTACGATGCTTTACATAACTGAAAGAGGAACTTCGTAACGGTAAAACACCTCTACGTGATGATTATGAGAAAAGGAATCAGAAATAATCAGAGTTCCAGTCAGTCTGTTTGTGTGTCGACGGATCCTGAAGCGAATGAAGCCGCAGACGGAGGAATCTCAACACTCACCCCGAGCAGACAAACTTTCAGTTCCCTGATGGCCATTGTGAAACACGTTAAGGCAGTTGAAGCATTATTCTAGCAGTCTCCCGTCTTGTTTTGTCGACTCTCATCCATCACGGACACAACGGACTGCTCATCTGTAAAACACAAACTCCGACCATCTCCTTCCCATCTAACGGAAACCGACTGGAGAATTTCGACTGAGCTGTCACTCATATCACGTGATGACATAAACCACGCCTCAAAGACGGAGAGATTCTTCAAATAACAAGAACATAATAATAATAATAATTGATTTTTCATCTTTTGTAATTCTAAAGTAGTCGTTAAGTAAAAATACACGTGTATAAAAAAATATCTATATTTTGTATTGTATTTATAATTTATTCACATAAACTATGCATTAAACCATAAAGTTAGATATAAAAAGGCAAAGGAATTAATTTTTTGTTTTTATATTACCTTAACTGTTGTAACTTTATGAAGTATTAGAAACTTTACGTGGCTAAATTATAAATATATTATCAATTTTTTTTTGTATACTTCTAGATTTTAGTTTTTTTAATATCATATACATTTTATTTTATAATGGGGAAATCTTTAATAATTAATAATTTAATGTGTAAAATGTGATAATAATGTAAATTTTATATATATATATATATATATATATATATATATATATATATATATATATATATTAACATTTAAAAGGTTTATGTAATAAAATGTTACATATATTACGTAATTTATATATATATATATATATATATATATATATATATATATATATATATATAAATTACATAATATATGTAACATTTTATTACATAAATGTTATTAGCTTAATTTGTGTGGATAAATTATATATATTTATGTGCTTCTAGATTTTACTTTTTAAATTTCAGATACATTTTATTTTATAATGGGGAAATCTTTAATCTGTAATTTTTTATACATGTATTTTGCATTATATATTATGCATTTTATAATACAAAACCTACTTTTTAATAAATTTTTAAATTTGATTACAGATTTACTTTATTCAAAAATTCCTTATATATAAATATCTTTACTATTGTGGATAAATTATAAATTATTATATTATCCTTTTTTTGTATATTTCTATATTTGATTTTTTATATATCATATACATTTTATTTTATAATGGGGAAAATCTTTAATAATTAATCATTTAATGTGTAAAATGTAATGTAAATTTTATATATTGTGTAATATATTATGCATTTTATAATATAAATTTTCAGTTTGTTATTTTATTTTCAGTTTGATTACAGATTAACTTTATACAGAAATTATTTTTTATATTATCTTTACTATTTTTAGATATTTTATATTATCCTTACTATTTTAACTAATTGCTTAATTTTTGTGAATAAATGATAAATATATTAGCAAAATCCTTTGTATACTTCTAGATTTTAAAATTTTTTATATCATATACATTTAATTTTATAATGGGGGAAATATTTAGTAATTAATAATTTAATGTGTAAAATGTAATAATAACAATGTAAATTTTATATATATGTATATTGTACAATAGAATATGCATTTCGTAATATAAAACCACCACAATTTGAGTAGATTAATTTTATTCAGAAAATCCTTAAACATAAATATCTTTACTATTTTAAATGTATAAATTATTGAATAATTTATGTGAATAAGTTATAAATTACAAAAACCTTTTGTATACTTGTATACTTTCCATTTTATTTTATATATACTTTATTTTGTAAAGGAGCTATCTTGAGTAATTAATTTAGTGCGTAATATGTAATAATAAAAATAGCTGAATAAATAACATTTATTTTGCTGTAATTACACATATTATTATTATCATCATTATAGTGCAAATTCATATGCAATAAAACAAGAAAATAATTGACGTTTAAATCACAGTATGATTAGATGGACTTAGATTTCTTGACATTGTCTCCAGTGGTTTTCTCTGCCTGGTAACTTACACTGACTAGTCTGTGCAAACCAAAGACGACCTCCAGGAACCTGCTTAGATAGAAAAAACCTTCATCTCTAAGCTTCTTGTGTTAAATTAGATCGCATACCTGTGTCTGTCCATAACTGTGGTAACACTAATTACAGCAGCAGTCACAGGGCATCCATCACGATCATCGCCTTCATCGAATGAGCAACAGGTCGATCCTTCATATTCTGTATTCCAGTGAAAAATCTTCAAACATGAATTACTTTCCAACCTATCATTTTATTTCAGATGGCAACAATCAGTTCGCAATGATCATGAGCTACAAAAGCTGTTTATAATATGAAAAACTATCATTTTCAAAAGTAGATGAGTGGGTATGTCACTCTTTGAGATGAGTTCTAACAGAGAGACATTAAGGGGGAAAAAGAGCTTTTTTTTTTTTTTTAAACATATGATATAGTTGACAATCAGTCCGTCAATAGCTTTGATTAGAATTATACAGTATTTCTGAAATGCAACTTGACAAGAAAGAAAGAGAGAAAAACAAACCAAAAGCAAAATGAGGGTGGAAATGTGTTATATCTGAAAGAGAATAATAATATACAATAGTCCAGTAGTACACTAGCATTCAACAAGCACTTTAGACAAAAATAATAATCACAAAATAAAGTGAAATAGAATATTTGTATCAATAAAAAGGGAAGAACTGGTGACAATCTAGTGCAAGCTTCCAAAATGACTATCGATGTGCGTCAGAACATCTGTAACAACTGTGCCAAAACTTTCACCCCAAATCAAAAGAAAAAATATTTTGCAAAAAGAAAATAAAGCTTTCTTTTAATTATAAGCATCATTTAATTTATGCAAAATATTTTTTCTTTGATTTTGATCACCTAGACTTATTAAAACCACCCATAATGACTCCTTCAAACTTCATTATTGATCAAAAATAATCTTGTGCTTCACGAAATTGGTTTTAAAAAACATAGCGTGACATCACGTGAACGTACGGAAACGAACAAAAATGTTACCAACTCCACAACAAACGGCAATCAATTCATTCTCATTCTATAAGTGCAGATCTGCACATTTTAGTGCAGTTACAGATAAGATGTTTATATATATTGATTATTAAATATTGTAATTTATGATAAATGCTCAAACGTCTCCCTAATAGGTAAAAATACAATCTAGTTGTATGACAATGTCCCAGAGCATCTTCAAAGTAATTCTTCTGTGCGGCTGCACACAGTCACCTATGGCACAGTGGTTTCAGAAAACACACAACTTCATTTTTACTGATTTTCACTCAGGTTGATTTCGGTTCTAGACCTGGACCCACAACCGGAGAGCTGGCATCCCATTAAGATTTCTGCATTGGCAATAGACATCCAGGATATTTCTCAACACATTTTCTCATTTGGGATTTAATGATGAGCTAAACTGTATAAATAAATGCATTTGTTAATAATAACCAAAGAAATAAATCTGCTTGTCTGAAATGATTGCAGTTTTTGCACTAAATGTAACATGAACACGGAAAATAAGGATGTTCGTCGCCTGTGATTTGGAGTTTTCACACAGTCTGCAATTAAGTGTTTTGTCATAACATCCTATTAGCGCTCAGTATTTTTGAAATGCTTGAAGTATTTAGGTGAATCTTAAGAAAACGTGGTATTTCTATGGAAGCCTGTTTACATGGAATAAATAAAAAAGCTCATTGCAAATTTTTATCTTGAAATAAAACTCAGAATTGTGAGACAGAGGTCAGAATGTTAAATTTATATCTCGAAATTTAAATTTATACTTTTCTGTCAAAACTGCCAAATTGTAAGATGAAAAGTTGTAATTACATTTTTTATTCAGTGGAAATGAGATTTTGTATATTTTAACCCAAAATCAAAAGGAAAAATATGTTTGCATAAAGAAAATTAACCTTTTTTTGCATTGTGACATTTTTTTTTTGCATTGTGACTTTATAGCATAAATAATATATCAATATTTTTCCATATTTCCACATTTCCGTCATGAAATGACATTTTATTTGAATTAAGATAATGAGAATTACGTGGAAAAGTAATAAAGCAATAGTAATGTTAATATGTTACAATGCAAAATAATAATAATAATAATAATGATAATAGGCTTAAAAAACAAGCTTAATTTTCTTATTGCAAAATTATAATATATTATACATTATAATAAAATATAATGTAATACATTTTCCTATTTTTTCTTTTGATTTTGGAGCAAAAAAAAAATTGACCTGGACAGATGAGATTAACTTTTTTTCTTTTAACAAACTTGGGATTTTTAAACAAAAACCCTTAATACTTTAGGAAAAAAACTGAAGAGAATTAGCCTGTCTGTTTAGACAGGGGTCAAAGGGCAGATCAAATCTGAGCACTCACAAAGATTTGATTGTGCTGCTGCAATTTCACAACCAAACTTAAACCTATCAAAACAATCCAATTTGACTCCATTGTGATGATGACCAATCAGAAATGTTTTCCTTATATGCCTCTCTTAAGACCTATTGACCTACAAATAACAGATCGCGTCCGATTACATCTCGCCTCCATCCTCTGCTGTCCAGTGTCCTCCCAGTGTAATTAATGAACATCTTACTTCACCTTGCTGACCCTTGATCCAAGATGTCGCAGTTATTTGATGAGCAAACACAAGCGCAGGTGTAGTGACGGTCAGATGGTTTACAGGTTGGCCTCCCTCTTGTCTTTGCTGGGCGATGGCTTCATGGCATCTTTTCCAGGCTTCCCATTGGCTGGGGCAGCAGCGGCTGCGGCAGCAGATTCTATGGCGACCGCTGCGGCACGTTTGATTGGCTCGTCCGCTCTAGATCGTTCCTCTGGGCTGGGCTGGGAGGGCGGAGCCTGTTCGGAAGTGGGCGGGGCGGTGTGCTCCTGCTGTAGCTTGTGACTCTGAAGGAGGCGGAGCTGAACACGCAGTTCCAATATGGCCTCCTGCTCCTCATGGATGGCCTGATTCAGATGAGTGTTTTTATTCTGGAGAGAAAGAAACAAAAGGAAGACAATTAATAGTTGAGGCCAAATGCTAAGCAGCAAATAATATAATTAAATAATTAGTCATTTATGGATACCAAGCGGCTCTGCACACTAAAACTGGCAGAATCAACTTTCTTTTCTATTGTGATGTATATCAAAATAAAACAATATACCTCTTGAGTAAGAAAAGAAAAAAAAAACAAAAAAAAAAGAAAAAAAGTAGGATGGCACTTAAATTTGTCCACTGGAAACTGACTGGACAAAAGCATTTCCATTACTTGAAATAAAATAAATGTTTACCGGAAAAAAATAAATAAATAAATAAAATAAAATAAAATACAATAAAAAATAAAAAAAGGGCAAAAACACATAAAATTACTAAAACTGATTTAAATGGAAATGATTTATTTTTAAAATTTTTACTAAAATTAATATTATCTCAGTGATAATAACATAACACATCCCAATGTTTTTCTAGGGACACGTTTAATAATAATAATAATAATAACAATAATAATAATTTCTGATGTAACTGATTCAGTTAGACTTAATGCAGCAAAACAAGCACAAATAGGAAAGCTTGACAAAGTTTGCAACAGTGACTAAAGAGGACAGGGCTCAGCAAATAGTCAATTAAATTTTAACTTTGTACAAATGTTGACGTCCTTCCTTCTCACCTCTAGCTCTTCGTTCTGTTTCTGTAGGTCTTCTAGAATCATCTGCAGTTCCTCTTCATCTTCACTCTCGCTCTCGCTGTCTGATGAATACTCCTCTGTTTCACTGCGGCCTTGCTGACGGCTGTGTGTGTGTCATTTCAAGCAGAAAATGAATGACAACGAGTTAAAGAAAGAAACAGAATAATGGCCCTTGTATGTTTCAGATCTGCTGTACTGCAGCCCTGTTTTGATCAATTCACTGGCAATTGCACATACACTAATGTTCAAAATTGTAGAATAATTCATAATTAATTAATTTTTTGAAAGAAGATTCTTATGCTTACCAAGGTTGCATTATATGCTAAAATCTAATTTATTTCTGTGATGTAAAGCTGAATTTTCAGCATCATTACTGCAGTCTTCAGTGTCACATGATCCTTCAGAAATCATTAGGTGTGTTCGACTTAATGCAGCACTGCGCAGCTCGATCAAATTCTGACTTGAAGCAGTGTATGCCGGTTAGAAATTTTGTCCGACTTGAGAAGGCGCCGACGCCTCGTGACTGTCACGTGTGGCATCAAAGTACCGCGATAGCGACTCGAGAGCAGCCGACTGACTCAGCCGGCGCAGTTTCTTCAGAGCGGCTGCAGGAGCTCTGATGATCACAAGTCAGATTTGTCATAAAACACTGATAAAAGCATATATAACCCCACTTTTTTAGTATTTAAATAGTATATGTTTATGTTGCTCATTATTCTTGTTAAGATGGTGCTGTATTAATCAGTATATGAAACGTGTTTCAGTTGCTCATGAAAACGCTTTTGAAAAGTCTGTGCATTTGATAAATATTGCATTTAATTCACTTCATCTGTGATAGTGCATGCAAATACCGCGAGAGCGTCACTAACGAGAGTAGAAAGTGTCCGACTTGACGCCTCCGTTTTCAACTGTGCCCCCGACTGCTCTCGGCTACTCTCGTTGATCGCCGTCTGTAACCGTAGATGAAGTCGAACACACCTAATCTAATATGCTGACAATTTCCCATCAAATAAACAACATATATTTGAAATAGAAATCTTCTGTGACATTCTAAATGTCTTTACAGTCAGTTTATTATAGGGATGCACCCAATTTTCAGGTGCTCCGAAAGAGAAAAACTGCTAAAAATATAAGCTGAAAATATACAAGTCAAAAAAAAAAAAAAGTTATATCTGATTCTACTGCAGAGAAATTATTAAAAATAATATATTTATATGATTGAATTTTATTGTGTAACTTTTAAATAAAATTGTGGTTATTTTATTGACTTTTTTTTTTTTTTATTCAGTATCATTACTATTATTGAGTCAAATTAAAAAGTCTAACAAAACTACTTAATATTATTTAATAAAATAATAAATAATTATTACAAAGCATTTTCGGTTTGGTTTTCAGCCAAGTGCATTCAGAATTTTTGGTTTTGACCCAGAATCTTAATTTCAGTGCACCTCTACTTTATGATCAATTTAATGCATCCTTGCTGAATAAACATTACTTTTTTCCAAATAAATTCTTACTCCAACATTTGAATGGCAGTGTATCACAGTTTTCACCAAAATATGAAGCAGCACAACTGTTTTCAACACTGATAATAAAAAGAGCTGCTTCTTAAGCAAATCAGCATATTAGAATGATTTCTGAAGAATCATACGCAGGGTTCCCACACCTTGGTTAACTTCAAATTCAATGACCTTTCAAGGACTTTCCAGGTCCAATACCCTCAAGTTCAAGGACTTAATGTGGAGACACATTTCAAGTGAGAGCAAGGTTACATCGTGCTACCTTGTAAGATACATTGTTACAGTTTTTGTGTCAAACGCAACTATGCAAAACAGCATTTTATTCGAACTTCACAGCCTATTTTTGCAATGTTTCATGGAAACGTTGAGGTACCATCATAGTAGTTTCGTGCACGCGTGAACGTCATGGCAACGTACAACACAAAGTACCTCATGTGGGAAACACTTAACGTAACATGTAAATGTGCGTAACTAATGTAAATCAAGCAAGCTAGTATGCATAGGCCACAAAGTGTTGGAAAAATAACATATTAGTGGACAAGAGGGAATAATATGGATTTGTTTCCATAAAACGTCTTGCACAAACTAAATTCAAGCACTTTCAAGGACCTGTATCTATGTATGTTTATTTTCAAAAACTTTCCAGGGCCTTGACATTTTTATTTCAGATTCACAAACTTTCAAGTACTTCAAGGACCCTCGGGAACCCTGCATATGACAATATTTTTGATCAAATAAATGCAGCCTTGGTGCACAGAAGAAAAAACGTTGCTTCCCACAGAAATCACATGATTATGACCATGCATTATTGTAATTAGCAGCAAATTTGATTATTTTACCTTTGCATCAACTCTCACCTCTGTATATCTGCGATTTCCGCACGCAGTCGTTCAATTTCTTCTTTTTCTGTGGCGATTTGCCGGCGCAGCACCTGCTCCAGTGATATCAGCTCCTCTTGCTCTGTCAGGATCTCATTTTCCTGCAGGGGGCGGCAGAGAAACAACCAAACATCACACAGACAGAATCATGGGCTGCATCCCAACTCACAAGTGCAGGAAAAGTCCACACTTTTAAGTATGCAGCATAACTGTAGAGCAGATTTGGAACATGCTATATGACAGAAAAAGGACCCTTCTTATACATGTGCTAATGTTTGCATGTAAACATGCACATTATGTGTTTCTGTAGGTTCATATATTAAAATTGGATGTGACCTATACTATGCAAAGTACAGAGCTGCTTATCATTGACCAGCTGATTTGTTTATCCGTCAGAAAGCTGTTCCGGTGTCGAGCCAGCATCTGAAACACAGCGAAAGCAACGGCAGTGTCCGAGCAGGTGGCCTCACCTGGGCCAGGAGAAGATTAATGACTTCCTCCTCGTTCTCAGACATCTCCTCCTTCGATACGTCCTCTTTAGACAGGCTGGCGATTTCCTGTGCGATTTTAGTCTCACACTCCTGCAGGTTCAGAGGGGCAGAAAAGAAACAACACATGAGTATCTGTCTGAAATTGGGTTGATAACATCTTTCCAACTTAAAATGTCAACATTATTCTTTCTGTAAAGAAATGCAAATTTAGTTTTCCACTAAAAAACCCCTGTTGTGTTCTTTCTCAGACAAGCAAACAGATTGTATGTGAAGCAGGGGGCAGAGCTCTTGCCTGTCTCTTGGCCTCGCGGAGCTTGCGTTTCAACGCGGTGACGATCCGCTGCACCTCCCAGAGTCTCTCCTCCTTGGACAGATCCTTCACACCAGCCTGCAGATCTCTGTGCAGACGGTTCAAGAGGAACTCCTGCAGAAAAGCACATGCACACATGTAAAAATCACTGCTGATGCACTGAAATGAACTTTTTACTGAAACCGAAAATGAAGAAGTTTCCATTTGTGACCCATTTGTGAAGTAGCACGGGTATATTTGTAGCAATAGCCAACAATATGTTGTACAGGTCAAAATTATCAATTTTTCTTTTATGACAAAAATCATTAGGATATTAATTAAAGATCATGTTCCATGAAGATATTTTGTAAAATTCCTACCGTAAACATTGCAAAACCAGTAATATGGATTGATAAGAACTTTATCTGGACAACTTTAAAGGAGATTTTTTCAATATTTAGATTTTTTCTTTTTTTGCACCATCGGATTCCAGAATTTTCAAATAGTTGTATCTCGGCCAAATATTGTCCTGTTCTAACAAACTGTATTTATTATAAATTATAAATCCCAGTTTCAAATAATTGACCCTTATGACTGGTTTTGTGGTCCAGGGTCACATTTACGGAAAACGAAAATAATGTTTATTTTATTTAATAATGAAATGAATAATGTCAACTGATAATCAGCATTTAAATAAAAACTAATTATACAAACTTTTGCATATAAAATTAAAATTCTGCTTCTGATTTCAGTTCCCCAAAACCATTTCGGCTGAAACCGAAAAAGCTTTTTTTTGCTCTTCTGTGACAATTTTTGGTTACCGAAATTTCACTATAACTCACAAACAAGACTCTTGCTTTTTCTCATGCTATGTCTGTTTCTCTGACTTTCCTCCTGAGAAAAAAAAACTCCAGTATCAACTAGAGCTCTAGATGAGATCTCAAACTCTCCAGGGTGCAAAATTATCTTTTTGTAAATCTGGACATAATTTGAATATTATGAATATTATTATCGGATCAGTATTGTTCATGGTATTTATATCCTGTTTTTTTAAATAACAACAATAATAATATAAAACAATTATTGCTAATATTTGGAAGACTCAAACAACACTTAATTTTAATTTTATTAAAAACTTGATTTGATAACAGTAAGAATGTAATCAAACTTATAAGAAATGACCTTCTATAAACCTAAAAGGTAAAACAAAAAAATAAATGCATTTATTATTAACAAATTAAATATAATGTGTTGAATATTTACAAAATATTGCAAAAGAAAAAATATGTCCAATATTAATCACAATATTTATAGCTAAAGCTAATCTGTTTTAATGTGAGAAGAAAGAGTTTGTGGAGTGATAAAAAAGAAAAACAATAAAAACATTTCTCATCAAATGACTGGAGCTGCATTTATTTTTTTTACTTTTTACTCGTACTGTATAACTATTGTTTAGTTGATATGTCTAACCAACAAATCTGAGAACATCTCTCACAAAGAGCAACCTCAGAGCCAAAAAAAGTACTGTTTTTGTTAGTATGTTGAAGTCATGTGACAGCAGCTATAGATTCACACACATCAGGACTGTTTTTGTTTTCGCTGCTCCAGATCTGTTTTTGTTTCCAGTCTCTCCTCACTCACTGAGTTTGGATTCATCTCCTGTTTTGAATATCACACGAATTTCCTTGTTCTAGGGTCACATTTGCCTTTGACACAATAAAACGTATTATTTTATGTAAAACATAAAACTTCCTCTTGCAGGTAAATCATACGATCTGATCTCAAAATGACAAAACTGTCATGAAAATCTTAACAGTTCTCAAAAGGTGCAGTATTTATTAAGCAAAATATAATACCCTCATCTTTTCATCAGGTTTTGAGTTGAACTGTGACCTGTTAGACAGGTTTGTGAGATTGACACACTTCTTTTATTTTAAGTTTAGGCCGATAGCTGTTTTGCTTTAGTCCTGTGACCCACCTGTCTGCGGATCTCCTCTTTAATGCTCTCCTGGGTCTCAGGTAGAGTCGGCATGGTGGCCATATTGGACCAACGCAGAGGATGGACGACCGGTTTCAGAACCACATCACCGAACAGCTCACGGACGTGAGTGAAAAACACGTACAGCACACGGTTTCCAATCTACAAACCAGAGAGGGAGCAAAGAATTGATTTTGTGTCACACAGGAATATAAAAAGACAGAACCACTGTTTATAAGAGGTACATTTATTGTGTTATTGCCCATCATGTCCCACCCACTGTTCTCTACATAATTTGCAGCCTCTCTCAAATAAAAGTGACCCTAAACAAAGATCTCATTAGCAGTATGAGGGCACCTCTATCCTCCATGTGTCCTGAGAGACTATAAAGTAGGACAACCTTCAGTCTGAGAGGAGAAATGCATCCAAAACCATTGACTGTAACACCATTAACAATGATTAGCAACAGTTCACTATACTAAACTTCTCATACAGAATAAAATCTTTACTTTGTCCTTCTATCCAAGGTACAAAATGAACTTTCTGCAAATCTGGAAATATTTACAAAATATTGCACATCCAAAAAAAGGACGTGCAAGGTTCATGATTTTTTAAGAAAGAATATTACGTTCCTGTAGAACATCCTGTAGTAAAAACAACAACAACAACAATAAAAAATAATAATAGTTATTATCATTATTATTATTAAAATTTCATAAAAACTACAAAAAAAAACTCAATTTAAAAGCTTTATTTTTTGTTTACAAACATAATTTTATATGGGAGAGAATGTAATTAAATCAACCTATGGTAAGAAATGTTCTTCTATGGGTCTAAAAGTGAAAACAAATAAATAAATAAAGTACATTTTAAAAAATGCATTTATTATTAATATATAATGAAAAATGGCCAATATTATGCACAATATTTACTCGGCTAAAGCTAATCTGTTTTATTTTATTTTTTTTAATCGCTTTATTAATTCTTCCATTGTCATCTTTCCATCGTTAAACACATTAACAATAAATTCAGCCGTGGCCTAATGGTTAGGGAGTCTGGCTTGTAACCGAAAGGTTACGGGTTCGAGTCCCAGGTCCGGCAGGGATTGAAGGTGGTGGGAGTGAATATCCAGCGCTCTCTCCACCCTCAATACCACGACTGAGGTGAGTCCCCTGAGCAAGGCACCGAACCCCCAACTGCTCCCCGGGCGCCGCAGCGATAGCGTGTGTTTGATCACATCTCACTACTGTGTGCACTTGGATAGGTTAAATGCAGAGCACAAATTCCGAGTATAGGTCACCATACTTGGCCACACGTCATGTCCTTTCCTTTCCTTCCTTAAATCCATGTATGCTGACAGAAGTTTAGAGAGTTTTAAGGCACTCTTCACTTTTAAAAGTTTTATGGATTGAAACAAAATTCAAAAATCATTTTTAGCTAATCTGTTTTAATATGTGTCAAGAAAGAGCTTGTGAAATCATATTATAACATTAGATGCTACATTTTAAAAACCAAAAAAATAAATAAATTAAAAAAACCTAAAAACTATCATTTTAAGAACTAAAAAAATGCTTTAAATAAAGAATTGTATTTAGTAATTTGATCAATCTGATTAAAAAATCACATACAAATATTCTTCTATACACCTACAGTAGTAAATAAAATTATTTCAACATAATTTTTTATATATATTATAATAATTTACTTATATTACATAATAATTTGCATTTGTATACAGCTTTATTAAAATCATCCAGTGACCAGAATGATTAATCGAAAAGGAAGAATAGATTTTTTAAAAACATTTTCAGATGGACATGCCACCACAAACATAGAATAAGCCATGTCGCATTAAGTGAACATCACCTGTAGGATCATAAACTCACCTGTACGGTAGGATTGAGTACAATAGAGATGTTCTGGATGTTCATCTTTGTGTCTGTCTCGCGAGCGATGACGTGGTCCATGTGAGTGAAGAGCCAGGCCAGGAGGAGCCTGCTCCCTGTGGGAACCTCCCCGAGGAGCCTCTGAAACTCCTGCAGTTTCTCTGCCTCGCTGGGCCGCCCGCAGGCCTCCTCGAAACGTGGGGACAGCTCCTTACCCAGCAGGTTATCGGGCAGCTCTCGCAGGTACTGCTTTAACAGGCTGGCCACCGTATGAGGATCATACTCCTCCAGACAAGGACACTCCTCACGATCATACGCCGCTTTCAGCTCATCAACTTTTGACTTCATACCTACAGGAACAATATGGAGGCAAAAGTCAAAAGCTGCAACGAACATTTGATTTTAGCTACGCAAGAAAAGTTTGCGAGGGCCATTTAGATATTTGAGATAGACCTTTTACATGTATTTACATGCACTGCATGTAAATTTGCATATAATTGTATGTCTTGCATTGCATTAAACAGCAGAAATTGGAAAGTGGACTAATATTCTGTCAAAAGTGGATCAAAAAGCAATCCAAGCCATTTAAAGTGCTTTAAAAAAAATATGAAAACACAGTGAGATCACAGATGTTGAGATTTGCTTTGCACATTTGTTAAATTTTTATATACACTACCGATCAAAAGTTACAAAAAAAAAAGTTATACTGTCACAAATGATCTCTATTTCAAGTAAATTATGTTCTTTTAAACTTTATTCATCAAAGAATCTGGGTTCCACCGGTGCGATTAATCGCGATTAGTTGGATCCAAAATAAAAGTTTTTGTTTACATAATACGTGACCCTGGACCACAAAACCAGTCATAAGGGTAAATTTTTCGAAATTGAGATTTATACATCATCAGAAGGCTGAATATATAAGCTTTCCATTGATGTATGGATTGTTAGATAGAACAATATTTGGCTGAAATACAACTATTTGAAAACCTGGAATCTGAGGGTGCAAAAAAATCAAAATACTGAGAAAATCACCTTTAAAGTTGTCCAAATTAAGTTCTTAGCAATGCATATTACTTATCAAAAATTAAGTTTTGATATATTTACAGTAGGAATTTTACAAAATGTCTTCATGGAACATGATCTTTACTTAATTTCCTAATGATTTTTGGCATAATAATAATTTTGACCCATACAATGTATTTTTGGCTATTGCTACAAATATACCCCAGCGACTTAAGACTGGTTTTGTGGTCCAGGGTCACATATGTGTGTGTGTACTGTGTATATTTATTATGTATATCTAAATACACACACATACAGTATATATATTTTGAAAATTTTTACATGTATTTACATGTATGTATTTTTATTTATATAATTTATATTATATATAAATATATTTAATATATAAACATAACATTTTTCTTAAATATATCCATGCATGTGTGTGTGTTTTTATATATACATAATAAATACACACAGTACACACACACGTATTATGTAAACAAAAACTATTTTGGATGCGATTAATTGCGATTAATCGCTGCACAGCACTAGTTTCCATCAAAAATGATAGAAAATATAATAGAAAATAGAAAAAAGAAAATAGAAAAAAGTTCTTTTGAATTGTAATAATATTTGATAAAATTACTGTATTATATATTTGATCACATTTATATTAATGTGTCAGCAGATTCTATACTAATAATTAAAATAATAAATTAAATATAAATAATAATAAATAACTATAATTAAAAAATAAAATAATTATTAATAATTAATATGAGGCCAATGCATTACTGTACATTCGTTTTTGTACAAGTTAAAATAATTGCATGCAATATTTTAAAACAACCCAGCATATTCCTTTAAAGAAACACAAACAAACATGAAATTTCAGTTCACAGGAAGTAGTAAAGGTGCTTACCGGAAACACGATAGATGCCTTCACATTTCATGCCATAGCTCTCGATGTAGTCCACGCACTCTCTGAAGACAGCCGGGAGCTGTATCCCATCATACAGCGCGGTTCTCCTCACCGCTTCCGCTAATGGCGCTCCGAAGATGGGCCGGAATGTCGTCGCAGTCTCCGTGATGACGGGTTCAGGCTCTGCGCTGGGCTTTTTCTTCTTCTTCTTCTCCTTCCACTGTTTCACAACGTCCGCTGCCGTGAGGTCTTTGGACTTCTTGTCCTTGGCCTTCTCCTCTTTAGGCCCCTTCTCCTTAACTTTGAAGTCCTTTTCTTTCTTCTTGGAGAAACTGGGCTTCTTGAAGACGTGGATGCCCTTTGAGCGCTTCATCTTAGACGGGCTCTCGGCCTCATCGGCAGAACTGTCCTCCTGGAATGCGGCGTATCCCTCGGCTAAAGACAGAAGAGATAAAAAGAAGAGATAAGGAAACTAGAAGAGATGAGAAGAGAAGAGAAGATAGGAGAAGAGAGGCATCTTTCTTCCAATACCTGATGCTCAAAAGTAACCGTCCTATTAACGGCTGTGCAAAATTTACTGTCCCACCGTTTGTGTCTCTCAAGGTTAGATGAGACTGAAACGAGCAGAACAGAACGAGAGCGAGAGAAACACACAAAACTACTCTAAAGAGGTCAGCTTACAAATTTTGTGCCAGCTCTTTTTTAGTGGTCCATTTCCCCGTCCTGACACTGACTTCACCCTGAGCAGAACAGTAATCAGCGGCTCACTAACACGGCTCTGACCCCATCAGCTAGTATTCATGACCAGCCCCTCCTCAGCCACTATAACACACCTACAGGGATGGACAGGGTGTGTCTTTAAAAGCTCCATCACTTCCTGCTTGTGTGCAATAGGCTGCTGCTGCAGGGCGGCTAAATATAGCGGCAGGAAAATAACGAATTCACTCTGAAGCTGCACTGAAACTGGAACATTTGCACATTGAGGGCAGTAGTCCATATTATCAACTACAACTGGGCTATATAGCTACAAAAAAGATATCTCACCAGCCTTTTGATCCTATTTCATATATAAAGTACCATTCAAAAGTTTGGGGCTGGTAAATGTTTTTCCCCTCACCAAGGCTGCAATTGTTTGATTAATAATACTGTAAAAACTGTACATTTGTTAAAAATTGGAAATCAGCAGCTACCCCTCCTTATTGCCAATGGGTTTTTGACTTTTTACATGCTCTCAGGATGGAAAAGATTTGGTTCAAGAAAACAAAAGCCTAAACCTCCTTTGAGAATCTGAAGCACTTTTCTGAAACATTGTAAGGATGTATCTTAATTTTATTTTATTTATTTATTAATTTATTAAATATTATATATATATATATTATATATATTTTTTTTTTTCTTTCTTTCTTTCTTTCTTTGAATGCATAACTATAATTGCCTGCCGTTTTCTTTTTTTTTTCTTCATCTGAATTAATGTATGCTTGTATGCTATATGTAGGTATGTGTATATCCATATTATAGCATATTACTATATTTACATTACTGTTACTTTCTGTCTGACCTAAGATAAACCAAATAAAAGCAAAAAAATGCTGCTTCAGAAATCATTATAATATGCTGATTTGCTGTTCATAAATTTTTGTTATTAATATTAATGCTGAAAACAGTTGTGCTGCTTCATATTTATGTGGAAACCTTGATGCATTTTTCAGGATTCTTTGGTTAATTAAAAGTTAAATTAGCATTTATATGAAATAGAAATCTTCTGTAACATTACAAATGTCTTCACTGTTACTTTTGCTTTACTTTGCTGAATAAAAAGTATGCATTTCTTTCAAAAAAAAGAAAGACTGACCTCAAAGTTAAAATATTTTGTGGACATTCGCCCTACTCCATTACAAACTTGGGCCAAACTAATTTCTGTAAATAAAAGATTCAGAGGTATCTTGAGCAAAGGTCAACCGCTCTTAAAGGCATTTTGACACTCAAAAATGGCATGGTGGCTTAAAATAATAAATATTTAAATAAAGAACAGCTTAAATGCTACAGGAAACAAAATGAACAAACATCTTTGTTAAATGTGTTGCATGAAACAGGATTATAATTAAAAACATAAAGAGTCTTACTTGAAATAGAATAAACTTTAACTGGAATAAAATGAAAAAATAAATAAATAAAAAAATCAGCTAGTTGTCAAAGCAAAATGTATCATTTCATTTGTACTAAAATAACTACCTTTATTAAAAACTAATATATATAAAAAAACATTTTTTATTGTTGAATTACTAAAACTTTATTTTAAATTAAAAAAAGACTTATGAATAAGAAGAAATATGAAGAAAATATGAATAAAACTACAATAGCATCTCAGCTATAATACTAAAATAGCACAAAAATACTAAAATGTATTTCTGTGATTTCTTTATTTACAATAAATGTTACTAGATCTTGTGATCTAATGCAACAACATTCAAGTCACTTTTTTAAGATGCAAGTGTCAATATAAGGGCATTGTTGAGTGTAAATACAGAGCGTGTGTTTATGGTTATCTTACTGCGTTTCTCCTTCTTCTTAAACTTGTTTTTCTTCTTGTTGTGCTCCTTTTCGTCATCGGATGCCGCGTCGGGTGGCTCATGGTGGTGTCCGTCGTGAGGGGGTGAGGGGTCACCCGTACGGTACAGACCTGGGAACTTAGTGGGGCTGATCTCTTCGGAGCTCGGGGTACGAGCTACGCCCCCAGGATGCTCCGCCCTCCTCTGTTCCGCAGGGCTGCTACTGGGTGGCAGGAAGCACTCCGTCATCTCTGCGCCGCCCTGCTATTGGCTCCTCGCAGCACAATGCCCTGGGATTGGCTGTTGGCTCTGATGACGCGTCACCTCTCCATGTCACCTGAGAGGGGGAAAAACAGAGTTAGGCCTATTTCATATTCATTATGTCATCCTTTCTGATGTACAACAGTAAATCTGAACTGAAAGAGCTACACAGTAGGTCTATCTGTTTGTTGAAACTCATTTTGCAGAAATTAAGCCCTCATGCCAGCCATGTGTTTTGTAAACAGCAGTGTTCTTACATCAGATGAACAGATGACCTTTAAATAAATTATCAGGATTTGAATTTATGTGTGATTAACTGTTTCAAATCAGTCAATATACAGCTTAAATGATATCACTGCCCTCTAGTGACTATGCAGATTTCTGCGTCACAAAACCTTGTTAATTTGTCAACTTTCTGTCAATGCAATAAAATGGTTTTATGGGCTGAGAAGTACAAACTGGAACACTCAAATCACCTTCTCCATTTCAAACGTAAGTAAACGGATAAATGATTTACTGAACTATTACAATCATGATTAAAAACCCAATAACAGCACAAAAACAGAAAAAAGACGAAGCTTTAAATAAACTCTCGCAGCCTCAAGCCATTCGGAACAACACCCACAAGTTGTGAACACTTCAAAAAGTACGTACAAATGTATAGATTATTTGATTAAGTTAAATAATTAACTATATAACCACATTTTGTATGCATTTTTTCTCCATAATACCATTATATCAAGCTCAAACACATGCTTAGCAGAATCGATTGGATCATAAACAGTGGTCTCAAACAAGTAAGGGACATTTAAGCGGAGCAAGTTATTAGATACTGATATAAAAAACTACAAGAAAAACATGCATTTATGAATCATTCAGTATAAAAACATGTTTTTAGACAGTAAATTTGGTCATTTTTGAGTTCATGATGTTTTCAAGCCGAGTTGAATTCACTAAGAAGTCTCTAAATATTAACAACATGCATTTATAACAACAATATTCATCTGGGTAGCAGCTGTCAATGATTTTTTTCATTAAGATCTATATAGAGAAAGGTATTCAGAAGTTTTTCCAGTTTTAATATATTTTTAAAATTTTATTTGGATTTTTTTTTTTTGATCATCTAAATAATACTGCATTGTGACAATGACAAATTTTCAGAAAATTAAAAAGTGCATGTAAAATAAAGTCAACTTCCCATTTTACATATAACATATCTGTGGGCCCTGCCCCTAGCACATCCAAAAAAAAAACAACTTAGAAATCACATTACAGGCATTATTAGAGGTACACAGATTTAACTCACACAATCATAGTAATTTAAGGGATTTTGACAGATTATGATTAAATTATTTTGTTGACTAACGAGTAGAATAAATCTCCCCTGACAGCAGCTGTTTCGTTGAATGAAACACAAGTCAGACAATATGACAGAATATCTTAAACCTATTAAAACAAATAATGACCCGCAGTTAAACGATGCTTTACCACTAATAAAAACGTTTAATACCATCTGTGCTAATAATATAACATTCAAACGTACATAAAGGGAAATTCATAACCTAGCATGCTTGCTAGCGAACTTCGGCTTTTATAAACAAAGTCAAACTTTCAAGCAATTAAAAAAGCAAATACACTGTATGAGCGAGAAAACAAGCCATATTTCAGTCAAAATATTAGAGAACACATACAAATGTATTAAAAAATAATGCGTTCACAAACCTGCTATGATCAATGTAACAGCTGCACTTCCTGTAGCTTGTTTACGTCCCCATCTGACACGCGCGCATGCGCAGTTGGAGCCCCCTTGAATTCTGGGAGCTCTAGTTTGAATTCTCTGCACTTACCACCTGTTTACTTACATAGGTTTCCTAATGTGTGGATCAATTTTAAGAATTTCTGAGGCTATTAATTTACATGACAGTGTAAAATAGCCACATAAGCATTATGTTCTACTGACTTTCTACACAATTTTCAGTATTTTCTATGCGCCCATGAGGCCAGCAGATGAAGCTGTTGAGCCGCAGACCAATAGTGCAGCGTTACATCTGAATGAATGTTAGGGGTGTTCATTCATATCTACGAAGGTGGGGAAAACACGTTCCCTAGTAACAAAATCAGCTCTTGCTGGTTGTTCTTTCTCTTGTTAGGTCATTTCTGGGGATTGCTGTGAAATCACTTTCATGATTCAAGCTTTATCGTTTTGTTTATGGTTATGCAACACATTATCTGACATACCAGATAAGAATTTGAACATATTTTATGGCATCCATCATAAAACAGAAGTAGAACATGATAAATGCAGTAAATAGATGCAGCCGTATGAGTCAGTGGTTACTGTTAGTGAACTAGCACCAGTGGTATTTTAATTGAATTCAGGTAACATTCAGGTACTTTTGGAACAGTAAGATTTTTAATGTTCTTTAAATAAGTCTCTTCTGCTCACCAAGCCTGCATTTTGATACAAAATACAGCAAAAGCAGTAATATTGTGAAATATTTTTACTATTCAAAATAACTGCTTTCTATTTTAATAAATTTTAAAATGCAATTTATTCTTGTATTAAAAGCTAAATTTTCAGCATCATTACTCCAGTCTTCAGTGTCACATGATCCTTCAGAAATCATTCTAAACATTCTAATATTCTAATATTTGTTGTGCAAGAAACATTTTTTGTTATTATTATCATCAATATTTAAAATTATTAAATTATAGAAATTATTACTTTTATTTAGCAAGGCTGCTTCAAATTGATCAAGTGATGATAAATACATTTATAATGTTACAAAACATTTCTTATTTAGATAAATGCTGTTCTTTTGAACTTTCTATTCATCAAAGAAACCTGAAAAAAATCTACTCAGCTGTTTTCAGCAGCAAATCAGAATATTAGAATGATTTCTAAATGATCAAGTAATGATGCTAAAAATTCAGCTTTAAAACCACAGGAATAAATTACATTTTGAAATATATTCAAATAGAAAGTATATTTTAAATAGTAAAAATATTTCATAATTTTACAGTTTTTTCTGTACTTTGGATCAAATAAATGCAGGCTTGGTGAGCAGAACAGGTTTCCTTAAATAACATTAAATCTTACTGTTCAAAAACATTTGACTGGTAGAGTGTGTATATATTATTTTAGTTTTATTTTTAGTTATTTTATTACATCAAGTTAAATGAAAATGAGAAAAGTTATCTTGGCAACTAGTTAATAATAATTCTTCCTTTTTCTTTTTTATGGTTTTAGTTTTAACAGTTATAACCATGAGTGGTACAATTCCAATGTCTGCTTGTGACAAAGTTACCAAGTGTTCTTGACAAGAAGAAAATTCAGCATTCAGTTCAAGTACTCTATTGTTGATGGTTTTCTGCTCAAAATTGTTTTTACACCAACTTGACCTTTGAACCTCCTCTCGTCTAGATGAAACCACTTGACAATAAAATGTGTTAGGAGCATCTGGTAGTAACAATGTTTTTCTTCACTGCATTCGGAACAAACAGTTTTCAAAAATTCATGAAAGAAGTGGTGGGAGAAGGACTTCCATATACCTGAAAATACATGAACATTATTGTTTCAATTTAAAAACATTTTGTTTCTTTCTTCCTTGAATTTATTAGATGCCACAGCCAGAACTTTCATCGGATTGTGAATGCTGTTTAAATTGGTTTCTGACCAAAAAAAAACAAAACAAACAAAAAAAAAAAAAAACCCACACAAATACTCATTTGTTTTTTGAATTCTATTGTTTTCATACTGAGCATTATGTACCATCGATGAGGGCAAACCAGCGGTGGTCCTGAACATTTCCAAAGGCAAAAACACTTTTAAAAAAGCAAAAGTACAACTAGCCAAAGTACAGCAAAAGTACAACACAGCCAGTGATCAGCATGCATTTCTGTTGTATGAATTAAAGCAGCTTTGACATTTTTATAATAACCAATTTTGTGTTCCACAGGTAAAGGTCACATTAGTTTGGAGCAACATAAGGGGATAGATGGATGATGACAGAATCAACCTAAAAAAAAAAAACTTCAAAGGAATTGAAAATGTAGCATTCCATCACTTGATCGCCAATGGATCCTCTGCAGTGAATGGGTGCCGTCAGAATGAGAGTCCAAACAGCTGATAAAAACATCACAGTAATCAACAAGTAATCCACACCACTCCAGTCCATCAATTAACATCTTGTAAAGTGAAAAGCGGAATGTTTTTTAAGGAAAAAAATTCTATCATTAAGATGTTTATACCGTCAAACCATTGCCATTCAGTCTTTTATCCATAATATTGATTTCTCTATTAAAAAAGAATTCAAGACAAATATGGAAGACAACGGGGAATTTTTCACTGGAGGAAGCATCATTATGGATTTTGGACTCAGAAGCGACAGCTTAAAGTTAAGATGTCTTAATGA
Organism: Labeo catla; assembly: GCA_012976165.1. NCBI lineage: Eukaryota > Metazoa > Chordata > Actinopteri > Cypriniformes > Cyprinidae > Labeo > Labeo catla. Next base: position 62,610 of record VONZ01000365.1, on the reverse strand, counting down.
TGGATTTGTTTCTTACAAGCACGTAGCTTTTCACTTTAAAAGATATTGGCTGGTTTTAGGTTTTACTTTCATTATGGAGACGTTTGGTCAGCACCTGACCCACACACAAATACATATAAAGATAACATCTGAATCCATTTTTCTTCTTTTCGCTCTGAATTCCTCTTTTGTGCATCCAGGATTTGGAACAGCGAGTTAATTGGATTTCCTGACCTTTTTTGTGGTAGATTCTATCTGAACCATTTTCTTGGAAGAATTGTGCTTGGTGTGAGACTTCAACTGTTTAAGCTGCAGTCGTTCCACCTCTCCCACACACAAGTCAATAATATCAAAGATCCTAATACCCTTTGGTTAAAGTTAACAAAAAGCAAAAAGCCTCACTGCCTGTTTGACAGAGTCAATATGACCTTTGCTCCTGAATGTGAGCTTTGTTGAAAGAGCGCCCCGGTTCTCTGGTCATGTCGGGCTTATTAGCAGGCACGTCTGAACGGCACAGTTTATTCTTTATTAATTTATTCTGACCTTGACTGCAGTTTTAGAAGAACAATATATATATTATTACTGAATATTGGCAGTAGTAGACTTCACGGGGAAACAGTTTCCCCAAAGACGTCCACTGTAAATGCATTTCTGTAAATGCTTTTTCTGTTTTTGCAAACAGAGTTGACATCATTTTCTGAGATAATTTACAGATCCTGTACAGGTCCAGCTGTATTAAATATGCATTTTTTACACTTAAAAGGTGTAAAAACAATTTTCACTCAACAAATAGTACATTTCAAAATTATTTAAAGATTTTTTTAAAACATTCTCCAATAATGTTTTATATAGCTTAAAAACATATTTTTTATAGTGCAAATGAATATGAACATTTAACTGTTATGGTTTGGGTTGCTAGAGAGCTGCCAAATTGTTAAAATTCATTCTGAAGTTTGCGCAATAACAGTATGCTCATTTTGATGACATAAATAATTGTTGGAGTTTGTGCATTTGTAGAGTTATGTAACACTTTCCTCTTTTTTCTAATGAGCAGAACAATGTGCAGCTCCCAATATTAGCCGTCTTATCCGCTGTGATAACAGCTGGGACAAATACAGGATAAGCGTGTGCTGATTGCACAGTTAAAGATTTGTTTCGTTTCAGGTTTATCTGTGTGCCAAACCTCAGGTTAAAAGCAGCCATGGAGGCTGTCTGAATACACAGGTTCATGCACATGCAGCGTGCCGTTATTGCAAGAGAATTTCAGTATGTAAATAAGCAATTGCAGTCTACAAAAACACGTTACCTCACTGGAATACAAAAATCACAAGTGAGTTCTCTAAAATATCTCCCAGAAAGCAATGCAATTAAATTGACATCAAATGCATGCCTCTTAGATGTTTCTTCTGAGAAAAACAGCCTAACAATAACAGAAAAGATGTCAACAATATGATTTACCAAGACACTAAAGCCTTATTCAAAACTCAAAGATCTCAATATGATAACTTGCTCACCAAAGGATCCACTGGAGTGAATGGGTGCCGTCAGAATGAGAGTCCAAACAGCTGATAAAAACACCACAGTAATCCACACCACTCCAGTCCATCAGTCCTTCAGTTATTTAAATGTTTTTATCAGCTGTTTGGACTCTCATTCTGACGGCACCCATTCACCACAGAGGATCCACTGGTGAGCATGTGATCACGTGTTGTAATGTTACATTTCTCCAAATCTGATGAAGAAACAAACTCATTTAAATCTTAGATGACCAGAGGGTGAGTAAATATTCAGCAAAGTTCAATTTTTGGATGAACTATTCCTAAGTCTCCCGAACTGTGAAATAGAAACCTCTAAGCAATACATTTTCTTGCCTATCTCCACTTCATTTACATTTCAGTTGCACAGTGATCTCATCCTCTGCTGTTATCATGTTAATGTATTTTGATGAGATCACCATCATCTCACTGATAAACAGAATGCAGATCCTCACATGTATGACTGAAGCGCTCTGACCATTAACAACCCGACTGAATCATAGGCTCATTATCTGGAGTTTATCTGAAGGTTCAACTTTGTCCTAGAACAGAGAACACATTCAGGAACACAACTGTTAAGAGGACCGCATCACGCTGACATACTCTGTTTTTCTCTCTGGATTTTAATTCTTTTCTTCTGTTTGCTTGTATTTTTATGGTGATTCTAGTGCCTGAAACATGGCACTTCTCTCAGACAAGGTGAGGTATTGCATTTCCTTTGCTTTTATTGTGATTATTATTGTTCGTGTCATATTGCAGTGGGGTCATTCAGTGCCATTTTTATTGTTGTTTTTTTCTTTTCTTTTTTTTTCTTAATAATTTCATGTCGAACCAGCCCATCTCTGGCCCAAAGAATTAATCTAAGGCCAAAAGAGGGACCACCCAAAACATTCATTTTGAATATACTGGTAGTATCTGCTAATTTTCACTTTGAAATAACGTCATTTTATGACAAAAGAAGTTTGGAATGATTAAGATTATTTAATGTGTTTGAAATATGTTTCTTATTCTCACCTAACAAAGCTAAATTTTCAGCAAAACGTGTCACATGATCCTTCAGAAATCATTTATTTTTTTATTCTAAACTTTTAAGCAGTGTAAATATACTACCAGTCAAAATGTTTTTTTAAGTCTCTTCTGCTTACCAAGCCTGCATTTATTTGATCCGAAATAATTTGAAATATTTTTACTATTTAAAATAACTGATTTCTAATGGAATATATTTTAAAATGTAATTTATTCCTGTGATTTCAAAGCTGATTTTTTAGCATCATTACTCAAGTCACATGATCCTTCAGAAATCATTCTAATATTCTGATTTGCTGCTCAAAAAACTATTATTATTATATATAGTAGATTTTTTTTTTCCAGGAAATAGATATCTTTTGTAACATTATAAACATCTTAATATATCACTACTAATTTAAAGCATCCTTGCTAAATAAAATTACTAATTTCATCAACCCCCCAAATATTTTTTAAATTATTTTTATTATTGATAATAATAATAATTAATTCATAATGTTAAAAAAATTCTTGAGCAGCAAATTAGGATATTAGAATGATTTCTGAAGGATCATGTGACACAAAAGACTGGAGTTATGAAGCTGAAAATTTAGCTTGTTCATAGGAATAAATTAGTATGTTTAATTAGTATGTTTAAATAGTAAAAAATATTTTACAATATTACTGCTTTTTCTGTATTTTGGATTAAATACAACATTGTATTTAAATGGATAAAAAACAACATTAAAAATCTGTTCAAAAACTTTTGACTGGTAGTGTATATGTTTTCGGCTTTGAAAGATCAGTGCAAAAATGTTTAATAACAAATTTACCACAGATTTAAAAATGTATTTTTTTTTCCTTGTAACAAAGTTAAAGTATTGTAATAACATAACAGTTTATGTGTAAACATAATGAAATGCTGACAGAAATTAATGCTGATTAATGGGGACTCATTAAAATCATTTTTCAGATTTTATTTTAAAATTCAGATTTCATTACACAGAAAAATTAACAAAATTACTTCATATTGAGATCTCTAATGCATAATGTTGGCAATTCCGAGCACAATTTGAGACACTCTTGAGATCTCTTAGAAAAAACAGGAGATATGTGTGAGATTACAGTTACATTTAAACTCATTTCATCTCACAATTTGACAAAAAAGAGCAATCTGCTATTTTGAGGTGTTAATGAACCAGTGTATGTGCGGTGCTTGTGGAAATGACAATAATGCAAACCCCGGTGATAATTATCTTTTCCTAATTAGCCTAGTAGCTCGGCACGCACGTAAACAAGAATAAAACCCAAGGCTCCTCTCATAGTTTTTTCCATTAACAACAGATGAGGCAGAGAAAGTTCAACAAGATCTACGCAATTACACTAAAATGTCGTAATTACCCAGGTGCGCTCATCTGTGAGAGCTGTTTGTTGTGTCGGTGGATTACTTTACCAACTATAATCTTGATTTAGCACAGCAATCAGTTTGTGCAAAACCTCCTGAATAGAATTGTGTAGCCTATATGCTGTGCATGTTTAGGTTTTTCAGATTTGTTTGCTGACAAAGCGAAATTAAACACATTGGGCATTGCCTCTCGTTTGGGGAGTCTCACTTCGCCAGTAGCCTTGCCGTGTCCTCGAAACCGCCAGCTATGAAATTGTCTTGTGCTCTTTAGAGGTTGACCAGCCAAGCGTGGTTTTGAGTAACTCTTCTGTGCCATTAGCACAAGCCATATAAAACTTTGCTCAGATGAGATAAGCTTATCTTCACTTCCAAAAGCGCATGACCGCGGTGCAAAGTAGGTCGCGGGGTGATGAGGAATCATGTCAATGAAACACAAATAAACTGTCTGGAATGAAAACTAGGCTGAGGTTTAGACATTCCCAAGAGTGTGTGGTATTCGTTGGAGAAATTGATCTGTTTTGGTATTAGACACCTATTGCCAGGAAACCGCAGCCGACTTTGCAAGGACGAAGAAACACATAAGATTAATAGAGCTTGCTTTTATATAAAAAGCATGTGATCTTCCTTTAATATTATTGCTGTCTGAGATTAAAAAAAAAAAGGTAAAAGCAGGGTTATTATAGTTAATTATAATTAACTAAACATTAAAATCAAATATTTTAGTTACTTATACACTACAAAGAAGTCTCTTCTGCTCACCAAGCCTGCATTTATTTGATCCAAAGTACATCAGAAGCAGTAATATTGTGAAATATTTTTACTGTTTAAAATACCTGCTTTTTATTTTAATACATTTTAAAATGAAATTTATTCCTGTGATCAAAGCTGAATTTTCAGCATCATTACTCCAGTCTTCAGTGTCACATGATCCTTCAGAAATTATTCTAATTCGCTGTTTTGCTGTTCAAGAAAGTTTATTATTATTATCAATATTTAAAACCGCTGAGTAAATGTTTTAACGATTGTTTGATGAATAGAAAGTTCCAAATATCAGCATTTATCTGTAATAAAATGCTTTTGTATCATTATACACTATACCATTAAAAAACCTTTTATTTTTTTGCAATTTAGCAAGGATGCTTTAAATTGATCAAAAGTGAAGATAAAGATATTTGTAATGTTACAAAAGATTTCTATTTCAGATAAATGCTCTTCTTCTGAACGTTCTAAAATTCTATTCAGCTGTTTTAAACATAATAATAATAATAATAAATGTTTTTTTTTTTAATAGCAAATCAGAATATTAGAATGATTTCTAAAGGATTGTGTGACTGAAGTAATGCTAAAAATTCAGCTTTGAAATCACAGGAATAAATTACATTTTAAAATATATTCAAATAGAAAACAGTTATTTTAAATAGTAAAAATATTTCAAAATTTACTGTTTTGCTGTATTGGATCAAATAAATGCAGACTTGGTGAGCAGAAGAGACTAATTTAAAAACATTAAAATCTTAAAATATATAAAAAGTTTTAATTTCAGCTAGTTGCAAAGGCAACATTTCTCATTTTTATTTTGGTAAATTTGATTAAATAAAAATGAATAAAAACTATATACATTTACAAATATAAATTCATTTTTTAATAAATATATATATATATATATATATAATAGACATTTATATAATTATATAAAGCAAAACATTAGTAAAAAAAAAAAATAGTATCTCAATGATCTAAAATAAAACTGTATTAAAGAGATCTCAACACTCAGAAAAAAAGGTACAAATGCTGTCACTGGGTGGATACTAATATGTATCAATTTGGTACTAAAATGAATACCTGAAGCACTAATATGTACATTTAAAGTACTAATATGCACCTTTTGATAGGTACCGCCCCAATAACAGCTTTTGTTCCTTTAAAGAGTATAACATTAATATAGATAACACCATTAATCATTATGTCTTAGTAGAGTTCGATGAGAGATGTTTAAGTTTACTTTGAGATTTTTTGACTTAAGTCTATAAAATCATCTGAGAATGAATCTGAGGGGAGGAGGTTTACAGTAAGCAAACATCTCCATTATATCTCTGAATAAATATCTCTATATTTAATCTAATTGCTGTCTGCAAAAAGTAATTGAGATCAAAGATTGAAATGATCTCATTTATGATTTTTCTTTCCAAAGGCATTCAGCAAGGGCTTATCTATACCAAGATAAAAAGAGTCCATTTTAAAAAGTTTAGTGTGAGAAATTATTTCTAGAAACATTACAAGCATCATCGTGTCTGTCGGCTAAGCACAACCAACAACTTAATGCAATTCTGCACAGATAGCTTATCACCCAAAACAAACTTAAAAAGAAAACCAATAAAACAGTGATTCAAAGCCTGTCATTTCTGTTTCAATCCAGTGCATGTGTGTGCAATGCTAAAACAATGCCTTTAACGGCTCTGGGGTTGAGTTTACTTTCTCCGGCAGAAGGATTTGACTCGAGGCTTTCAAATCTAGTACATCAAGATGTTGCTCTGAGCATGGTATTCTTTTTCATTTGTATTTCTCGTCTTTTCTGCATCTTTAAAGTCTGCAGAGCTGATGAGAAGGCTCGTGGCATAAAGCATAAAGCATGACATCTGCATCTGGGTCACCCGTTTTTGTGTTATCGTGTTCATTATATCAGGTGCATGGCCCAGTCACATGAATTCATTGTTTATTTTTCCATTTCCTGACACATTTGATGCTGTCCCGCTGCTTTATGCTGTAACCGGGCATGTGGAGAGATGTTTCTGTCAGCTGTCACAAACGACCAGCTGTGTTTCAAATGTCATATTCTAAGGGTGTTCTCTGTGCTACAGTATACTAATAATAACAATGCAGAGGCTTTTAAATGAATATTTTATGCCAGTACAACGAAGCTGGTTAAACTTTAACGGTCGGAGCAGCTTCCTGCCTCATTCTTTATAAATCGTGGAGGGAAGTTTCACACTGAGGACCCCAGACAGGCGGAAATAACAAAGACATCTTCTGAAGAAAATCACCAGTTCACCACAGGGTTGTAGGGTGTTCTGGGTGCTTTCTATGTATCATAAAAAGGTTCATAAAGGTTCTTTGTTGGCATTGATGGTTCCATAAAGAACCTTAAATACTCATGGAAGCTTTCATTGTACAAAGGGTTTTTAAAAGCATTAACATTTCTTAAAAAAAAACATCTGTTTAGTCAACTCAAATATCTAAGTTTTCACTTAGTACAACTTAATATTTTAAGGTGACTTAACTTATTTGAGTACTGACCTTAAAATTCAGGTCTCAGTTTGCAGGGCAACAAATTATTTTAAGTTGACTAAACAAATTTACTTCTTTTTTCTTGTTTTTTACAGTGCACTAAAAGTTTCTTTGGAGAAACCAAAAAAGAATCTTCTAAAGCACTGAAATGAAAACACACTTTTAAAACTTTTATTTTTAAGAATGCATGATTCTTTTCTCCTCAGAACGACCTCCTTATTCTCACACGTGTCTCCTCTAGAGTTTCTCAAGAAAGTCTTAAAACTGTGCTCAGACTTGCCAAGATGCTCTGGGAAAGACTATCCACCTTATTTTTTAATGTGCAAAGCTTCCAGTCTCATTTGCTTACATTTTACCTGTAAAAAACAGTCTGTTATGCTGCTTGATATTGCAAACTGGTATTTGTAATCACATAATTCATCATAATCATAAACACACTGGTTTGCAGAGCAAACAGTTTACTGTTTACTGCACTTTGTTATTCTTCCACTTTAATTACCTGTAGCAGCAAAAATTATTGATTGCTGAATGCATGCTTAGCCAATAGCCACATACACTCAATCTCATATTGACATGCTTTAGACAGTCATGAAAACACTACATATTGTATAAAAGAGAGTTTCAGTGTTTGAGGGTAAATGAGATTGTTTATTATTAATTTTATAGTCCTAAAAGTCCAGTCAGGAAGAACTTGATACTAGGTTGGTAATATATAACACAAAGGGCCCTATCAAACACCCGGCGTGACACAACGAAAGTGTTTATTGCTAGTTTCAGCCCAACGCAGTTATCATTTTCACGTCCAGGGCCACAAATGCACTTGCGTCCATCTGTTCGTTCATCTGTGCCGTGCTGGTCTGAAAATGAGGTGTGTTCAGAATCTTGATACGTTGCTATTTAGAGGCAACTAAAACTGATTCTGTCAATGACCAACTAAAAAGTCAAAGGCATGTATTTTTTTATTTATTTATTTAAAGGACACGTTAGTAATATGCACCTATAGGCGGGTGCACAGCGCACGTACGCTCTGCTTATTACACACACAGGGATGCGCAGCAGCACACAAACATGCCAAATATTAAAAATGAAAGGATTACAATGTAAAAGATTATTGTGTACATGAACAAGCGTTAAGTCTTTGCTCTTGCAAATTCTGCCATGTACATAGCGAATCTACCATATGGTGCAGGTGCAACTGGCTTTTAAAGGGAATGGGAGATGGTACTCTGATTATTTACTCTGGTTTATTTCACGTTACGGTCAAAACACACCCATGACTCATTAAGAGAATAGGTACAACCCTTTTGGATCATGCGCCTGGCACACAGATTGCTTTTTCCGTTGACAAACTAGCAAAAGTGGAGTCGGACATGCCCTGAGTGCAATACTGGAGCCTTTTTGTAAATGGGTTGTGTGCTGTGTTTGTCCAATATCAGTTTATGAATGCTAGAAAAATGGTTCTAAGCAATACCAGATTCAGCTTGCTGAACCCTTCTTGGTGCTAAATAGAACTCTGTTTAAAAGATTCCATAAATAACAATTTTTTTGAAAATGCTGTATAGTTCACCCTCAAGTTGTTCCAAAACTGTATGAGTCTCTTTCTTCGGTTCAGCACAAAAGAGATTTTGAACAATGTTAACCAAATGGTAACCAAACTAAATGTTGGTTAGCCACTGACTTCCATATACCATACTACAGAAGTCAATGGCTACCATCAACTGTTTGGTTACCAACATTCTTCAAAATATCTTCTTTTGTGCTGAACAGTGAGTAAATGATGATACAATAATAGAATTTTAATTTGTTTTTAAATATTATTTATCAAATAATTGTTTTTGTTCTTCTATCTGCCTGGTTTTGTAATATCTTGCAGCTTCTTATTAGGGGTTTGCATGAAAAGTAAAATGAAAAAAAAAAAAGTAAGCCAATTAAATACGTTTATTTTTATTCACATTGGAAATTGTAGCAAAAATGACTCATATTTGCTGAATACATTAATACATAATAATATTGAACATGAATAAATACACAAATAAAACACAATATAGATGCTATGAAGACAATGTAATCGAATTCAAGTGAAATATCTTCACAATCCTCTATGATGCCTTTCATCATTATGTGTGTATTTTGAGTGCCATTTTCTCTCTGCAGATGATGAGGTTGTGGGCTGTGACTGCATCTGAAATACACAACTGAGTTTAGAGTTACAGCGTGTCTCTTCCAGTTACGTTTATGAAAGTCCAAAGTAGCATGATCCCTTCACAATATGAACAATGGTAAAAAGCAATAAAAGGTAACCCAAATAATAATTTAATACAACATGGATAATAAATTCAATATCCCTGTTACTTTCACAGCAGAGAAGAGGAGAAGTGTCCTCAACTGAACTGAGCTGCTCACACATACAGTTGAAGCCGAAAATCTACATACACCTTGCAGAATCTGCTAAATGTTAATTATTTTATCAAAATAAGAGAGATCATACAACATGCATGTTATTTTTTATTTGGTACCGACCTGAATAAGATATTTCACATAAAGATGTTTACATATAGCTCACAAGAGAAAATAATTGTTGAATTTATAAATACAACCCCGTTCAAACGTTTACATATTGATTCTTAATACTGCGTTGTTACCTGAATGATCCACAGCTGTGTTTTTTTGTTTAGTGATAGTTGTTCATGAGTCTTTTGTTCGTCCTGAACAGTTAAACTGCCTGCTGTTCTTCAGGAAAATCCTTCAGGTCCCAAAATCCTGTGATTTTTCAACATTTTTGTGTGTTCAGCATTTTTATGATTTTGATATGCATCTTTTTACACTGAGGACAGCTGAGGGACTCATATGCAACTATTACAGAAGGTTCAAACGCTCATTGATGCTCCAGAAGGAAACACAATGCATTAAGAGCCGGGGTGAAAACTTTTGAACAGAATCAAGATGTGTACATTTTTCTTATTTTGCCTAAATATCATAATTTTTTTTATTTAGTACTGCCCTTCAGAAGCTACAGTGAATACTTACATGTTGCCCAGAAGACAAAATAAGTAAAATTTACCCTAATCTTTAAATTCAAAAAGTTTTCACCCCCACCTTAATGCGTCGTGTTTCCTTCTGAAGCATCAGTGAGCGTTTGAACCTTCTGTAATAGTTGCATATGAGTCCCTCAGTTGTCCTCAGTGTGAAAAGATGGATCTTAAAATCATACAGTCATTGTTGGAAAGGGTTCAAATACACAAAAATGCTGAAAAACCACAGAAATTGTGTGGGATCTGAAGGATTATTCTGAAGAACAGCGGGCAGTTTAACTGTTCAGGACAAACAAGTTAACAACATTAACAACTACCACTAAAAAAACCATTCAGGCAACAACACAGTATTAAGAATCATGCGGATTTTTAAAGATTTTTAAGAATTAAGGATTTTTATAGATTCAACTATTATTTTCTCTTGTGGAAACCTCTTTTATATTAAATATCTTATTCTAAGTACTAAATAAAAAATAACATGCATTTTGTATGATATCTCTTATTTTGGCAAAATAATTTACATTTTGCAGATTCTGCAAGGTGTATGTAAAATTTTGACTTCAACTGTACATGCTGTTTAACAAAAAAACAGAGAAAAAAAAAAGACTAAGCAGAACTTACAATTTGAAAGTTAAAATGTAAAGACATTTAATAATCAAACTGTTTACCTGTTAAGAGTATGTTGACAGTCTGTGTATTTAGATGGTTGAGCTCCAGAAAATCAATAGTGAGGTGCTTTGACTGTTACAGATTTGAAAAACAAAAATGCGGGAATAAAGAATCGTAAAATGTAACAAAAACAGCCAGTTCAGAATTTAAATGACTATTCAAGATAGATTCCAAAAATGTTTCTTTACTGACATTTTTGGTTCCATGGAATCTTTCTACAATTTCATTCTACAAGAGGTCTTCTTTTAAGGTTCTTCTATGGCACAGGGTGAATGTGTAATGAACCTTTAAAGAACCATCTTTTTTAGAGTGTGGGATTAATTAGAAATCCCATGTAAAATACAACAGTGTGAAACGTGAAGCAAGATAACTCAGGATTCTGTTTACCGAGGTTTAGAATGACCCAGAGTTCTTAAGTGTGAAAAGCCCTTCTCCTTAGCCGGATGGATGAAGAAAAGGCAGCATTTAAATTCATTCTGATGATTGACATCACAAAGCTTACCAGTATTTTGGTTATGACGCGTGAACGGTATTTTAAAGGTGAACTGCATATTTGTGCATTCACTGGAAAAGTTGATCTGGTAACTTTACTGTAGCTTACAAGGTTTAATATCATTAAGCATTTGTCCCCCATTTCCTCTAACTTCTCATCTTTTCTATATATTTCAGGGTTATCCTGGGATTGAACTGTTAGACCTCCTCCTCGAGCCCCACAAGATCACTCATATGGAGAGTAACGGAGACCACGGCAACCCCGCATGGTCAATCACAGATCAAAGTGTGAGTAAACTGCCATTTGATATCTGTGACCTGAGTTTATAAGATAAATCACAAGACAACCTTCCTGCTGTGAGAGCATGCTGAAAACATGTTATTTTTAGTTATTTTAATTAATGAGACACCCTGAAAGGCTTCCTGTAAAAACAGTGACAGCATATTTGGTGTCTGACCCAAATTTATCTGTCAGCCTCTGTGTGTGTTTGTGTGTGATATGACTGTTGTGTGTGTGTATAATGCCAAATCCTAGCGATCTGCCTACAGTATGTAAATAGCACAGGCTCCATCCAGTTTAAAGGCTTTTTGTTTACAGATTTAAAAAGAATCTTTTTGAAAGTCTTTTCAGTTCACCAAGGCTGCATTTATTTGATAAAAAAAATAAAGTAACAGAACGGTAATATTGTGAAATATTATTACAATTTAAAATAACTGTTTCTATATAAATATTTCTTAAAATGTAATTTATTCCTGTGATGCAAAACTGAATTCTCAGAATTATTACTCTAGTTTTTAGTGTCACAATCCTTCAGAAATCATTCTAATATGCTGATTTGATTCAAAAAACAAAAAACGTACTTACCTCAAAATTTAAATGGTAGTTTGTAACTGCTTAAAATTTTTATTTCATTGCATCAGGACTGTTTTCATGTTTTAATTTCCCTCGGAATGTGCTGTTACATCAGGGAAATTGATAAATGTCATAGTTGGTTGGGTTAATTTGTTAAAGCTGCCATTAGTACAAACTAACAAGTGTGCAGAGCAATGCTGGTGACAGGCAGAAAACACGTACTACTGTCTATTTTTAATTTTCAAATTAACATTTCCAGAGTTAATGACTATGATAAAGAATTTTAAGTCAGCTGACAAAATGCACCACGGTAAACCATGTTTGTATTATCTGCATCAATATATATATGGAAAATTGTATATAAACTGTATATTTATTTACTGTTTTTTTTTTTTTAAAAAAAACTAATTATATATTTATTATATATTTATTAAATAATAAAACTTTTTTTTATTTTAAATACATTGTGTAAATATATAATACCAGTCAAAAGATTTTTTTTAAAGTCTCTTCTGCTCACCAAGACTGCATTTATTTAATCCACAGCAAAGTACAGCAAAAACAATATATTTAAATATTGTATTATTTAAAATAGCTATTTAAAATAACATTTTTTAAAAATATTTAAAAATATAATTTATTCTTGTGATTTCAAAGCCAAATTTTTTGCATTATTACTCCAGTCACGTGATCCTTCAGAAATCATTTTAATATTCTGATTCGCTGCTCAAAAACATTTATTATTATTATTATTATTATGTTGAAAACAGCTGAGTAGAATTTTTTTCAGGTTTCTTTGATGAATAGAAAGTTCAGAAGAACAGCATTTATCAGCATATTAGAATGATTTCTGAAGGATCATGTGACACTGAAGACTGGAGTAACGATGCTAAAAATTCAGCTTTGATCACAGGAATAAATTACATTTTAAAATATATTAAAATAGAAAAAGGTTATTTTAAATAGTAGAAATATTTCACAATATTACAGCTTTTTCTGTATTTTGGATCAAACAAATGCAGCTTGGTAAGCAGAAAAATAAAAAATCTTACTGTTCAAATACGTTTGACTGGTAGTATATATATATATATATATATATATATATATAACAATTTTCTTCAGAGTGATTTTAGTCTATGTTAAAGTAAGTGTAATATAAAATAATGTACTTCAAAAACACAAAAGGCAACGCATACAATGACTCATCTGAAATGTTGTGTTTGTTTGTGTATGCATGTTTCTGCTATGACGCAGGTGTGCGCATTTATCATCTATGTATGAGTCAGATTACAGTTTGTGTGATTACTTTCTGTTTGTGTTTCTACAGATTCTCTGTCATGGTGAAGGTGTTGTTGATAACTTCCTGGACTCCCTGTTGCAAGCATCAGATGGCGTGTCGCAGTCCCGCTCTCCTCTCTGGGTCCCCTCACCATCTGACAGCGGAATCAGTGACGACACCCCATCCGACCACCTGGACAGCCCGCCGCCGCCCACCAGCCCGCTTTTTGACTCCATCTTCCTCCCTCAGCATCCTCATCTTCTCCCTCAGCATGTTCAGCAGCACGACGCTCCTGTCGCAAACACAGAGCCTGATATCTCCATTGATCTGGGTGAGTTAAACTTGAAGTGAAATAAACAACTTAAACTTTAAAATTAGGGTGACTTTACACCAGAATTTACGCTGCAGCAGAAATGCACCTCAACTTGGTAAGAAAACATCTCATTTTGTTTTTATGTTCTGGTACATATTGTTTAAGTGTACTAATCTATGTAAGCCATACTGATGCTCGCTTTACAGTGTAATTTTCTATAATACAGCTGCAGGAAAGGTAAACATACAAACGTTGTGTTGATCTCGGTTAGCCTGCGATCCACGGATCTTGATTAGCTGATATTGACTTGCTTCAAAACTGCCCAAATAAGGCAAAATTGCAGGCTATCACAAGTAATGTGAAGACTGGTTGAATTTTCATTTATTCTTTCAATCATAAAACCCTTTAGGGTCTGCAAAACCATCAGAACACACAATAGACTTTCAAAGCTTTCAGAGTTCAAAGCCTGAGTTAATGTAGTGAAGAATCACCAACCTGAACAGAGTCAAAATGAATATACTTATAATTCTGAGGCAGCCAGGAGAAGCCTGTGATCTTCCACAGGAAGCAGACTGTAATAACACATCTGATTTTTACTTACTGCTTCACCGCAGTGGAGGTTTTACGTCGCTAATGCAGGTCCCGAGGTCACCGGATCTCCCAGTAATTCGGTAATTGCGAAATCTGAAAAAGTGATTTTAAAACCCATGACATATTTCAGATTCAATCAGAAAAGATGCAAATGAACAGACCGATTAGTACAGCCCAAAACATGACAATAATTGACCATTTTCAACAGCAATAATCAGCAAAACATGCAAGTTTCGTTCAGTTCAGTGGCACTGATTACATTCAGTGCCACTAATATGGCCAATTGATGATGCGTCGTGAAAACCCTTTACTGGTGATGCAATAATCACCCAGAACAGCAGCAACCAAACAACCATCAGAACACCTTAGCACCCACCTAAACACACAAAAGCAGCAGCAATCACATACAAGAAACCATCAGAACACACAGCCACTCCCACTCAGGAAATGAAAGATATTTGTTGTCTGTTGGTCTTCAAATGCAGTGTGATGTTAAAGCATTCTGTGTATTTGTGTTGTGCACGCAGCAGATTGGGAGGCCTGCCTGTTCTCTGACGGTGTGACAGACTCTCAGTGCACGTCAGCACTGTCGAGAACTCAACCAGCGACTGCTTACCAGCTCACCGTAAAAGACCTGCTGCTCTCCAACATCGGAGAAGCGGTGAGTACTGAGAGAACACAAACAGACAGCACACAGTGTATGGGACTCAACTGTTTTGCTGTGACATTCACTGTGAAACATACAACGAGTGTGACATCCACACAGATGCTAATGACTCCCGGCTAGAGGAGAGACAGAGTAAGCAGCAGAGATGTCAGATTCCATACTGAAAAACAAGAAATGTAGAAGGAACTCAGAAAGAAATACATGGCAGAGAAAAAGAAAACCACATAGCTCTTTTCCAAAAACTAGTGAGAAATCTAGACAATGTTTTAAGGTTGTACATATGATATACTGGAGGAAAAAGATCTGGTGTAGGGTTTACAATTTTCACCCAGAATTTCCTCGTAAAAAACACTGAAATAAACATCACATTTTTAAGTAGAAAGACATGCATTATTTACAGAATGCATCGCAACAAGCAGTTCTGACAAATAATATGATTCAGCACATTTATAATAATATGCAACATTGATAATTATAAGATATGTTTCTTGAGCAGCAAATCAGAATGATTTCTGAAAGACCATGTGACATTGCAGACTGGATTAATGATGCTGAAAAGTCAGCTTTGCATCACAGAAATAAAATGTATCTCACAATATATCACAATAGAAAACCGTTATGTAATAATATTTCACAATATTACTGTTTTTACTGTATATTTTGATCAAATAAATGCAGCTTTGGTGAGCACAGAACTTTGCCACCACTTAAAAAAAAAAATTCATTATTCCAAACTTCTGTCAGCCAGTATAAAATTAAATTCTATAAAGAACAGATGCAAAGCAATTAAAAATTTAACATTTTACCCAATATTTGTGTGCTAGATATTATAAAACCAACATATCTAAATGACCAGCTGACTAATCAATCTTAAGAAAGCCCAATTTAATTTGACTGGCTCAGGTTGGCCTGACATGCACTTCTTTGGTGGCATTTACATAAGATGTGTTTAGCTACAACGAGTGCAATGTGCAGTGGAGTGCAACAGAATGCAGGTGTCTCAAGAGCATTTTGAAATGCTTTTAGCTTAAAAACACAAGGTTAGGACACTCAAAAAAAACCCAAAATGCACCCTAATGGCTAAAGACAAATTCACAGACTCAACACAGAGCAAATCTGAAAGCATGCAAACTGTGCATGTTGTCAGTGTGCCGATTAATGAATTGCTGCTAAAAAATATATATTTTTAAACCAGGGTCTTTAAAAGTTGCATTTTTTTTTATCATGACATGACATCTTAATGCACAAACAAACAAAAAAAAAATATTGAGGTATGATGTAACAGCACATTAGTATGTGCACAGACCACCAATTAAATAACAGTTTAAGACTGCATTATGTAAGAATGCATTCTTGAAAAAAGCTACCTATGTAGACGATAAGCAGCGAGGCAGTTCAATAGTGTTTTTGAACAACAACAAAAAAGCATTAGAATGGAGTGGGCAATGTTTTCGATCAAACAGCTCTTCCTGTAGCGCACTAGTAATGTCTTTGACCTGTAAACATTCCCGGGCAACATAAAACACAATAGAGAGCTGTGCATTAGCGCTTTAATACCTCCACAGATGCTGTTTCTGTGTTTGGCTTGATGCCGAGTTGAATCATTGATTTATGTGTTGTGATGTACGTTGGAGAAAAACCAACAAGTGAGCACATGTATTCGTACAGCACTTCCCTGAGTTCCTCAGTGGATTTGTTGTTATTATGCAATGCAAAGCATTGATACTTGAGACTAAATTGAGTGTCCTTGTGTGGCACTTTGCAGCTTCGTCTTAACTAGTAATATCCACGACTGCTCTCAAAAGAAATAATTATGATGCATGCAGTACAAATTTGAAAGCACATGACTGTGTTTCTATGCCTAGTCGAAACCCTCCGCCCAGCAGTCGCAGCAAGAACTGATTCTCAATGAAGATGAGAAGAAACTTTTAGCCAAGGAAGGAGTCTGTCTTCCCAACCAACTGCCACTGAACAAGGTATGTTGAACACGACCTCTATCTGAAACTTTGCCATAATGAGCTAACCAGCCAAACCTTGACCTATAATCCCTTTTAAGTAAAGTCTGTTCACTTGGCAGCCATTTTTGCTATTAGTGTACAAGCACAGTAACAACCTTTCCATGCCTTACACGTCTTTGCACCACATCTCACTGCTGGAAGCCTGATCATACTTCAACAGGAAAGAAAGAGGCTTTCATAGAGACTGAGATGAATGAAGTCAGTGATGAAAGGCACCTCTTGTCGAAATAACACCTTTCTTTCAGCCGCAGAGGTTTTTCCCTCTGTGTTTGAGGATAATGGATAATGACAGGATTAAGCTGATTTGATTTGACTCACGTGCTGCCCGAGGTTTCAGAGCTAATAAAATCTGTATCAAAATAATGTCTGAAATGTAGCCGTGTCATTTCAAGATGAATTCGTCTTAACATTTTGTCTCTCATGAATTTCTTAGTACGAAGAAAAGATTCTGAAGAAGATTCGGAGGAAAATCCGCAACAAGCAGTCGGCGCAGGAGAGCCGCAAGAAAAAGAAGGAATATATAGATGGACTGGAGGGCAGGTGATTATAAAAGATTTCTATTTTTAACATTTCCTTAGCAGCAAATCAGCATATTAGAATGATTTCTAAAGGATCATGCGATGCTGAAGACTGGAGTAATGATGCTGAAAATTCAGCTTTGCATCAGAAGAATAAATTACATTTTAACATATATTCAAATAGAAAAGAGTTATTTTAAATTCTAATATTATTTCACAATTTCTGATCAAATTAATTCAGCCTTGCTAAGCAGAAGAGATTTCAAAAACAGTAAAAAAACAAATAAAATCTAACCGGCCAAGTCTTTGAATGGTAGTTTCTATTGTGAACTGCTGTACAGTATGTACCTGATTTGCGTACAATACAAGCATTCACCTCAGATGTCCTGTTTGTGATACAAGTAAACACCGCCTGGCTGAATGAATGAATATGACATCAAAGAAAACCTCATTGCTAAGTAAACTTGCAGTAAAGTTGAAATTGAGGTTGAAAGTCATTAAAAATCCAGGCTCGAACTTATCTTAACTTAGGATCAAACGATTCGAATATCCTCAGAGAGGCTGGAGAAATTATTTAGAACACACAGCTGCACAAATTTCGGGCATGAAATTGCCCTTTAAGGAAGAGCCTGTGGGTTTATCTGTCCAAAGGACAAACTCATTTCACAGCCAGCGCTGCAGTCACTAAAAGCAGCACAGCCATCTTGCGGTTTTTATTCACACGCTCACAAATCAGTCGTGTGATGCTAACAGACACCTGCGAAATTGTACTGACCTTAAAGAAAACATCTAGTTTTTGATTTTGTAATAAAAAGCTCTAGAAATAAAGATAATTAATGAGAAAATAGTTTAATTTTTTAAATATATTTTAAAGTCCCCCTGTAGTGAAAAACAAGATTTTTATGTTATTTGTCTATGTGGTGTTTTTAATATGCTTTTAGACAAACCATGTGCCAGTCTATTAATCAACACCATTGCTGAGTATTTTCTCCTTAAAACTAGTTTCCCAAAGGCTGTCCCAGAAATGCAATTTGAAACAGCCCTTTTTTACCTACGTCACAAACTTAAGTAACCAGTCACGTCAGAGGATAGATTCCCATCATTAGCATGCAAAACATACCAATAGGATTATCAGCACAAAACCAGATATATATATATATAGAGAGAGAGAGAGAGCATTTAATAGAGCACAACCACTAGGCGCTAACCGCTAACTTGAAAAATAACCCGCGGTAACAGTGTAAAAGTAGCCCGGAGTCACACGCACCTCTCCCGCATTGTGGTCTGCACTTCACTCGCATATGCTTGCGGGCGCGAACTGGAATCACAAAACTAGGCTGCATTCGAGCCTTCAAGGCATTTTGAGGGCACAACACTGTCAAGTAAGTAACTTTAACAAATGTTACAGTATCCACTTTAGTTGTCCGATAGTAAAAACATTCTTATCAGTCATTATCCGTGTTTTGCCATTATATCGCGTTTACTACAGTTCAGTTAGTGGATCGGGGGCTCTGGCAGGCGTGGCTGCGTGGGGGCGGGGCTAATGTGCATATTCATCGATCCGCGTGTAGTGAATGAGACAAGGGGGTTAGAGTTACATTCAAGCTTTTACATTTAAGGAATGAGAAAATTATTTTCACAAGAAAAAACATTTAAATATCATTTTGATGATCAAAGATCAGTTTTAAGGGATACAAATTTTGACTACAGGGGGACTTTAAGATAAAAAAGTTTTTTTGCCCTTTTTTAAAAAACAATTTTGTCATCAATTATGTTAGGTGACTCACAAAAACAATTTGCAAATGGGCATTTGTAAATTGCAAACTAATCATTTTGCTAATGAGGACACCAACAGAAAGTCAACAGAACATTTTAAGCTATAAAGTTAGGAAGCAGATGAGATTTACCTTCTGTTTTTAATTAAAGTCGTAATGTTTATGTAGATCATTTTCATTCCCTTTCATGTATTCAGTCCTGCAGCTTGATGATTCCACATAATAGGAAGAGATTTTCAGCATTAATGAACATAAATTATTATCATAATTTAGTTTACAGTTTAATTTTGAGGAGAAACGTGACCTGGGCGTCATTTTTTTGTGAGATCCATCTGAATTTGGCAAAGCTTCTAAATGTTTGTTTGTCCTTGTGCAAAATAATCTGATGTTACAGCTCATTTATCTCCCAGAACAACTGGACAAACAAGTATTATTTAATTATCCCCTAATGTTATTGATGCGTCCAGCACCACATAGACTATTTAGGGAGTGTTTGTTTGTGTACGCAAACATGCTGTGACAGACAGAGGGTGTGTGGGAGTGTTTGTAGGTCAGATTTATCATTGTGAGTAATTGGCCAATATACTCTGGTCTAGGATGGCTGCCTGCAGCACTCAGAATCTGGAATTACAGAGGAAAGTCCTCCAGCTGGAGAAGACCAACACGTAAGTCTTGATTCACAACAATATCAGATCTGCTCCGCTCTGACAGGGCTATAAATCAGGGGTTCTCAACCTGTTTCGCTTCAGGATCTACATCATTTACATTGGACATCAAGTGGCCCAACACAGTACTTAAACTGCTTATCGTACAAAAAGAAAGTAAAATTTCCTTAAAAATAAATGAAGTGCATTTTTCTTCCTAGAGTCTTTCTAGCATCTTGGCTAGCTTCTACTATTTTCTGATTCAAAATATCATAAAATTTGATTTGACATACCTGTGATGTATGCCTCAAAAATATAGGAAGCACTTTCTTCTACCTTTATAAAACGATTTATTTTGGTGTTTGAACTATGCCACACTGCCTTCCCCCTGCTGTTTATGATTACTTTCATCACAAACTAGTCATAAGGATCAATTTTTGGAAATTGAGATTTATACATCATAAAGCATGAATAAATAAGCTTTCCATTGGCGTATAGTTTGTTAGGATAGAACAACATTTGTAATCTGTAATCTGAGGGTGCAAAAAAATCTAAATATTGAGAAAATTGCCTTTAAAGTTGTCCAAATTAAGTTCTCAGCAATGCATATTACTACCAAACAAAAATTAAGTTTTGATATATTTACAGTAGTAAATTTACAAAATATCTTCATGGAAAATGATCTTTAAAATCCTAATGATTTTTTGCATAAAAGAAAAATGTATAATTTTCACCCACACAATGTATTGTTGGCTATTGCTACAAATATACCTGTGCTACTTAAGATTGGTTTTGTGTTTCAGGGTCACATTTTTTACATACGTATTATCGCACATTTGATTGATATCTTGAATCACTTATATAGAGAATAAACTTAAATGAATATACATTTATGAATTTAAAAGAAACATAAACCTTTATAGAAACATATCATGGACAGCTACAACACGACCCACCAGTTGAGATCCACTGCTGTAAAATATGTAGGTTTATAACCTGTTCATGCACACTAGCTCTTTAACTGTGCTATAAACCCAACCCTCCTGAAATCACATTCCATTATGAGATTCATTTACAAAACGTCTCCTCTTTCAGTCCTTTATTGGTTATTTTACAGTCTATTTAACATGCTATAAAAGCACCTATTAAATTTAAAGGAGAAGTCTACTGACAACAGACATTAAACCACATTAAACCACGATCGTTGGTGCATTATAATGACCACATTTTCACTACAAGCAAAGATGCACAGAAAATTTGTTTTTTTATGTGCATTCAAGACACCGGAATTTCTCAGTCATACAGAACCCATCAGCACTGTTGGAAAATGTTTCATCATAATATTTTCATTTTTCATATATTTACATGATTTATACCATGGCTTATGGTTCTTTTGCATTTTTTCTAAAGCTGATGTTTATATCATATCAGTTTATATCATATCCGTAAACAAATGAAAGAAGGTCAGGCAATAAAACACAAATCAAGGCTTAATGAGCACATTTGCTATGCACAGAGTGTTCTGACGACATGTCATCAATCGGCCATATTGGCTCCACTGAACGTAAACAATTCCACTGAACCAAATGAAACAAGAAACATGAAAAGCTAATTATCACTGCTGAAAATGGTCAATTATTGTCATGCTTTGGGCTGTACTAATTGGTCAGACTGAGAAAATCATTTGGAGTACTACAGACTGGCAAAAGTTATAACAAATCAAGGAGAAGCATGCAAAAAACTGAGGAACAAAAGGTGTTTGTAGTTGGCCAAACTGAATCTGGATTTCCAGGGCAAGAATCTTGAAAACATTCATCTTTGTTCTTAAAGGAGAAGTCCACTTCCAAAACAAAGATTCACATATAATGTACTCACCCCCTTGTCAAGATGTTCATGTCTTTCTTTCTTTAGTCGTAAAGAAAGTATGTTTGCTGAGGAAACATTTCTGCATTTTTCTCCATATAATGGACTGGTATGGTGCCCCGAGTTTGTACTTCCAAAAGACAGTTTAAATGCGGCTTCAAACGATCCCAAATGCGGTTGTAAATGATCCCAGCCGAGGAAGAAGGGTCTTATCTAGCGAAACGATCAGTTAGTTTCATTTAAAAAAAATACAATTTAAATACTTTTTAATCTCAAACGCTGTATTCTGGTTCAAGACAGTTAGGGTACGTCGAAAATCTCCAATCATATTTTCTCCCTCAACTTCAAAAATCATTTCAAAATCATCCTACATCGCTGCAGAAGTACTGACATGCAAAGATCATCAAACACCCTTAACAAAAAAGGTAAAACAGCAATATAGGACGATTTTGAAGTTGAGGGAGAACATGAGATGGGAGTTTTTCAACATACCCCAACTGTCATGAACCGGAACAAAAACAGTCCACGCAGAGTAAGACAAGATGAGCGCTTGCCATTAGAAAGTATATAAATTGTATTATTTTTATTAAAATAACCGATCGTTACGCTAGATAAGACCCTTCTTTCTCGGCTGGGATCGTTTACAACCACATTTGGGATCGTTTGAAGCCACATTTAAACTGCATTTTGAAAGTTCAAACTCGGTGCACCATATCAGTCCATTATATGGAGAAAAATGCTGAAATGTTTTCCTCAAAAAACCATAATTTCTTTACGACTGAAGAAAGAAAGACATGGACATCTTGGATGACAAGGGGGTGAGTACATTATATGTAAATCTTTGTTTTGGAAGTAGACTTCTCCTTTAACATTTGAAATATTAGGCTAATATCTTAATTAATGCTGCTCGTCCGTATATTTTTAGCACCAAATAACTTTAGTTTGTCAAAATATTGTGCCTTCCTGCTTACTAAGTCCTTCCCTATATGATTTAGCAGCTTCCACACGTTTTTCTGTGGTTTAGACATTATAAATGAACAGAACAACATATTCAGTAGTACATTAACCTTGCAATCCATGCAGTTGTTTACATCCGAGTAGGGATGGGCGGATCGATCCTGAAATATCGATACTTTCGATACTGACGTTGTATCGAAAGGATCGATCCTCACATAAAAATATCGATTCTAAAGTGCATTTTTAACCATTAATTTTACTTATTTAACAAGAAGTTTGGTTCATAAAATAAGCCTCTAAGAGGAACAATAGACTATTAAAGAATTATTGTGTAGGATTTAGAACTATTTCTCCTGCTCATCGGAACACACGCAAATGCTGTAAGACAGAACCAATCAATCACAGATAGTGTTCGCTGCTGACGCTTCATTCAGCATTGATAATAATCAGAAATGATGTTTCTTCCTCTTGTTCTCATGGCATTGAAATAAGAAAGCATTATTTAAAAAAAAAAGATGTTTCTTGAGTAGCAAAGTATATTAGAATGATTTCTGAAGGATCATGTGACACTCAAGACTGGAGTAATGATGTTGAAAATTCAGCTTTGGTCACAGACGCTTTTTAAATTACATTTTTCAAAATATATTAAAGTAGAAAATAGTTATTTTAATTGTTCATTTTCCCAATCTTGCTGTTTTTACTGTTTTTTTTGTTGTTTTTTTTTTCAAATAAGTGCAGCCTTGGTTAGCATGGTTAAAGACACATTACAAAGTCGTACTGACCTCAAACTTTTGAACAGTAGTGTACATGAAATATTTATTTTAATTAGGCTAGTTTGTGTAAGTAAATTTATTTAAACTGGTTGTTAAAAGTTCAGATTGGTTGTTATATCCTGTAATTGCTGTCTGTAAGAAACAACTTGTGCTAAAGTTTGACCTGGCAGCTTTTTACACACACACACACACACACACACACACAAACACACAAACACAGTTTTGCTACAGTAACCACAGTATTTGTAGTAAAACTGCAGTAACAAAAAATTTACCATGGTTAATTCTCCCTGTTTTTTCTGGGGTAAAGAAAGGTGCACCTTTGAGGTTACTGCCCAGTGAAGAGCTAAAATACAAAATTTTAGTACATTTTATTTCTGACAGTGTTATCAAAAAAAAAAAAAATGCTTATGAAATGTTTAAAACACATGACTTTCAAATATAATGTTAAGTAAGTATAATTACTGATTTTATTCTTTTAATAATTTAAAAGATCAGTTTAGTTTAGAGGTATCGGTATCGGTATTGATATCAACGATACTTGGCTTAAAAAATATCGGTATCGGATCGAAAATAAAATAGGAGGTATCGCCCATCCCTACATCCGAGCACACGATGGCCGCGCATCCGGGTAACTGACCACTTACGTAACGTAAGTGCAAACCCTCCACTAACTAGATTCACAAGATAACGTTTATATTGGTAACAGTGCTAATCTCTAAAACAGCTGCTGCATTGGTCTGTTTGTCCAATATACAGCCTTTTAAACTTAAAGTTTCCACCACTATTTGAAATTAATAGCGTATGTTATGTCTAAAGTAAACATAGGTGAATTTTTGTAGCGTTATTTTAAAAGAATTGATTTCAACACGTCAAAACAACAACGACATATCAGCTGCTTACCTGCTCATGAAACATTTTTCTTATATATTCGTCTTTCTTTCGTTATTGAAGAAGCTTTTGATGCTGTTAGTGCGATCGATCACCCGCCTCAGATTCATCCGCGCAGTAATACCGGAGCCGAAGCACAGCTCGCGTAACGACCAAAACAATGTTCCTCCGCAAGTAACTTGTAGCGGTTACATAGTGTAGTTTTAAACATATTTCTATAGTACCACTCTAACTGTGCGTTCACACCGCCGCCGGCGAGAGCGTCAAAATTCGCTCTGGCCGCCCTGCCAACAACGCTGTGCAAAGATTCATTGACGCTCTGACGATCGAACGCTTGGTCTTGTATTTAAAGCGGCCGCAAAGCAAACAAGCATGTCGATCTTGTGCAGACTGACCACAAGTAGGGTGTAAGTTAACCTCATTAAATATTTTAAACGTGAAAATAAGAAATGTAATTTAATTGTAGTTACATGTTTGCTAACGAAATAAACCAATTAAAAGCCATTTGTGTGGTGCGGCTTTTGTGTTCATGGTTAAGTGCTAGTCTAATTTCAAAATAATAGGAGACATTTACTAGCCTTGGTCTTTAATTAACATTAACATGAATTTGTGTGCAGCCTACATTGCAAACCGTCTTGGTTGCAATTGGTCAAATCGGTGTTGTTTTGAGCAAATTAATTTGCATTCCCGCTGAAAAACAAGCGTTGGGAACTAATGTGGCCGGAACCAAAGTTTACAGGACTGCGTTCTCTGGAAACCTCTCAAGCGGTGAACTTCTACATTCCGATTGGTTGCCGCCGAGCCGCGTCATAGCTCATTACCATAAAGTTGACCTGACTTCAACTCTCCCCGACGCCCACACCGTCCAAAACGCGCCGCGCCGCTTCTCGCCGCTTCTCGCCGCCGGCTCACATTGAAAATGAATGACTTCCGGCCACTTTGACGCTCTCGCCGGCGGCGGTGTGAACGCACAGTGAGAGCACCAACTAGTAGTGCATCAGAAAACATGTACAGTCCCTTTCAAAATTCCTCAATGAACTATATTTTTAAATAAATCCACATGGAATTAAACAAGCATAGTATAACAATAAAATAAAAATGTTGCATAATATCTATCTATCTATCTATCTATCTATCTATCATAATTTATTGAGAATTTCAGATGAATCTTATGTTTGATCCTTTTAGGACTGGCTCTAAATTGAGAGTATTTCAATATATTGATGAGCTACTGAAGCATCTGGTTTGATGGACTGACATTCAAAACTCATTTTAACCATCCTGACATTTTCAAAACACTTTTCAGCGCTGTGAAGTTCTCCTACGCGGTGCATATTTGTCCTTAGATGAAGCCGTTCCCTTTTAAAGCACGACTCGGTACTTTACACTTCCAAAGTTCACATCAAATGGAAGTTCCATTACCGCTTCCTCTAACTTGGAGCACACTCTCTCCATCTATCTGTCAGGTCTCTGATGGAGCAGTTACGCCGGCTGCAGTCTCTGGTGATGAACGGCTCCAGTAAACCGGCTCAGACAGGAACCTGCATCCTGGTAAGATGACAGCGCAGGAGGAGGAGCCTAAGAAAGGAACAGAAATTAAGGAAGGAAGAAAGAAAGCTCTATGCTTTGAAGGAATCCGCTCCAGGCGGTTTTATAACTCAAGCACAATCAAAGTCATGCTTCAAAGTGAACATTTGCAGAAGAGGTAGAAAAAGGAGGAACGTACATTTTCAGTGACACTTAGGGCAGAGAAGAGAGAGATTTTCAGCAGTGTCGTCAGCATTACTTAATTAACTCACTCTTCTTCTTTATTACAAATGATTACATCAGTAACTATTCTCTCTGTCACCGTCCGTAAGAGCTTAACAATGTCTCAAAACTTGGCACAGATTACCAAGATAAAGTCTGCAACAAGAAGTCAGAAATCTCAAACATTTCTAAAGGGTTTAAAAGGAGTCCGTGGAAAATTTGACAATAAATAAATAAAATACATAAATTTTACAAAATGGCTAGAAATTAACTGCTTTATAAATAATTTAGTTTGAACTATATGAATACATTTAAATTGAATGGAAAAAAATTCTTCAGGTTTATAAAAAAATTAAATAAATACATACATTTTAAAAAATGGTTGGAAATGAACTGCTTTATAAAAAATGATTTAGTTTGAACTATACAAATACATTTAAATTGAATGGGAAAACAATTCTTCAGGTTTATTAAAAATAATAATAAAATAAATTCAGATTAATACAAAGTAAATATTTACAAATATTTCAATAAAACATTAATTTAATAAAACAGAGATAGAACAAGATTTTTATTATTAATATTAATTCTGTAACCAGAAACAATACAAATGTAATACATTATAGATTATATATAATTAATATTTAATTTATATAATATATAAATAATAATACTTTTATTTAAAATCACAATTTAATTTTAAAATAAACATTATTTATTATTTTATTTAAATAATATATAAACTACATTTAAATCTGTATTTAATATTAATATTTTATTACTGTATTATATTTAATTATATATATATATATATATATATATATATATAATAATATAAATAATAACACAATAATAATAATAATAATAATAATAATGTTTTCTTAAATTATTATTTTATTTATATTCTGCCAAATGATCTGGGCTTTGCTCTTTACATATTCCTCTGAAAGAGCATCAAAATGCAAATGCATTGACAGTGAAATGAAATTTTATAAATACTTAATTTTAAATGAAATTTTAAAATTATTTAAAAATAAACATTTATATTTCATTTAAATACAATAATTAATTATATTTAAATTAATATTTTACATTATTTATATTTTTCAAACTCATCGACAGTAAAAAAAACACTTAATGACTTAATATTTTGTATTTTCTTACACTCTCTGTCTCTCTGCTCTGCAGGACATTTCGTACACGCTGCTGTCCGCTGTCTGTCGAGATGTGTTATTCAATACAATTACACTCTCTTTTACTAATAAATCCTAGCTTGAAACTCTCCCTTGAGAGGATGAATGAATAATTTCAAAAGTGAGGCACCGAGAGGATGTTTGAATTAAAATGAACACAGATGCCATGAAGATACATGAAGTGGACTGTCTGCATATTACGATATTGCTGACGTGTGTACAGAGCAGACTTGATGATTTACAGCATCTTAAAAACATGTTTAGAAAGGAAAGAGCAGAAAAGGAAGGAAGGAAGGAAGGAAGGGGGTAAAATAAGCTAGGAAGAGAAATGCCTGGGAGAAATGGAGGAAGGAAGGAAAGGAAAAGGAAGAACTGAATGTTATGATGATAAATTATTAATTTTTTTTTTTTTTTTTTAGAGTTTTAGTTTGTTTTTTTTTTTAAGAAATCAATACTTTCATTCATGCATTAAATCTTTTCTGAACAGCAAATCAGCATATTAGAATGATTTCTGAAGGATAATTTGACACTGAAGACTGGAGTAATGATGCTGAAAATTCAGTTTTGATCACAGGAATAAATTACATTTGAAAATATATTCAAATAAAAACAGTTATTTTAAATTTTAAAAATATTTTTACATTTTTTACTGCATTTTGATCAAACAAATTCATCCTTGGTGAGAAACAGAGAACAAGATTTTAAAAAAACATTTAAAAAGTCTCACCAACCCCAAACTTCAGAACGAATTTTAAATATATTAGAAAAGATACTGCAGTATTGCTGACTATAGCAAATAACACCTTGTTTTTCTGCATCTTTTTATCTTTCCTGTGCATGTAGCGGAAAGAGAACGAGAACGAGGAAGATGATTATAATGAAAGTGTTGATTGGAACAAGCCATTTAAAGGATGTAGGTCATCAGCTGACCCAGATAGCAGGACTTGCTTATTTACTTCCTCTCGTTTAATATTCCTTCTTTTCCTAGGTGCTAGTCATCTCGTTCTCTCTCATTCTCATCCCGAGCCTCCAGCCCATCTCACACAGGAGGGCCGCTGACCCCGGGGACTTTAGCGTTGCGAAAGGTCAGTCGACATTGATATCAACATGCTACATGAAAAGAACGGCATGAAAGGATGCATTTACATTATATTTTGGTTCTGAATGCATTTCATAAAACTGTGTAAATCTCTGTTTACCATCTGAGACGTATAGTGAACCTTGTTTACTGACCCAAAATGTCATATAAGCTGCTGATTTTCATCTGTATAATACAGACACTCCACATCAATGCGTAACCTGATTTATATTCAGGTTTTCTTTAACAGGCCAAAGTCTAATGGGAGGCTGCAGCACTGAAGTGAACAGACAATTTATAGCTCACATTTGAGCGTCGTCAGGCACTTCTGTACTTTGAGTGCGGTGACAGCAGTCAGAAAGCAATGGGGTCACAGCTGTCAGACGTTATACAATGCATGTTCTTCACAATCACAGGTGTACTGAACGTTCACCAGCATTCATTTTTCATGCAGCACAACTTTTCTTCGCAACTCATGTTTGACCTTTCTCGCACTCCACTTGGTTTAATGTCTGACAGCGTTCGTTTCGCCGTCTGCTTGCACTCAGCAAAACAAGGTTACGCAGGAGATGCTGAAAACACAGTATTTTAGTCTTAGTAACCTATACTTTTCTGTTGTTTTAAAGCAGGGGTTTTTAAACTGGACTCTGAAAGAAAGGGCAATGGAAAACTGCACAGAAAAAAACCCTAATTTTACAAAATGACTGTGGAAGTTAACTGTAAAATGTTTTAGATTTATTGTAAAACGTGTTATACAAAAAAAAAAAAAAATAATAATAATAATAATAATATATATATATATATATATATATATATATATTTAGGTATCTAAAATATTGTGGAGGAAAGGATATTCGACTTGATTTAAAGTAAATATATTTTAATAAAATATTAATTTAATTGTATTACAAACATTAACTAGTTTTCTGTAATTTGATGCCAATAAAACACAACATAAACAGTTATAAAAATACACTGTGTTTGTAAAAAGTGTTCATGTAAGAA
The DNA here is from genome assembly GCA_012976165.1 of Labeo catla. Classification (NCBI taxonomy): domain Eukaryota; kingdom Metazoa; phylum Chordata; class Actinopteri; order Cypriniformes; family Cyprinidae; genus Labeo; species Labeo catla. The sequence goes on along the minus strand of VONZ01000365.1, from coordinate 33,041 downwards.
GAAAAAAAAATCTAGACTTACAATGTTAAATGTCAAAATATAAATATAGTAAAATATGATAAAAATACTGCTTTTATGTTTTGTTAATATTTATATTATTTAATTTTGTAAAAAAAAAAAAAATATATATATATATATATATACAGTATATATATATATATATATATCTTTAAACGTGAAAAATATACAGTTGCTTTTATATTTTGCTTTTAAATAGAATATATAGGAAAATATAATAATAAATATATTTTTATTATTATTTACATTAATTTTGTAATATATATATATATATATTTACTTCTATGATATCATACTTTTCTCACACAATTTGGGGGTTTAAACATGAAAATATAGTTGCTTTTATATTTTGCTTTTAAATAATATATATACAGTAAAAATTATAAATATATTTTATTATTACTTATTATTTAATTGTGTAAAAAAAGTTATTTTGTATTTATTTATAATATACTTTTCTCACACAGTTTTCTGTTTTTAAACATCAAGACATACACTTTTATATTTTGCTTTTAATTAATATATATAGTTTCAATGTAATAATATAGATTTTTGTATTATTATTTATATTATTTAATTTTCCAAAGAAAAAAAATAAAATATATATTTTTTTAAAATATATATTTAAATAAAAAATTAATTAAAAATAAATAAAAATATATATTTTTAATTTATATTTAATAAATATTATTTATTTAATTATTATATATGTTTCTTACACAGTATGGGTCTTTAAACATGAAAAATATACAGTTGCTTCTATATATTGCATTTAAATAGTATATATAGCAAAAATATAATAATAAATATATTTTTATTATTATTTATATTATTACTTTTTTTTTTCATTCTTTTCTCACACAGAAAATATACAGTTCCTATAATATTTTAGCAAGAGGATCACCACATTTGGAGTCAATGTCATCCAAAAGTTTGAAACCGCTGCTTTAAAGGACTGGGTCTTGATAAGAAATTATTCCTAGAACCTACAAAGGCACAACTGAAGAACCGTATTTTCATTTAAAAATCACTGTCTCATCCTTATGCTGTTCTGACCCTAAAGAGTTGAGTAAATAATGACAAAACAAACCCTAAAGAGTGCATTTCTGATGGTACATACTGACCTTTTTAATACAGCTAATATGTCAAGATCCTGTTTTCATACTAATGTATAATGGAAGTGCTCTTGAGCGAGCGTTTAATGCTATGTACATACAAATGAAAAAATTGAGTACTGACGCCATGCGTGCATGTTTGAAGTCCCGGACCCCAGAGACAGAACGCACTGAATATGCAGCAGCGAGTCATTGTGTTCGAGAATGGGATGATGGAGCGACTCGGTACAAGGTCTGTTTTACTCTTCCCCTCTCTCTTGCAGTTCAGTCCAGGTCACTGCGCTCGGTGATGGAGGTCTACAGCATCCAGCCTGGCTACTCGGTCAACACGGATTCAGACGTGTCCTCGTCCCCTAACGGCAAGCTTCGGCTCAGGCCCGAGTATGCCGACATGGACCCTCTACATCACAACCACAGCTATAGAGATGGCGAGCACCACCACAGAGATCCCATCACGGACCACGCCGCCACACTGAGGTGGATAACACATCATGAGAAGGACAGGATTTGATGTCACAGAGTGACGCACTTGACCAAGGTGTCACAACTACTTCCGGCCACAGACAGGAAAGTGACTGACATGTAAAGCAACCAATCGCTGATTGTTTTGCTTGTACGAGGCAGCGAGTTGTGGATTTGTCCCAATAGATTATACTGCGATAATAGACTGGAATGAAAAAATAATTGACGCAGCAGCCTTCAGTATGCAAAAAGTTACAAAAAACTGTGTAAAATGTACATATTTCACATACGCTTTAGTTTGCTTGTGAAAAGCGTATTTTAAATCAAACTCCGTGTATCATACTAAGATTTCAAACAACGAACCTGGCAAACCTAGTTACTATTTCATTCACTGCATAAACATTTGCAAATATTTGACTACAGCATTGCAACTAATTCCACCCAAAAACCACCCACAGACAGGAAGTGACCATTTGATTGACATGCAAAGCAACTGACCACTGTTCACTGTTTGTTTTGATTTACTTGCCATTTTGGTGCTGGTTTATTTAAATAGATTATACCACCATAACAGACTGGAATTGAAAAATAAATAATGCAAATAATGATGCAGAAACATGCAAAAAGTAAACAAAAAATTTTTTTTTAAATGCTTACAGAAGCTTCACAGAAGCTTTAGTTTACTTGTGTATAATGTATCTCAGAGTTTCGTACTTAGATTTAGTGCAATTTACCTGGCAAACCTAGTGACTATTTAATCTTCAAGCATTCATTGCATCAACATTTGTAAACAATTGTCTACAGCATCGCAGCTCATTCTAGCCAAAAAACGCCCACAGATTGATTGATATGCAAAGCATCCAACCATTGTTTGTTTTGCTTTTGCTTGGCATTTTGGAGCTTATACCGTCATAACAAAGTTGTATAGGAAAAAAAAAAATAGTGTAAAATGTTGCAAAAAAAAAAAAATGGCAAAAACTAACAAAAAAATAATGCAAATAATGATGCAGTAGTGTAAATACTGTAAAATATTGCAAAAAAAAACAAACAAAACTAAGAGTATTGTACAAAGATTTAATGCAACTAACCTGGTTAAATTTGGCAAATCTAGTGACCATTTCGTTCAGAAGCATTCATTGCATCAACATTTGTAAACATTTCACTACAGCACTGCAACTAATTCCACCCAAAAATTGCCCACAGACAGGAAGTGACCATTTAATTGACATGCAAAGCAAACAACCACTGTTTGTTTTGATTTACTTGGCATTTCAGTGCTGGTTTATTTAATTATACCACCTTAACTGGAATTAAAAATGAATAATGCATATAACGCTGCAGAAGCACGCAAAAAGTTGCACAGAAAACACAAAAAACAGTGGAAAAATGTTGCCAAAATGCATATTTCACAGACACTTCAGTTTACTTGTAAATAACACACCTTAAACAAAACTCAGAGTATTGTGCAAAGACTTAACGCAACTAACCTGGCTAACTTTGGCAAATCTACTGACTACTTCATGCTTAAGCATTCATTGCATCAATATTTGACTACAGCATTGCAGCTTACTCAGGCCAAAAACAGCCCACAGACAGGAAGTAACCATTTGATTGACATGCAAAGCATTCATTTTCGGTGCCGGTTTGTCTGAACAGATTATACCCACCATAACAGACTGGAATTAAAAAAATAAATAATGCAAACAATGATGCATAAGCATGCAAAAAGTTGTACAGAAAACACCAAATATAGTGTAAAATGTTGCAAAAATTACATATTTCACATATGCTTTACTTTACTTGTGTATAACGCACCTTAAACAAACTGAAAATATTCTACAAAGATTTGATGCAACCATATAGCCAGACCATTTAAGCCGGCTAACTTTGGCCAATCTAGTGACTATTTCATTTACAAACATTCACTGCATCAATATTTGTAAACATTTGACTACAGCATCTCAGCTCATTCTGGCCAAAAAAACACCCACAGACCTGAAGTGACCATTTGATTGACATGCAAAGCAAACAATCACTATTTGTTTTGATTTACTTGGCATTTAGGTGCTGGTTTATTTGCAAATAATAATGCAAATAATGATGCAGAAGCATGCAAAAAGTTGTACAAAAAACACAAAAAAAATTTTTGCAAAAAAAAAAAAAAAAACTAATTCACTGACGCTTTCATTTACCTGTGAATAATGCACTTTAAAACTCAGAGTATTATACAAAGATATTACGCAACTAACCTGGCTAACTTTGACAAATCTAGTGACCATTTCATTCTTAAGCATTCATTGCATCAACATGTGCGAGATAAAAATATGCAATTCTGACTTTTTTTCTCACAATTACTTTTTCTGGCAATTCAGACTTTTTTTTTTCTCAGCACTGTGAGATATAAACTTACAGTTTCAAGTTATAAAGTCCAGTTCTTCATTTTCAGATTTGCAAGTTTATATGTTACAATTCTGACATAACTTACAAATGCATGTTATAAAGTCAGAATTATGAGATTTTTTTTTTCGGAATTGTAAGTTTGCTTATATCACGCAATTCTGAGAAAGTTTACATCTCACAGTTCTGACTTTGTAACTCGCAATTGCAAGCTTATATCTAAATTCTGATTTTAAAAAATCAGAATGCAAGATGTAAACTCGCAATTGTGATAAAAGTCAGAATTTTTTTGTTCGGTGGTGGAAACAATCTTCTATAGAATGGAATGGAATGGATTTGAATGGAATGCTTACAAGTTGAAAAGCTCGTAAAATGATTATACAAAAATTGGTTGCAACTAACCTGATAAACTTTTGCTATTTTAATCTCAAGCACTCAGTACATCAACATTTATGGACATGGCTTTGTTTCCAAGTGGGTAAAGTGTTTAAATTGCAATAAAACCAGCAAATCGGGTTCAATTTGACAACCATGGGGAAGAGTTTTCTGTGCATAATGCATTAGTGAGTGAGCATGTGCATCAACAAATTTGCGCGAAAGTCAAATGCTGGCCTGTGTTTTAAGCGTTGCCACTGGGGAAAAGATTAATCAATGGGAATTGGTCTAACACGACACATCACATCAAAAGCAGACGCTCGTGCCAAGCGGTGTGCGGATCGCCGTGCCAAGATCAGCTTCACGTTGGCTGCTTGATCAACTCAGATTGATGCACAGCGCTCATCTCATTTGTGCAGAATCAAGCTGCCACATGTGCACTATGTACTGACCTACAACTGAGCGTTAAATCCAGTGTTAAATTCATTAATGTGAGTTCATATCCATCAATATTTTCTCTGCATCCATCACCCTTAATATTTAACTAACCTGAAGGCTTGTTTTGTTCTGCACAGAACTCCCATGAGCACTTTGACTCACGGTCAAACGCGGTTCCTTGAATGCTAAACAACTTTTACTTTTTGTTGCTCCATGCACGGTCAATTTAGTATTACATGCAACAAGCAGCAGATGTGAACCCTAAAATGGCTGTGAATGTGCTAGTTTGTTCAAACAGGTATTTTCTCTTTCTCGCTCCACCTCTGTGAACCTCCAGGCATCTGTTGCCTGACCATCAGAGTATGCATATAATTGGACCCGTAGAGTATTGCACATCTCGAGACCTCAGCGTTCATCAGGAGTGGTCAAGGGCGTGCGCTGCTTTCCATTCATTAAAAAGCACCTTTCGCTCCAACATGCACCAGATTTTTATTGCAGCTACACTTTGGAGGTAAAGGAGGAGCGGCGAGGTATAACAATTACCTGTTTCACACGAGGTCAGTGCATCTGCATCAAAACTGCACCGCAGGCCTCGGCTGGCAAACACTCCTCTGTGTGCCGCTTCAGGAAATACAGCACAACCTTGGACAGAATGAGCAGCTTTGTTTTCTCTCTGCACAGCTCTCCTCTGGGCTTTTTGTTTCACTTCTAAGTGTTTTTTTTACACTGCAAACTGCATAATTGAAGCAGAGTTCTTAGATTATCATTGATCAACTGGTAAATGGTAAATGAGCATGTGAAATTGTATTTTCCAAGGTTTCAAGATTTTAGTAAAACCTTGACCGAATTCAATCGAATGTATTTATTTCCTATTGCTTTGTATTTTTAGAAAGTATTGTGACTTGAACGACATGTCCAGTTGTAAATAAATTACCTCGGATGTCACTCGTGTGGGTCGTCTCCTTGAGATTAATTTGAAAAGCTTATGATTGAAAAGAGTGGATCACATTCATAATTTTTTTATTAATTCCACAAAAGCTCCATTTATTTGAATGCAGCATTGCCCGAGCTTCAGCAATGAGTTTTTAGAGCTCTTTTTTTTTATTATTTAGTTACAAGATATTCATCTTTAGAGGTTATTCATTCATCTTTTCATCAGCAGAAGTATGTATCTCATTTCATATCAGATACAAAGGACCAGACGTGCAGTCTCTCCTAATATAAGCTTCTAGTCTAAAATCATGCACAATGCATTTTGATCAGAAATGGTTACATAACTATTAAACAGTGTTTATCATGATTTCTGATTATATCTGAATAGGACAAATACTGCTTTAGACTGTTTTACTTGATGTGTGCACATTTCTCTCCTGATTCAGGCAAGATGACTTTTAACTAGAGAAAGCAACATTATGGATCAGTATTAATGACAGTTTGAAGTTAAAAAATATCTTAATGATGGATTTGTTTCTTACAAACACACAGCTATACATAAGATGTTAACTGAAGGACGGGAGCGGTGTGAATTACTTGTGGATTATTGTGATGTTTTTTATCAGCTGTTTGGACTCTCATTCTGACTGCACCCATTCACTGCAGAGCAAATGATGCAACTCGACATTTCTCCAAATCTGTTCCCATGAGGAAACAAACTCATCTACATCTTGGAGGCTTTGGCTCATTTGTGGATGCAAAACAAACATTTCAATTAACAAAAGAGGATTCTTGTTAGGATGATTTAGATCCTGTTCACATTCCTCAGGCTATATTGACTATTTGTCTGTGCACATCAGTGCTTATCTGTACTCGAGAAGACAATCCCCGACTGAATATCTCAGAATCTGTACAGTGGAAGCCAGTTGTCCTGGAATGAACTCAATTAACGCATTATTTGCCTTGAGGAAAAGTCGTTTGACCCGCCACCTCTAACATGATTAATCACCGTCTCTCAGAGCTCAGGGCGAGTGGTGCGTTCTGGATTACAGACACTTACTCAAAGAGCCGTGTTGAGCAGGAGAACGGACCGAACAGCTAATTGTGCATGAGAATTACTGCCTGCTCTCATCTCTTTCTTTAACACTGCGTGAAATCTGAATTCTGACCTATTTTTACATGCAAATGCTGATGGCCAGCAAATCCCAACTCAGACACCATCTCACTCATGCTTCTCAAAAAACTTCTCATGGGAACAAAATATTTAAAACTTAAAGTTTAAACCTTAAATTCACATTGCTTGGCCTACAAAAACTAAGAATATGCATTCTTAGATTGTTTTATTAAAAGTGCACACAATGATGATTTTCAGGACAAACTGTTTGAGGACAGATTAGTTCATCTCTGTATGAGTCTCCCAAGAGGAAAAGAAAAATCAGGAAATTCAATAAATGATTTTGTCTGTGTTCCAATTACTTTGCTTCAGCCAAAAAAAGGCTGTTTTACTAACAAGTCAAGCCCACGATTCTAGCTCGAGTTTAGGGGTTAGTTGTCACCTGGGGCTAGTTGTCACACTTCATATTACTGTGAATATTTCTCAGGGTGAGATTATTTTTAAAGAAAGTTTGAGTACAGACAAACTTTAAAGTCTTGGCTAAAAAAGCTATCGAGCATTTCCACCATCACTGACTAGGAAAACAATATAGCAGTTATGAAACACAAGGTGACCCACATACCATATGTTGTTACAATGGGACCCTGCTGTTTATTCAGACTTGTTGAGAAGAATGCCTTCAAAAAAGATTATTGAATATGAAACACTTTATAAGAGTATAATTTTTTTTTTTTAAATCTTAAAAAAACATTCTGGATTATTTTCTAACAACCAAACAATGAATAAATATCACATTTCACTTAACGCTACGCTATGTAACTTTTTTGGTTCTAATTTAACCAAATTTAAATAAGGAACAAATATTATAAACCATCTTCTAAACACTGTTTTTGGCCTCAAAATCACTGCGGTAAACATGGAATCATTATTTCTATTTCAGAGCTGTCGTTCCTGGAAAATTGCATACTTTCCTCATTCGTCCATGCGTGTTTACATCATATACGTAGATAAAAGAAACTTCAATGCGGAAGTAAGCCTATGGGCAAGACTTCCGTTTCATTATCCACTATAGGGAAATAAAGGGAAGAATAGCAACATGCAGTAAATGCTAAAACTGTTTGCACTACAAACCTCATAATTAAGATAATACATTAAAATGACATGGTAAGACACAGCAATTTGCAATATCACGCAGCAAAACGAGCTAAAAATAGCTAGATGCAGATGAGAGAGGGAAAGGCAGACCCATAAAATGCACAAATGGCCGTGCCAACTCTTACGGCAAGAAAAATGAAGATATGCGTAAAAGTAGCTTGAATCCTCAATGACTAAACCTCGAACCGAAACCTTGTTTATGTTGGTAACAATGTCATCTATAAACCAGTTAATATTGTGGTCTGTTTGTCTAGAAACAGCTTTGCCAATTATAGTTTCCCCGGTTATCCGATATGAATAGCAATCGTACTGAGTTGCCAAACTTTTAGGCCTAATTTTAAAACAATTGATTTCAAAAAGTCAAAGTAACAACGGCGTATCAGTGGCTTACCATTTCAAAAGTTTTTTCTTTCGTTCTTTCTTTCGTTATTGGCAGTTTTGATGTTGTTTTTGACATTTGCACTGATAATGCCATTATCCGCCTCGATTCATCCGCTCAAAACAGCGGAGCCGCAGCACAACTCAGGTAATGACCAAAATAATGTTCCTCCGCAGATTGTAGTTGCTCAAACCGCTAGAGGGCCAAATGTAACATAATATTATTGTGTTAAAGTAAAATTATAATGTCAGTCATAATAATTATAACCAATCTGTGGCAATTTAACGATCGTTAACCATCAGATGAGAGTTATTCAACCCAAAATAAAATAAAAAGTAAAATAAAACAAGTTCATATATTTTTATGTCAGCTACACTGTACATTTTCTACAGTAGGTATTTGTGGAAAATAGGCCTACATTTATTCATTTAGCAGACGCTTTATCCAAATGTATATTATGCAGCTTCTGCCGGTTAAATACAAAAAAAAAAAACTACATTTATGATATTTTTCAATGGCAAGTGAAAACGTGCCCATGTGACAGCAGTCAGTCTCCCCTATATAAACCCCAGTGATGCTCCACAAGCTCATTCAGGTGCGGAGAGTCAGAGGAGAGAGAAGAGGCACAGATTCACCCAGCAAGCGTTTTTGAATCTGGGAATAGTTTACGCGCATAAGGATCTCACGGTGCACCTGTGGGATGACTTTTAGGAAAACATTTGTGTAGCACATGGAATCTTATAGAAATCGTATGGGTGCGTAAAGCCGTGCCATGCAGATGAACAGCAGCGCGTCGGCACCGGGTTTAGCGGCGTGCGGTCCGGCACTGGACGAGGGCGATGCGCTGTCGAACCGTACCGCTCTCCACAACCTGTCGCTCCGCTGCTGGCTGCAGCTGCTCTCCAAAGAGTCCGCGCCGGAGCTCTACGGCGACAGCTCGAGCATGGCCATGCGGGTCGTGATCGCGCTCGTCTACCTGATCGTTTGCGCGCTGGGGCTCGTCGGGAACCTGTTGGCGCTTTACCTGCTCCAGTCGCGCCACAGACTCAAGCAGTCGTCCATCAACTGCTTCGTCATGAGTTTAGCCGTGACGGACCTGCAGTTCGTCTTGACTCTTCCGTTCTGGGCCGTGGACACCGCTTTGGACTTCAGATGGCCGTTTGGAAAGGTGATGTGCAAGATTATCAGCTCGGTCACCACCATGAACATGTACGCGAGTGTGTTCTTCTTGACAGCTATGAGCGTTGCGCGCTACTGCTCCTTGTCCTCATCCTTGCGGATGCAAAGTCCCAAAACGGCGTCGGCTGAGGTCAAGTGGGCCAGTTTGGGAATCTGGATCGTGTCCGTGGTGGCCACCATCCCTCATGCGGTTTACTCCACCACGGCGCAGGTGTCCGACGACGAGCTGTGCCTCGTCCGCTTCTCGGATTCCGGAAGCTGGGACCCGCAGCTGCTTCTGGGTCTCTATCAAACTCAAAAAGTACTTCTGGGCTTCGTGATTCCGCTCATCATCATCTGCGTTTGTTACCTCCTCCTGCTGCGCTTCGTTCTGCGGCGGCGCGTCAGTGGAATTCCCGGCTCGGACAGCGAGAGAGGGCGGCACAAGCGCCGTTCCAAAGTCACCAGATCGGTCACCATCGTGGTTCTATCGTTCTTTCTGTGCTGGCTGCCCAACCAAGCGCTGACCCTTTGGGGGGTGCTCATCAAATTCGACCTGGTGCCCTTCAGTAACGCGTTTTATAACGCGCAGGCCTACGCGTTCCCCATCACCGTGTGCCTGGCGCACACCAACAGCTGCCTGAACCCAGTGCTGTACTGTCTGATCCGCCAGGAGTACCGCACCGGCCTCAAGAAACTGCTGTTTAGAGCCACTCCGTCCATCCGGAACCTCGCCAAGCTGGTGTACCGGGGGAAAAAGGTGGCGGAGGCTCCGCCTGCAGTGGCAGTGGTGCAGATGGAGATCGGGATGTGACCTTACCGATGAGCAAAAAGCCACCGAGACTCGTTTGAACTTTCGAATGCGTCTTTGTATACCTCCGCGTCGTGGATTTGCAAATATCAGACGCTGCGGACTTGAAATAAAATTGCATTGGCGCGTATAATACATGCACATTACTGGACAAAAGTTTGGATGCACGTGTGTTTCTCACGATCTCAAAAACTTCAAGAAAGTGTTTCCGAGTGTTTGTTTGTTTATTTATTTATTGATTGGGTGAAGTTAAGCAGATAGTATGGCAAAAACATCATTTAAAAAAAAATTGTGAAATTTACTAGCAGTTTTTGCGTGATTTCATTTATTTATTTATTTTTTTTCATTTTCCTTCAAGTTTAAGGAAAATATTCTTAAACATAAGGGTGAAACAAAAATGACTGGGTAAAAATGGACTAAAAATGAAATGTATGCACGTATTTTATTTATTTAAATTTATTTTTATTTAAATATTTCATAGTTTATTTCTTTTTTTCCATACAAGTTTAAGGAAATATTTCTAAAAAGTGTAAGGGTGCAACAAAAATGACTAAAATTGCTAACAATTAATGACAAAAAAAAATTATTAATTAATTTATTTAAATGTATCTTTATCTGATGGGTGATTTGAAGCAGATATTAATGTAAAAGCATTAACAGGTGTTCAGCATACACGTTTTTCCTTAATTGCATAATTCACACACTTTTGTTTGCACAATTTCATAGTTTTGATGACTTCTCTGGCCTCTTCTTACAGACTGTAATGTAATTGTAAATCAAGTTTATTTTATCATTTTAAAATAAGTAATGTACATTTATTACAGTATACTTTTGAGCCACTTATGAGGACTCCCCTCTTCTAAGAGCACCAGAATTGTGGAGTTTATTGTAAAATGTTGATAACAATTATCATAAGAAATGAGAAGGTGTGTCCACACTCCTGACAACTATATCCTGAATGTGATATGAGACCATAATAGTTGATTCTATTGCATGGAAACATTTGTTGCTCAGACCATCCCAAACATCTCAAACAACCGACGTCTCCATGGATATGCAGTATTTCCAAAAGCTGAGCTACAGGACTATAACTCGCTCACTGTGACCACGTTTATTCTGGGGAGAAAAGAAAAATATCGAATGAACTTTTATGGACCTTCAGAGGAGAAAGCCATGAGGAGAGAAAGAGTTTTCTTAAACTGTCCTTGAACCCTTTGTATAGTTGAGTCCATTTAACATCTCTGAGCATCTGCTGAATGCAGTTTAAATACAATCATTCACACAATAACTCTTTCTGATGGAGTTTCAAAGCAATGTGTCATTTTCAATAGGGGGAAAAAAAAAACGTAAGTGCGTCTTTCACATATGAATCCACTTCTGGCACATGTTCTGAATCAAGTGCAATGATTCCCTTTGCTGGACTGTATATGGCTCAGTGTAAATAAAACATTTCAAGGCAAATCCTCCACTTTTTGTTGCTTATTCCCTTTGGTGAATGAAATTGAGGTGAAATTGGAGTTTGTTAACAGAGGTGTAAAAATGTTTTGTCAGGTGCTCTAAAAATGTGCTTTATGTCACAACATCTGAATCCAGTCATCAAAATATGATTTAATAGACTGCACCAGTGAAAGGAAGTTTTATGAGTGCTCTTTTTTTTACACACATTAATTGCAAACATTAATTTTTAATTTGAACAATTTCTGCAGCCTGCATTAATATTCAAGGTGCATGCCATGATATAATTCTGCAGTCTTTGCTTTAATGTGTATCAGATGCATATACATTATAAATTTGACAGTATGTTTACACAACACTTTTGCGAAGTTACAAGTTAAAGGAATTGACTTACACTTCCTTTTCCAGTTTTATAACAGTTTTAACACCTGATTATTTGAGTGAAATACCAAAGATAAACACTGAACAACACAAATGTACTAATTTTAATAGTTGGCACAGAACAGTATATGATATACAGTACTGAGTAAGAATTAATGTATTTCATCCCCAAAAAACACCGAGAATTTGAATCATTGCATGCTTAATTAAAATGAGCTAATGCAACAGTTTTTAAACAGCTTAATTTCTTTGCATGCAATCCACTTAAATTTGTAAAATGGAAGTTTACTTAATCCATTTGCATTAAATCATTTCCATTGCTGAAACTAGGCCAGTGATTTACAGTTCCCAGCAAGCACTGGGAGAGTAAATCTTAAAATGATGTGTTTTAGTAACTCATACAGGTTTGGAATGACAGAAAGGTCAATAAACAAAGACAGATTTTCATTTTTGGGTGAACTATTCCATTTCCTCTGACCACAACCAAATTAAGTTCAGCCAAGGAATTATTATTTTCTGCATTTACATTAGCGTGGCTTGTATACAGGTCAGTTGCAGAAATGGGAATGTGATGATGTGGTTTCTATAACACGCTTCTCGCTTGATGGAAGCCATAAAGCGTCATGCACGCAGAATAATAACGCAATTCTGTTCAGTGGTGTCCTTTTGGAAAAAACGTTCACTGCTGTATGCACAAGCGTGACCTCTGGGCTCACGTTCAGCATTGTGAGCTGTCAGTCTTGGTTAAGTCTTCACATGCTCAAACAGATTTCATGTGAGGTGCACAAACTCAGCTCATGAAGGGCTCTTCATCAATCATGTCTGTCAATACAGTTGCATCTATTTTCAGTTTGCATTGAAATCAGTTTCAGGTTTTACAGCTGTGACTGGAGAATAAAGCATATATCTAACCACTGAGATTCCAATGCACTGGCTCTTGTTTATATTTTTAATTCCTTTTTGATTTAAATATTCAGATTGAGCCTGTGAATTGAAAACAGGTGCGCAAGGCATTGCTTTATAGCAGAGTTGGCAGTTGATTTATTTCCAGATTCTGTGGTGCATCTTAAATTTGCTTGCCTGTTACCTGGAGCTCTGGATGAAATTGCTGAACACTCTGTGCTGGAAGCTTAACCTACATTTTTCATGGACTACAGAATAAAGCAGCATAGCAAATGCACAAGCTTTTCTTTGATTCCAGGTAAGCCAGAAAGTAGCACAGCTAATGTACAGTGCAAATATCTTCCGGTGCCATTATAGACATAATTAGGTATGACTGACCTCTTTGTATGTCACTGTGCTATCTTAAAAAAATGTAACAAATTTAACAGCTTCACAGCTTCATGCATTAAATTCCTTTCTTTACAGTTACCTTCTAGCATAATGGACCAAGAAAAAACATTGGGAAAATATATATTTTTTTATAATTATAGGTTTGAAATAAAAAGAAACATTCTTTGTGCGTTAGTGGTGGGAATGTTTGTGCAAGCTACATAGTTACGCCAGTAGGTGGCGATATGTGACAGTGAAGCAAATTGCTGAATTATTCATTCAGCCGACTCGTTCTAACCACAGATACATTCGGCAATGAAACAAATGATTTTATGAGTGAACCATTGAATGATTCACTCAAACATGCCAGTTAATTCAGAAACGAAACAAGTGAATGAATCAAAATACTCAACCAACTCCTCTTAAGTGAATGGCTGTATACTTACAGTATGTCCTGTACTTCTGGTGAAAAACAGTTTATTAACAGAGTATTATGTCTGATTTCATAATGTTCACAAAACTGCCAAAAAGTACTCTGATGACCAAAACAGCATCCAGTGGGCACTTTTTTTTTTACTATCGCAACACTAAAATGACAACATGACTTAGTATGCTAGGGTTATATTCATACTATATAGACCACATGCACCTAAGAAACAAAAGCATAGCCAACTTTTTTGTCCTTAAACCTCCGTTTTTGCGGTGGTACTGTGTATTTCTATAGCTGTTGAATAGTGATTAGTTGGTGAAGAGTATTTACGTATTGCCAAGTTGAGTAAAGTTCTAACTGTCAGTACACCGGTTAGATTTTAAAACGAGCAGTTCATTCATAAATTCGTACAACCTTTCCTTCATACTGTAAATACAAACGGAAGACAGAAGACAACGTGCGTAGCGCTGAAAAGGGGCGGGGCTACATTAACTTTAACGGTCGCGAAGTAATTACTTTTTCAAAAGAAGTACCTGCTCAGTATGCGATTTCAGACGTAGCCGATATCTTCATGAAGCCTTTAAATCAAACCAAAAATATTTTGTTCATTCGTTCACGCTTTTAAATATGTCAATAAAACACATCTGTAATGTTTCACTGGCTCACCATCAAAACAGCACCTACATAAAATCGCTAACGACTTAATTCGCACTCTTGTCACACATTTTGTGAATCGTTTTTGAAGCGTTTGACACCGCTGACAATAGTGACATGCCGTTACTCACCTCATCTCTCGCTGGACTGCCAGAAGAAATTTTTTTAGAAGCTGCCGAAGTGACAGATGCTGGAAAGATAGAGAACATTTTGACAAGCTTGCTTGAAAAACCAGAGTGTCAGTAGGTTCAGCGCCAATGAATCCCGCTGTTTCCAGCGAAATGCTGTAATGGAGGATAATTCAACGCAATTAAATACGCATTGTCTGCTGCAAACATCAGGACATTAATGGGAGCTTACAAGGAGTGGATTTTACATGACATGCTCTTAGAAAATGTTTTTAGAGTAAACATAGGATTGTAGGAAAAAAAAGAACATGATCAGACTTGTGGCTTTAGCTTTGTGTTTGTAAACGCCAAAAACAAAAACATTTTAAGTTTTTAGGTATGAATAACCCATCATACACACATTACACACACAATGTAAACCACTATTCAAAAAATATTATCAAATTGACTACAGTTCTTGTAGTTTAATTGCATTTCTAATAATTTTACAATAATTCTAAGTCTAAAAACGGAAAGAAATGTAAAAAACAGTGTATTTCTTTTAAATAATACCTTTTATTTTAGGTATGAATCAGGGTTATTAATTAAAAGTAAAACCATAAATGCTTAAACCATAATGTTACTTTAAATAAAGATACATTTTGTTAAAACTTCAGTTGAGACTTTTTAGCAGGCTACTAAAATAACTAAAAGACATTTTTAAAAAATGCAATTACAAAAACAACAAAACAAAATCACTTAAACTTAAAAATAAAAATAATTTTAAAACCTTAACATAAACCATATGCACGGTAAAAAACTGTCACCAGTTTCAATTTTAAAACGTACGTTTAACAGCTGCCTTAAAATTTTAAGTTAAATCAACTTAAAAGTACAAGTCATTTTAACTCACTTTATTGTAATGAGTTGATTTAACTTTAAAGGCAACTAAAACTTAGGTTTTTAAGTTGAAACTGGTGAAAACTTTATTCTGTGTGTGTGTGTCTGTATACACAGACACACAGAGGGTGGAAAATAACAGATTGTTCAAACATTATATATTATAACCTTAATAATAGTTCCTGTAACTCCACAGCATGAAGAAGCAGGAAACAGCCTTGGATTAAAAAAAAGACAAATAGTAAGGTTCATTTGGGCTCAAGGGTGTCGCTGGACAATTCACATCATTTACCGATTCACAGCAGGCGGGTCTGATCTCATTCCCCTGACGGCACCACAGCTCTCACTCATCTCCATTATCCAGATCCACATCAAAAAGTGTCAATGCATGAAAGCTTGTATTAATTTTGCAGTGTGACCGGGTCAGGACAGTGTAATTTGCTTGGCATGTTACTGTCATCGTTGTCTGTTAATTTTAGCATCATGGTGAGACAAATATAGCCACTTTCTTTGTCAGAGCTGAGTTGCTAAAGACAAGGAAATCTCATGTGACTATCCTGCTTGAATAAAGGTTAAATGAAAATGAACGGATGTGTTTACAGCAGGAGAGTGAGGGAGCAGAGATGATCCGCTTCGCAATTCTGAAGTGGATTTGCCATTTAAAAGTGGCGTTCTTGCGAATCTGAAGGATGCAGCAGCTGTTATTAAATGATTAAATGAAGCTGTTGTTGCTGTTGTGTGTTGTTTGTAAAGGTCAATGATGCTCTGCTGTCAGTTAAAACAGGAGCTCAGAGTGAATATCTTCAAGACAGAAATTTAACATTCATTTGACGTGCATGCTTATCTACAGTAGCTCAAATGTAGAATTAAAGTGTAATTTTTTAAATAGTCAACATAATTAATATGGAATAATATAAAGATAGAAATGTAATATAACATAAAAAGTATAAAAATAATGGTAACACTTTACAATAAGTTTCATTAGTTAACATTAGTTAACTGCATTAGTTAATGAATACTTGTACAGCATTTATTAACCTGTGAATTTCAGCATTTACTAATGCATTATTAATATCACAAGTTGTGTTTTTTAACATTAGTTAATGCACTGAACTAACATGAACAAACTATGAATGACTATTTTTATTAACATTAACAAAGAAGAATAAATACTGTAATAAAATGTATTGTTTATCATTTGTTCATGTTAGTTAATACATTAACTAGAATAACAAATGACACTTACTGTAAAGTGTTACCAAAATAATTACTATAAAACATATTTTATTTTTATTTATACAAAAAGCACTATTTTATTTAGCTAACTGACCAATTAGTAGTCACCCAAGTCACCCACAAAAAACAAAAATCATTTTTGTTATTTTAAATAAACTTTAACTGTAATAATAAAAAAAACAAAATAAAAACTTTTTTTATTTTGTAGTTGACAAGGCAACATTTTTTATTTTCATTAAGTTTAACTTAACGTCATAAAATAACTAAAACATTGAATAAAAACTATAGACAAAAGAGGTAATAAAACAAAACCAGTGTTATAGTTTAGTTTTTTGTATAATAATATCATTTTTTATTAATGTTTATAATTTGCTTTTATTTTATACTTTCAGTTTTCATTTCAATTTTGTTACATTTTTTGTAATGTGAATTATCCAGAATAAAATCTGATCCGTTAACGATACACAACCTCCAGACTGAAATCCCTCTTCAAAGACCTTTAAATAGCTTTAATTTGAAGAGGGATCAATATCACAGCATTATCAGTTCAATAGCACCTGTAATATGCAACACAAGCAAACCAGATAAAAACAAACAGCGTAAAATAAAGGCATGTCTCACAATTAGATGGGACTCCCCGTGAGACGCGATCCCTCTCTTTTAGCGGCTAATTAACCAGAGTCTGTGCATCGAAATGAGTGCTTAACCTTTAACACACCTAGTATGAAGAAGCATGAAGTAGGTCCTGCCACTCGCTCTGCAACACATGCACTTACTATGCAGGAAACGTAAAGCTGTGATTGCAAATGACTGAGAAAAGACTTAAAGAACAGAATAACATTTGCTCTGTAAACGTGGGTTGAGATTATAGACGACTGAGAGAATACACTCTGGAGCTCCAGAGGAAAGCTGAGGAAAGCTGTTAGCACTGACATTCATCTCAATGACAACTGCTCCCGAAAGATCAGTCGCTGAGAAAACATTATTAACACCATGCTTGCATTTTATTTCTTGCACAAAACCTAGTAAGTTTTAAAACAAAACTCATGCATAGGCATAGTCTAAAACAGTGTTATTTTAGTATCAAAATACTTTATTTAAAGAGGTCATGAACTGCCTTAGTTTTATATTTTGTACCATTCTCTGAGGTCCACTTATGTCATCAAGATTTTTACATCAAAAAACATTGTAAGTCGGCACAGCATCGTCTTTTAGTTTCAATCTTTCTAAAAATCCCACGTGGAATTGTGCTTCGTTTGTAAATGAATTTGCGGTAAGATGAAGTAAAAAAAGGGCAAAGTTCTCACTGACGTGGTCTGGAACTTCATCAATAAAAAAAGGTTCATCCACTCTTTCCTAATGTTAGGATCAGATGGGAGGCAATGCAAAAACTGTTTTTCAACAACTTGGCACTGCACAGCTTCTGGATTCTGCATAGACCTGCGTTCGCCTCTCGCTATTTACACTACATGTGTGAATTGGTGGGCGGGTCTAAACAGGCAGTGATGTAGAATCAGTGGGCGGTGCTAAACTGAGTGATGTAGAATCTGGGCTAAACAGGCAGTGATGTAGAATCTGCGGGCTAAACAGGCAGTGATGTAGAATCTGGGCGGGGCTAAACAGGCAGTGATGTAGAATCAGTGGGCGGGTCTAAACAGGCAGTAGGTGTGTTCGACTTGAAGCACGGCTACAGACGGAGGTCAACGAAATTAGCCGAGAGCAGCCGGGGTCAGAGTTGAAAACGGAGCCGTCAAGTCGGACACTTTTGTCTCTCGTTAGTGATGCTCTTACGGTGTTTGCATGCTCTATTACAGATGAAGTGAATTAAATGCAATATTTGTCAAATATACACACCTAGTGATATAGAATCAGGGCGGGGCTAAAGAGGGAGTGATGTAGAATCAGTGGGCGGTGCTAAACACGCAATGATGTAGAATCAGTGGGCGGGTCTAAACAGGCAGTAGGTGTGTTCGACTTGAAGCACAGCTACAGACGGAGGTCAACGAAATTAGCCGAAAGCAGCCGGGGTCGGAGTTGAAAACGGAGCCATCAAGTCGGACACTTTTTTCTCTCGTTAGTGATGCTCTTGCGGTGTTTGCATGCTCTATTACAGATGAAGTGAATTAAATGCAATATTTGTCAAATATACACACCTAGTGATATAGAATCAGGGCGGGGCTAAACAGGGAGTGATGTAGAATCAGTGGGCGGTGCTAAACAGGCAGTGATGTAGAATCTGGGCAGGGCTAAACAGACAGTGATGTAGAATCTGGGCGGGGCTAAAAAAGGCAGTTATGTAGAATCAGTGGGTGAGGCTAAACAGGGAGTGATGTAGAATCAAATTCTACATTTTTCATTTTAATTTACTTATTCCCATTTTAATTTTAGATTTAGTAATTTTTTTTTTTTTTTTTTTTTTAATTTTTATCATTTTTTTTATATATTTGTTTTTTTAACATTTAAGCAGAAGCCTTTAGTTCAAAAAGGTTTCTGAGATGGTGATAAGTAATAGAAACAAAAACAAACTGTTTTACAATTTAATTTTAAGCACATATATAATTAAATTATTTCTATTTAACTTAAGATTTAAATAACAAATAGTCTTTTTTCCCCCAGACTGAACTACTTCAAATATTGTATTGTAAAGTATTGAATTCAATTAATTTGTACACTATAATGATTGTATTTCATTGAAAGTGTATTTTGGGATTGCATTCATGAAGGATACGTCTGATGCTGCCTTGCATTTTACATTAGACAATGTCTTAAAATCCTGCCAACATGTGCATTTCACTAGGTTTTGAAACCATATTTGCCATATTTGTACATGCTTTAAAGTTCACCCAAAAATGAAAATTTGTTGAACATTTACTCACCTTTAGGCCACCCAAGATTAGGATGAGTTTGTTTCTTCATCAGATTTGGGGAAATGTAGCATTCCATCACTTGCTCACCAATGGATCCTCTGCAGTGAATGGGTGCCGTCAGAATGAGAGTCCAAACAGCAGATAAAAACAACACAATGATGTCATCTTGTCTGAATCAGGACAGAAATATGCACAAATCAAGCATAATTTACAAGACAATACCATTCTAAACAAAAATGTTTTTTGGATTTTTGATGAAAGAGAATAATCCATTATTATGGATTATGGACTATTTTTGCAAGAAGCGATGGATTAAAGTTAAAACGCCTTGATGGATTTGTTTCTTAAAAACATGCAGCTTTTCACTCCTCAAGATGTTAATTGATGCACTGGAGTGGTGTGGATTACTTGTGGATTATTGTAATGTTTTTATCAGCTGTTTGGACTGTCATTCTGATGGCACCCATTCACTGCAGAGGATCTATTGCTGGGCCAGAGACGTAATGCTATATTCGTTTGTTACTGTAACAAAAAAGTAAGTGACATCAGAACACAGAACTATTCTTGTATTGATTCCTTTTAGTCTTAGTCTTGTGAGCACAATCTCTATCTTTGTGTTACGGAGTGAACTGAAACAGAAGCAATCACTGTGTTTGTCTGTAAAAGCACTGAGGAAAACAAGCACAGTCTCTCATTAAAGTATAAACAGTAAACAGTGACGGGGCAAAGCTAGAGGCCATGACCAAACTTTTGATTTTCTTTCATAATTTACAGAGCATCTGTGTCTGCAGATGAGCCACACTGAATTAAGAGCTCAGGGCTGAAGCAAGCAAGAGAAGGAAAGTGAATTGACAGAATACAATGTCCTGAAACCACCAAGCCAAACATTTCTCTAAGCAGTGTTTCAGTCCAGTCACCGGAGCTCCAGCCCACGGCGGAGAAGCACTGAGCAGCTTTCATAATGCAATGGCAAGCAAACAATTTCCATTCCCAGTAGGCTTTGATAGCCGTCTCTGAAACCTTGAGCTCTGGTCTGCTGGAGGTGCTTCTGTAATTGGTGGCAGAGGCGGTAATTCAGCATGAACAACTCTATTCTGATCCTTCACTGAGCAGAGAGCACCCAAATGACACATTGACAGGCCACAAAATGATGACCATCTGACACTCTCACATCAGATCACCGCTATAATCAACTTTATTCTTTCATATTAACTGAGTTATTATAGTCAGTTGTGTAATGTCATGCACAGTGTCACATTCACTGAAAGCAAAAATCGGTGGAAAAACAGATAATGTTCTGGCAGAAAATGATCAGCGTCCTTTAAATTTGTTGGCATTTCCTTTAACCCTCAACACAATGCAATGCTCAGTTCATTTAAAATATTGTGAAAAATCAACACAGAAAATTCTGGCATATTCTATCCTTTCTTAGAGGGAATGTGATGCAAACAAAAATTCATAAACCTTTTTTTTTAAATGATTAAAATATTTTGTTTAATCATTGCTCTCAGATACAAAAACGGAAAAATCATAAACTATTTTAAACATCACAAATGTATTAATAATAATAATCTGCCTAATTTCATACAGTTTTAAGTTAAATTAAATTAGCATGTGTTGGGACTACATGCATATTTGTTGACATAATTGAATATTTTGCTGACATAACTTATGTTTAGTGATGTTGTCGAAGTTTCTATATGTTTTAGCTTATGTTTAGTTTTACCATTGAAATAAATTAATGAAGATAAGCAACAAATAAATTATGTAAAATAATTTTTAGAAAATTCAATTAGTAGAATACTTTTCTATAATTGTTCACAAATTTGTAGAAAATAAACAAAGAAAATTATTAAAAAGACAGAAAATAATATTAAGAATAAATAAACGGTTATAATACAAACTAACAAACATTAAATAAATATTTGCTGTTTGTTCAAATTACTTTGTTAAAATGGGCTAAAGCGACACAATTCCTGAAGATTTTGTCACAGCATAATTTGATTATGTTCAATCCACTTAAATTCATTAAATTAAATTAAATTAAATTATCTTGTTTTTATGTTTTTGAGTTTTACCATTAAAATTAATTATAGAATATAAAAACAAATTCTGAAAAATAAATTTCAGAAAATTAAATTAGTAGAATACTTTACTATATAAATAGTAATATATACATACATACATATATATATATATATATATATATATATATATATATATACACACACACACACACACACACATATATATATATATATATATATATATATATTCATAGAAGAAAAACTGGAAAAAAAATAAATAAATACATAAATAAATGTGTTGTTTGTTCAAATGTTACTTTGTTAAAATGGGCTAAAGCAACACAATTCCTGAAGATTTTGTCACAGCTTAATTCGATTATGTTCAGTACACTTAAATTCATTAAATGTAAGTTAAATTAAATTATCTTGTGTTGGGACAACATGAATATTTGTTGACATAACTGAATAGTTTGTTGACAGATTCTATATGTCTTTGAGTTTTACCATTGAAATAAATTATAGAAGATAAAAAACAAATAAATTCTGAAAAATAAATTAGTAGAATATTTTTCTATAATTTCCTATGAATTTATGGAAAATAAATGAGTAGAAAATGATCAAAAATAAACGATAGAAAATAATATGAAAGAATAAATAATACAGAACTTTAAATTTAAACCCAATTCCTACAAATACATAAAACAAACAAACACAAAATAAATAAAAAAAATGCTGTTTGTTCAAATTAGTTTGTTAAAATGGGCTACACAGCAACACAGTTTCTGAATAAATATCATAAAATTTAAGATAAATTAAATTATCTTGTGTTGGGACTTGAATATTTGTGAACATAATTGAATACATTGTTGACATTACTTATGTTTAGTGATGGAAATTTAAAAGAGAATATGAAACATTTCATTACTCTTGTACCTTCATCTGAATTCCTCAACAGCTCTGCACATCTCACATCCGCTGTAACATTACACACACCACATACCACTGGACGTCTTCTGTACTTGTGATCTGAGTTTCACACAGGTCACATGACGTCACATGCCTTCAAACGCCCCGCATGACTCTGCTCTCTCTCTGAAACTGACACATGAAATACATAAATAATTGCATTTAAAAGCTTATCATAATTGCCCCGTCACACAGGTCAGGCCGTGACCTTTCCATCTGGCCTGTCCTGGATGATAGCGATCTGGTCAGAGCGGGTAGCTTAGCTCTGGACGTGGCACTTGGTTATCACAACACGGCTGTGCTCTTGTGACGTCAGATCAGATCAACACGCCTGCGGCCCCGCGTAACACAGCAGTCAAAGAAGCAGCCCGTCTGCTGGAAAACACAAAGGACAATCTCTTTTTATATTTCTGACAGTGAAACACCCGTGTTATGAGACTTGCGGGATTCACTGAGCGCTGATACGGATGAACGGGATATATCTAGTATATATCAAGTTTGTTTGTTATAATAAAATAGACATTCAGCTGATCAAAGAACGACAGACGAACAGAGACCAGCCTTTTGCATTCAATTCATCAAACACTGACAAAATCAAAATCTTTTTTTTTTTTTTTTTCAGTCATTTTGAGTCATGAACCAAAACAATCCATTACCACTAAAATATTTACATTCACTGCAAATAAAGCATTTTATCTCATTTTCCAGATAAAAATTTAAAAAAAAAAAAAAAAAGTCAAACACTGACAAAATATTGTTTTGTTTTCAGTCATTTTGAGTCAGGGGTTATGAATGTCTACTGAATTGCCTGCTTACATTTTTCCAGACTCTATTCTCTGCTAAATCAGGCGAAGAAATCATTTTTTGCTTAACAAAGCTGCATTAATTTGATTAAAAATACCATAAAAATAGTAAAATATTATTAGAATTTAACAGAACTATTTCTATTTGAATATCTTTTACAATCTAATTTATTCGAGTAATAAAAATGTGAATTTTCAGCATCATTACTGCAGTCTTCACTGTCACATGATCTTTCAGAAATCATTCTAATATGCTGATTTGCTGCTCAAGAAGTATTTGCTATTATTATCAATGTTAAAAACAGTTGTGCTGTTCTATATTTTTGTGGAAACAGTGATTTCTTGATGTTTTTTAGGGTTTAAAACGGAAACCTATTATAAATGTCTTTACTGTCACTTCTGATCAATGTAAAGCATCCTTGCTGACTAAATTACTTTCTTTCAAATAAAAAATAATCTTACTGATCCTAAACGTTTAAAACGGCATGAGCCAAAACAATCCGTACCACTAAAATAAAGCATTTTGTCTCATTTCCAGATAAAAAAGAAACAAAAAATGCCTAAGAGTTGTTTTAAGAGACAATTTTGGATAATCTTAAGTTTTTACACCCAATTTTGTAAATTAGGTTGTGATTTCAGCAACAATTTATTATATTTTATAAGAAAAATATATATGCAGCAGCCCCAAAAAGTATCTAGACACCTCAGTTACACTTAAAACTGAAGGTTTTTGTATTAAATCAATGCTGTAAGATCTTTTTTTTTAGAACTATCTTTACTTTTCTTCACTATTTTCATCTTTAAGGTCTTTCAAACACCAATGAAGAGTGAAATCATATACAAGAAACAAGAGATGAAATTATATTACCACCATTTACTGCAAGGAGGAATAGAAGCAGCAAAACTGAAGGCCGAGCTTTAAACTCCACCTCCACAACAACAGCTACGCATAATAATTAGCAGAGCAGTCTGATTGGTGCAGAGGGAGAGGGGCGTGTTTAAAAGCGACAGGCCACTCACACACTCTTAAACTGCCATTAGATGCTATTAGTGTGACTGAAGTGTCTTCTGAGGGCCTCTTTAATACTTAAAATATTTTAGAGAGTTCAGGCAAAAAAAAAAGTGCTTAGTTGTGTTATGACAAGTTGGCATTGTTGTGTTAAGAGCAGTGTTGGGAATGTTACTTCGAATAGTAATTAGTTATAGTTACTAGTTACTTCTCACAAATAGTAACTGAGTTAGTAACAGAGTTACATCATTATAAAAGTAACTAATTACCAGGGAAAGTAACTATTGTGTTGCTTTTTAAAAAAAAAAAAAAAAATTAAATATATTAAATAACTTGGATGACCCCAATATTAAATATGTAAATGAATGAAATTTTAATGAAATTAATTACATTTTTAGTTTACTCACCAGACTAATATTAAATATCTGATATAATATTATAATCATAATTAGCATTCAACTTTAGCCATTAGAACTTTAGTAATTAGAATAAGCATGTATGAATGCATGTTTGTCATGTTGACTGAACTTAGGACTGGTGGTGATATTGTTTGTAATTTAGTGTTTCTATGAACGTCGTTACTACCACGAATTCTACTATTAATAACAATATTAAACACACTAAGGTTTAATGAGCTGCTGGGTTCATGAATATTAATCATGTTGTCTGCGTTCGCTCTAACTGATTTGCTGTAATCAAAACAGGGACGATAATAGGTGAGCGCCAGCCAATGAGATTGCTGTTTGCACATTAGTTCCGCCTACTACCGGAGAAACCGGCAGTTCTTAAAAGCTGAAGTATTCCAAAGGAGCTCCGTTGTTTTGAGAGGAAAATACAACAAAGAATATCGTTTACACGTAGTGCGTCAGTTCTGCATGGTATAAGACTCTGTCGCTCTGTATCTTTCTTTGGGTTTGTGAGACAAAGTGACGGCTAGTCGTGTGCCTTCACACTAGAGTTTACAGCTCGTCAAATACAGGTACGCTGCGCATCCATTCAGATGAACTGAAAAATAAAATTATAATAATATTATAATAACTGATAGTAACGCTGTATTTTATTGGCAGTAATGGTAATGGCGTTGTAACGTAGGAAACAGTAATTCGTTTGATTACTCGCTACTGAAAAAATAACGGCGTTAGTAACGCCGTTTATTTATAACGCCGTTATTCCCATCACTGGTTAGAAGAGAGCGGAGGCAATTATTTTTGTCTAATGTAGCCAATATTTGCTTCCCGCGATGATTAATGCAAAATACCAAAGCAAAATACCAGACTAATACATCATCCATCACCCTTGAGACTCTCAAAATGTTTCACTCTTGAAAAACTGGCCTATTGCTCCTAACAAAGTCCGCCAAGTTATGACAGTCTAAAGGTGAATCTCTTTCGATCTCATTGTATTGCGGGGTTGGCTGTCCCTGACTTTATGAAGTCTGAATAGCTTCGGTTCTCTCGAAGGAGCTCAAAAGGTTCCAGCCAAGTAACTCTGTTATGTGCATTCGCTCATCCATCAATTTGTCCAGAGCCTCAGGACCTGCCAATTATAGATTTTGCTCAAGGATGTCACGTTACAAACCTGAGCAGAAGAAACGCTGTTACAGCGATATGCTCTGGAAAGTTTGTTGCTGTGTTTCAAAGCCCAGAAGGATCTATGGAGAGCTCAATTATGTGTTATTTCAGTGTCAGCTTTGTCTTTCTCCTTGAAATTCTTTTGATAGACACAAATGAGACAATAGCTGTCAAAAAGCAAGAGTACAGAGCTATGAAATGCAAGTGGAGCAGCTCAGATCATTTGATCTTGTTTCTACTGAGATCTCTGACTTTGGATTGCACGCTTAGATGTCCTAGCAAATCCATGCACAGTTTGAGATGTTTAGATACCTTAGTAAAGACAAATGTGAGATTGTTATAGTCATTTTTCAGTAAGATGACCCAAGAAGCAGGAGATTTGAATAAAAATCTCCATCTGCTAGTTGTTTGATCTATGGAAGGCTATTTCTGCCACTGAATTCAAAAAAATAAAAATAAAATAATTGCGACTTCTTGCCTCAATTTTGACTTTATTTTTCAGGATTGCAAGTTTGCATCATGCAGTTCTGAGAAAAAAAAGTCAGAATTGATTGTGATGTATGAACTTCAGAATTGGACTTTATAACTCACACATGTGAGTTTATATCTCACAATTCTGAGAAGAAAAAAAGTCATAATTGCGAGATATAAACTCAGACTCAGAATTGCGAATTCACATCCCACAATTATGACTTTATATCTCACATTTCAGACTTTATAACTTGATATCGCAAGTTTATATCTTGCAATTCTGAGAAAAAAGTGAGAATCGCGAGAAACAAATGCTCAGTTGCAAAAAGAGTCAGAAGTCAGAGTTTACATCCAGCAATTCTGACTTTATATCTCTTATTTCCTGCAATTCTAACTTTATATCTTGAATTTCTGACTTTATAACTCAAAATTGCAAGTTTATATCTCACAATTCTGAGAAAAAAAATCTGATTTGCAAGATATAAACTTGCAAATCTGAGAAATAAATTTAAAATTGATTGTAATACATATAAATTCACAATTCTGACTTTATAACACAAAATTGTGAGTTATTAAGTGAAAATCGTAATTCTAAGAAAATATCAGTGTTTTTCCCCCTCAGAATCAGACTTTATAACTTGCAATTGTGAGTTGCAAAAGTGAGAATTGCGGGATATAAATTTGCAGTGCAAAAAAAAAATCAATTAAAAAAAAAAAAAAACAAAAAATCAAAAAACCCGCAGTTGTGAAAATTCTGACTTTATATTGCATTTCTGAATTTATAACTCGAAACTGCGAGTATATATATTTTTTTTACTTTTTAACTTTCTTACTTTTTTTTTTACAGAATTGTGAGATATAAACTTGCAGTTGCGAAAAAAGTCAGAATTGTGAGATATAAAGTCGCAATTCTGAAAAATAAAAGAGAATTGATTGTGATATATAAACATGCAATTCTGACTTTTTAACACAAATTGCAAGATAAATTAGAATTGCGAGATATAAACTAGTAGTTGCAAAAAAAAGTCTGAATTGCAAGTTTATATCCTCCAATCTTTATATCTTGCATTTCTGAGTTCATAACTCACAATTGTGTGTTTATATCTCACAATTTTAAGGAAAAAAGTCAGAATTGCAAGATATAAACTCACAGTTGCGGGAAAAAAAAGTCAGAATTGCGAGTTTATATCCCACAATTCTTTATATCTCGCATTTCTGAATTTATAACTTGCATTTGAGTATATCACAATTCTGCTAAAAAAGTCAGAATTGTGAGTTTATATCCTGCAATGTGACATTGAACATTTCTACATTTATAACTTTATAACCAGAATTTTAAGACATAAACTTGCAGTTGTGAAAACAAACAGAATTGTAAGATATAAAGTCACAATTGATTGTATTATAAAAACTCGCAATTCTGACTTTTGAGACACAAAATTGTGAGATATAAACTTGTAGTTGCAAAAAACGTCAGAATTGCTAGATATAAACTCGCAGTTGCAAAAAAAGTCAGAATTGCGAGTTTATATCCCACAATTCTTACTTTATATCTGCATTTCTGAATTTATGACTCAAAAGTCAGAATTGTGAGATAAAAATGGGCTTCCATATTAATCTCACCAATGCCTAGGAAAAACAACTGAAATGTAAAAGCAATGCTGTTTAATAACTAGCTTTCATATTTAATAAACATTACTTAATAAATAGTATTAAAAGGGCATGAAATGACAACATCTACTCAAACAAGTAAAATCTCAGCGAGCCTCGTGTTTTGCCTATTAACACAATGGGAGACTGAAATGCACAGCATTTGGGAATCAAAAGAAAAAAAATTGAATAATAGATCTACTTAAAGATATCATTTTTAATGCAATTTTATACTACAAGCAATAGAATGACAATGACATTGTGCAAAATAATCAAATAGAAATTGGATTGCAGATTCAATTGTCGTAATGCATTCGAATGAAGAGGGTATTTTCTGCATCTATTATAATTGGAATACATGCCTGGTGGCCGTCTGAGGGTCTATGTTAATTGCTATAGTGTCTTCTGCTCTTTTCACGAATACAATTTATTCAGTGCCAGTCTGGAATAATAAGCAGCCTTCCAGTAGTCAAAGTGCATTACTTGAATTTTACCAAACCCACTGTGGTGCTTCCTTCAATATAATACTGTTTGTCACTTCATGTTGACATATGCCACATTCCTCTAATACTATTTTTTAAATAGAAAGAATCTGAGTCATTTAGATGCTTCTCTCTCTCAGTGGAATCAGACAGCGAGTGAACGTTGAGCAGAAGGTGAGCTCATCACCTGTGTACCGCAGGATCAATACTCATTTAAGTCTAACGAATGAAACTGGATGTGTCAGGTGTACAGTGAATTTATCGTAATTTACCGGGACAATCTGTAACTGCTGACAGTAAAGGTCTTGTAGGCTCAGCTAGTTAAAATGCTGGATTTTAATAAGATGACCAGCAGTGCCAAGTCTTCTGACAATATGGATGAAAAGCAGGGTTCCTATAATTGATCTTGGGAGAGAAGCTCAAATATTTACGAGTGACGTCCTCTTCAGGAAGGCTCATTTGTTTGCATTTTGAGCACTGCGACAGAAGGGAAATCTCCCAAGATTCAGTGCGATAAACCGACCTAAACAAGACAGACCTCTCAATAACAAGGTCTTTTAATCATCTCAGTTGTTTCTCCTAGGAAAAATGACAATATAAGGAGAGCAAAATGAGAAAATGATAATTAAATGAAGGCATTAAATATTTATTTTAATTAGATGAAAATTAAACCCTTTTATTTGTTGCCAAAGGTTTATCTTTTAAAATGAATACATGGAAGGAAAACTGTGTGAATATTCTGTTTAAAAAATTTAATAATAATTGTAGAATTTATTTCTACAATTAAGTGGTTAATCTTGTTGTTATATTTATTTATTTTTTAAATTGCCAGAAATAGGAATATATAAACATCTACATTATACTGTACATAAAGTAATACATATACTAATACATTTCTGTTACATGTTAAACCGTACTTTTATTTTAACAGGTTGCCGGTTAATTTTTGTGTGTATACACTATGATGTGATGCTAATTTTCTCAAATGAAACGGTAAAATTCACATGAAGTGAGTCTCACAGCAGCTCTGGAGATTAAGTTCATGTATTTATGTCGTCATACAATGAAACCCAAAGGCCGAAAATCACTGCGAGCCTCACGTCACATGTGCTTTACTATTTGTCTAATAAACAAAAGAGCGTCTCCACTATTCATTCATACGGAGCCAAACGGAACATGGAGGATTCATATTTAAACCGTCTTTTTGCGTTTTAATATTTACAGACATTAGTCCGTATCGCAATTCAAATGAAGTGATAGACATATTTTTGATTATTAATCTAAAAATTGAGGAATTCTGTTATTCCGCGCTATAGAGTAAATCCGTTTTTACGAATGGAGTCTGCGATCCTGCCCGCGTATTCGCAGAGAAATTGTAGACGCGCATCCACGTAGAGACAGAAATGACATGCCGTTGTGTAAATAAGATAAATAACATAAGACTATTTAGTTTGTTTAATAAAAGAACAAGGACTTCTGTTGTGATCTGGCGCTATATAGAAAGTAAATTTTATTTGACCTTTAAGGGGGGCGGGCCGCCCTGGCAGGGGAAACACTGGAAATGGAGAAAAAGTTCTCCTCTGGCTGGACGATACCTGCATGCCGTGGTTTCATTCCAGGCTGCAACAAAGTCAGATTGAGCAGAGGACTCATCTGGTTCCCCTGGTCTTGTACAATGGCTGACGAGGTGACAAGGTCTTAGCTGGGGATCTGTCTCTGGGGCTCATCTAGTTGACATGGTCTCTGCTGACAATCAGGGTTGCAGAGGTCATCTCTAAGTGCTGAACCACCATCTGGACAGGGTCAGGGTGACTGCAGTGACCATCTGATCTAGATACAGACTGGAAGGTGGCCTCAGAATGAGAATGAAACAGACTAATATTAGCGTAGATGCCATTCTTATGATGTGACAAGTACATTGGGTGTTATGGGAAGCATTACTGGTTCCAGTTGACCTAATTAATGCAACCTAACAATCTTTTAACAAATAGAAATGCAATGGTGTGTTATGTGTAAGCCAGGTTAAAGAGATCTAGATTTAAACTGACAGTGTGTCTGCTTCCTGAACAATGTTAGGTAGATTGTTCCAGAGTTTGATTGTTTAAAGGCTATTTAAACAATAAAGAGAGATATTTTCAGGGTGAAGCATGGCTTCATAATCCAGACATGAATATTGAAAAATTACAGATTAAAATATGTGTAATGACATACAAGTGACGTATACCTGAACAAAACAACCACATCATGATGATCTAATTGAGCACTACAAGCCACATTTGAAGAGGCCTCTGAAGTGGACTCAACGGCCAGAAAGTACACTGAGTATCTGTGGATGTGATTAATCACGTGTTGATATTCTGAACATTTGTGGGCCACTAACCTCTCATGATTCATCAGCGTAGCAGTAATTATCAGCACAATCTCTCCACAACTGACAAATAAATGACGCGTTCCCAGGGGAAAACAGTCCTGCCAGGGAAATTATTCACGTATTTTGCTGAATTAACGGCAGATAATGGAAGCAGCGGAAGCCGTTTTATAGTGCGTCATCACACAGGCTAAAGTTGTGTCGCTGATTACCATGGCAATGACCTGCAGTCTATTCATTTCTAAATGTTTAGAAAGAAAGATTCTTTAAAGGTCCATCGCAGCAACTTCAGTTATTAAGAAGTCTTTTTTATCAAGTACTTTCAGTGTTCTTTAGTTGCTAAATGGCTCTTTACAGATAAATACTTTTTTTGATGTGCCATTGTAGGTTGTTCACATCAGCTTTTTTTAGTTTCTGGGTACTTTAACACATCAGTATGTAAACATGGACTAAGCTTGATGGAACTGGATTTTGTTTAATGCATAATCAATCTTTTTTTCTCCAAAATCGGTTCTTTTGATCTCTGAAATAAATAATAAACTAGTAATGAATAATACGACAGGCTAAAAGTACAATACAAATATTTTACACACACACACACACACAAAATTTATACTATGATTATGCGCCAATTGAACCATTTGAGCATGAAAAAAAAAATGATATAATTTCTTTCTCTCCAAAATCAGTTCTTTTGATCTCTGAAATAAATAATAAACTAAATGAATAATACAACAGGCTAAAAGTA
Source organism: Labeo catla (assembly GCA_012976165.1). Classification (NCBI taxonomy): domain Eukaryota; kingdom Metazoa; phylum Chordata; class Actinopteri; order Cypriniformes; family Cyprinidae; genus Labeo; species Labeo catla. Next base: position 1,289 of record VONZ01000365.1, on the reverse strand, counting down.
CATTACAAATATTTTACATGCACATGCACACACACGCGCAACATTTATACTATGATTATGAGCCAATTGAACCATTTGAGCATGAAAAAAAATAAATCTTAAAGTTTATTAAGATCTTTCTATTATCATTTGAAACCCACAATAATATGTGAAATATTAGTAAGTTTAAAATATTTAAAATCATCATTTATTGGGTAGTTTCAATTAGGAGGTGGCTGTCCCGAACCCTAAACCCTAAATTTTAACTTATAGAAATGATATTTAAATTATTTTTGTATTTTTTTTTCCCATTGTTGTTTTTAAAAGTATCTTTTTGATTCTTTTAAAAAGTGAAGTTTAAAAACATAGTTATTTTATATTTTCTTTGTAAATTATGAAACTTTATGTTAAAAAATGTGTCTCGCATTTTTCATGTCACTACCGAAACAGTATGTTTTAGTCTACTGGCCGAGACGGATTTTAACTAAACCCATATATTTATGATTAGGGAATATTCCTGTGTCCCCTTCTCTCATACCTACAAGGTGTGAGTAGATAGGTCTCATCATTTTGAGGTAAATGTGTTCGAAATTTTGAAAAATCTGTGTGTAACTTTAAGGAACGTCACTACCAAACACCTTTTTTCTGCAATCAATCACACTTTTTTGGGAGTTACTCCATTACATTTAGTTTTTACATGTATACCACTCTTCAGAACTGTACTAGCCAACCATGTGCTGATTAGCATTTTTGAGCTAGGTTCACAAGTATTAAAAATTGTATCAAGTATCGAAACGTGGTGGAGTTTCAGTCGTGACATCTTTATTTTTTGTGTGTTATCCCATTAAAATTGTCACTACTGAAACAATCACTAACGAAACGTCACCATTGATTCGGTAGTGACAAACGGGAACACATAATCCTCGTAATTGGGGAAAAAAAAAAAAAAAAATTTTAGTACTGTTATGCAATTTTTTGCATTTTAGTTGTTTTTAGTTACAATTCTGTAATGTGATGTGGTCACTAACATTACCGAAACATGGGATGTTTTGTCAGAAATAAAGTACTGAATTATCAACTAAGATTTTCTGATAGTTTCTGGTTCAATGTATATTCAAACTAATGAATCTTTAACTTTGAAATCAGCGTTTTGCCTTTTACAAAGAAAAACTGGATTTAAAATACAACAAATGTCAAAAATTACACTTGAAATATTGCTGAAAATATAATTATTGATTTACCACTGAAAAAATGTTAATAAAATAGCAAAAAAAAAAAAAATTATATATATATATATATATATATATATA